>JADWQK010002529.1:0-690284 GCA_017933935.1 Sesamia nonagrioides
CCCGAAATGGTAATACCCGTTGTAGCTAATTACCATACACAACAAAAGATATTTATTAAACAATAGAGAAAGTACATGCAAGAAACAAAAGTTTCACTTACTTTTATTTTTTACCATATTGTTACAGCATTGAACGAGTCTATTGTTAATAATTCAATAGTGTTATGTGATAGACGAGGACATAAGAAATGAAAACCAATCGTAAAACCTGTTGCTTCCATACCCACTCGTTAGTAATTAGTGGCACAGCTGTTTTTAATTCTAAATGGATTTTCATGAAATATTGTAACTGTATTTATAATAAATGTGGCATATACACACCCAAATACATTTATCTCACCCACACAACATCAAAGACTTGTAATTATACCACGTTGACAACCCCTTTTTTTTTGTTCTGGATGGGAAATCATCAAATGACCTCTCCCGCTCTGGGCGGAGCGGAAGAGAGTGTCAGACTTTTACTGACTAAAATACCCGTGCTCCTTCACTTGCCTGTGCGCCAGGGCCACGGTGCCTGGAGTGTCTAACAACGTTCACTGCGTTGTTTATACTATCGTTAAGCAGACAAATTTTTGGAACATATTATGCATTACTTAATGGATTAGCAATATCCTATAAATAATTCAGATTGATTGTGCTATATAATTAGGGTAGGCTTAGAATCCTCCGTGAGGTACCGGGCATAGAATAATACCTACCTATATCCTCCCGTGGGTGTCGTAAGAGGCGACTAAGGGAAATCTTACTAGGAAAGCGGGCAGTACGTTTCTCCTGTGGAATATCAAATTACTGCGATCCCCAACCCGTCTGCCAAGCGTGGGGATTATGGCAAATCACCCAATGTAATGGAAAACCTTGGGGGAGGCCTTCGGCCTTTACAGTGGACCTCTATGGGCTGATGAAGAAGAAGATATAATTAAGGTGCTGGTTGTGGGCGACTGTATATGTGACAATGATGAAATTTTATTTTATTTTGCTACTCAAATATATTACATAACTTATTTTTCTTTGAAATGTTGTGCTTGGGGTCTCAATACATGTGTTTGACCTGATGCAATGGATTTGTCAAGGCATATAACCATATGCATGCATACAATGTTCTTAGTTCCAATAGTCTTCAAGAAGAATGGGCAGAGTGATATACGGACGAATAGATGGACTGGACAAAATTATTGGAAAAACGGAAAGTAACTACCAATCCGAAGGGATAGGTTACTTTTAGCGAAGTTATTAAGACGAAAATTTCTTTGGAAATTCTGTCAACCCGCCCGCCCGCGGCTTCGCCCGCGTGGAGTTCGGATATATCGCGCTTTTTAGATTTCCCTCGGGAACATCATTTTTTTTCGGGATAAAAGGTAGCCTATGTCCTTTCTCAGGGTCTAAAGATTGTCTGTGCCAAATTTCATCAAAATCGGTTCAGTAGTTTTGGCGTGAAAGTCGGACAGACAGACAGACAGACAGAGATACTTCCGCATTTCTATTATTAGTATGGATTTATCAAACAAAATATCGATCTGGTAGTTTTTATTATTGATATACAACGCTATAATCACAATTACAGGTTTATGCAAAAAAATAATGGCGACTGACGCATTAGTTTGATCTCCGTTGTTGGGGATCTGGGAAGACCGAATTTAATGTAAATGATTTTGAATTTAAGGCGAATCATTCTAAGTATTTTGCATAAATGGATCTGGTTTAAACCCAACATCCAAGACCAATTTAAAGACCCTCTCATGCTAAATTTATTTACTGAATCGGTCGGCTGGCAAAGAATTTATTATACATACTCTGTCTCGTTTTTTCATGCAGTATCCATTTGCAAGTAAAGTAATCATATACCTGAAACAAACGAAAAAACATGATTAAAGAAGAAAGTCCATAATATTATATTTTTTCCCGAACACATTTAGAAATTTTTGCAGTGTGGTTACCGAGCGCTCGAGATAGCTGGCGGTATAATACGTTATACCGCCTTCTTCATCTTATACCTTCATGTGCAAGTTTCTAGTACTACGGTACTAGCACAGAGCTACTACAGTCAGTACTACAGTCGTGTGGGTGTATGGTGCGTTGACCATATTTTTATTGGGACAACCAAGTAAGCTAACAAGCTCATAACTTTGTGTCTTTTCATGATATCTATTGAAATTTTGTACATAGATTCTTTCCTTAAAAATGAATGAATGGAGATTTGACAGCCTCTGGGGCGTAGCGGTAGCGGACGCGGTCGCTGCGCAAGGTGGCGCGGATTCGATCCCCGCACAGTGCAAGTATTGTATGCATGAATATGAATATTTGCACTGGTCGGATCGTGCCTCGGAAAGCACGTTAAGCCGTTGGTCCCGGTTGCCATACGAACATCTAGTGGCAGTCGTTACGGGTTGTTTGAGCCCTCAAAAGTCCAACAATTAGTCTAACTGCAATGCTTCGGTGTCGCCTTCGGGTTGTGGAGGTCAGACGGCAGTCGCTTCACGGAAAATGTCGAAGTTTAGCCATATCAGCATTTGGACTGGTAAAAGCGGACCCCAGACTCCAAAGCTGAAAAGGCTTCGGATGCGACTGGGATCAACACTGGGATGATGATGATGATGATGATTCTTTCCCTAAAAATATTCGACAAATGTTTCGGGTTTCGCATAAAGTAAAAATAACTATAGAGGATGAACGCCTTCCAAGAAGATGGCAAACGGAGTTGAAACCTTTAAATTCGGCTGCATTAATAGGGAAAGGTAAAAAAAAAATGATTCTATTTAGTCTCCGTCATTCAGATTACAGAAAAATATTGGATACGTATATTTTGTTTTATCAAATCAATAAAAAATGACAAATATAAAATGGCATCAAAGATCAGGAATGGTGGCTGGTGATGTTACTCCTCGCTAAAAAGTGTAGCGTGCAGTGACGTCACACGAGTTTTCAACGCACTGCACGCGCTTCAATTTTTGTTTATATGAAAAAAGAAAAAATACGTGGCTAGTATTTTTTGGAAATCTGACTGACGGACTAATTAATTTTTTTAGTCAACTACCCTACTTAACCACGAGGCCCTACACAATCTAATTTACATGGTTAATCAATGAATTCTTCTTCCAAGTTAGCTTTATTTGTGAATGTGAATATGAATAAATTTTATCATACGATGAGTGTGATACATTCATTGCAACTCTCTCTCTCAAGTTTTGTGTAGTCAATTGAAGGAAATGGGTAAATTGGGCTTGCATGCGAATCATGCATTGAACATTCTGCCAATTGTTGCTTTATATCCAACTCCGAGAAAGATACGAGTATATTATCATTTTGTTCTCTTTGTAATCATTCGTCAAACCTACTGTAAAATACAGGAATGAGGTATTTTGAAAGCACAAGGTTACAAAATATTGGTCCTCCAAAAAGGGGGACAATACGACTGAACTTCTAGTTGGTGGTATGCAATCACCAACTAGTTAAGTTTCCGAATATTTAGTTGTATGACTCCGGTTTCTTCACAATATTTTCCTTCACCATTTTGAGAGTAGTGGTAATTAAATAAAAAAAACCGGCCAAATGCGAGTCGGACTCGCGCACGAAGGGTTCCGTACCATTATTTTTAAAAACGGCAAGAAAAATCACGTTTGTTGTATAGGAGCCCCTTCAATATTTAATTATTTATTTATAATTTGAATATATAACCAAATATACTGTGAACATTTCAAGTGTCTATCTATTTCCGTTATTAATATGAAGTGAAACGCGGCAAAAAAATCACGTTTGTTGTATGGGAGCCCCCCTTAAATATTTTATTTTTAGTATTTATTTGTTATCGCGGCAACAAAAATACCTCATCATCATCATCTTCAACCTTTTTTTTTATCGTCCCACTGCTGGAAACAGGTCTCCTCTCATACAGAGAAGGATTGAGCGTAATCACCACGCTTGCTCAATGCGGGTTGGCGATTTCAGACTTAAAGTCCAGGTTTAAAATACATAATCTCTGAATATGTCAACTGTCTAGCTGCCTGTTGACAGACAGACGGACAGCGAAATCTCATGAATAGGGTTCCGTTTTATCTTTTAGGTACGGTACCCTAATGATAGAAAAAATAAATCAAAACTTATCAAGGTTGTGGCAAGTGTTACTTATTTTATCGTATTCGGTCCTACGCCGTTGTGGTGACGTAATGACCAACGAACACAATTTGTCACATTTAGTTAAAGCCGAGACTCGCTAACAAGATGTCTAAAAACATGTTATTCTTATCTTTTACATTAAGTCATCTGTATTTTTGTAATGATTAGTGTTATTTAACACACTAGTGTCGTATTCCTTATAGATATTTTTATTAACCGACTTCAAGGAAAGGAGGAGGTACTCAATTCGTCGGAATATTTTTTTTAAATCTCTGCTGTCTGTTTGTCACCAGGCTGTATTTCATAACTAGATTACTAGAAGATTGAAACTATCACATATGATGTATGTTTTTCTATTGCCGCATATTATATAACAACAAATACTAAAAACAAAGTAAGTAAAATAGGTATTTAGGGCGGCTCCCTCCATATTACAGCCGATTATTTTTGAGAACTTAAAAAGAGAACACCTCCACACTAGGAATTAATTTTGTATTATGGGTACGTTTACAAACATTTACACACACACACACACACAAACAGCCAGACCCGGAATAAGTACTTGTAGGTGAAACAAATTTTCAATCAATTCATTTTAAATTCAATCTTATGACGAAATAGCTGAACCACACGGTTTCACCCGCGTAGGTTTCGATGAGTTTTTTTTTATATGCTCAGCTCCTATTACTCGCAGCGTGATTTTATATAGACTAAAGCCTTCCTGGATTAATGGGCTATCCGTTAAAAAAAATAATTTTTCAAATCGAACCCGTAGTTCCTGAGATAAGCGCGTTCAAACAAACAAACAAACAAACAAACTCTTCAGCTTTATATATTAGTATAGATATAAAGGATTGAAGCGATTGCAAGATATCATGAAAAGACACAAAGTTATGAGCTTGTTAGCTTACTTGGTTGTCCCAATAAAAATATGGTCAACGCACCACACACCCACACAACTGTAGTACTGACTGTAGTAGCTCTGTGCTAGTACCGTAGTACTAGAAACTTGCACATGAAGGTATAAGAAGAAGAAGGCGGTATAACGTATTATACCGCCAGCTATCTCGAGCGCTCGGTAACCACACTGCAAAAATTTCAATTTTTTTTTAATAGTCATAAACTAGTGCTTGACTGCAATCCCGCCTGATGGTAAGCAGTGATGCAATCGTTGATGGTAAAGCGCACTAGTTTATTAAGCCTATTCACTTAAAGAACTTAGGAATAGGAAGGATGACGGCAGTTGAGCGAGGTGATGCAATGTTAAACCCAAGACCAACAGGACCAAACGATGCTGTGCTAGAGGGAGATTGATCTGGGGACTCTCCACGACCAAACTCCCGACACAACAACATTTGGCGCATCGTACCCGCCACACAACTGCTCAGACCCGTCCTCCGTACGGCTTCACCAGACATCATGCCGGAACACGACGAATCGCTTGGCGACAAGAATTTGTCTGGTGGGTGGTAACTTCTGCCGGTAGCCGATGTTATGGCCTACCACCGAGAAAATGTGTTTGAGAAAAAATATAATCATCATCATCATCCCAGCGTTAATTCCAGTCGCATCCGAAGCCTTTTCAGCTTTGGAGTCTGGGGTCCGCTTTCCCAATCCAACTGCTGGTATGGCTAAACTTCACATTTTCCGTGAAGCGACTGCCGTCTGACCTCCACAACCCGAAGGCGACATCGAAGCATTGCAGTTAGACCAATTGTTGGACTTTTGAGGGCTCCAACAACCCGTAACGGCTGCCACTAGATGTTCGTATGGCAACCGGGACCAACGGCTTAACGTGCTTTCCGAGGCACGACCAGACCAGTGCAAATATTCATATTCATGCATACAAATACCTGCACTGTGCGGGGATCAAACCCGCGCCACCTTGCGCAGCGGCCGCGTCCGCTACCGCTACGCCACGGAGGCTGCCAAAAAATATAACATGGTGTAAAAATGAGAATCGATTCAGTTACTTATTCTGAACAAACCATATTTAGGTTTGGTATAAAGTAAAAATAACGTTGTATACAATCCCTCTGTGGCTCGGAAAGTATGTTAATCTACATATTAGTCCCGGCTGTCTTCAGACAAAAAGCCGAAGTCCAAGTATGACAACCATGCAGTATTACAAAGAGGCATCGTGTTAACTAATAATTGGGTTTTGCAAATCGTTCCATATAAAATAATGGTATTCAGCATGCATTCTGTTAAGCTGGAAAGTGACCCAAATATAGTTGGGAGATTGATTGGTCGATCGCATCGAAATTCGGTTGTTAGGCGTTGTCAATGAAGACATTGTTGAAATATACTTAATCTTTTATTAATTTGTGAAACGACGGATGTACTGTGTGTTTGATGATATATGTAACTGGAAAAAGAGGTGACGCTGACTATCCCGATCAGGATCATCAACCTTTTTTTTTATCGTCCCACTACTGGGCACAGGGAATCATACAGAGAAGGATTGAGCGTAATCACCACGCTTGCTCAATGCGGGTTGGCGATTTCAGACTTAAAGTCCAGGTTTCCTCAAGATGTTTTCCTTCACCTTCAGTCATTGGTGTCCAAGATATACTTAGAAAGTATATATAACTTTATAAAAGTTACATTGGTACTTAATTGAGACATGATGTAAATGACTTTTATTGGGTTTTTTTTCATTTTTTTGTTGGAACTGGTTTATCCTATCAGTAAAAGAATGAACGAGTTTACCAATGTAGCCTAGGCCAAATAATCATTTCCATAGAAATGCATTATTCTATTTAAATGGTTTAGTTTTGCTAAATGATCAACAAAAGGTAATAATTAATTTCATAATTAAGTGATATCGTGTAATTATCAATCAACTTGTGTGTTGCAGCGGTACCTACAAAAGCCATATGCGAACAACGCGTCATATTGACGTCACAAGTATTCTACATCTCGCAAGCAGAGTTCACCGTGCACTTAGCATACAACTACTTCCCAACTTCAACCGCTGGGCAAGAACCCACCAGACATAACGCCCGTCTGGTCGGAGGATCCTCCCTTTTCTATGGAGGATGAGACACCCTATTCCACATACCTCCACACCCATTGTTTTCCCAACTAATTTGGGGTTGGCGTCCAGTCTAACCGTATGCAGCTGAATACTAGTACTTCAAGTGACCCGTCCGCCTACCTGACCTTCACAACCTGGGTAACACGAAACCCTTTGATAAGACTAGAAGTCAAACTTAAAGCATCTGTCTTCCCGTAACGACTGTCATAGAATTACGAATGACAACCAGAATAGTTACCATTAATATAATCTTTTTTAATGTTCCCATTCCTGGGAACTGGCCTCCTCTCAGTGAGAGGGAGTGGGCCGTAATCTACCACGCGGGCCCAGTGCGGGTTGGAAAATGCCTCTAGGACATGCTTGTTTCCTCAGGATGTTTTCCTTCACCGTTTTGAAAGCAGTGGTGATGAAATAATTTACACAAAGTAAAGGGCCTGACGGAGTCCAAACCTACGATCTACAATTTAGTCGCGGCAGATAACACTAGGCCACCGCTGCTTTCATTAATATTGTTGCTTAAAGAATATCCTACCAATTCACACGACAAAGAATTTGCTTCTGATTTTGCCCAATATACTCTTACCTCACTTCGACCTCAAGATGAAGTGCGAAAAAGTTAGAAGTGCCAAAACGTTTGCTTTGAAAATTATAACAGTGCCTATCATTGTGTAGAAGATGCCCTGACGAAACATATTGCAAGTTTTTACACACCTTGCAGCCGCTACTAACGAATGTAGCCATTGCGACATACCTTCTGAATTGCGGTTTCGTGGGTCGCTGCAGGCTGGCCTGTCAAGGTCCTTTTAATTTGCTCACTGGTGCAAAAAATCTATATCCTTTACTAAGTTTAGGTCAAAGAGCAAATGATATCGCATATATCATGAAATTGTTCTGAGTCCAGCTTTCAATGCTTTTCTTATTACCTACCCATTTCGCAAATATCTTGGTACCAGTTGTATATTACCCAGTAATAATAATATAGAGCATAGCTGGTCGCTCTGAATAACTACAATGTTTGCGTTTTTTCTTCAGAATTAGCTCACTGTTAGGTTATATGAGTTCACATACGAAACTGTCGTGTAAACGACAAGAATCTAATAAAAAGGAATCGGTTAAGATAAAGAACCTATTTTACAAAAAAAAAAAAAAATGTGAATTAAATAAGAAAATGAATTATGAATGATATGAAAAGTGGATGTAATGACGTCAAAAGTAGGTAGCGGCAGCGACGACCCCAGTGATCCCAGGAGGATGAATGCAGCAGAAGCAACAGCCTCTCGAAGGCTGCAGACAACTAAGGACAGCAGCGGCAACGGGCTCTCGAAGGCTGTAAACGAGTGAGGATGGCAGCGGCAACTGCCTCTGGAAGGCTACAAGCAGGTGCAAACGGCTGGCTGGCAACGTTGGCCGGTTATCAGGCACGGAAGAGGCCCACGTTGCAGTAGTGGCTCAGCGTCCTTGCAGGAGAGGGTATCCCTAGATGGGCTCTGGAAGCAGTATTGTATGTAGGAAGACTTCATTATTTTAATTCACTTACTTGGAAGTCAAACCTCAACTGCTCACTGCTCTGCGAAATTTCAAAATTAAGCCAATGGAAAGATAATAATTTTGTTTGAAGGACTGATGATTTGATGACAAACCCGATAAAAAAAATAGCATGCAATGAAAATTCTAGATGCAACAACATTTTCATTATTTTCCCATCATTATTCAGTGAGCATACAGCAACAGCGTTAATAATTTGTCTACCTAAGCGTTGTCAAAAACTGCCATAATAATGAAAATGTTGTTGCAACAATGTAATATTAAATTAAAAAGTGTTGTCTTTAATTGGAAAAAGGAATACCATCCAGCGTAGGCACAGTTCCCTAAGTACTACAATAAGTCGTCGAAACTTAGGTTTTAAGTTGAGGGCTGTGTCTTAAGTACGGACGGATCTCAGTATAAATGATCATCCATCCACGAACCGATTTTGGCAAGCGTTGCTTATCATTGAAGAGCGACCAGTGCGGCTGCTGGTACTTTGCCACGAACATGAAAAAAATTTAAGGAGACGAATAATATGGGCTGCTGTCCGCAAGTGCAGGACAATTTACGTATTTTCAGCGCTTGCAGGACAGTCAAGCGGCAAGCTTTCTGAGGATACGGACCAGACTTTCCTGGACATAAAGGCCGAAGCGGCAAGAAAAATACTCATACATTCAACTGGTGCCGTTTCAATTTTAAGCTTAGGTAGTTATAACAATTTCCGGTAACAATTTAACAAACGATTTAAATTTTGGATAATGAAATGTGTACCCAAATACATCAAATCAAATCAAATCATTTATTTCAAATAAACCAGTTACAGGCACTTTTGAATTGTCAGAAGGTCGGTCAGTCAATAAGATGAAGCTAGTCGCCCATTCCAAAGAGTAGGTACCTATGGAGAAGAACGGGCAAGAAACTCCATGGACACTCTTTAAATTTTCAAGCTATTGTTACAAATATTTGATTACATCATTCATGTTGAAATCAACCGCGTGAGAACGATGCAGAAATATATTGTACGCTGAGAGCGTCCATTATGGAAAACATACAAAAATCAATTCAGAAATTAAAATACGCCGTGGCAGCTAAGAGATGACCAGTCCCCTCCGACGGCGTCCGTTCACGAACATGACGTATGGATCAGCATCATTCAGCTCAACCATATCGAAGGGAACCCAATGACCCAAAACACACGCCACCATCAGCGAGACATTTGAGTGAGCATGACATACTCTCAACAGCCAGAGCACAATTAAGTCAATAAAAAGACTAACCCAACAAATAAATGCCTTACAGCACATTCGTACATTGTGCTCACACGTTTGCCATGCAATTATACAATACTAAGAAATTGAATCTACACAATGCTAAGATAGTTTTGTCCAAGGTTCAGCAGCTCCAACAGTGTTCCCGAATCTGTGGAAAGTTTAACTCCTGTGCAGCTGCAGCTGTACAAGTGCCGAACACCTCTGTCAGCGATACAATTCCGTAACGTACAATATGCTTGGCTACATAGTGTGTAATACAGGCTTTGAATAAATAACATAAACAATTACATATTAAAACTACAAGAGGAAAAATCAAAGAACAATCATTGTATAGAAATCGGACGCAGCTCAAGCCCAAGCCTTTTTGTCCTCAATATAATCCTTCACACTATAAAATGCTTTCTGACACAGCTTACGTTTAATGAAGGATTTGAATTTATTCAGGCTCAGATCTTGAACCACCTCTGGAAGTCCATTGTAAAAATGTATACATTGGCATCTGAAAGAGCCACCTATTTTCTTGAGCCTTGTTGTAGGTACAATAAATTTGTGCCTGTTCCTAGTATTTATATCATGGACATCACTGTATTTTTTAAACAATTTTATATTTTTATGAGCATACAAAAGATTTTCATAAATATATTGAGACGGCACGGTCAGTACATTAATCTCTTTAAATTTTTCTCTGAGAGAGTGTCTCGGACTTAATTTATAAATTGCACGAACAGCTCGTTTCTGCAAAACAAATATTGTTTGAATATCGGCGGCATTTCCCCATAACAGAATGCCGTACGACATTACGCTGTGGAAATAGCCAAAGTACACTAAACGGGCCGTCTCAACATCAGTCAAATTACGAATTGTTCTAACTGCGTATGCAGCAGAACTTAGCTTTTTTGACAATTTTTCTATATGTGAACCCCATTGAAGCTTAGCATCCAGAGTTATACCCAAGAACACTGTGCTGTCGTCAGATTTCAATTCTTCGCCCCTTATCAACACTTTAGTTTCCACCTGCCTCACGTGAGGTAGAGTAAACTTAATGCATTTGGTTTTTTTCTCGTTTAAGAGTAAATTATTAACATTAAACCAATGGACTACTTTGGAGATCGCGCTATTTACATCATCAGTAACCTGCTGCTGACGTTTCAGTTTAAATAAAAGTGAAGTGTCATCTGCAAACAATACTATATCGTGGTTATCCTTTATTAGGTACGGCAGGTCATTGATGTAAATAAGAAACAAAAAAGGACCAAGAATTGACCCCTGTGGGACTCCCATTGTTACTAAAGATCCAGAAGATCTTTTTCCATTAACGTTAACGCTTTGAATCCTACCACTCAAGTAAGATGTAATAAGATCCAGTGCAGAGTTCCGGATCCCGTAGTGGCGGAGTTTCCTGATTAACGTATCGTGAAGAACGCAATCGAACGCCTTGGACAAATCACAAAAGATTCCCAAGGCATCGCATTTATCCTCCCATGCATTATATATATGACCTAGAAGTTCAACACCGGCATCAGTAGTTGAACGACCCCTTGTAAAACCGAACTGTTTGCTATGTAATAATTTATGTTTATTAAAAAAAATTAGCATTTGGTTTAAAATTAATTTCTCAAAAATTTTACTAAAGGTAGGTAGTACAGAAATAGGTCTATAATTTGTGGGGTCTGATGTACTACCAGATTTAAACAAAGGTATTATTTTACTATTTTTTAACCGACTTCAAAATGAGGAGGTTACTCAATTCGACCGTATATATGCTTTTTTTTTTTTTTTTTTATGTTTGTTCGCGCGTAACTTCGTCGTTTATGAACCGATTTAGATAATTCTTTTTTTGTTGGAAAGAAGACATTCCCAAGGTGGTCCCATGATAAGGACATCAGGGTCTGATGATGGAAGACCAGAGAAATAAAGGGGAACTTTCAAAAATCGTAGGGGCGATTAGTTCATTTCTTAGTATTTTCATTAAGTATTTAAAGCACTACAATTTGATAAAGGTCTGGAGTAGATCTGATGATGGAACCGGAAGACAGTCGAAGGAACTCCTCAACAATTCACAGCAGCTACCTTGTGTTTGGGCTTGATTAATTTGTATTGATAAGAACTTTATACCTAGATGGGTTGTGACTGTCATAAAAGCTCTGATGATGAAGACAAAGGCCAGTTCCGGGAACTCCTCAACGGTTTGCAGTAGCTACTTTGTGTTTGGTTTTAATTCATTTATATTGATGAGAACTTTGCACCCATTGGGTTGAAATAATGGTCTGCAGTACCTAAATCTGATGATTAAGACCATAGGCAGTCGAGAGAATTCTTCAAAATTACGGGTAAAAATTAAAGTAAACAAAATTACGTCATTTCCCAACTATATTTGCGTCAGCTTCCAGTCTGACCGGATGTAACTGAATACATAGTACTTACTTTTCACAACTAAAAAGTGTAAAATAAAAACTTTTTACAAAAAAACAACCGACTTCTAAAAACCACTACAAAGTGAAAAATAACTAATTTCGGAAGTCGGTGTCAAAAACTAATACCTATACAAAAACCAAAGACACCGACTTCCGAAATTAGTTATTTTTCACTTTGTAGTGGTTTTTAGAAGTCGGTTGTTTTTTTGTAAAAAAGTTTTTATCATCCATAATAATATAATCCATACTAATATTATAAATGCGAAAGTAACTCTGTCTGTCTGTCTGTCTGTCTGTTACGCTTTCCCGCTTAAACCTCTCAACCGATTTTTGATGAAATTTGGCACAGACAATCTTTAGACCCTGAGAAAGAACATAGGCTACCTTTTATCCCGGAAAAATTTGATGTTCCCGAGGGAAATCTAAAAAGCGCGATATAACCGAACTCCACGCGGGCGAAGCCGCGGGCGGAAAGCTAGTAATATTATAAATGCGAAAGTAACTCTGTCTGTCTGTCTGTCTGTTACGCTTTCCCGCTAAAACCTCTCAACCGATTTTGATGAAATTTGGCACAGACAATCTTTGGACCCTGAGAAAGAACATAGGCTACCTTTTATCCCGGAAATATATGAAGTTCCCGAGGGAAATCTAAAAAGCGCGATATAACCGAACTCCACGCGGGCGAAGCCGCGGGCGGAAAGCTAGTATATGTATATATTACGTAATTGTAGGTATATTTACCTAACTGAATGCCAAAAAAAATTATCTAAAAAGAGCTAAGTACGCAGTATGATAAATATGGTGCTTCATTCCGGGGGCAGTTGGTCATCACTCACATTGTACAGCTGGTGTAGTGTGGAAGTATCCCTGGGTTGCACAACTACTTACTGATATTTGTGTTTTATTGCACACTATAAGTACTATGGGAATACCAAATGTGGTATTGCCAAATTGGTAGTTGGAAATTTACTTACAGCGCTTTTACTCGTTGCCAATGGGCAACGAGTAAAAGCGCTGTAAGTAAATTTCCAACTCAGTTATTATCCCGGGGCTTTTCGTTTTGTTCTGGATGGGAAATCATCAAATGACTTCTCCGGCTCTGGGCGGAGCGGAAGCGCGTGTCAGAATTTTATTGACTAAAACCCATCCGTCAAGAATCACTTGCCTGTGCGCCGGGGCCACGGTTTTTTTAACCAACCCGGAACCCTGACCTAGTAGGCAATGGTCTTCGTCGACCCCACGATGTGCTGACAATTCTTCGAGGCGTGCGAAAACACGCGTGCGTGAAACACAACGCGCCGTCTACCCGGGCCTGGTCGTACGTTGGCCGGGAGTTCGATGTTGACTCGCGCTCCGCCTCCTTCTTTGACAGCATCACTACTTCGCAGAAGTAGGTGACGGCCTGCCAAGCACTCTCGCTCCGGACCAAGAATAGAAATAAATAAAACCAGCATCCTAATTGCGTATCACACTATTACCATCAATTGGGATAACTTGGAAGCATATTGCTAATTCATTGCTCAATATGTTCGAAAAATGTGCCTGCTTAACAATGTAAATAACGCAATGAATATTGTTGAACAGTCAAAAGGAAACACATTGCTACTGATAGTGTGTCACGCAATTAACTTACTGGTATCATTAAAAATTGTATCTAACCTTGAAATATTATCTACTATTTATATGTATTGATTAACGTTTTTATCACACAAATGAATAAGTTACAATAATTTCACCCCCACCCTCACCAGAATTAACACTTAAGTTTTATAGTACAATCAGTATTTAATTTAAGACGAAAATAATATGAATGAAAATGTATGGCGCAAAATGATAGTTAAAACATTCATAACCCTATGATAGAAAGTGATCAATGCAGTCAGTGTCCCATGTGACGTCACATGTTGGACTAGACTGTAAATCTTAAGGTCGTACCCTCACCAAATGACCTCGAGCATTTGCTTCCTCTTCACCGCGCCCCACCTCTACAATACTTCGCAAAATATTACTAGCGCCGTCTGGCGGACGAAGTACTTACAAATACAAGTTAAATTCATAGACCACAGAAGTAACAGACATGGCACTTTTATTTTTGTTTATTGGTGCGCCCAAATACTTTTGGTTATTATAGACTGAAACAAATGTTGACGATATTTCATAATAAAAATTTTGCGTATTTTATTTTTTAACCGACTTCCCAAAAGTGTGGTTCTCAATTCGATTTATGTGTGCTCGCTGATAACTTTATCGTTAATGAACCGATTTTGACCATTCTTTTTTATATGAAAGAGTATGCTGCCTATGTAATCTCATTGTTACCACGTCAGTGTCGATAATGGAAATTCTAAGAAATTTAGGCCAATTATCGAAAATTGTAGGCATGCTTCGGGTGAAAACTTGATACTCGTATTTATATCGGATGATACTATAAAACCGTGAAGATTTGTGCCTGACCTGATGATGGAGATGACAGAGAATCAAGGGAATCCACATCGGAAGCAACTGTCATGTGTTTGGGCTTACTTAATTTGTATTGATTAGAGCTTTACAACTAAATATGTTATGATTGTAACTTCAGGGTTGGAAGTTAGTTTTGTAGATTGAAAGTTAGCTAAGTCAGATGGTCAAAGGGATAGAAAAATAATATAATAAAGGTTAATTTGTCATTATTAATTATTTTAAGGGAAAACGTAATCAGGGTCAAATAAATTTCTGCCGACAGGAAACCTACATAAAAAAAAGATTTGATGTTTTTTTTTTGGGCTCAGGCAAGACTGATATTACTTATATTATTATTCTCGTTTAATAAAACAAATACGTAAATTGTAAAAAACAAAACTATCGTATAAAAAAAAACAAATACATATACTATAATATTATTTACACAACGCTTCCTTTTGCAGAAAAATAATAAACATCTGACTAATACAATATCCGGTCAGACTGAACGCTGACGGCAGCATATTTGGAAAAGGCGTGCAAGCAAACGACGTATTTCGTTTTCATTAATTCCTATAAGACCACAATGAAAGTATGAGCATTTCTAGAAATAACGCAATGAAATAACACAAATTAAATTCAGTCTCTTGATTTTAATTGATTTTTGCATAAGCATGACGAGTAGGTAGTGTTTGTACTATGTTAAAGTACAGTGTTGTAAATTGTTGAGGAATTCCCTCGACTGTCTATGGGCTTCATCATCAGACCTATTGCAAACCTTCATTTAAACCTATATGTGTGTAAAGTTTTCATCAATATAAATGAATTAAGTCCAAACACAAGGTAACTATTGTAAACCTTTGGGGAGTTCCCTTCACAGGCCTTTGTCTTCATCATCAGAGCTTTAATGACAATCACAACTCATTTAGGTGTAAAGTTCTTATCAATATAAATTTATTAAGCACAAACACGAGGCAGCTGATGTGAATCGTTAAGGAGATCCCTCGGCTGTCTCCCGGCTCCATCATCAACTCCGAACTTTACTAAATTGTAGTGCGTTAAAACACTTAATGAAAAAACATAGAAATGCCCTAGGCGCCCCTACGATTTTTTAAATTTCTTCTAGGTTTCCTTAGTCTTCCATCATCAGACCCTAATTTCCTTCACATGAGACTACCTTGAAGATGTAATCTTTCTAATTAAAAAAAAATATGTGGCACTCGGGAACTGCCGCGGTAAAGCATAGCATTTTTTTCAACTTATGCAATAGGGTATTTGACTAAAAAAAAACCTAATTAGTCCGTCAGTCAGATTTCCAAAAAATACTCATCATCATCATTTCAGCCGAAAGACGTCCACTGCTGGATATAGGCCTCCCCCAAGGTTCTCCACGACGACCGGTCCTGCGCTTCACGCATCCAGTGGTTTCCCGCGACCTTCACCAGGTCGTCGGTCCACCTTGTCGGGGGCCTACCCAAAAAATACTAGACACATATTTTTTTCTTTTTTCATATAAACAAAAAATGAATACGACACAGTGCTTTGAAAACTCGTGTGACGTCACTGCACGCTACACTTTTTAGCGGCCAGTGACATCACCAGCCATCACTCCTGATCTTTGATGCCTATTATATTTGTCAATTTTATTGATTTGATAAAACAAAATATACGAAATGTAAAACGTATATAATAAACCTATCCAATATTTTTCTATAATCTGAATGACGGACTAAATATTTTTTTTTAGTCAAATACCCTATTATTTACATTATAGTAAAGTTATCCGCAAACAAACATAAAAAAACATATAACCTCCTCCCTTTTGAAATCGGTTAAAAAAACGAACACCAAAATGAACATCATTAACAGAGACACTTTATGATAGTATTATACTCTATGCGACATGCGCGGCGGTGCGTGAGCGAGCAAGCAGATGCTTTCTCGCTCACGCGCCGACCGCTATGCTAGCGGACCGCGCGATGACGAACGACACGGGTTCCCCCTTCGAGAGCTTGTGGCATACTGAATCTTAATAGCTCGGGCAAGAGAAATGATGGGGAATACGCTCAGATTGTTGAATAAAATTTTTGTTTTGGTCGTTTTAAAAAAATATTTCTACAATAATTTTCGTCATGAAATTGCCTATCCATTAGTGTAAGAACGCAATCTAAATAATGCTTACTTTTCGAGGAGATGCACGTTTTTGATAATTATTTCTCTTGTCAGAGGTTTCGTTGTGAAGGAATTATTTAAACATTATGCTTAGTAAAAAAAAAAACTACAATTTTGGAGCCAAGATTATGGAGAAAATTTATGTATTTTTAATAAGTTGATATTTCTTTTGGATAAAGAGTAGATAGCTCCGAAAAACTACATAAAAACGGCCTGCGGTGTGTTTTTCCTCTGGAGCCGCCTTAATAATAGATGATCAAACTAACTTACCTGTGTAAAGTTCGATCTATAGAAGCACTTCCTACTTCCTAAGCATTCGTTTATAGCGTTCTGTAAACTAGTTCTTGAAACCGCGATCCCGCTTGATGGTAAGCAGTGATGCAATCGTTGATCCACTAGCTTTTTCCACGTCTAGAAGACACATTTCTCTCAGAACCTCCTTGTTCTTAAAGTGAACCTCGCGCATTGCAATATCGCAGTGAGGCAAATTCGGTGGAGTAGGACTGCTAGTATCAAGACGTGAATCGTGGTCAAAGAGAGGCGTAAAGAGAGCTGCTTTCTCTCCCGCCACATGAGCCAGTGTTCCATCAGGCTTAACCTCAGGTTCCTTCAGCCGATTGGCAAGGGACCAAAAAAATCAGCTGCCAATATGGATAATTTGGTCGAAGCGAGCCTTTTTATGCGCCTTTTTGTTGGACTCAGCAGCACGGTTGAAGGCGGTCGGTCAGCACGGTGGAAGGTGTCTCTTCTTTGGGCTCTGATGCTAAGCTCTGCGGTCACGAGCGTAACCAGCCCTGGGCCTGTAGCCAATGTAACATCGCTTCGTAGCGAAGCGAAATCGAATACCAAACCAACCAATGGCGGGAACGATTGACCACGTGATTTATCGCGTCGCGTGATCAATTGTTCCCGCCATTGGTTGGTTTGGTATTCGATTTCGCTTCGTTACGAAGCGATGTTACATTGGCTACAGGCCCAGGTGTGAAATTTCCCTTCATTCGAAGATTACTTATTTCTTATTTTACCATGAAGCAACTAAAACCTAACATGAGTATATGTGCGTTATCGGTGTTTTAACGCGATCTGTCATTCCTTTTATTTTATTTTTGTCGTTGGTTATACTTAGAATTATTCTTGTACTGGCTGTTGCCCGCGACTCCGTCCGCGTGAACTTCAGTTTATAAGAGCCTGTTAAAATAAAGGGAGCAATATGTCGCTCCCATCCGATCATATCTGTGTACCAAATTTCATGACAATCGGTTCAGTAGTTTTGGCGTTAAAGCTGGACAGACAGACAGAGATACTTTCGCATTTATAATATTAGTATGGATTGTGAGATGCGTTTACATACATTTGAACTCACATACACAGGTAGTTAACCCGATACCTCGATACCGAGGCCATGAAAATTTCTTGCTGTAATAGATCCCGCAACACGCAAAGCAGCAGTCGATAAGTCAGCCACTGCGCTAACCGTGTCGCCGAAATTACAGTTAATTCTCTCTTCAGTTTTTAGGGTTCCGTAGCCAAATAGCAAAAAACGGAACCCTTATAGATTCGTCACGTCTGTCTGTCCGTATGTCACAGCTATTTTTTTCCGAAACTATAAGAGCTGTACTAATGGAACTTGGTAGGTAGATATATTCTGTAAACCGCATTAAGATTTTGATGCAAAAATAAAAAAAAATAATAATAAATATTGGGACTTCCCCATACTTAGAACTGAAATTATTTTTTTTTTTTCATCAAATACATACGTATGGGGCATCTATGGATAGGTCTTCAAAAATGATATCGAGGTTTCTAAAATATTTTTTTTCTAAACCAAATAGTTTGCGTGACAGACGCTTCCAAAGTGGAAAAAAATTCCTCGCACTAGGAATTACTCTTATCATGGATTACACAAACAGCTACACCAAGAACAACTGCTTGTCGTAGGTCATACAAATCGTCAGGTCTTGAAAGGTTATCTAAATCTTGTCCGAGGTTAGGTTAGATATTTTGAAAACATGTTGACTTCGGAGTTTCGTTATCATAATGTTTGTATTATCGAAGTCAGATTGTAGCAGCAGCTCCAGTTACCCCGCTGCATGGCCCTCCATCGAAGTTAAGTATTATGTTTATAATCTACATACTAAAAAAAATAATTGTTTGTTTTGCCAATTTGGCAATTATAACTAATATATTTTATTTTATTTTAGAAACATAATTAGCAGACGTCCATAATTCTGATGACAAAGTTGAAAATCTAATAAAGAAAGGAGATGATTCAGAAATGTATGGAGCCTGGGCCAGCACATTGTACACTTAATGCTAGGTATAGTTACCCTACAGTTAACTGTTTTTAATGTTAATTTCCTATATTTTGGCTTAGTTTTTATACAGATTCAATTTAACTTGGCCGAGGAGTGCAACACAACTACTAGTAAATATGGTGGTCAGCAATAAGCGAAATAAGATTTGACAGTGACGTTTGATTGATGTGTCATGTATCTGAGGCTATCGTATCTATATTATCTACTATATGACTGCGAAAAAAACAAAACATGGATTCCGAACATACGGCCCATTAAATAAACACAATCAACTCAAATCAATTCTCGACACGAACACAACGGGAAAATAGAACTGTCAAAGTCGCCAATAAAACGTCATAACCACTGTCATGGCTACCTTAATAAAGGGTTATCTCACTAAAAACGTTTCAAATAATTAATCCATACTAATATTATAAATGCGAAAGTAACTCTGTCTGTCTGTCTGTCGGACTGTCTGTCTGTCTGTCTGTCTGTCTGTCTGTCTGTTACGCTTTCCCGCTTAAACCTCTCAACCGATTTTGATGAAATTTGGCACAGACAATCTTAAGACCCTGAGAAAGAACATAGGCTACCTTTTATCCCGGAAAAATTTGATGTTCCCGAGGGAAATTGAATAAGCGCGATATAACCGAATTCCACGCGGGCGAAGCCGCGGGCGGAAAGCTAGTTATATATACTTTTTCATTCAAATTAATTTAGTAGTATTTTTATGAAAAGCTTTTATTTTTTTCCTTCTTATCTATATAGCGTACTACATAGTGGTGACCCAAAATGAAATATCTCCTTTGACAGATTGCACTAGTTTAATATGCTGTCTATATTATTTTTTAAAGCGAGTAATTGTGTTACGTACATGGTAGCAAGTACAACCATTCATTGGATTTTTGAAGTTGATGAGCAGACACTGTTTTCGAACATATGGAGCAAAGAATTAGCAAGATGATTTTTTTTTTTTTTTTTTATTAGTTATAAACCAGCGCTTGACTGCAATCCCGCCTGATGGTAAGCAGTGATGCAATCGTTGATGGTAAAGCGCACTAGTTAGTTTCCATTCACTCAAAAAACTGAGTGAATAGGAAGGAAGACAGCAGTTGAGCGAGGTGATGCTATGTTTAACCCAACAACACGACCAACGATGCTGCGCCAGAGGATGATCTGGAGACCCTCCACGACCAAACCCCCGACACAACAACATTAGGCATATCGTACTCGGCACACATCGCAACACAACTGCTCAGACCTGTCCACCGTACGGCTTCACCAGACATCATGCCGGAACACGACGAATCGCTTGGCGGCAAGACTTTGTCTGGTGGGTGGTAACTTATGCCGGCGGCTGATGTTGTTGCCTACCACCGAGATTCACAATGAATGGTGCAGATTTTCTCCTTGTTAAATCCATACTAATATTATAAATGCGAAAGTAACTCTGTCTGTCTGTCTGTTACGCTTTCCCGCTTAAACCTCTCAACCGATTTTGATGAAATTTGGCACACACAATCTTTAGACCCTGAGAAAGAACATAGGCTACCTTTTATCCCGGAAAAATTTGTTATTCCCGAGGGAAATCTAAAAAGCGCGATATTACCGAACTCCACGCGAGCGAAGCCGCGGGCGGAAAGCTAGTTTTACATAAATGAAAGTGTCTGTGCTCATTATCGTATACACAAATAGTAGTTATTACAATAAAAATACTTGACGTAGCACGTACAAATATTTTCCACATGCTATCAAATTGACGCGACACGACTCCATAGATTTTATGTATAACAAAGTCGTGATTAGGAATATCCTAATCACGACTTTGTTATACATAAAATGTGTGGTTTTCTCGGTGGTAGGCCATAAAATCGGCTGCCGGCAGAAGTTAACACCCACCAGACAAAGTCTTGCCGCCAAGCGATTCGTCTTGTTCCGATGATGTCTGGTGAAGCCATACGGAGGATGCGTTTGAACTAGGGATGTAACGGAGGCTTGTTAGCGGAGGCGGAGGCGGATGCGGAGGCGACGAGTCTCACCTCCGCGGATGCGGAGGTTAACGGAGGCGGAGGCGGAGGTGAAAGTACATATAGATAAAATTGAAATTTATGGTTAATTAAAACAATTTTTTTATTTTAAATACGTACATTAATAGTAGTATACTTGGTAAAAAAAATATTACCTTCTTGTAATGAAAATTAAGCAGAAACAAATTGTGCTTGCCGCATTCCCGCCTCGCACTAGTTGATTCTTGACCATTTCGCCCTCAAACGCGGCCGGACTATTTATTTATTGCATAAATACGTAAATAAACCTCCGTTATAACTCCGCTAAAAATTATGCGGAGGCGGAGGCGGAAGCGAAGATACGATTTCTTGCGGAACTTCCGCAGTAACGGAAGCGGAGGCGAAGCTCCGTTACAACCCTAGTTTGAACAATTGTGTTGCGATTAGGGTTGCCATCTCTAAAATTTGGAAAACAGGACAAGACGCGTAAAAACCCCGGATTTTAGAGTCCGAAAGCCGAAAGAAAGGACATATCAACAAGATATTTTAAACATATTCAATGCACTAAAAACATTTGAAAATGTCTTAAATCACCTTTTTTATTCATTCATTTTTTTTTTTACTCGTTCTTCAAATGAAACCTTCCCCGGACGCTCCCCGGATGCCCTCTAAACTAGGACAAATCCTGGGGAACCCGGACGGATGGCAACCCTTGTTGCGATGTGTGTAATATACGATGCGTCAAATGTTGTTGTGTCGGGAGGTTGGTCGTGGAGGGTCTCCAGATCAATCTTCCTCTGGCGCAGCATCGTTTGTTTGGTTTAACATTGCATCACCTCGCTCAACTGCCGTCTTGCTTCCTATTCACTAATTTTTTTTGAGTGGATATGCTCTTAATAAACTACCGCGCTTTACCATCAACTATTGCATCACTGCTTACATCAGACGGGATTGCGGTCAAGCAGTAGTTTATAATTAAAAAAAAAAACATTATTATTTACTTTGCCGTTAGTTTCCCCTCTGAAGTTTCTGTGATATTTTAGTTCATCGATCGTTCTAAGCTAATAATAAACAAAAACATAGAAAATTTTCTAAAACTAAACTAAAGCAGAGAAAAGATTAAAGAATTACTAAATTTAAATTGATGGTGTATTCATTCTTTACATAAAAACTAAATCTACTGTCTGGTTCACGGTTCATGGCATAAGTATAAAATGGTGACAAAAAGACACGCAGTGGGGTTCCATTTTTACTCTTTACGTACGGAACATTAAATGGCAACTAATAAATCCATACTAATATTATAAATGCGAAAGTAACTCTGTCTGTCTGTCTGTCTGTCTGTCTGTTACGCTTTCCCGCCTAAACCTCTCAACCGATTTTGATGAAATTTGGCACAGACAATCTTTAGACCCTGAGAAAGAACATAGGCTACTTTTTATCCTGGAAAAAATTGATGTTCCCGAGGGAAATCTAAAAAGCGCGATATAACCGAACTCCACGCGGGCGAAGCCGCGGGCGGAAAGCTAGTAGAAATAATAAAAACTATTCAAGGCAATCAGGGCCAATAGCTTCTTCGCTTAAATTATAAAACTCTTAACAAAATGATCAGTTTTATTACATTAATTTTCGATCGATTGCGTTACAAAGTCGTTGGCCTACGAATTGTTATTACACTGTCCATAGTACATCTACCAGTTCTACCTGCGTATCAGTATTGAAAAACCTTGCTCGGTTACTTTTTTTGCTAAAGTCAACGGATGGGAAAAATTGCGTACGGTCATAGACATAGGACTGTATCAATCACTATATGACGGTCCACGATTGGAGTAGTTGGTGAGCGATTGACTTGCTGCACTGCGTATCGCATGTTCGATTCCCGAACGAAGCAAATATTTATATGAGTTATGACCTACATTAGTTGTTCCGGATCTGGCTGTTTGTGTATGTGACTTTATATGTTGTAGAGAAAATACCTATTGCAGGAGAAATTTCTAGCGTAGGTAAAGCCTTTAAACAAAAATCGTATTTGATGACTATACATTTATTGGGGAGTTTAGCTATCTATTCACTGATATGGAATGGTGGTAAAGTTTGTACTTATACCATATAATTCTCTAGTACTAATAATAATGAAGACTGAAGAGTCTGTTTGTTTGAACGCCCTAATCACTGAAACTACCAGCTGCATTTAATGAAATTTTTTTGCACTAGGTAGCCCAATTCTTGAAGGTCTGTTGCCCTACATAATCTGACTGCTGGGCAAGACTTCTCCGCATAAGTTCCAGCCGTTTCGAGGAAGGTGTATTTTTAATTTAACAAATATTTTTACCATTAAAACTCTTTCTCAAAACTAAGTCTAAAACATACGATACGTCAAAAGATTTCACCATCAAAATGCCGTAGGCTGCGTAGGCGCCACCAAAAACATACGATACGTCAAAAGATTTCACTGTCAAAACGCCGTAGGCTGCGTAGGCGCCACTTTCTCGCATTACAAACAGGTGGCATAGAGAATATTATCTACGAGTAATTATGGTGTTGTGGAGGTATGAGAAACTGCGTGTAAAGTTCACTGATCCTCCATAGAAAAGGGAGCATCCTCCGACCAGTCTGATTGTCTGGCGGGTCAGTTGCCCTAGGGTCGATGTCGCGAACCTGTATGCGTTCTAGTTGCACAGAAAACTCTACTTGCGAGATGCAGGATTCCCGTGATTCGCGTTGTTCGCGTGTAACGTTGTAGGTACCGTTACATTGTCACCCGATTTACAATAGGGTTGTATTATAAAAAATAATTTAATTTCCATTAGATAGATTTATAAAAAATATTGAATACGTATTTTTTATTTTATCTTTCATTCAAATACTTAGGAAGATATATTGATTTGAAATGTCGCATGACGTCACGCCGTGGTACAAAATATACCAAGGTGTGACGTAATTGGCCCCCACTCCGTAACTTTAATACGCTATATCTCAGTAGGTTTTGGTAATTTCGACAAAATAAAAAGTACGCGTCTTAATTTTTTTTATCATCTACTAGCGGCCGCCAGCGACTTCGTTCGCGTGGAATTAGTCATGCTCAGCTCCTATTGGCAATATGTACGGCTGCGTTAGCTCCCGTTTTCGCAACGTTTTTTGTTACTGCTCTGTTCCTATTGGTCATAGCGGGATGTTATATAGCCTAAAGCCTTACTGGATAAATAGGCTATCCAACGCAAAAAGAATTTTTCAAATCGGACCAGTAGTTCCTGAGATTAGCGCGCACAAACAAACAAACAAACAGACTCTTCAGCATTATATATTAGTATAGATAAGACGGACTAATTGTTTTTTTGATTTTCAAACCTTGAATACCTCCCTATATCCTAAAAATATCTTTAGGACGTAATTCCATAGACGTCAGTAAACATTTTCAGGAGTGTTATTTATCATTAGTAGGTATTTAATTTGTTGTACATTTCTTGTAGGTCAAGTGGTCTTGATTTGATTTACTCATTTATCTCATGGCGTGTATGCACGCGATTGAGAGTTCCCTTAGCAAAATGTTAAGCTTTAAAATGCTAGTGAAGTGTAGAGTTTTCTGTTCGCCAAAGCGTTTTTTTAGATCAACCCATGAGGTTGGAGTCTATTTCATCGGGCTAAGGATAATGAAGTAGGCAAGGCTTTTTGAGAGAATTTTTTACATAATTTTGACGCTCGAAAAGTGCTATTCTCAGCCTAATTAAATGACTTTGACTTTGCAGTTTTGTTAATTGCGTCTCTCTCTCTCTCTCTCTACATGTTGACCGTTGTTGATTGTACTTGATAATTTTTAAGTCAACCTATCTCATCTAACTAAACTCAAAAAGTCACCATCATCTCAGCGTTAATCCCAGTCGCATCGGTAGCTTTTCAGCTTTGGAGTCTGGGGTCCGCTTTTACCAGTCCTAACTGCTGATTTTGGCTAAACTTCGATATTTTCCGTGAAGCGACTGCCGTCTGACCTCCACAACCTGAAAGCGATATCTAAGCATTGCAATTAGACTAATTGTTAGACTTTTGAGGGCTCCAACAACCCGTAACGACTGACACTAGATGTTCGTATGGCAACCGGGACGAACGGCTTAACGTGCTTTCCGAGGCACGACCAGACCAGTGCAAATATTCATATTCATGCATACAAATATTTGCACTGTGCGGGAATCAAAACCGCGCCTCCTTACGCAACGGCCGCGTTCGCTACCGCTACCAAGGCTGAAGCCGCCACGAAGGCTGTCTAAACGAAACTCAAGAAGTAAACGAACGAAAGGTATACATATGTACATATCAATGTATACTTATGTTAAAAAATATTACTTAGAAATTTTATGGAAAATGAGAAAAACCCGCGCATAAACTTTTTGTAAGTGCATTGTAACATTTATAACTAAAGAACCCCTGACCGCGCTTCAGCACGCACTTGGCTGGTTGTTAATGATTGCTAATTATGACTAATGTTTTTTTTTTTTAATTTTATGATTTACTTTTTTGTTACAAGGCAAGCTTCTGGATATACTTCATTGCTTAGTGTGTGTAATTTATGTGGGAATCCGATTTATACAATAGGTAAGGTTTTCTAGAAGCCTTATAGGTTTTAGATTTAAGAACATCATTCGAGTGGCGTCTACAACAGTGTTCAGTCCAACTGTTGTGCCTGAGATAAGGTCTTTGTTAAAATGTTTCGAAGGTACTTCATGTATATTTACAAGATTTAAAACAATAAATCGTAGCAAATAACACGTGAAAACTAATTCCAGCCCATTCAAAAAATTGCCGTACAACAAGCCATGGGCGGTATCTGAAGATGGAGTTGTGAAATTCGAATCGCTAACGAAGATGTCATTTGATGGAGCTTTGAAGGTGTTACGGGAATCATTCCTACAGACGGAGTGCCTTTGCAAATCTGTTGGTTTAGTCGAAGAGCCTGGAGCTGCTGAAGAACTTCTCCAAACAATACATGATTCCGCAAAAGATGGTGTCAGCATTGTGGCAAATGATACGAGTACTAATCAAATAGTTGGAGTGATTTTCAACAAGATCCAGGTAAGTTACTCGCAACAGCTGCTAACAGTCTTAAAATAATAATAATAACGTACAGATGACAGCACATCCAGCTACTACAATCTGTTAAATTTCTCCTCTTTTCTTTTTTCTCTCTATTAGATTTTCAAATTTTTCGCTAAAGTATGAAGGTTCAAGGTTGATTGGGAATATTTGCCAGTTTTGGGTAGCCTGACCTTGACCTTAACCTGCTGTCATCCGTACAAGTGCACAACCTAATAACAGAACGAGCACAGATTTTTTATGATATCAAACAACATTGGAAAAGTTTTTAATTCCATCTCTACATGTTCGAAAATTTTTCGTATATTGATATCAGAACTTTTCTTTTTTTCACACATTCTACACTTTTAAGTCCTCTTGTCACGTGTAGAAACTGACCAACGGGTTGGCCGTGTCTCTTAAAACAAATTATTGGGCAATCGGACCCCATGGCCCTAGTGCTTCAACCCCAAACGGCTCCAATATATAAGTACTAAATTAATTTGCGCCGTTTGAGTCTTTCCACGTCTAAAGCAGCCAACCCGACTCAGCCCCACCGTCTTTAGAAGGTGGGATGATGCACAAAGCCCTCGCCCACATGTGGGAGAGGAGGTAAAACGGCCGGGGCATAACTCCGCTGCCGCGAAAAATCGCGGTACGGCGGACAGAGCTCCGGCGGGATCTCATAGCGACATGGAGAGTACGATTATCGCAACCCAGTGCTGGGCACGCCACAATAGCGGCGGTAAGTCCCCTCTTTGAGGAGTGGCTAGAGAGGCGCCACGGCGACCTCACCTTCCGCCTGACGCAGGTCCTCACCGGATACGGTTGTTTCGGGAGGTTCCTGTTCCGTATAAGGCGGGAGGAAACGCCAGGGTGTCACCATTGTGTGGATCGCCCTGAGGACACGGTGGAGCATACGGTGGAGGTCTGCCCGGCTTGGGCACCGCCGTGTCCTCGTAGCGGCGATCGGCGGCGATCTCTCGCGGCGGCGGCGAATCCCAGCGCCACTAGCCGCCGCAGGAGACGCCCTGGTCGGGAGACACCACCGAATTCCTAGCCACCGTAGGTGCGAGCCTGCGGACGATGAGCAGTGGGCAGCTCGCCGCCCGGCAAGGACCAGGTACGAGTCGACGGCGCGTTGTGTTTCACGCGCGCCTCAAAGAGATGTCAGCACATCGTGACGGGGTCCACGAAGACCGATGCCTCCTGGGTTGCGGGTTGGTTAAACAAGAAACCGTGGCCCTCGTCATCAGTAAAAGTCTAACACGCCCTTCCGCTCAGCCCAGAGGGGGGATTTGATAACTTACCATCCCAAAAAAAAAAAATGTTGTCGACACCTGTAGCATTTCATACCAAAGGCTTAACTACGTTCCAAGGCATTATGGTCATTCCGTCTAGTCTCTTCCCATTGTTCCGTGCCAAGGGGTTCTATGAAAGCTGGAACCCCAGCGGTGACAAGTTGCAAATTTATATAGTCATGGATGATTTGTGATAAGGCAATATTTTGGTCCAAAATTAATGATGTCATTTGTCTATACTTAGGTACTGGCACCAAACGGAGAAAGTTACTATGAGAAATATGGAAAGACTTGCAAACACAAAACTGTACAAGCTCTATATGACTTTACCATTGATATTGAAAAAAAAGCTGATATATTTAAACGCTATAATACGAAATGTCATATGGAAATTATGGCTATAGCGACTACGCCACGTTTCAGGCAAAGGAATATAGGTGGTTTATTGGCTTTATGTACATACAAAATGGGACGGAAATTGTACGCTGGCGAAAATGTGAAAACTCCTTTTGATACCGATGACGGACAGATTACTAATGCTGATGCAATTCCAAGTATAATATCTGCACTGGCAACTTCAAATATTTCGCAAAAGATGGCCGAAGATTTCGGCTATGATAATGTTTTAGAAGTAAATTATGCTGACTATTCATTTGAAGGGAAAGCATTTAGCGAGCGAATAGGAGATGAGCATAAAACTTGTAGGCTTATTGTTAAAAGACTGGACAGCTAACTTCTCGTGATGTTAAAAGACTGGACAGCTAATTTCTCGTGATGGAAATCCGACGAAGTGTTAACAAAAATTCTGGTGACGGATCTTCTACATCTTTTATCTTTTTGTTTTATTGTAATTTTACACTCAAAATATTTTTGAAATAATACGTTAATAAAACTATTATTAATAAAAAGTCGTGTGGTGTGTAATTTATTTCAAAACCACTACTCTCAAAATGATAAAGAATCACATAGTGAAGAAACTGTCCTAGGACAAAAAAATCGAAGACGCGTGGGTTATCTCCTCTCATCATTAGCACTGGGATCGTGTGGTAGTTTAATGCTGTGAATAATACTGCCTATTCTACTGAAATACGAGAACTGTGTTGTTTTTGTTTTATTTATTTTCAGTATGGTCATATGGTCATCTTTGCATATTGGGCCTCAAGAGAGAGCATTTGAACAGGTGAGTTGTCACGTACGAGTAAACTGTAAAACTAACTGTAAAATATATTTTCGGGCCATTCACACAATAGGTGTCCCATTAACGTCATATTGGCGTAGGTAAAGTATTCACGTAACATATGCTTACTTAACGACAAAATATCTACTCCACAGAAATCTAAAGAATCTCTTTATTTGGTTTTCTATGATCTACCTCCTGTTTTCCACTTTTACGAAATTTGTGAACAAAGTGAACAAGATAAAGAATATTATACTCAATTAGCAAACAAAGAAGAAAAAGGAAGTCCATAGAAGCAGAGACACCCAACATTTATTTTTTTCAATATAAAATGTTAACAACTCGAAAGATAATGTTAATAACGATAACAAAATAAAAACATAACTTCCTCGTCTTCTTTTTCAGCTCATAGAGGTCCACTGCTGGACAAGGCCTCGCCAAGGCTTTCCACGATGACCGATCTTGTGCTGCCCGCATCCATCGGCTTCTCGCGACCTTCACCAAGTCATCAGTCCACCTTGTTGGGGGCCTCCCTACGCTGCGTCTTCCGGTACGTGGCCGCCACTCCAGAGCTTTACTGCCGCATCGGCCATCGGTTCTACAAGAATGGCCGCCACTACAGAGCTTTACTGCCCCATCGGCCATCGGTTCTACGAGCAATGTGTCTCGCCCACTGCCACTTAATTTTAGCGAAGCGTAATTTATTTCATTCAATCAAAGCCTCTAGATTCAAAAGATAGAAAGAGTTCAAATGGAACATAGGCTGATTATGTTATACAAAACGGTGAAGGAAAATATCGGGCGATTACTTTTTCGTCATTTGGCTTTATCTCTCGTATTATGCGTATCCTAATTCTTAAATTGACACATTGGCTACTTTCGGTTCGTCGCGTCGTCCAGTATTCTTGACACTGGGCTGTTATGCTTCTGACTTTTGACGACGATGGAATTAATTTGTGACGGAATCCATTTCTTACAATGGCCCCAACATTATAAAAAAAAATCCGTCGTTGTCTGTGCCCAGGTCTGGTGTCAAAGGAAACCCTAGAGGCGCACGCCGTGGAATGGGGCGTGCCCATTTTCCACAAGGAGGGTCGACCGTAAATGTTAATATTGGCCCCGGTTCGCTTGTTCGCGAACTGAATTAAATTTAAATTCAGTAATCTTTTCCTTTTTATTTCATTAAGAAAAGGACAGAAGATAAAATGTCAGTTTAGACCTGTCAAATTAGTGCGCTCCTGACGTAAAGTGGCGTATTTTTTGTCGCCATGTTTATAATCGCGTCTAGACAGTCTATGGAGTATCTTAATTTGACAGGATTAAACTAAAATGTTATCGTCTATCCTTTTCTTAACGAAATGGAAAGAAAAAGATGCACATAACTTAAATTAGTTTAGTTTGTGAACAACAGAATCGGCGCCTTTATTTAACATTAGGAAAAGACTAAAACTTTATCAGCCTATTGTAATTTAGGAACAGTCGTACTTATATACCTACCAGAAATTTCTAGGCCGTATTATCACCTGTGACGTGCTATATTTAAACAGATGTAAGTATGCCATTCATTGTGTTTGTCATTTTTTACGCTCTATTGACAATAAGGTCAGTATTTAGTTTACATAGCGTGACAATATCTTGTGAAGATGTTTTTCCCCTAGATTAGGCATGTGGCTAAGAAATGACAGCCGCACGGTTCAGTAGTTCAAGTTAAGCTGCACTTGTCAAGGTCGGGACATGAATGGGTAACCATGGTTCCATACCTAGACCTCTCTGTGCCTCACAAAGCACATTAAGCCGTTGGTCTCAACTGTCATTTAAATTCTTTGAGAGTCGTTGGAGAGGCGTGCGAAGAGGCTGATTGGCGACCCAGATTTAACTCGAACCGGTCTCCAAGCCTGGACAGGTGTAGAGTAGCCAGCCTTTCGGTCTTCCATAGGATGCATTCTGGTGAGTGTGCAAGGGAATTGCATGATTTAATTCCCCCATCTCCGTTCCACCATTGGAAGACTCGCTTCGTGCGTTTCGCTTCCTATTTTATACCGCGTACAAATTGTTCCAGTGCCTCAATGGGCACTGGAACAATTTGTCAGCGGCGGTGTTTCCATCACACTACAATTTGAGTGTCTTCAAGGCTAGAGTGAATAGGCTCTTAATAAACTAGCGCGCTTTACCATCAACGATCGCATCACTGCTTCCACCGTCAGGTGGGATTGCGGTCAAGTACTAGGTTATAATTTATAATAAAAATTATATATATTCTGCTCAGATGATTTCAATAGCACTTCCGCGAACAGCAGATCTCTGTAAGTCAGTAACTGGGCTGCTCCATATAAATATTATTGGAACTGTTATTCAGCTGTACCTGGTTAAAATGGAAGCTGCCACCAGATACCAGGTGTCTCCATTCGATTTAATGACCGTACTCAAGATTAAATAAGAGTCCCTGAGTGTATCCTTAATTAAACACGAGAATAATCTCTCATTAAGTAAATTAACGTCTGTCTGAGTAAGGATAAGCCAGTCTTAGGCAAAATAATGAAGCGTAAATGCAATTAAACGTCCATTATAATGCACAGGTTGTTTGTCTTCGAACAACAACCACAGTCTGTGCATATTAAATACCTACTTGTGTTTATGATTTTGCACAAACTGTGCTACTACTACTGTATTTATGCCATAGTGAGTAAACCTGGAACAATGGCTATAGGGTTTTGAACATGGATACGGGTATTAATCCTTATTCCTTATCCTTACTAATATTATAAATCGGAAAGGAAGTTTCTTTGTTCCGCTTTCACGCCGTGACTACTGAACTGATTGCTTTGAAATTTTGCAGACGTGAAGTTCGCAGTTCGGATTAAATAATAGGGTACTTTTTATCTCGGAAAATTTGATATTCCCGAGAGAAAACAAAAATATTGTTAGCTTCATACCAGTTCGGTGATAGATGGCGCTGTGAGTCGTTCAAAATAATATATACTATATTGCATACGAATATGCACATGTAAACTTAGAAGTTAAATGATACGATAATTAATCCCCGAAAATGAGGAATCTAAAATGCGCAATATAACCGTATTCCACGCGGGCGAAAAGCTAGTTACTTATACTTTGATAAACAAGGTGTGTGGTCTACACCTTGTGTCTGTGTTATAATTTTTACATTTATCTGAGGCATAATTGCTGATTATTTTTAATTTGATAGTGGAAAGTGGGAAGGCAGGTCTTTGCCCGTAGTGGGACAATACAGCCTTGTAATGATCTGCCTCCTCTTTTCTCTTTCTTCCTTTCTTTTACTAATGCTTTTGCTTAGAAGCGCTGGACACAGAAAGGTGGAGTACGGTAGCCCTTGCCCAGCAGTGGAACAGCAATGGCAATATTGTTTTTTTAGAAGTTTTAGGTTTTGTCTCTTCTCTTCGTATAACTTAAAATTACATAGTTTTATTATAAAATAAGGCTTATATTATGATTTTTATACTGTGCTTATATGGCATTCGAACTTTAATCCGACAAAGCTAAAGTACCAAATAAATAAACTGTCTAAACTGTCAATTTTGTATCTAGAATTGAGAACATTACGTTGTTGGTTGACAGCCTCCGTGGCGTAACGGTAGCGAACGCGGGCGTTGCGCAAGGAGGCGCGGGTTCGATCCCCGCACAGTGCAAATATTTGTATGCATGAATACGAATATTTGCAATGGTCTGGTCGTGCCTCGGAAAGCACGTTAAGCCGTTGGTCGCCATACGTACATCTAGTGGCAGTCGTTACGGGTTGTTGAAGCCCTCAAAGTCTAACAATAGGGATGTATCCTAGGAAAGAAAATAAAAAAAAAATTAGTCCGTCTTAAAGATAATAAAAAAAATTAAGACCCGTATTTTTTATTTTGTCTAAATCACCAAAAAGTACTGAGATATAGCGTATTAAAGTTACGGAGTGGGGGCCAATTACGTGATGCCGTGGTATATTTTGTACCACGCCGTGACGTCATGCGACATTTCAAATCAATATATCTTCCTAAGTATTTGAATGAAAGAAAAAATAAAAAATACGTGTTCAATATTTTCTACAAATCTATCTGATGGACATTAAATTATTTTTTAGGATACAACCCAATTGGTCTAACTGCAATGCTTTGATATCGCTTTCGGGTTGTGGAGGTCAGTCGGCAGTCGCTTCACGGAAAATATCTAAGTTTAGCCAAAATCAGCAGTTAGACTGGTAAAGCGGACCCCAGACTCCAAAGCTGAAAGGCTGCGGATGCGACTGGGATTAACGCTGAGATGATGATGACGTTGTTGGTGTATAAAATAGAATACTCTTTATTATGTACACCATATAAATTACAGAACATAAATATAAACATTTTACAGAGGATGATACAAAGGGCGGTCTTTTCTACTAAGAAGCTAAGAACGATCTTTTACAGACAACCTTTGAAAATATTATTAACTGTTATATGAGAATCCTCTCATATAATTGTAATATAAACCTATTATTTATATCTATTTGTACAGTATTGCCAATCCAACTCGCACTGAGTCCGCGTGGTAGATTACAACCCGCTCCACCTCACTGAGGCCTATCTCCCAGGTGTGTGAACATTATACATAGTCTGATTATGTTGTTGTTATACCTATGTACAAGTCATGGTGGCCTAGTGGTTAAAACACCCGCCTCTCAAGTATGAGTGCGCGGGTTCGATTCCAGGTCAGGCAAGTATCAATGTAACTTTTCTAAAAGTTATATGTATTTACTGTATGAAGGAAAACAGCTTGTGGAAACCTGGACTCGCCAACCCCCATTGAGCAAGCGTGGTGATTACGCTCAATCCTTCTCTGTATGAGAGGAGACCTGTGCCCAGTAGTGAGACGATAAAAGGTTGATAATGATGATACCTATGTACAGTGTTACCCCGCCACTGTTTATTCCAAACTAATCAACGTAATGGCATAAAATGACAGACCAATGGAGCTATAACTGACAGTGTCGAGGTAAATATGTCATGAGTTCATGACTGTATGATTTAGTGGTTTAATTTATAATGCATGGGACATAATGCACTCGACAGTCTTTCATTGACACAAACATGATTATTATTCTATTAAACTAATGCATGACATGTTAATAAAGGGTTTTTTTTTAAACTTTATAAACTAATGCTTGACCGCGATCCCGCCTGATGGTAAGCAGTGATGCAATCGTTGATGGCAAATATGTGTTTTGTAATAGCAATATTTAGTTTTTTTTTTTATTAGTTATAAACTGGTGCTTGACTGTAATCCCGCCTGATGGTAAGCAGTGATGCCATCGTTGATGGCAAATATGATTTGTAATAGCGATATTTAGTTTTTTTTATTAGTTATAAACTAGTGCCTGACTGCAATCCCGCCTGATGGTAAGCAGTGATGCAATCGTTGATGGCAAATATGATTTGTAATAGCGATATTTAGTTTTTTTTATTAGTTATAAACTAGTGCAAATGCATTAAGTTTACTCTACCTAACGTGAGGCAGGTGGAAACTAAAGTGTTGATAAAGGGCGAAGAATTGAAATCTGACGACAGCACAGTATTCTTGGGTATAACTCTGGATGCTAAGCTTCAATGGGGTTCACATATAGAAAAATTGTCTAAAAAGCTAAGTTCTGCTGCATACGCAGTTAGAACAATTCGTAATTAGACTGATGTTGAGACGGCCCGTTTAGTGTACTTTGGCTATTTCCACAGCGTAATGTCGTACGGCATTCTGTTGTGGGGAAATGCCGCCGATATTCAAACAATATTTGTTTTGCAGAAACGAGCTGTTCGTGCAATTTATAAATTAAGTCCGAGACACTCTCTCAGAGAAAAATTTAAAGAGATTAATGTACTGACCGTGCCGTCTCAATATATTTATGAAAATCTTTTGTATGCTCATAAAAATATAAAATTGTTTAAAAAATACAGTGATGTCCATGATATAAATACTAGGAACAGGCACAAATTTATTGTACCTACAACAAGGCTCAAGAAAATAGGTGGCTCTTTCAGATGCCAATGTATACATTTTTACAATGGACTTCCAGAGGTGGTTCAAGATCTGAGCCTGAATAAATTCAAATCCTTCATTAAACGTAAGTTGTGTCAGAAAGCATTTTATAGTGTGAAGGATTATATTGAGGACAAAAAGGCTTGGGCTTGAGCTGCGTCCGATTTCTATACAATGATTGTTCTTTGATTTTTCCTCTTGTAGTTTTAATATGTAATTGTTTATGTTATTTAGTCAAAGCCTGTATTACACACTATGTAGCCAAGCATATTGTACGTTACGGAATTGTATCGCTGACAGAGGTGTTCGGCACTTGTGCAGCTGCAACTGCACAGGAGTTAAACTTTCCACAGATTCGGGAACACTGTTGGAGCTGCTGAACCTTGGACAAAACTATCTTAGCATTGTGTAGATTCAATTTCTTAGTATTGTATAATTGCATGGCAAACGTGTGAGCACAATGTACGAATGTGCTGTAAGGCATTTATTTGTTGGGTTAGTCTTTTTTATTGACTTAATTGTGCTCTGGCTGTTGAGAGTATGTCATGCTCACTCAAATGTCTCGCTGATGGTGGCGTGTGTTTTGGGTCATTGGGTTCCCTTCGATATGGTTGAGCTGAATGATGCTGATCCATACGTCATGTTCGTGAACGGACGCCGTCGGAGGGGACTGGTCATCTCTTAGCTGCCACGGCGTATTTTAATTTCTGAATTGATTTTTGTATGTTTTCCATAATGGACGCTCTCAGCGTACAATATATTTCTGCATCGTTCTCACACGGTTGATTTCAACATGAATGATGTAATCAAATATTTGTAACAATAGCTTAAAAATTTAAAAGAGTGTCCATGGAGTTTCTTGCCCGTTCTTCTCCATAGGTACCTACTCTTTGGAATGGGCGACTAGCTTCATCTTATTGACTGACCGACCTTCTGACAATTCAAAAGTGCCTGTAACTGGTTTATTTGAAATAAATGATTTGATTTGATTTGATTTGAGTGCTTGACTGCAATCCCGCCTGATGCAATCGTTGATGGTAAAATGCATTAGCTTATTAAGCCTATTCACTCAAAAAAACTGAGTGAATAGGAAGGAAGACGGCAGTTGAGCGAGTTGATGCAATGTTTAACCCAACAACACGGCCAACGATGCTGCGCCAGAGGATGATCTGGAGACCCTCCACGACCAAACTCCTAGTTCTGATTTCATGCTGGTATGACGTATATAAAATGCATTTTTTTAATGATTATAAACTAGTGCTTGACAGCAATCCCACCTGATAGTAAGCAGTGATGCAATCGTTGATGGTAAAGGGGTCTAATCACTCAAAAAATCTGGGTGATTAGGAAGACGGCAGTTGAGCGAGGTGTAGCAATGTTAAACCCAACAACACGACCAACGATGTTGCACCAGAGGATCAGAAATCAGAGAATCAGTGTAGTATCACTGCCTGGATCTGGTTTAAAGTTTCTTCGGGCCACATGCCTCCTGCAGCTGGAACTGCTAAATTTATAGAAAAGAATTATATTCTTTAAACTGAAAATGTATGGAGTGTTATGACATTTCTTTCTGACGACTTACCAGTCGAAGTGTCATTAAAGTCTTGGCAACCTTCTTTAGATGAAATAATAATAATAATAACTCATTTTATTTCGGGCATTGTACATCCACATGTACCCTCAGATACAGACACACACACACACACACACATACAGTTTACTCATATAGACTATATGCCAAACCTATTAAACATCGATGTCATAAATTATATCAATAGTTCAAAGCTGGAAGACTGCCCTTCTAGACAAAATTCCTATGACAATATCTCTATGCCAATGTCCACTTACAAAATTGCTATATGCCTAGTATGAGTTTTCATTAAGAGACTCGATCGTCAATATCTAGCGCGTTTGGCGCTCTTATTGGTTGAGAGTTCTTACAACCTTCAAGCGGGCCAATCGATGAGTCAAACGCAGTCGATATCGGCGATCAAGTTTCGTAATGAAAAGTCATACTAGGCCTACAGATATTGTTACGTTTTGATTTTTTTATAAGACAAATACAGAGTCATTTATGATTAGAACTCCTTTTAGATGTTTTAAGCGAAGTCGGTAATGGGCAGCTCGTCGCCCGGTAAGGACCAGGCCCGAGTCGACCGTGCCTCAAAGACATGTCAGTATATCGTGATGGGAAACACGAAGAGCGATGCCTACCAGGCCTGCGGTTTGTTGGAAACAGATACTGTGGTCCCTAGAGCATAGGCAAGGGGAGGAACACGGGTGGCATTTAGTCAGTAAAAGTCTCTCACGCCCTTCTGCTTCGCCCAGAACAGAAGATCCATCCTCAAAAAACTGTTACCCTAGCTACAATCAGATACAGCCTCAATGGTAGCCAATGTCAGAAAAATTTAAGGTTTAGACGTAGGTAATATAGATATATCTATAGAGATGGCATGACAAGAATAGGAATCATTAAAAGGTTTTTATATTTTATAATCTTTATAAAATGGAACAAGTAGGGATGCTAATTTTTATTAGCTCGTAGTTTAGTGGTTTCCGTTACTGCTTTAATATACACACATCAAAAGTGTCTAGGGATCAAGCATTTTTATGCGGATTTCTTGAGATTGAGATGTGGCTTTGTAATAAATTTATGATTTTATAAATTTATATGGATCCTTTTTGGTGCATTTCATAATTTGAATCAGGAACTGTGAATCAAATTCGAGTAAAAGATGAAAATCAGCTGTCAATATTTTCCCTATAAAAACATACAACGCATTGAAGACATTATTAGTGCTACTGTTTCCCTACTACTGATTAAAACCAACGTTATTATGGAGCGGCGACGTCATTTAAGCAGGGAAGAAATGCTCAGAGCCGTGGGAATGATAGAAGCTGGTTCCCGGCAACGTACTGTGGCTTTAGCTCTGAATACAAGTCAGAGTGTTATCAGTCGACTTTGGACACGTTACCGAAGCACTGGTACCGTGGCTGAGCGCCATGGAGGACGGTATCGCTGCACCACACGGAGACAAGACCGATACATTCAAATCTTAACTCGAAGAGCTCCAACAATAACCGCCATGATGTTAGCCGTGAGGCTTCATCACTCTTCAGGGAACTTAATTAGCGACCAAACAGTCAGAAACCGCTTGCATGAAGTGAACCTTCATTCCCGAAGACCGCTACGGGTACCACCTATAGCAATGCACAATCGTAGGATTCGATATCAATGGGCTCTTGAACACAGAAATTGGGCAGAAGAACAATGGCGTTTCGTGTGCTTTTCTGATGAGTCTCGTTTTGGTATGAGACCGGATACAAGACGTATACGACACTGGAGAACCCCTGGACGCCAACAGCGATTAAAATCCTGCCAGGAAGTCCATCCTTATAGTGGTGGAACCATCATGGTATGGGCGGGTATTTGGATCGGCGGAAGAACTGAGTTGATTTGGATCAGAGGCAACCTCAACGCTCAAATTTATGCTGAAACGATTGTATCAGACGTCATCGTTCCTCTACAAGTGCAAATCGGTCCCTTATTTCAGTTAATGCATGATAATGCACGACCGCACACCGCAAGAGTTGTAAGACAGACTCTCGCCGCAGCTAACATCAATGTCCTGCCCTGGCCTGCTCAGTCGCCAGACTTGAACCCGATTGAGCATGCATGGGATATGCTACAGAGAAGAGCTCTGCCGAATATGGAGGGTATCCAGTCGCAAGAAGACCTTTTTTGTTGTTGCAACGAACATGGGCGGCCATTCCACAGCGTGATTTGGATGAACTCATTTTGAGTATGCCAAACCGATGTTCTTGTGTTGTTAGTGTTCGCGGTAGAAACACGGATTATTAATTGTTTAAGTTACCCAATAAAATTTTAGAGAAAACTGTTATTTCAGTCTTTTTTTCGAACTTTTGTGTTAGTGGTTCAAATGTCAAATATCCCTTTATTAGGAAAATGGCAAATTTCTTTATTAATGCAAAGGTGACTTGGTTTATCGTTACTGTGACAAACGAAAACACTTTATTTGATGAATCCTTAAAGAAAATTTTAATTAATATCAATCAGGAGAAAAGTTATTGCAAAAATATATGTTGATCCCTAGACACTTTTGATGTGTGTAGATTGGGTTTAAATACTTCTAAACTGTAGTTGTATTGTATTAGGTTGACCACGTCTGCCGTATTTGTTAAGCTACGCTTGCCGCAGTTAGTCAGGGGATGGGTGATCAGTTTCACATATCAAAACCGAAGAGACTGCCTCAGAAACCACGTTAAGCCTTTGATCTCAACTATTATTTGTGGATCTTTGACGGTCGTCACGGGAAGTCAGAAAGTCTGTAAACCAGTATTACCCAGGGGTGTCGTGTTACAAATTATGAATAGGGTTGTAGAGACCCAATAGGTAGTCACTCCATGTAAATGTGTCGAATTCGATGCGCCAAATGTTGTTGTGTCAGGAGTTTGGTCGTGGAGGGTCTCCAGATCAATCTCCCTCTGGCGCAGCATCGTTGGTCGTGGGTTTAACATTGCATCATCTCGCTCAACTGCCATCTTCCTTCCTATTCAGTGAGTTCTTTTTTTGAGTGAATAGGCTCTTACTGAACTAGCGCGCTTTACCATCAACGATCTGCTTACCATCAGGCAGGATTGCGGTCAAGCACTAGTTAAATATTATAAAAAAAAAAAAAAAAAAAACTAGTATTTAGCTCCATCCGGTTGGACTGGAAGCCGATCCCAGGTGATTGAGTACCGTATCCGGAAAAGTACCTACGTACAGTTAGCACTTATCCGGATTTCATGTTAGCGATATTTCTATAAGCTACGAAACTATGCTAAATAAAGTGTAAACTTACTAGTAAAATGGTTTCATGGAATTGTCTGCAACAATATAATATGTCAGCCATACTTCAACAGCCATCGCTCGATTTGTTCGCAAGATTTCAATCAAAATTGTTTGTTATCTATCAATGTATATTAAATATGTAGCAGTTACGAAATGTGTACCTAAGCTGTTAGTGGAAATAATAATGTAATTTGAAAAACATTTGCGCTATCTATTTAACTTGATAATTATTTACGCTTATAAAGACGTAAAAACCAGAAAAGTATGGAAATAAATATGGATAATCTCTCTGTGAGCGGACAGCCTCCGTGGTGTAGCGGTAGCGAACGCAGCCGTTGCGCAAGGAGGCGCGGGTTCGATCCCCGCACAGTGCAAATATTTGTATGCATGAATATGAATATTTGCACTGGTCTGGTCGTGCCTCGGAAAGCACGTAAAGCCGTTGGTCCCGGTTGCCATACGAACATCTAGTGGCAGTCGTTACGGGTTGGTTGGAGCCCTAAAGTCTAACAATTGATCTAACTGCAATGCTTAGATATCTCCTTCGGGTAAAAAAGCTGCGTATGCGACTGGGATTAACGCTGAGATGATGATGATGATCTCTCTGTGGGCGGTGGAGACGTACGTTATGTCCTAGCAAGTATAACTACATTTTAAACTCAAATTTAAAGCATTTGCAGGCACTTTTGGGCCAACGAGGAGCCATACAGTCCAAAAGGTGAAGTTAGTTCATTCCAAAGCGTAGTAAGTTTCCACGAAGAAAAACAGGTAAAAATCTCCATGGATGATACTCTTTTAAATCAAAATATTATTAGGAGTGCAATGTGTGTGTGTTAAATGTGGTGTAATATGTGTTGTAGTATGCGTGTGCGAGTTTGATTCCAGGTCAGGCAAGTACCAATGTAACTGTTTTATGTTATATGTACTTTAGAAGTATATTTTGGACACCAATGACTCATTATACGGTGAAGGAAAACATTTTGAGGAAACCTGGACTTTAAGTCTGAAATCACCAACCCGCATTGAGCAAGCGTGGTGATTACGTTTAATCCATCTCTGTATGAGAGAAGACCTGTGCCCAGTAGGACGATAAAAATGTTGATGATGATGTGTGTGTTCAGCAGCCATCACTTCCAATAGAAAGCAAACATTTGGAGTTCACACAGACGTCAGCAGATCAACCTAGCCGAAACTGTTTCCCAAACTTTGAACCTTAAGGCTTTAGCGATAAAACTAAAAATCTATTAAAGTCATTTGGCAGATTGTAGTAACTTGATATGCTGGCGTTTGAACAACGACTTTAGCATAGATGATGTCAAAGTAAATACATTTATTTTTCCGTAAATATTTATTGCTTGCACTGACCAATCCATAGATATGGGAATGACTATTATATGGTCCTGTAGCGGTGCCTACAACGCAACATGCGAACAACGCGTTATACTGACGTCTACATCTCGCAATCAGAGTTTACCGTTCAGGCGGGATTGCAGTCAAGCACTAGTTTATAATTATGAAAAAAAAAAAGCATATACATTGTATACAAGCTCGCGACATCAACCGGCGGGCAAGTGGCCCGCCAGACAACTAGTCTGGTCGGAGCATCCTCCCTTTTCTATGGAGGAAGAGAGCTTTACACGCTGCTCCTCATACCTCCACAGTCCAATCTTTGACAATTTTACTAATAAAGCCGCCCAATATAACTTTTAAATCAAGAATTTCACCATTCTTCCTCGTAAATAACTATAATGAACGTGTGTGCGACCATGTCATCAATACTTTACCTTCACCTTTTGTTAGTAAGAGTTAATTGGCTGAACTGTTTGCCCAACGGCCGGGCGACACGGTCGGGCAAACAGCCTGACTGACCCAGCATATGTTGAGTGACTGATTGGTGTTTTGGGACTTGGTCGATCAATTGCTAGATAATGGATAAGTTAAGGTGTTGAAATTAAAGTAGTTATCTTCTACCTAGTTGTCTAATGGCTAATCCATCCATCCATCCATCCATCTCTGTATGTCTGTCTGTCCGGCTTTTACGCCAAAACTACTGAACCGATTGTAATGAAATTTGGTACACAGATAGTCTAGAGCCTGAGAAAGGATATATAATAGCTCGCTATGACCAATAGGTGCAGAGCAGTAACAAAAAATGTTGCGAAAACAGGAATTAACGCGGGCATACATATTGCTCCCATTAATTATTATAACGAGCGCTTATTTTATATCAACTGAGCTCCTGTAAACTGAAGTCCACGCGGACGGAGTCGCGAGCAACAGCTAGTAACTTAGTAAACGTGGTCGCGTCGCTATTCGCTTAAAACAATACCGGTGTTGTGACTTTTTTAAAAATTACCAAAGTTTGGGGAAATTGGAATTAATTCCCCGGAAAAAGGATTATTTCAAAATTCATTAGTATTGTTACTATAATGATTATGTAAATTTTTATATTATATTTGGTCAAGTGTTTACCTAACCTTTATTATCCTTATGGGTCGGACAGGGTTTTCTTTACATATTGTATAAATCAAAAATATACACATAATTTGATGCTTAACACTCTTTTACTATCAATTGGAATAATTTTGAAGCTTATTGCTAATCCATTGATCCATGATATGTTCGAAAAATGTGTCTCCTCAACGACGTAAATTAAGCAATGAATGTTGTTGAACTGTCAAAATGAAGCTACTGATAGTGTGTTACAATTACCCTGTTGCTTTTGTAATGATAGTTATATTCCGAATAAGGTAAAGAAAAATTTTATTTCACAATAATGGCGGATATCGCCAATAACAGTTGAAAAAGACGGCCGCGGGAACCGACTATGAGGGAGATTTGAAGCAAAGTCATGATGTGGCCACTATGCTGCGATATTTCAATGTTCTTTATGAATTATTTACTGACTGCACTTTTTACTACATAAATCACGCGTTTTTATTTAGTAAAAGACACTTTAAATAATTTTAAAAGTCCAATGAAAAATGCGCGTGACACTCATCTTTCCTGTCAAACCTCTCTAAAACATTATCATTAGCAATTGGTTTCATTTTGACAGCGCTAAGGATTCATTGCATTATTTCCGTTGTTGCGCAGAAACGTTTTCCGAACACAAAACAATGGTTAAGCAATGTCCTTCAAAACCAGATAATGATTGATTGACTATGATTAATTGTATGTCACTAAATTAGAATGCAGAATAAAAGACAACAACAGCTATTACTGAAAAAATCATCTCAGGATTTAACAATCCATACTAATATTATAAATGTGAAAGTAAAGGTCTGTCTGTCTGTTACGCTTTCCGGCTTAAACTTCTCAACCGATTTTGATGAAATTTGGCACAGACAATCTCAAGATCGTGAGAAAGGACATAGGCTACCTTTTATTTTGATATTCCCGAGGGAAATCTAAAAACGCGATATAACCGAATTCCACGCGGGCGAAGCCGCGGGCGGATACCTAGTAATATAATATTAACAAGTTCACGACAACGTAACACGAAGGTTGATTCCTGAAATAAACTTATAAATAGTCGTATGCGCAAACGTACGTATCTAAATTAAGATTTAACCACTAATACCTAACTTGGGTGCAGCAAAATCACAAAAAAGGTAATCGGACTTACTGGCGCCGGCACGTACTCGTACTTACTGGCGCCGGCACGTAATCGTATGTACTTACTGCTTGATCCATACTAATATTGTAAATGCGAAAGTATCTCTGTCTGTCTGTCTGTCCGGCTTTCACGTCAAAACTACTGAACCGATTGTAATGAAATTTGGTATACAGATAGTCTAGAGCCTGAGAAAGGACATAGGCTATTATAACATCCTGCTATGACGAATAGGAGCAGAGCAGTAACAAAAAATGTTGCGAAAACGGGAGTGAACGCGGGCGTACATATTGCTCCCATTATTTTAACAGGCGCTTATTTTATATCAACTGAAGTCCATGCGGACTGGGTCGCGGGCAACAATTAGTATAAGATAAACGTTAAACTTTTGAACGTATTATACATGTAGAATTGTACGAACGACAACAGGCCAAGCTATCCGAAACTGTGAAATATTCCCAAACAATATTGCGACTTAATACTTTAGAGATAAAGTTGAAAATGTAATAATGAAAAATGGCAGATTGTAGTAGATTAAATGTGCTGTCGTCTATACTTTACACAAGTCCATTCCACTTTCTTAGAGTCTGATATGATGATATACAATATGTAAAGAAAACCCTGTCCGACCCATAAGGATAATAAAGGTTAGGTAAACACTTGACCAAATATAATATAAAATTTTACATAATCATCATAGTAACAATACTAATGAATTTTGAAATAATCCTTTTTTCCCGGGAATTAATTCCAATTTCCCCTAAATTTGGTATTTTTTAAAAAAGTGACAACACCGGTATTATTATAAGCGAATAGCGATGCAACCACGTCACAGGTGCCGCGTGTCCTGCCCCCCGCCGCCCGCGGAAGGGGTTGTTTACCGCACATGTATTAAGTTACCTCTTTTTGCGAAATAATATTTATTTTTTTAGGGTGATTTTTTTTTTAAGTTTTGCCTGGCTTTGTGGGCATTAGTAGAATCAGTTATCGATACCTCACAATACCTTCACAGATCGGACAGGGTTTTCTTTACATATTGTATAATCACTTATATCTCTAATACCTCTGTTTTTATATTGTGTCAAATGTCGGTAAGTAAAGGATTTTTCTTCTATGAAATAAACGAACCATGAAACCGCTAAAATAAGTAAAAACATCTCACATCATCTGTTTATTAAGCATGACGTACGTATGTTAGGTAATAGGTTAAACGGGCTGGTTTTTTTTTTAATAATTATAAACTAGTGCTTGACTGCGATCCCGCCTGATGGTAAGCAGTGATGCAATCGTTGAAGGTAGAGCGCACTAGTTTATTAAGCTTAATATTCATTTAAAAAACTAAAGAATAGGAAGGATGACGGCAGTTGAGCAAGGTGATGCAATGTTAAACCCAAGACCAACACGACCAAACGATGCTGCGCTAGAGGGAGATTGATGTGGAGACTCTCCACGACCAAACTCCCAACACAACAACATTTGGCGCATCGTACCCGCCACACATCGCAACACAAAAACTCAGACCCGTCCTCCAAACGGACGGACGGGCGAACGGTATCCGCGTTTCCACGACAATGCGCGTATTTTACAAACGAGTGCAAAAATTGGTCTTTTAATCCGCCGCAGTTCCTCTAGGAACACCAGCAACGCATTTCTATTATTAGTGTATGACCTGGGTTATCTAAGAGTCTCGTCATAATCCATGAAGGCCCAATGCAGTGAACAGTTTGTAACTCCTTTGACAAAGAATTATAAATTCAATGACCCATGACCAATTAAAGCTGTAGTAACAGTACGCAGCATGACGCATATCTTCGGTTGTTACAAAATGTTGGGTCCGTCCGTTAAAACCTGATTATCACCTTCAAAGTCCAAAGTATGAACGACTCTTACAAATCAGCTAACAGTTCCGAGAAAATCTTGCGCAAGAGTGGATCCATCGCTGATTTTTGGAAGCACACGCCTTCTTTAATGATTTTCGTCGAACTTGCAATATAAGAACCATTTTCCTGTTTCTTTTCATTTGCAGGTTTTTTATGAGTATTGTGTCCTTAATAGAATAAGCAGAAGTATTTACATTGACAGTCGTCGTCATCTACCAATCTAAAAATTGCTCCATTATAAGTTCTAAAGTGAAAATATTATGGCGGTGGTCTAATATAATAAATTAGCGGCCGCGCGCGACTTTTTCTGCGTTTTTTATATACTCCGCTCCTATTGATCGCAGCGTGATGTTATACAATATGTAAAGAAAACCCTGTCCGATCCGTGAAGGTATTGTTAGGTATCGATAACTGATTCTACTAATGCCCACAAAGACAGGCTAAACTTAAAAAAAATCCCCCTAAAAAAATAAATATTATTTCGCAAAAAGAGGTAACTTAATACATGTGCGATAAGCAACCCCTTCCGCGGGCGGCGGGGGGCAGGGTACGCGGCACCTGTGACGTGGTCGCGTCGCTATTCGCTTATAATAATACCGGTGCTGTCACTTTTTTAAAAATTACCAAATTTCGGGGAAATTGGAATTAATTCCCGGGAAAAAAGGATTACTTCAAAATTCATTAGTATTGTTACTATGATGATTATGTAAAATTTTATATTATATTTGGTCAAGTGTTTACCTAACCTTTATTATCCTTATGGGTCGGACAGGGTTTTCTTTACATATTGTATAGTCTATAACCTTCCTGGACTAATGGGCTATCCAACGCAAAAATATTTTTTTAAATCGGGCCAGTAGTTCATGAGATTAGCGCGTTCAAACAAACAAACATACAAGCAAACTCTATATAGGTATTAGTATAGATAAGTTATTGTAGGCGAAGCGACTGCCCATTTGACCGACCACAACTTAGTTTACACTGCCAACAAAAAAACACATAAGTAGGTACTTATATTTTTTTTTAACTTATGGCATTAAAGACACTTTCTCTATTGGCCTTTTGATACGCTCTACAGTACCGACTGCAGAATTACAGGTAGAAAATATTGACTGACAGTTCGTGTCCATATTAAAAGGCAAATAGGAAAATCTAAAGTTGGCAGTCGTTGCTAGTAGCCAAAAGTTCATAAATCTGACAACCAGACTTATCAAAAAGTACCGTAATACCCCAGTATTCCGGAATAATTGCGTATAGCGAAGTATTTACAGTACTATTGGTTTCACTTTGACAGATTAACAAGACCCCCCAAGGATCTCCACGCATCCAGCGATTTCCCGCGACCTTCACCAGGTCGTCGGTCCACCTTGCCGGGAGCCCAACCACGCTGCGTCTTTCGGTGCGTGGTCGCCACTCGAGAACCCGTCGGCCCCATCGGGAATTGGTCCTACGGGCAATGTGCCCGGCCCACTGCCACATTAGTGTCGGTTACTCTCGTTCTTCTGCGGATCTCCTCATTCCTGATTTGATTACGCAGTGAAACCCAAAGCATAGCCCTCCATTGCCCAATACAACTTAAAAATTGATTAACAACATTCATTGCTTTATTTATATTGTTGAGTTATTGTTTTATGTGTCAATTTTTTTTTGCCACATAAAAGAATGGATCGTCAACTTCCTTCAAAATGAATCAAATTGTGTTTATTGTTTTACAACAATTAGCACGCGAACACCGCAGGGGTTTTGTTTTGAGGTCAAATTGTCACACAGTCGCTCCATGAAAAGTATTGTATTCAGCTGCATCCGGCAGATAGATAAGAAAAAGGTAGGCAGACTGATTGAGTGTACTTTGACTTCATTTTCTTTACCACAAAACCTTTTAAACCGTACGCATTAAGGCCGTATGTTTAATTTATTAAACGAAGGTGTTCGTGTCCTAACAAAAGATGTTTCGCCATTATACGTTTTGCATTAATCTTATTCATCATTCCTGTCTTAACGTTTATTTTCGAAGGCCTATCGATCGATAAAGTTATTTGTTCTAGAACTTATACGTGGGTCACCAACGTTCAATTCAGTCGGTCTTTCCAGAAACAGTTGCTTAAGTTAGAATTTAAACGTGACGAGATCGAGTCACATTGAGCATTAATTACAAGTTTAAGATATGAATGGGACGTAGCAATGCCTAAATTACTACCTACTCCATATGTCAGAATATGGAAATGGTTACTTAATTTAATTATAATAATGTAGATAAACACAACACTCTTCTGAAAGAATAATATATTTTAGCACACAAATAAAATGTGTACCAATTATCGCTTAAGGTACAAATTACTCTGTGAGTGAAAGGAGAAATGTACGTGCTGTGCTGCGCGTACGCACCGTTAATGGCCGCTGGTCGAGCTATTTTTAGATCTTGGAACCTGATTGGCGGGTCTCCAGCGGGTTTTGCAGCCTTCTCGGCCGTTCTGTCGAGTATAGCCAATTTTAGCTTGATTTGATCTCAAGATAGTCATTGATGTCTATATATTTAATTACGTTGAACGGCTGTTTTCGTTGTTACTTAAGTTTTGTAAGTTGTGCCTTTTCAAGTTTTACTCATGGTCCTTGTTTTAAATTATATTATGTCTTAGCAACATATTCAATTAGTCTGCATCACTGCACTGCTAAGCAAAGTGTGATTTCCAGGGCTTTCGTTCCAAGGCTATATTGAACCATTGGTGCTTTCTTTCACAAATGTATCGAGTTCGAATGAATCAAAATCAAAAGTGATTTATTCAAATTAGGACGATCGAATACAAAATTACAGAAGACAATACCGCAAAACGCCCGGCCTTCACCAATTTCCAGTGCTTACGCAGGGGGAAGTGGCGCAACGAATTCTTCAGCAGCACAGCTGTCTGTTCAGTTATAAAAAAACTCGCTTCTATACAATATTAGGCATACAAAGCAGTTCCAGAACATCAAATTAAACTATTTACTATATGGTAATAGGATGATTGCAGCAAATCCAACTTCCATGAACAACAAAGAGGTCAAAACAAAAGCAATTCAGACAAGTCTTTGAACAAAGACATCAAGATATTACGATATCGTCGTATTCTTGTAACGGTTTTGATTGGTATGTGCCCTTAACTGGTCACAACTTAAGAATGCATTTGTGGCATGTATTTATTTATTTTCTTTCTTTATGAAGTAACTGGCCTCTGAATTCTTGCATACGTCCAGTTATACTAAAGTAATTGTGAATTGAAAAGAACCGTTTCGACGTTTTCAGGAATTGTTATTTTACAAATAAGTAATGTATTTGTGGTACAGACAAGTCGTGATACATACTGCAATAAAAAGGGCCATTTAAAACTAGCAAAATAATAAAAACAAATAAAGACTTGGCCAATAGGGCTTCCGTATCAGCATAATACTGCAATTTCAAAACTTAATAGCGCTGTGGAAGATTTTACCCTGGAACTAATTACATAAGTAATGTCGAAATAGAACATGCTCATTGAAACTATGATAAATCAAATAGTCTGTAGATGCTGTGTGAAAATAAATGAGAGTACCAGACAATATGATTAGAAAGTAACCTCAAAACGGGTAGGATATTACATGCTGATTCATCACTAATAAGATAATGTCAAGCGGCCACGAAACGACACCTCTACGTTACTGATTTCACTTGGTTAAGTGCAACCAAAATTGTTTACTCTTAAACAAGACATATGGTATCGCCATATTTTTTCTAAACTATATATCTTCCAGATTTAATCTACATGAACAGACTAACGATCTATGATGTCATGACCTTAAAAAGGTAGCTGGGACAGACTGGCTGAAGAAGCCAGAGGATAGGATGTTGTGTCGCACCCTGGACGAGTCGTAGCTCTAGCCGTGGCCTGCAAAAGGTTAAATTGTTTAAAGCAGCTTCATTAGTTTTAATAATCACAGCATTATTTAACTAAAGAATATGAAGGTTCCAAAGGTCACACCAAATGTATTTCGTAAAAAACGGAGATCATCTACTTTTTATGAACTTAGGACTCGCCATTTTGTCCACGAGAAGCTTCATGTACTTTGTGTAGTACCGATATTAATATACTAGATCAAAGATAAATAAAGGAAAATGTATTATATGGAAGTCAGGAAAATCCAATAACCAACAATGAAAATATGCTAATTGGCTGATGATAAAAACAAGGAAAGATATTGAATAATACAAAGCCTTCATGATCTAACTAACAATTGATTATTATCTTTAAAATTAATCAGATTTTAACTATTTCGCAGATAATTAACAAAGGAGGAAATGTAACTCTCTCGCCTAACACCGTCATCATTATGTCAACAAGCTAATGTGGCTCTAAGGACCAAATTACTTCAGTGAAGATTTGTGGACAAAGGTATATGATTCTGTGATCCCCAAGGATAGATAAAAGTGTCCCTTAATTACAATTAGTTGGTTATGTTTAAGTTCTACTTATCATCATCATCATCTCAGCGTTAATCCCTGTCGCATCCGCAGCTTTTCAGCTTCGAAGTCTGGGGTCCGGTTTACCAGTCTAACTGCTGATTTTGGCTAAACTTCGATATTTTCCGTGAAGCGACTGCCGTCTGACCTCCACAACTCGAAGGCGATATCGAAGCATTACAGTTGGACCAATTGTTAGACTTTTGAGGGCTCCAACAACCCGTAACGACTGCCACTAGATGTTCGTATGGCAACCGGGACCAACGGCTTAACGTGCTTTCCGAGGCAAGACCAGACCAGTGCAAATATTCATATTCATGCATACAAATATTTACACTGTGCGGGGATCGAACCCGCTCCTTCTTGCGCAGCGGCCGAGTTCGCTACCGCTACGCCACAGAGGCTGTAAGTTCTACTTATATTATCTACCATTAATTCAAGTTCCGTTCTTACTGAGAAATTCTTGAAGGTAAAGCCGTACTCAGGACAATCGTACTCATGCTGCTTATACCATGAATAAATCATGCATATTAAATTGTAGTCACTTATATACTTACACAATTACGAAACCGCAGAAATTCAGCCTTAATTCATTCTAATGATCAACAGGAAAGAAATACCTGAAACAAAAAAAAAAAAACAAAATAAGTTATTTGTTTATGATTCCGTCACTTAATGTTTTGATACATTTCTGCCTTTGTGTGAAAGCATTTGCATAAACTTTGATGCAGTTTATTCAAACTTGTTATAAGGTAGCTGATAGTGATTTTTTCTTTGTTTGCGCACTGGTATCTATGGCAACCTACGTAACTTGACGTTCCATAAAAAATACATTTACGATTTTCCAGATTGGTTCGAATTCGAAGGACCAATAAAATGTTTATACGGATCAAGTTTGACGGCTACTGGGTATTCTTGTTTTTATAGTTTCACATCTGACTCATGATTATTGTTATGATTTCGTATGTTAAACATTTTTTTATCATTGTATGAATTTTGAAGCATACGTAAGTTGATAATAAAGGCTGTTAGGAAGGAAAAGGAAGACAAATAAGCTGGTTGCGAAAAACACAGAACCCATGGGCTTGAGGGAGTGCTATGACCAGCAGTGGACATCTTTCGTCATCCTAGGTGATAATAGGTAAGACTGACTGACTCAAGCAAGCATTGTAGTGGTTAAAGCTAGTGACCAAGAATTACGCAAGCTGTCTCGTCAGACTAAAGACAAGTGGTGGCATGACAAAGCCGTTCACATGCAATGGCTTTTTGACACTAACCAACTCGGGGAATTCTACAGTGAGGTACGTAGGCTGACTGGTACATCCTACTATGCAAAGGTGCCTTTAAGGTCTCTAGACGGTAGACACCTGTTGACTAGCAGGGAGGATGTGCTAAAGCGCTGGGCGGAGCACTTCAATACTCTGCTGAATGTGGATCGTTCAACTGATCTTCAAGCCATCGGCTTAATGCCTCAACTCCCTCCTGTTCTTGAGTTAGACGAGCCACTATTGCTTGATGAGGTTGTTACTGCCATCAGGCAGCAGCAAAACCAGAAGGCGGCTGGCATTGACCTTATTCCGGAGAGCTGATCAAATACGGCGGAGAGGGGTTGCATGAGTTGATATGGAAGCTGTTTGTTCGTATGTGGGAGGAAGAGCGCGTTCCTGATGTGTTTAAAGTGTCGCGTATAAGAACATAGCGTTCTTATACGCGAACTTACTACTTATATAAGAACAAAGGGGACCGATCCGACTGCAACTCATACCGTGGTATCACACTTTTATCGACCCCTGGAAAGGTTTTTGCTAGGGTGCTCTTAAACCGCATAAAGGTATTGTCTGAAAAGATCCTGCCTGAGACCCAGTTCGGCTTCCGACCGGACCGAGGTACCTGTGAAGCAATATTTTCCGTGCGTCAGCTACAGGAAAAGAGTAGAGAGCAGGGTCGTAAGCTGTACCTCTGCTTTGTTGACTTGGAAAAGGCTTTCGACAGTGTGCCTCGCGAAGCCTTATGGTTAGTGTTAGGTAAGCTGGGATGCACTGAAAAGTTTGTGAGACTTCTTAGGCTCCTACATGACGGCATGCAGTGCTGCGTTGCTCTGGACGGTGCACAGACAGACTTCTTCCCCGTTACCTGTGGGGTGAAGCAAGGATGCGTCTTAGCACCAACTCTGTTCGCCTTATACTTTGCAGTGGTAGTGGGAGAGGTCTTACAAATTGTTCCACAAGGTGTTCGCATCCGCTTCCGCACCGACGGCGGTCTTTTCAATCTGGCTAGACTTAGGGCTCGCACCAAAGTCTCACATGCACTGATTACTGAGATCATGTATGCTGATGATTTGTGCTTCTTAGCAGAATCCCCAGACGGCCTGCAACAGCTGATGTCTGCTTTTCATCAAGCCTGCCGTAAGTACGGCTTAAAAGTCAGCGTCAACAAGACCGATGTGATGTCTCTAGACGTTCACGGTCACGAGACACTGAATATAAAGCTTGGTGAGGATGAGTTGAAGCAAGTAGACAAGTTTCGTTATCTGGGGAACACTATAAGTTCTAAGTGTGACCTTGATGTTGAGATCAACAGCAGAGTCGGAGCTGCAGCTGCAGCGTTTGGCAAGTTGTGTTCCAAGGTCTTCTGCTCACATGACCTTAAGCTAGCTACGAAAATATCCGTATATATGGCAATTGTGCTGCCAAACCTTCTATATTCCGCTGAGACATGGTGTGTGTACCGCCACCACATACGTACTCTAGATCGTTTTCACCTTAAATGTCTCCGATCCATTATGAAGATCAAATGGTCTGACAGATTGCGGAATACCGAAGTCCTGCGACGAGCCAATGTTGGTGGCATTGAGGCTTATTTAATGCGTCGGCAGCTTCGGTGGTGCGGGGACGTATCACGTATGGCGGACAAAAGGGTGGCGAAGCGCATCTTCTTCTCTGAGCTGGAGGAGGGCAAGCGAAAGCATGGCGGACAACTCCTCCGGTTCAAGGATGTCTTAAAACGGCACATGAAGAGGTGCAATATAGAACCCTCTGAATGGGAGCGTTTGGCAGCAAAACGGTCAGAATGGCGCAGAATGATGTACGGACAAGTTCGCCAGTTTGAGGAGCAGCGCAAAGCTGACCTCGATGCCAAGCGTGACCAATTAAAGGCCCGCCCACCTGCTGCCATCACATACAACAACTACGTCGACGGCGTGCTTACGTGCCTTCAGTGTGCACGAAGTTTCGCCGCCAAGATAGGCTACATAAGCCATCTTCGGGCGCATGAGCGCCAAATCATCGGCTAGGAGTCGAAGTGGTCGCCGTGGCCGAAATCGGTCGGAACATCATCATCATCATCATCAATAGGTAAGCTAGGTAACACATTAAATTTAGATCTTTTACAATGTTTCAACACTTGTGCCTTACGAAGGATTCATAATTTGGCCCTGATATACTGTAGGAATTTTCCGACAACAAATGATAAAAAGGACAACACAAAACTGTAGGCAACTAAAGTCGATCTTTGCATGGCAAATTTATTTACCAAATTAGGGCAATGGTCAACACGAATGTTCAACAAAGTAATACAGAAGAAGCAACGACAGACAGAAGACATGCCAGACTTGACGGTTATTTAACGTCGATCAATATTGCATCCAATTCATACCACTTGTCGTTCCGATTCCTATATCACAGAAGAATATCTTATTGTATATGCCAGATTCTACTTTATTCTCATTAATCATAATTCACCGTAACTATATCGACCTTCATTGTAATGGAACATAACCGGGAATGGAATCCTTTAGACCACAAAAAATTAAAGAGGAATAAAATAAAGATAATGACAAACAAAGAATACAAATTAAGTAAATTATGGCCATGAATTCACCATATTATTCTATACCTAGCGTAGAAATCCTTTCTTCCCTACTAATATTATAAATGCGAAAGTAACTCTGTCTGTTACGCTTTCACGTCTCAACCACTGAACTGATTTTATTGAAATTCGGTACAAAGATAGAGTTGACCTTGAGAAATAACATAGGATAGTTTTGATCCCGGACTTTTGAAGAGTTCTCTTAGAAGCTCGATAGAACCGATCTCTACGCGGGCGGAAAACTAGTTTTATATAAATCCGCATAAGATTGTGAATTCACTTTTTCTATGAACCAGACGATTTTTACTGATAACCGACTGATTGTTTGCAAAAGATTATTCGGTGACAAGTTCACTAATGAGATAAGAAGTTGTATGTATATGTGAGGAGACAGTAAAGGACGCGACAATGTCGAAATCCGTCTCAACAATTTATTATACACTAATTCGCTTCTCCATGAAGAAATCCTTTTAGAAGCAGCCGTGACCAATCATAGTGGAAAAAATTGCAAGGGCAATAACTTAGTAGACAGAACTAAAGGATCGGAGTTCAAGTGCTTAGATGCAAGTGTGCCAATGCTGTAGACCCGGTCAATTGACACTGATCAATCGTAAATGCACACAATTGCAATCACCACACTGTCTGTTGTAAATTGAGCAGAGTTCACGCTCTGGATCATGATACGTGCGCATGCGACATGTCAAACTTTGCTTCTAAGGATATGGCTGGTCAACACGCCTGCCTGCGACGTGGAGGCCCCGGGTTCGATCCCCGGTCAGGTTATGATGGAAAACGATCTTTTTCCTGATTGCCCTGGGTCTTAGATGTTTATCTATATAATATGTATCTATTTTAATATAGTATCGTTGAGTTAGTATCCCATAACACAAGTCTCGAACTTACTTTGGGTAGCCCCAAAGTAAGTTTGTATGTTGCTCAATCTGTGTCATTTGTACGTACGGAGGACGGGACTGAGCAGTTGTGTTGCGATGTGTACCGGGTATGATGTGCCTAATGTTGTTGTGTCGGGAGTTTGGTCGTGGAGGGTCTCCAGATCATCCTCTGGCGCAGCATCGTTGGTCGTGTTGTTGGGTTAAACATTGCATAACCTCGCTCAACTGCCGTCTGCCTTCCTATTCACTCAGTTTTTTTTAAGTGAATAGGCTTAATAAGCTTGTGCGTTTTACCATCAACGATTGCATCACTGCTTACCATCAGGCGGGATTGCAGTCAAGCACTAGTTTATAACTAATAATAAAAAATATAAAAAAAATATTTATTTATTTTATTTATATTACTGATGCCACCAATGTTATTAGTACCTATATGTCTGGCATTACTGCTGAAATGGACCTATTTGGTAATGGTATCTTTTCGGTTGCCGTGAGGTACTCAATAATATGTTTTTGAAGGAGGTTTGTGTATTTTATGAACTACCCAATAAATGTTCTTTACTAATTCTTTGAAATCCCAGAAACTATTTGCTAACTTGTAGGACAATGGCCCCAATTCCTTGTTCAGGAACTAAATTACATTTAAGTTCAGTGCATCTATTTCTTTTTATTTCATTAAGAAAGGACAGAAGATTAAATATTAGTTTAGCAACTGTCAAATTGATCCGCTCCTGACGTATTTTTGGTCGCCATGTTTATAATCGCGTCTAAACTGTCTATGGAGTGGGTTTGGCGGGAATGTCAAGATGAGTGTCACGCTCATTTTTCATTGGACTTTTAAAATTATTTATAGTGTCGTTTACTAAATAAAAACGCGTGATTTATGTAGTAAAAGTGCATTCAGTGAATAATTCAAAAAGAACAGTGAAATATTGTAGCATAGTGGCCTCATCATGTCTTTACGCTAAACCGCTCCTTATCGTCCAAACGCGTAAAACGAAAGGAGTTAGTTTAGGCTAAGTTATGCTAGGATAAGTTAGGATAAATTAGGATAAGTTAGGATAGATATTTAATGAAGAAAAAAAATTACTGAAGACTTGGCTGTATGGCGTACTATGCCTTTGCCTTTTCCATTCGCCCGAACGGAAAGAAATGAACCAAAAAAAAATGTCTATGGAGTATCTTAATTTGACAGGATTAAACTAAAATGTTATCTTCTATCCTTTTCTTAATGAAATAGGAAGAAAACGATGCACTTAACTTAAAATTAGTTTAGTTTGTGAACAAGACAATCGACGCTCTTAAGACAATAATCGTATGCCAGCAAAGAAATTGCGGAACACACGAATGGCTGTATTATTAGCAGTTCAACAACATTCATTGCGTTATTTAGGATGTTAAGCAGACGTTAAAGTTAGATTAGTAATATCCTTCAATTCAAGATAGAATTCATAAGTATTAACAAGCGAATGACAATTAAACACAGCTACATATTTTGGCGGAAGCCATTATAACCCGGCAAAATTTAAAATAACCCTGCTGCCACAACGTATGAATGAATGAGAAAACATTTCAGATTTGGTAGAGTTATAGTAAAATGTAAAGCGTTCCAGATATGGACCACTCCGGTTCTTTTAGGTTTTTAACATGGACCTTATTAGTTTACACATGAAGTATCTAAATAATTTATTTGATTAAAAGCCTCATTAATTCAGAAGATTGATACTTCAAATAGGTTGATTAAAGTATAACTGTTGGTAATTGATTCTAATAAATTCAGCATCAATGATAACTATAACAAAGCACAATATAAATATTCGGGCCAGGGTAGCGGGTTGGTTCAAAAAGAAACCGTGGACCTGGCACACAGGCAAGTGAAGGAACACGGGTGAGTTTTAGTCAGTAAAAGTCTGACACGCCCTCCGCTCCGCCCAGAGCGGGAGAGGTCATTTGATGATTTCCCATCCAAAACAAAAAAAAAACAATATACAATTATACTTTTATTACAAAGAGTACCTTAAAAACAACCTTGTTTAACTTCTATAAAAAAATCGCGAATGTAGTATTGATTTAAATATCCATGTTTTTCATATTCAAGTTTAACCTCAAAATTATGCCAAAGTCGAGGTGACCGTTACTTCCTAATATTACTAAAAATTTTACTTTACTTATTAAAAATTCAGACCAGTCTCAAGAATAAAAAAGATTCAGTCTGAAAATGACACGTTTTCCTTATACTTACTATTACATACAAGTAAAACATGTCATTTACATTAAATATTAAGAAGCTAATGAAATTAATAAAATGATAAACCAATATACTCCAGAAATAGGAAATAACCGGCAAAATTTATATGTAGTAATAATAAAGCTGCTGTTTATTTGATAGCGCTAATCTCTATATCAACAGATCGGATTTGTAAAATTATTGTTGCATATTTTAGCCCAATTTTTGGGTAAGGCTAATGTTTCACACATTAGCGACGGGTTGCATCAGAAACACAAGAAAATTCATACGGACAAAGTCGCGGATATAAGCTACCAATAAGAACAAAACAGCACCCAACCTCAAATGCCCGATACCTCAATACAAATTTAGATCAAATTAATAAACATTCGTACCAGCTGTCATTAAGATCAACATGAACAAAGACAATGACAAGATAACGTCCGTAGACATTACAGAGGTGACACAGACACGAGGTTCACCTGCACATCAATTGGTCGCATGTCCTCGTTATTAAACTCACGTGTAGCACCACGAGGACTTCAAGCTTTATCACGTTATTTCATTAACAGGTATAATGAAGATTTAAATAAAATATCATTGGCCTAGACGCCAATTGGGTTGTATCCTAAAAAATAATTTAATGTCCATCAAATAGATTTATAAAAAATATTGAACACGTATTTTTTATTTTTTCTTTCATTCAAATACTTAGGAAGATATATTGATTTGAAATGTCGCATGACGTCACGCCGTGGTACAAAATATACCACAGCGTGACGTAATTAGTCCCCACTCCATAACTTTAATACGCTATAATATCTCAGTAGTTTTTACGACAAAATAAAAAATACAGGTCTTCATTTTTTTTATTATCTATAAGACAGACTAATTATTTTTTTTGAATTTCATACCTTCGATATATCCCAATTCCTTGTTCACAAACTAAATTTAAAGTTCAGTGTATTTTTATTTTTCTTAATGAATATGGCAGAAGATAACTAGTTTAGTCCTTTCAAATTAGTCAGCGCTTGACGTAAGTAAATTGACTTATGTTTTTAATAACATGATGAATTAATATATTTAAGTGGCTTAACAAACGATTTCATTTGAAATGAAATGAAATCGTTTGTTAAGCAAGTAGGATCACTGATCACTTTTACACGTCATTTTTTTTTAAGTAGATGGAGCCGGCATTTGCTAACTAACTACCTCTGAGAGGAAAAAGCCGAAACAAACTCAGGGATCATCGTGTTTCCAAGTCCAGACATTAAAAATGAAAATGTTTACAATAATATACGTTGTTTAAAAAAAAAACAGTGTCTAAAATGTCATAATTGTAGCATAATTACGTATATTGCTTAATAACAACGCTTGGCAGAGCGAGCAGCTCAGTCCCAAGCGTTATTGTCTTCTAAATAATCTGTGATTTTATAATACCAACCCCTCTTTGCAAAGTTTGGCCTTTAAATAGTTTTTAAATCGTTTAATGGGTAAGTTTCGAATGTTCATGGGAAGTTTGTTGTAAAAGTGTAACAAGCGAGGTATTTGGAACAAGCGAGTTAGACCAAAGAAGTGCTAGCTTGACGTTGAAAGAGATGACATGCGTGCCATAAATCTCACACCACGGGATGATACGATCGTGCGAAATGCAGGCGAATAAGTAGGAAAGCGGACCCCGGACTAAAACGCGAAAGTCGCGGATGCAACTGGGATTATACGCTCAGATGATGATGATTTAAAATATGGTGTGTTTTCAAGGTGTACCAGACATCACTGGTGAGTCTATAAAAACTGTTGACTTTGTAAAACCCTATGATGGCTTTGTAAAATTCGTTTTTACACTTTTCTACAGTTTAGTTTAACTCAGGCATTTTGGCTCTTTTTTAACAGTTACATACTAACAATTTTGTAGTTTCTATGCGGATATATTATTAAAATTTGCATATTGCCCTTTTACAGCTATACCTACTGTCCTTGGATGAATCATCCGGACAAGTAAGGAGGTTGCACCCGGATCAACAGTTTGGCAACAAAACAAACATACTTATAAATAAACACCTACGTTAATGTAATTTAATTGTTGTCGTCTAGTGTTAAAACTTCCGCAAAAAGTCGAACGCGACGGTGCGGGGTGATTTGGGTATAATCATTTCCATGAAGTTTTCACAGGTTTATAGGCGTCATTTACAGGAATGGTTAGGAAACATAAATGCAGATCTAAAGATCAAATTTCGATAGTAGACTAGAGCTATACAGGCTAATCGTAAATTAATTTGACCTGCCTATTTTGGTAATAAAATTGCTTTGATAGGAAAGGCAGGGGCAGGGCACATTGCTCGTAGAACCGATGGCCGATGGGGCAGTAAGGTTCTGGAGTAGCGGCCACGAATTGGAAGACGCAGCGTAGGGAGGCCCCCAACAAGGTGGATCAATGACCTGGTGACGGTCGCCGGAAGCCGATGGATGCGGGCAGCACAAGACCGGTCGGCGTGGAAACCCTTGGGGGAGGCTTTTGTCCAGCAGTGGACATCTATAGGCTGAAGAAGAAGGAAAGGCAGTATTGATAAGCAAAACGTTCTGTTTTTGTATAAAGGGTGTCATTGGTATCAATGGATCTTAAGGGATCATTGTACTCATCATTATGGACACCTATTACTATGGGACTCAACCAGCGAAAGGAAATTAGCTGTTGTGTTGTGTGTGTGTATTATTTCATAATCGCACACCCTGTTTAGGACCCAGCATTAGTCACCATAGGGCTTATAAAATTCCAAGACCTAAAGCAGCGTTATTCAACGCTGTTTCATCGCACTAGCCATATTATGACAGACTTGTAATCTAATAAAATTCTCAGACTAGGAAATAAAACCAATTAGAGACATATATAGACGTCCTTGTATTTCTTATCTAGAAACTGGTTTAGGTGCTGCGACGTGTGTTGTCGATTTTAGAAAAACATATTCCATTTTTTGGTTTCATTCTTTCCGTTCCTTTGAACGGAAAAGGCAAAGGCATTGTACGCCATACAGCCTAGTCTTCAGTATGTTTTTTCTTGAATTTTATATCATAATTTATCCTAATTTATACTAGCTTAACTTAAACTAAGCTATCTCCTTTCGTTTCCCGCGTGAGGCCGAGAAGGTGGAAGTTTAGGTGAGGTCATGATGTGGCCACTATGCTACAATATTTCACTGTTCTTTATAAATTATTCACTGAATGCACTTTTTAATACATAAACCACGCGCTTTTATTTAGTAAACGACACTATAAATAATTTTAAAAGTCAAATGAAAAATGAGCGTGACACTCATCTTGACATTCCCGCCAAACTCCCAAAACATATTCCATTGTGTGTAAGTTACAAATCCTTCAAAATAAAAACTTGTTTGTCACTAGTTTGTCGATGTCTTAACTTCTACCGAAAATAATTCTATTTGCCGTTATGGCAATGTGGTCAGCCATTCTACTAGAAAATAGAAGTGTTTTGACAAATGAAGAAGTCTTCGATCTTTTATTTACATATTTACAAGACCTTGATGTATTGTATCCTTCTGTCCTTCTATACCTATGTATTTATAGTGGCTATTGCAAGACCTTCTCTAGAAATTACGTTGAACCCATAGAAATATAAAACACAGTAGGTACATGTGCACACATGCACTGTTTTTTATATTTCTATTTAATTTTTCATAGTACCGCATGGTAACCGGTAGAGGCAAACTGGATACACTTGTTTTGGTACAGTTACTACATACCTTGATATCTCCGCCATTTTTACGAATATCTATAATGCACGAAAGCGCGGAATAGACGTAAAGTAATATCATTTTTTTTTTAAAGCTGGCAACACTTTTTCTCTCACAATATTTACTTGGGTTAAGGACTTTCCTCTAATCAACATCAACCCTTTTTATCGTATCACTGCTGGGCACAGGTCTCCTCTCATACAGAAGGATTGAGCGTAATCACCACGCTTGCTCAATGCGGGTTGGCGATTTCAGGCTTAAAGTCCAGGTTTCCTCAAGATGGTTTCCTTCGCCTTTTAATCTAATCAATTCGTGATAATTAAAATACTTTAGAAATGTGTTTGCAATTAAATCGTTCGAAATTCCGTTACCTACATTTTCGTGCGTGCCAGGACGTTTGCTTGTAGATATTTATTGCCTTAAAACTCTGTGGTGTTTATTCATAAAGGATGATTAAAATGTCTGGTTAAAGAATCGCTAATCACTAGTTAACTTTAAGCAACGTTTATGAATAAGGGAATTTATGTCTATATGTATTTTGTTTCGTTTGATCTCTGAGATAACTAAAGTTAGATATAAAATTCAGACTGCTATTTCAACACCATAAAACAATCTTGCGCAGACGTCGGGTTATAAACTGTTGACAATCAAACGACGATTTAAACTCAAAAATGCAAATATAAAACGGCCTCATTTTGGAATTAAATAAAGATTAGACGGTTAACGTACTACACAGTTCAGAAATAAAAGTGCACTTCCATTGGTATTTAAAGTTTATTTTAACGTCTGTTTAAATAACTTTATGGATCTACTAAAACCTAATACATAGGTATTTGTTAAGATTTAAGTGAATATAACGTAGGTACGGTATTATCTGCTTATAAACGAACTATTTTTTTTTAAATTCTCGTGTCGCGGTTTTTGTGGTTAAACTCCTCCGAAACGGCTTTCCCGATTCTCGTGATATTTTGTGTGCACATTGGGTAGGTCTGAGAATCGGACAACATCTATTTTTTATCCCCCTAAATGTTAAGGGTAATCCACCCCTATTTTTTGTTTAATATAGATCTATATCGCCCTTTACAGCACATGATTTAAATAAATAGTTTCGAAGATATTAAAAATTGAAGATATTACAAACTTAAAAATTGTGGGGCGTCTCATTTGCGGCGGTACCAGCCGGTTGGGCGGCGGGCCGCTACGTTTTTTTTAGTATCAGCAGCACGGGTGCACCATGCGAAGCCGGGCGGGTCGCTAGTTAATTATAAACTAGTGCTTGACTGCGATCCCGCCTGATGGTAAGCAGTGATGCAATCATTGATGGTAAAGCGCGCTAGTTTATTAAGAGCCTATTCACTCTAGCTTTGATGACACTCAAATTGTAGTCCGACGGAAACACTGCCGCTGGCAAATTGTTCCAGTCCTTCGATGTACGCGGTATACAAGAGGAAGCGAAACGCTTCATCCGGATCGTAGGGTGGAAACTCGCCGTACGACGCCGTACTCGGAATATGCTAGGATTGTAACATATTATGGCGGTGTATAGTATGGTCTACGGGAAGGAGTTGAGTTTATGTGCTAGCAGCACGTTACTTGCTTAATACTGATGGAATGCTATACTGGGTGACAAAGGGTACAATATCTAAGTAAATTCACTGTTCTTCTGGGATAGACTATGAGAACGAACAGAGAACAAATATTTGTTCTATGGGTAAAGCCACGGAAATAAGCTAGTACATAATAAGTATTGTAGCTGTTGACTTTTTAATTAAAATTCTTAAGTAAGTAAGACCAGAATAAATGCTGCAAATTAGGCTGCTTTTTACAGATAGTATGTTAATAATATGAAATCTTTGAACATAATTATTAGTTTTTTAGTCTGTTATTTATTACAGTCGTGCGGTTGCTATGCAGACTAACCCCATGGTAACTAGAGCTAATCAAATCTAGGTCAAGCCAGTTGGAAGTAGCTTTAATGTGACCCGGCCTGTGTGACTGTAGCAAATGTAGGTAATATTACATAATAGGTACGTCAATCACCTATCGGTTAAAGGACTAGTAACAACGAGTAAAACTATATACTAGCACATTACGTAACACACTGTCATTACTGTCAATCAGATTGACAGTGTGTGAGTGTGTGAGAATGCTAATCCATTAATTATTTCGCTTTATATTATGCTGGCTTTCCGCCCGCGGCTTCGCCCGCGTGGAGTTCGGTTATATCGCGCTTTTTAGATTTCCCTTGGGAATATCAAATTTTCCCGGGATGATAAGGACCCTATTATTCAATATTATTCAATCCGGATTTCTAACTTAACGTTTGCAAAACAAAGCAATTGGTTCAGTAGTTACGGCGTGAAAACGGAACAAACAAACCATTGATATAATATTAAACTAAGGTAGATACGTCACTAGCGCACTGAAAATGAAGCGTACAAAAGGAGGTAAGTCCAGCAAGTCGCTTTAGTTTTCGTCGATTCTATTTAAGCGCAAACGACAAACACTAGCCATCTTTTTCTTCTCTATGCTTTAGATTGCGCCCCATCTCACTCACACTCTTAATAAAAAAATTGCATGTGTGTGCTGCTGCTCCGATCGGCACATTTATTTTGGTTAATTTGTTAGAGCATATCATATCTGTTTAATATTATATCAATGAAACAAACTAACTCTCCCATTTATAATATTAGTAAGGATAAGGATTAAGTACAACCATTTATGCCTGGAGGCTTTTATTAAAGGGTTCCATTTTTTCTTTGGTGTGGTAGCTGACTTACGGTAAATTATTTTTACATCTCCCATATTCGGTAAGTAGGTCCATAATACCCCCAAATGGGGCTTGTAGGTAACCAATTAGCGCTCTAGGATAATAATATAGCTAGAATAACTCTAGGGCGGTAAGAAATTAAAAAAAAAAACTCTTCACTCTTCCAAAAAGTTCGCGTAGGTACATCTGACCATCATACTGGCAATAGACATCATGCATTCAACCTAATGACAAAAGATGTCACTTCGCTATTCAGCTTTGACTTCGTATGAGTCTATGAATATAATAGTCATCAATTTTAAATATCGAACGGCGAAGCTCAATTTCGTTCTTGTAAAAAAATATTAATGAAATACGATAACAAAAGGCAGGAATAGAAAACTTTTACTTCAAATGTTGCTTGTTTTCGGATTTTTTATAATTACGTGCTAATTAGGCAAAAAAACATTAGTTCTGCAAGTGATGAGGATATAAGCTGTACTCCCGATTCAATGAAAATTGAAGCAGAAGCAGCAATTAACAATATTTTATCCTTGCAATGCCGGTTTTTTCTACTTACCTCACAATCGAGATGTAAAGCAGAGTAGTTAGCTGCAATTGATACTTTACAGCCCTTGGCTACTAATCTACTACATTTGATGTACTATGGTTAGTAATAATTCATAATTCATTTATTAGTGTGATTTTTGGTAAGTACATTTTACAATGTGATCTTAATATCTAATAAATCAGTTCCTCAAAAATCTACCATAAAGGCATACACTCTTTAACAGAACTTAAAATCATGAAAAGGATTATCAATATATTAAAATGATGAATAATTTAATGAATTTGGAATATAATGCTATGTCAAATTTTTATAAATATTAATGTCGAATAACTTACAATGTCAAAATACAATACCATGTCAAAATTAAATAGATGTTAAATAAGTTATATAATACAATTTCAAAATTAATAGGTGGCAATGTCAAGTTAATTATTTTTAAGAAATAGTATAATGTCAAAATTAAATGGGTATCAATGTAACAACAAATAACTTACAATTTGTCATTAAGGAATTCCTGAATTGTATAGTAACTTTTCTCCAATAATAGACGTCTTAATTTGTTTTTAAATTGAATAATATTTAGGTCCTTAATCCCATTTGGTAATTTATTAAATATTTTTGGGGCCATACAAAGTATGCTTTTGTGCATCAAAGCGGTCTTTGAAGGTCGACCGCATAGTTCATGTCTGTATTTTTCTCTAATCATTTTATAGCGATGTTCAGATGCTTTTCTAAATAAATGCATGTTCTTTTTAACAAATACAGCAGTCTCAAATATGTACAAACAAGGCAAAGTCATTATTTTTAACAAAACAAAATAAGGCTTACAGCTGTCGGTTATTTTTATACCAGTAATAGCCCTAATGCATCTTTTTTGTGATTTGAACACCATATCCTTATTGCAGGAGTTACCCCAAAACATGACTCCGTAGCGCAGTAGTGAATCGACATATCCATAGTATGCAGTTACTGCCGCAGTTTGATTGACTACTTTCTTCAGTTTAAACAAAGCAAAAGCAAACTTACTAATTTTTTTAATTAATATTGAAGTATGTTGTTTCCAATTAAGTTTATTGTCAATAGTTAGGCCTAAAAAAATTGTATTCTCAACTTCTTCAATTTTTTCATTATTAAAGCTTACGTTTAATTTCGAATTGGCAACTCTTTGACGGAAGTTCATAATTTTAGTTTTCTTTAAATTAATAATTAAGTTGTTATGTTCTAACCAGTTAATGGCTTGTTGCAATGCATTTGTTATCTTAGTTTCAAAATCATTATTATTTTTGTCAAGTTTAACAATGATAGTACTGTCGTCGGCAAACAATGTCATAGGATAGGGTATATTTTGGGGAAAGTCATTTATATATATAAGAAATAGCAAAGGCCCTAGCACACTGCCTTGGGGCACACCATAGTGTATTTCCCGTTCTTTGGATATGTATTTTACAACTGTTTTATTTGAGTTACAAATTCGACTTATTTCGGTGTGTTGTGTTCTATTTTTTAGATAGGACTTTATTAGTGATAAAACATTACCCCTTATCCCATACGCGTTTAGCTTACTCAGCAGTATATCATGGTTGACCAAGTCAAATGCCTTTGTCATATCCATGTACACCGCTGAAATTGGGATTCAATTGTAATGTAAACAGTTTTGTATGCCTACTGTTGCCATGCGTTAATTTTGCAGTTAAGAATTTCTAAGTTAGGCAGTTGAAATTAATTAAGGTCGTACCCTCACCAAATGACCTCGAGCATTTGCTCCCTCTTCACCGCGCCCCACCTCTACAATACGCAATATTCGCAATATTCGCAAAATATTACTAGCGCCGTCTGGCGGACGAAGTACTTACAAATACAAGTTAAATTCATAGACCACACAAGTAACAGACATGGCACTTTTATTTTTGTTTATTGGTGCCCCCAAATACTTTTGGTTATTATAGACTGAAACAAATGTTGACGATACTTCATAATAAAAATTTTGCGTATTTTATTTTTTAACCGACTTCCCAAAAGTTTGGTTCTCAATTCGATTTATGTGTGCTCGCTGATAACTTTATCGTTAATGAACCGATTTTGACCATTCTTTTTTTATATGAAAGAGTATGCTGCCTATGTAATCTCATTGTTACCACGTCAGTGTCGATAATGGAAATTCTAAGAAATTTAGGCCAATTATCTAAAATTGTAGGCACGCTTCGGGTGAAAACTTGATACTCGTATTTATATCGGATGATACTATAAAACCGTGAAGATTTGGGCCTGACCTGATGATGGAGACGACAGAGAATCAAGGGAATCCACATCGGACGTAACTGTCATGTGTTTAGGCTTACTTAATTTTTATTGATTAGACCTTTACAACTAAATATGTTATGACTGTAACTTCAGGGTTGGAAGTTAGTTTTGTAGATTGAAAGTTAGCTAAGTCAGATGGTCAAAGGGATAGAAAAATAATATAATAAAGGTTAATTTATCATTATTTATTATTTTAAGGGAAAACGTAATCAGAGTCAAATAAATCTCTGCAGACAGGAAACCTACATAAAAAAAGATGTGATGTTTTTTTTGGGCTCAGGGGAGACTGAAATTATATTATTATTCTCGTTTAATAAAACAAATACGTAAATTGCAAAAAATAAAACTATCGTATAAAAAAACAAATACATATACTATAATATTATTTACACAAAGCTTTGTGTTTGTGTAAAGGAAGCTTCCTTTTGCAGAAAAATAATAAACATCTGACTAACACAATATCCAGTCAGACTGGACGCTGACGGCAGCATATTTGGAAAAGGCCTGCAAGCAAATGACGTATTTCGTTTGCTTTAATTCCTATAAGACCACAATGAAAGTATGAGCATTTCTAGAAATAACGCAATGAAATAACACAACTTAAATTCAGTCTCTTGATTTTAATTGATTTTTGCATAAGCATGACGAGTAGGTAGTGTTTGTACTATGTTAAAGTACAGTGTTGTAAATTGTTGAGGAATTCCCTCGACTGTCTATGGTCTTCATCATCAGATCTATTGCAGACCACCATTTAAACCTATATGGGTGTAAAGTTTTCATCAATATAAATGAATGAAGTCCAAACACAAGGTAACTATTATAAACCTTTGAGGAGTTCCCTTAACTGGCCTTTGTCTTCATCATCAGAGCTTTAATGACTATCACAACTCATTTAGGTGTAAAGTTCTTATCAATATAAATTTATTAAGCACAAACACGAGGCAGCTGATGTGAATCGTTAAGGAGATCCCTCGGCTGTCTCCCGGCTCCATCATCAACTCCGAACTTTACTAAATTGTAGTGCGTTAAAACGCTTAATGAAAAAAACATAGAAATGCCCTAGGCGCCCCTATGATTTTTTAAATTTCTCCTAGGTTTCCTTAGTCTTCCATCATCAGACCCTAATTTCCTTAACATGAGACTACCTTGAAGATATAATCTTTCTAATTAAAAAAAAAACATGTGGCACTCGGGAACTGCCGCGGTAAAGCCATTGAAAGCATTTCTTATCAACTCATGCAATAGATAGGGTATTTGACTAAAAAAACCTAATTAGTCCATCAGTCAGATTTCCAAAAAAATACTCATCATCATCATCATCATTTCAGCCGAAAGACGTCCACTGCTGGATATAGGCCTCCCCCAAGGTTCTCCACGACGACCGATCCTGCGCCTCCTGCATCCAGCGGTTTCCCGCGACCTTCACCAGGTCGTCGGTCCACCTTGTCGGGGGCCTACCCAAAAATACTAGACACATATTTTTTTCTTTTTTCATATAAACAAAAAATGAAGACGACACAGTGCTTTGAAAACTCGTGTGACGTCACTGCACGCTACACTTTTTAGCGGCCAGTGACGTCACCAGCCATCACTCCTGATCTTTGATGCCTATTATATTTGTCAATTTTTATTGATTTGATAAAACAAAATATACGAAATGTAAAACGTATATAATAAACCTATCCAATATTTTTCTATAATCAGAATGACGGACTAATTAGTTTTTTTTTAGTCAAATACCCTATTATTTATATTATAGTAAAGTGATCCGCAAACAAACATAAAAAACATATAACCTCCTCCCTTTTGAAATCGGTTAAAAAAACGAACACCAAAATGAATAACAGAGACACTTTATGATAGTATTATACTCTATGCGACATGCGGTGCGTGAGCGAGCAAGCAGATGCTTTCTCGCTCACGCGCCGCCCGCTATGCTAGCGGACCGCGCGATGACGAACGACACGGGTTCCCCCTTCGAGAGCTTGTGGCATACTGAATCTCAATAGCTCGGGCAAGAGAAATGATAGGGAATACGCTCAGATTGTTGAATAAAATTTTTGTTTTGGTCGTTTTAAAAAAATATTTCTACAATAATGTTCGTCATGAAATTGCCTATCCATTAGTGTAAAAACGCAATCTAAATAATGCTTACTTTTCGAGGAGATGCACTTTTTTGATAATTATTTCTCTTGTCAGAGGTTTCGTTGTGAAGGAATTATTTAAACATTATGCTTAGTAAAAAAAAAAAATCTACAATTTTGGAGCCAAGATTATGGAGAAAATTTATGTATTTTTAATAAGTTGATATTTCTTTTGGATAAAGAGTAGATAGCTCCGAAAAACTACATAAAAACGGCCTGCGGTGTGTTTTTCCTCTGGAGCCGCCTTAAGATCAACATGTCAGCTAATATCACTATGTCATAGCTAGGAATTTAATAGTATTATCAGACAGCTGTGCTACCTACTAGAAAGTTTGTTCCGCCACTTGTTCTTCTTAGAGAAAGCACTAGGAAGCGATGAAGGGCGTTTTGGGGGACTGTCGTATAATTTTGATGTTTGAAAAGTGTAGATTCTCAGCCAAATTTGTATAAAATGCCTTTTCATTTAGACATGCTAGAAAAGTCGTCTGCACTCTAACAACGTAAATAACGCTAAAATGTTGTTGAATTGTCAAAAATAAGTGTCGTCCCTACTATTAGTGTGTCCGCAATTACACCGCTAGCGTCTGACACTGAACAATATGAAGGGCGAAACAAAATAAAACAGCAATTTCAGCCAAAGGACCATCACCTATATTGATATTACATTGTTTAAAAAATTACCATTGTTACATAAACATAAAAAATATAATTATAAAAGGAATTATCATAAAAATGTTATTGTTATAAAATCCTGTTAAGAACTACGATTCTCGTGTATGATGCACCTTAAAAGGACCAACGTAAGTATGAGCATAACCATAAAATAACTAGTTATCAGGTACCGATAATCACGACCAAAGGTCAAATTAACACATGAATTACCCTCCACGCATCAACAGTTAACAGTGGTTACAAAAACAATAAATGAGTAATAAAATAATATCAGATATGAACAAGCAAAAAGGTGAATCATTGGAATACCCGATCGTTGTATAAATATGTATATAATCGAATTAATTTGTAATTAAGTTATGTACTGTGCGTTAATAATGTTATTATTAATTGTTATTGACATGTTCAAAGTATGACGAATGTACTTGTGTGACTACTGCAGGTACATCACTATACAGGTAAATAAGTGAACTGCATAATTACTACTACTACAATGTTCCCACAGCTGGGATACTGCCATCTTCTGTGTGAGGAAATTGATGATTTTGAAAAGTGGTCCTATTTGGCCCTTCGAGGCGGCTTATCTATTTAATTGGTCCTTTCATACACGACCTTCATGACGGAATTTTTTATTGCTCGCTAAATGAAATGAAATCGTTTATTATGCAAGTAGGATCACTGATCACTTTTACACGTCATATTTTTTTTAAACTAGCTAGAGCCGGCATTTCCTAACTTTTAAAAAAAATATAAATTATAAACTAGCGCTTGACCGCAATCCCGCCTGATGGTAAGCAGAGACGCAATCGTTGATGGTAAAGCGCACTATATTAAGAGCCTATTCATTATAGACTTAAGACACTCAACTGACTACCTCTGAGAAGAAAAGCCGAAACAAATTCAGGGATCATCGTCTTTTTTCAAGTCCAGATTTTGAAAATGATAATGTTTACAATAGCAATATTTTTTTTTAAATCATATGTACAAAGCAAATATGTTTGCTTTGTAGGTACATATGATATATAAAAAAAACAGTGATGAAAATGTCATAATTGTAGCATAATTACGCATATTGCTTAATGACATTGCTTAGCAGAGCAAGCAGCTCAATCCCAAGCTTAATTGTCTTCTAAATAATCTGAGATTTTATAGTACTCCTTTTTGCAAAGTTTGGTCTTAATACAACTTATAATAAACTAGCTTTCCGCCCGCGGCTTCGCCCGCGTGGAGTTCGGTTATATCGCGCTTTTTAGATTTCCCTCGGGAATATCAAATTTTTCCGGGATAAAAGGTGGCCTATGTTCTTTCTCAGGGTCTAAAGATTGTCTGTGCCAAATTTCATCAAAATCGGTTGAGAGCTTTAAGCGGGAAAGCGTAACAGACAGACAGACAGACAGACAGACAGACAGACCGACAGATAGACAGACAGAGTTACTTTCGCATTTATAATATTAATATGGATAATATGATTGTAAAAGTTTCTATTTATTACTCCTTATTTTTATGGGAATTTCGGGTAGTTTATTGATGAAAGTCCTTCGTTTTTTGTTTATAATAGGTAGTTAGTTTATTAATGAATAAAAGTAGTGTAAATTTTTGAGTAGTGAAAGTAAGTAGGAAAACGCACCAAAAGAGAGACGTATAAATAACTTCATATGCCATGTTTTATGAAAATAAATATACATTATTTATATAATATTTCACTGCAAAGTATTTCCTGCAACATGGATCTAGTGATCGCCGGGCATACTGCAGGGGATGAGTTTTTCGGGTCAATCTCCAGGTGAAGCGAAGTGTTGCTAGGTTTTGCCTTAAGTAATTTCTTATTGCTTATTGTGGCGGTAGCGAACGCGACAACTGCGCAAGGAGGCGCGGGTTCGATCCCCGCACAGTGCAAATATTTGTATGCATGAATGTGAATATTTGCACTGGTCTGGTCGTGCCTCGGAAAGCACGTTAAGCCGTTGGTCCCGGTTGTCATACGAACATCTAATGGCAGTCGTTACGGGTTGGTGGAGCCCTCAAAAGTCCAACAATTAGTCTAGCTGCAATGCTTCGATATCGCCTTCGGGTTGTGGAGGTCAGACGGCAGTCGCTTCACGGAAAATATCGAAGTTTAGCCAAAATCAACAGTTAGATTGGTAAAGCGGACCCCAGACTCCAAAGCTGAAAAGCTTCGGATGCGACTGGGATTAACGCTGAGACGATGATGGGAATTTCTTACTAAAAGCCCTGAGACTGAATTTGTGTCCAGTAGATGGCAGTAGTGTCGCTACCTATTCTATGGGGTTAAGCATAATTGGTGAAATGTGTGTATATTGTATGTATAAACACTGAAGAGATAAGCAGACACCTATCTCTTTACACGCATGACCTTATGTAATGTTTGGTAATTTAAACAAAAAAAAAATATTAGAAGAATGCACCAAAAACTTAGACATAGAAACGAGTATTTCCTCATGTCTACAAACTGAAATAGTTATAGTTAAAAGAAAAACTAGCAAAATGCGAGTCGAACTCCCATAGGAAGGGTTGTTGTTATATACCGGCAACACACATCTGTGAAAGTTTTGACTGTCCAGTACCATACTTCATGTATATAATATGTAAAGAAAACCCTGCCCGACCCATAAGGATAATAAAGGTTAGGTAAACTCATGACCAAATATAATATAAAATTTTACGTAATCGTCATAATAACAATGCTAATGAATTTTAAAATAATCTATTTTTCCCGCGAATTAATACCAACTTCCCCGAAATTTGGTAATTTTTAAAAAAGCGACAAAACCATTTTGACGGTACGCTTATGCGATTCGACCACGCGTCGCTTGCCCTGCCCCCCGTCGCCCGCGGTAGGGTGTCCTACCGCACATGTATTAAGTTACCTCTTTTTGCAAAATAATATTTTTTTTAGGGGGATTTTTTTTTAACTTTAGTCCGGCTTTGTCGGCGTTAGTAGAATCAGTTATCAATTCTTAACAATACCTTCACGGATCGGACAGGGTTTTCTTTACATATTGTATATTCTAGTGAAAGATAGACCCTGTCCTGTTTTTACCCTTTGGGCAAGAACCCCAATAAAAGAATTTGTTAGAAACGTCAAACAATAACATGTTCAATGCTTTTCTTTGATTTTGGAAGCGACCTTGTTTTTCAATTACTTCCTAAAGCGAGATCCATTTATCTATTGTTGGGTGTATCCGTGCGACCTCGATCGCAGTTTTTCTGGTAAAAACAGCACTTATTCACATAGAAATGAACTCTGTTGTCTGTAGTAATTTTCCTTTGGCGGAAAAGCTGGCAAGGGAAGTTTCTTATTTTTTTTTTTCTATAACTGTAACTGCTATGGAGAGCGAGAGAGATCATTAATAGTATTTCCCTGGAATACCTGCTCCGTAGTACAAAGTAATTTTATATTTTAAAAACGGGACTTTATTGGTTAGTTTTTATATACATATATTCAATATTCGTATAATATAGTCATTTCCAAAATTGTTATTGCTATCAGCAGACTTTAAAAGTACTTTTTGAACTCACTTTTTCGTAGGATACACTTTTTAGCGCATGGGGGAGAACCCCCACTCCGTTCCCTCAATTTTCTTTTTACCTTAGAAATCATAAAATATATAGAACAATACAACTGTTATCCTGAGGAAAATAGTTATAAGTTCCTATTGCTCTATTTGACCGAGAGGCAACTCAAAGGCGACCATTTTATTATCCAATTTTTTACCTGTGGAAGTAGTAAACTGTAAGTAACTGTCACAATAGACTACGATATAATTAAAATAAGTAGTTTTTTGAACTCATACAGATAAAAAAATCTGGTTGGCAAAACGAAATTATGTCACTGTATAGTACTGTAAACAAGATAAACTTAATTATTAAGAAAACACAAAACCCGACTGTAAAAATATACCTAACTGCAAAGTATAAAGCATAAGAATCAGTGACGACATTGATTCCAAGGTATTTTAACGCCAAAAATGTGACGTTTTAGGTTTCTAGAAATTTGTGTATATAAGCCCCGCACGATGATATTGCGATTGGCGGCCATCTTGGTGACGTAGTCGAACTCGCACCGTCGGTACCGTTCGCAAATTCAGTCCGCGCTTACCCACTTACGCACATCGAATATTTTTGTTAGCTTTTTGTTTTTGTTATCCTGTTTTATTGTTGTTCTTGAGTTTTGTTAACTGTTACTCGTTAAAATGAGTAAGAAATTAATTAATAGTCGTACTCGTAAAATTATAATTAAAGTGGACAATTATTTTGTTAAAGAGAAAGAGGATTGTAAGTTAGTTCTTGAAAGTATAAACCGTGCTTTAAGAAGTGCTTCGGACATTTTAATACCGAAGCAACTGCTTACAGTTATTAAAAATATTTTGCAAAATTCTATCAAAGTCACGGAGTGTGTGGCATGTGCCACAGGCGTTGCAAAAAATACTGTGACGAAATTGAGACGAGAGCATGAGTCAGCAACAGCCAGTGGCAGCAAATGAGAACTCCTACTAAAGGAAAAAGACAAAAGAAGAAATATTTCGACGGGTTTTCCATAACAGCTTTAAGAAATATTATAGATTCAATGTGTACGGTGAGGAGAGAAATACCCACAATGCGCAAAATCTTGGCGGCTTCAAAAGTAGACCTTAATTATACTGGTAGTGAAACTACATTAAGAAAAATAATTAAATGTGATTTAGGCTACTAATTTAAACGATGCTACCAAAAAAGACGCCCTAATTCAAAGACCCCAAATTCAAGCGTGGAGGGCTAAATATTTACGACGTATGAAAGAAAATGACTCGCTTGGTAATAACAAAAGACCCGTTATTTATCTCGACGAAACGTGGATACATGCACACTACACGGTAGAAAAATGTTGGCAAACAACAACCGATGGAGTGAGACGGAACGACAGTCCCGGCCGCCGATGGATAATAGTTCACGCGGGAAGTTAAAGCGGTTTTGTTGACAATGCCCTTTTAATGTTTAAAGCAGACACCAAAACGGGGGATTACTATGATCAAATGAATGCTGAGAATTTCACCAAGTGGCTTACAGAAAAATTAGTACCCAACATACCACGCAACTCTAAAATTGTGATGGACAACGCCCCTTATCACAGTAGGGATGAGAATAGGCCACCAAGTATGAACAATAAAAAACAGTTGATTGTTGAGACTTTCCCAACGACACTACAAAACCTGAACTGTATTTATTAATTAAACGGCACAGACCGCCGAAAAATTATAAAATTGACAATTTATTAGCTGGCAATGGCCATGAAGTCGTTAGATTACCACCTTACAACTGCGACCTCAACCCCATTGAGTACATCTGGAACCTGGTAAAGATAAGGGTGTCAGAAAAGAATGTGGAGCAGTTGGAAAGTCGCATTGAAGCTCTGACGTTGGAGTCGTTGGCGTCAATAACTCCAGATGACTGGCGAAAGGAAGTCAATCATGTTAAACGGCTTGAAGAGGAATAAATACTGGAATAAAGATCGAATAACTGACGAGTTATTTGTCATAAATACGGCGACGATAGAGAATCGGAAACGACAGACACAGAAAGCAGTTATGATTCGGAAGACTATATACATTTTTTTACATATTATCCTGGTTTTATTTATAAGCTGATAGATGTAGGTAGTAATTAAAACATGACTACTACACAGTGGACTCTGGTTCAATTCCCGCTCGCAAATTAACAGAAATGTAGTTAGAAAAAAATAGTATACATGTAAGAAAGATATACGAATAAGTATATTTTTCTTACGTCTACAAAAATTATTTCCTTGAAATTCTTAATAATGAAAGTTTATTTGTCAGAATATGGGTGAGTAGGTATACCTACGAAAGAATGTTAAATGCAAAATTAATATTAATTTTAATATACATACACTCTTTATAAAGAGTGCAATAAAATTATAAAATACAAATAAACCCTTAACCCTAACATTAATTTATACATACACTCTTTATAAAGAGTGTAATAAAATTATAAAATACAAATAAACCCTTAACCCTAATATTAATTTTGCATTTAACATTCTTTTGCTAGCTGTCCTTTTGTGTGACAGATGACGTCACAACGCTGTTATTGTGACAAGGTTCCATCGCAATATCATCGTGCGGGGCTAGTACATCCCTGGTGTCGAAAGCCTCGTGTTAATTGTAAAGACCACATGAATATATGAAAGAATGAATAAAGAGGAAATGATAGCGGAACCAATACATGGCAGGGAAGTATGGAAGAATAAAAAGTGTTGCGTCGACACCAAATAACAAGAGGCAAAGGGCAGGAAAATTATGATGCCATCACATGAATAGGGAAATAAATAGATATAGGCTCCATGTTGAAATTAGAGCATCTTCTCTATAATTTGAACACAGAAAGGAAAAACTAGCTTCTATAGCACAAATCAGCGGAGTAATTGCGTAAACCACTATCAGTAGCAATGTCTTTCATTTTGGCATTTCAATCACATTCATTGCGATAGAGTAGACAACTTTTTGACATATGGACCAAATGATTAACAATGTCTTTCAAATGATGCAGTTTAGAACAGAATTACGGAAATAGGAAGCAGGTACAAATACTAAACATTTAACTACCAGGCGCCAACATGTCCAAACATCGGTTGTTAGACCATTGTCCACGCCTCGTTTGACTACCATATGGGGCTATAATGGGTTCCTGGTTACCACACAGTGTGTAGATGATACAAACAATGGGATTGCACCATAATGTAATGGGATTTTGTAAGATGTACTACAAAGATGGTCGCAAAGCATGGCAAATCCTTAGAATTATTGTCAAATACATGTACTATTTCTACGAAGATTAGGTAAATAAGGTATGTTTATAAATTTATTTCTCCATTTTGCGAGCATGGAGACTAAAGAAATCAGGGATTATTGAATCAAATATAGAAAAAAAATTTTTTTTCAGGCCAGCCTATGTTAAGTAATGTAATGTTATACATATGCGTGTTGTAATCGTGTGTACTGCTTGTTACGCAAGCATAGCCAAGGCAATTCATTATAGTAATCCAGTCTCACGCTAACGCTGACGCTGCGCCTCGTTTCCAGCGAAGACGACACCGATCGCGTTGCATTATCGCGCCGGTGGGAACGAACGACATGCTTGGGTCTATCGCTGACTGAGAATAACTCTCCTAGTTATAATTAATTATAAGTTAAATATTGTAATTCTATTTTTAATATAGTTTGTATGAAGGATATTGGTTTTTTTTTTTGCATCCTTCGCTGCCACCAAACTTATTTTGCTACGTAATTTAATGTTTACAATCAAATATGATAAACATACCCAATGTTGTATTGCGAAAATGGTCCTTCGAGACCAAACCACAAACCAAATGGATATGACTTACAACTCTGGCGCAATGGTTCGTAAATGTCTTTCGTGAGTGCGTGACAATTTCAATATGGGCATGATTGCCACAATTACATCCATTGTGGAACAGGGAAGGCCAGTTTAGGCTACATTGTTATATTAGACACCTAGTTATATGGCCAAATGTATAGGTACTCTTAGACTGATTGAGAAAGGTTCAAAATATAATGTCCTTCATGCTAGAATGACCAAAGTGCCCGTTCACTTGCACATTTGATGACCTACAGAATGCCACTACTGCGGTAATCAACGTTGTCACTAACTAGACTCAAACAATATACTAATATTTAATCAAAATACCGTCAACACGAAAACAAGAAGTAGGAATAGTTTAAAAATTGATCCCATTGATTTGATTGAAGTTTTAGAGTTGCCAGGAATTTGCAATGATGTCCTAACTAAAACTAGCCTTAGGAACATTCGAGGATGCTAAACCCGTGTTATAAATACTCATAAGTAACCACAAAAGCCTAAAATTTTCGATAAAACTTCCATAACCAATCGACTCACATACCTAATTGATTACTCGGTGTTGCTACACGTGCTGTAATATGACTAACACGAAACCCTCGTGCACAATGAAATAATTGATTTTACTACATCTAAAGGAGATAAAAGGGAAAAAAAAAAGATATTTCATTTTGGGCCACCACTATGTACGCTAATTAAATAAAAAGGAAAAAAAGGAAGATTTTCATAAAAATACAACTAAATTAATTTAAATAAAAATACTAGTATATATAATTAATTATCCGAAACGTTTTATAGTGAGATAATCCTTTATTAAGGTAGCCATGACACTTTTTATGACGTTTGATTGGCGATTTTGACAGTTCTATTTTCCCGTTGTGTTTGTGTCGAGTGTTGATTTGAGCTGATTGTGTGTATTTAATGGGCCGTATGTTCGGAATTCATCATCATCATCATCTCAGCGTTTATCCCGGTTGCATCCGCGGCTTTCGCGTTGGAGCCCGGGGTCCGCTTAAAAAAATCATTATCCCAGCGTTAATCCCAGTCGCATCCGAAGCCTTTTCAGCTTTGGAGTCTGGGGTCCGCTTTACCAGTCCAACTGCTGATATGGCTAAACTTCGACATTTTCTGTGGAGCGACTGCCGTCTGACCTCCACAACCCGAAGGCGACATCGAAGCATTGCAGTTAGACCAATTGTTGGACTTTTGCGGGCTCCAACAACCCGTAACGACTGCCACTAGATGTTCGTATGGCAATCGGAATTCATGTTTTGTTTTATTCGCAGTCATATGGTAGGTAGATAATATAGATACGATAGCCTTAGGCACGTGATACGTCAATCAAATGTCACTGTCAAAATCTTGTTTCGCTTATTGCTGACCACCATATTTATTATTATCACAATGTGCTGGCCCAGGCTCCATACATTTCTGAAACATCTCCTTTACGGTTAATTTTTGTTGCATCTATAGCAAAAATAACGAAGTCATTGTAGTCCTCATCACCATTTGAGCCGAAAAACGTTCACTGCTGGACATAAGACATACCTCACCAAACACCTTCACTTTGACCGGTTCTAAGCCTCCTGCATCTAGCGGATTCCTGCGTCCTTGAAGATGTTATCGGATTGAACAGTAGCAAAATATCATAGCAATTTTAACTTCATCAATAAATGTCAAATTATTTAACAATTATAAAACAAGAAGAAACAACCTTTCATTGAACACTATAAAGGATTTCAGACGACCTAAATCAGTATCCTTAACCACCAAATCAATATGTTATATCTACTTCTACATGTTTCTGACTGTTTTCATATATTATCTTGGTCCTTTGGTCCGAAGTATACCATACCCACGCTTCTTCTTTGGGTGGTTGACACGATGATTAATAAAATGTCTTTTTACCCAAAATTCAGCCTTATCCACAACTAGCTTCGCCCCGTGGTTTCACCGCGGATCCAGGATGGATGTATCCTTACAAATTTTTATATTATTAATACGATTACAAAAACAATTTTTACAATGATTTTTTATTACAATTTTTTTTTTTCAAACTAAAGCATGTACCATCTTATCTCTTCACCACCTGTGGTTGACTGGTAGAGAATGCCTAAGGCATTAAGTCCGCCTCTGTACATGTCATGTGCGAAAGAATAAATAAATAAATAAATTACTAGAAAGTAGGATGTTGTCAGTGGCAGTGCCGAGGACACTTTGACTGCATGTTTTAAGGCACAGGAAGCAGGATAAGAGTTGCAATTTAGGAAACAACAGATAGAATTTCTTATCACGTGCTACACTACAAAAATTCTTTGCATTTCTTACTGAGAAAAAGTGTGATGACATCCTTGAAGGAAATTGCTACAACGGAAAATCTTGGAAAGAAAAATGTGGTGAGCGTAATAGTTGTTTTTGCCTGAGGTCATTGCCGTATTGAGGAAAACCACATCTGTAACGATCTGCGAAGTCACGATGTCTAGACAAACGAGTGACGAAACTTGACGGAAGTCATGCCCTTTATTGTCATTACAATTACAATGAAAACGAATAAACAGTTCTTCCAGCCGGAATTGAGAAAAAATCGACTTTCCATAAACATTACAGACAAACTCTTCCAGACAAATTTTAATGTACTTTTTTATCATACGACAAATTACATGGATGCGGGCAGGGACTTCGATGCCAACAGATTAATTTAAATTACCGTGAAACGGAACGGAATCGAGAACGGAAAAATGAAATGGTCTAACATACAAACTAGATTATTAGATTGTGTACTGATTAGATTGTTACTCCAGCCACATTTGGGCTGGTGCTGCGAAATGTCACCTGGCTACTTTGGACTCAGTGGAGAGGGGTGCGAAGAGGCTGATTGGCGACCCAGATTTAACTCAAAACGGTCTCCAAAGCCTGGAGCACAGGCGTAGAATAGCCAGCCTTTCGGTATTCTATAGGATGCATTCTGGAGAGTGTGCAAGGCAATTACATGCTTTAATTCCCCCATCTCCGTTCCACCATCGGACGACCCGTCGTACGGCGACTTTCCACCCTCACGTTGTTGAGACCACTACGATCCGGACGAAGCGTTTCGCTTCTTCTTTTATACCGTGTACGTCGAGGGACTGGAACGATTTGCCGGCGGCGGTGTTTCCGTCACACTACAATTTGAGTGTCTTCAAGGCTAGAGTGAATAGGCTCTTAATAAACTAGCGCGCTTTACCATCAACGATCACATCACTGCTTACCATCAGGTGGGATTGCGGGCAAACGTTGGTTAGCGCGTTTATAAAAAAAAAAACAATTTTATAGCATTTATACAAAGAGAAAAAAAATTGTTTCCCTTCCGTGCCACGGCGATATAAATTGCCCTTTAGGGCTTATATTTATGTGAATAGTTTGTGAGTCATTTAATTCAGTAATCTAAGTCTAAATACAACAAATCAAAATCAAGTCATTTATTCAAATTAGACTGAGAATCAGGACTTATTGAAAGTCAAATTGACAAAAGACAGTCCCCCAAAATAGCCTATAAGTATAAAAATTAGTAATAGCAATAAAAAAAGTTCTACACTGTCTTATTTGGCGATCACGCTCCGGAAGACGCAGCGTGGGTAGGCCTCCGACAAGGTGGACCGACGCTTTATGCTTAGCTTTTAAGCTAAAACGGTTTAACAGATTTGGATGAAATTTTATGGCACATGGGTAGACCTAGAAAAGATCATAGGACACTTTTCATCCTGCATCGCAAACGAAGTTAAGAGGGAACCCTAGTGATGCTTTCTCTATACAAACGTATTCCACTGTTTTTTTTCGTGGATAATGCTTGTAGAGCAATTGTTTTTTTTTTTCTATAATTTTACATTGTGATTATTCGTGCCCTTATTTTTTTCCGAAATTTAATGTATAAAAAAATACGATACTTCAAAATCACGTAAAATAACATATTTAAACCGTGTTGTTCAGGTGACTATTAGACAAACGTGATGTGTTTTTGACAAAAAAGAAAATAATAGAAGCATAGGCATACTTTTCCTTTAAATTTTGATATAAAAACAATTGATATCTGCTATGTTTTGAAAAAGAAAACAGCGACACACGAAACGTCTTTTGGTCAACGTTTTTGTAGGTAAAATCAGCCTGAGCTGCAACTGTCCTTTCTGCACTTTACCGGGAGAGGTTGGAAGCAGCGCGACGGCAATAGATTCTTTAAATACCTATTTTCCAAATTCCTCGGCACCAGAGTCCCCTCTTAATAATACAGGCTGACATATTTTAATACGTATAACTTATATTCTACTAGCTTTCCGCCCGCGGCTTCGCCCGCGTAAATTTCGGTTATATCGCGCTTTTTAGATTTCCCTCGGGAACATCAAATTTTTCCGGGATAAAAGGTAGCCTACGCCCTTTCTCAGGATTTAAAGATTGTGTGCTTTCCGCCCGTGTCTTCGCCCGCGTGGAGTTCGGTTATATCGCGCTTTTTAGTTTTCCCTCGGGAACATTATATTTTTCCGGGATAAAAGGTAGCCTATGTTCTTTCTCAGGGTCTAAAGATTGTCTGTGCCAAATTTCATCAAAATCGGTTGAGGGGTTTAAGCGGGAAAGCGTAACAGACAGACAGACAGACAGACAGACATACAGACAGAGTTACTTTCGCATTTATAATATTAGTATGGATATAGGTAGATATCTTGACCCAGTTGTGCGAATTTCCGAGCAATATCGTCATTATAGCATGTGTGTTAAGGACCACAATTTTCAATAGAACTTGCCTCCTTTCCGTGGAACATGGCAACCACAGACGTACTCTGAAACCGCAGTCTACAATCGTGCAGTGTAGTCACACTCGGTAATTACACCACACGCAGGATCATGGACAATTCTAATTATGGGTCATGGAACTAGCAGGCTGGAAATGAAGTAATCAAAAAGAAACCCAGCTAAATTGCATTTGATTTTCCTCCTGCATTTTATGACGAACGAAAATTCTGATCCATACTAATATTATAAATGCGAAAGTAACTAACTCTGTCTGTCTGTTACGCTTTCCCGCTTAATCCTCTCAACCGATTTTGATGAAATTTGGCACAGACAATCTTTAGACCCTGAGAAAGGACATAGGCTACCTTTTGTTGAAAAAAAAGATGTTCCCGAGGGAAATCTAAGAAACGCGGGCGGAACCGCGGGCGGAAAGCTAGTATGAAAATATATTGTTTGGTTTAAAGTATCGGTTTGGATGTTCCCGAGGGAAATCTAAAAAGCGCACGCGGAGCCGCGGGCGTAAGCTAGTATAAAAATATATTGTTTGGGTTAAAGCATCGGTTTGGTCCTAGGGTACGCTTACCAGATAATATGTAAATCTTCAATTTATCACAATAAATTGACGGTACGGTTAGCGTAGTGGTTAAATGTTTGACTACTGCGCTGCGTGTCGGGGGTTCGATTACCGCACGGAACAAATATTTGTATGACCTACAAGTAGTTGTTCTGGATCTAGTTATTTCTGTATGTGAGTTTATATGTTTGTAAACGCACCCACGATACAGGAGAAATTCCTAGTGTGGGGCACAATTTCCTAATAAAAAAATATGTAATGGTTAAAAACCGGCGCCCCCCACTTGCGGCACGGCTGCCCCCCTGGGCAGACTTGCCCAACCCTCGGTAAGCCCATGGCCATTGATACTCTGTTGCGCAATTAGCCAGCAATTTTTCCGTTTTCACTAAAGCTTCGTATATAATTACCATTTAGCCTATCAAAGCCACATATCTGAATAAACGGCCTCACAGTATTGATTTATTGACATAATAAAAGTAGTAACTGCTAACGTAAGCGATTAACATCCAAGACAATATTACGTGATAAGTGGTGATAGGTAAGTTACGAGTGGGTTTGTAAAAAGTAGTTTCGCTCCGATCGTTGGGTAAATTATTTACTATTCACGATTTAGAAGCAAACAGGAATATATAGCGTGACTTGTATGAACATAACGTCGTGTAATTAGTAACACATAACATGACGCCTATATTCCCTGAAGGATTAGGCAGAAGTTTTCTTGCAGTACAGCCCCATTTCGCCATTTCAATAGTAACTACGGGGCAAGACGACGGCACATCAAGCTACTCTAATCTGTCAGATTTCTTTTAGATTTTTAACTTTATCTCCAACGCATTAAGGCTCAAGGTTGATTGGGAATATTTGACAGTTTCGGGCAGCTTGACCTGCTGTCGTCCGTACAATAAGTTTTTAATCCTGTTTACTTTGGCATGATTTGAAAGTGTATTAATAAAAATATTATTATTATTGTTATCATAATTGCTCCCGCCGTTCTATCCACCGTTATATGTATATCGTATTACCATATAATTTATAGATGATAGTAGAAGTAGAAGTTTTCACTTCTGCCGGCACTCTTCTTAATTTTTGAAATTTTTTTTTATATTCGTTTGTAGCCAAGATGAGATTGACTATTTTTAGGGTTCCGTAGCCAAATGGCAAAAACGGAACCCTTACAGATTAGTCATGTCTGTCTGTCCGTCCGTATGTCACAGCCATTTTTTTCCGAAAGTATACATACTGTTGAAACTTGGTAGGTAGATGTATTCTGTGAACCGCATTAAGATTTTGATGTAAAAATAAAAAAATAATAATAAATATTGGCGGCTCCCCATACTTAGAACTGACACTCAAAATTTTTTTTTACATCAAACACATCCGTGTGGGGTATCTATGGATAGCTTTTCAAAAATGATATCGAAGTTTCTAAAATATTTTTTTCTAAACCGAATAGTTTGCGTGACAGACGCTTCCAAAGTGGAAAAAAGTTAGGTCTCCCCCTCTAACTTCTAAAATAAGAAAATGAAAAATCTAAAAAAAAAAAAAACATATGATGTACATTACTATAAAAACTACCAACGAAAATTGTTTTGAACGAGATCTAGTAAGTAGTTTTTTTTTTTAATACCTCGTAAATCGCAAACCGCTTATTACCGCGTAATCTTTCATACAAATAACTTAAATCCTTTAATTTCATAAAGCAATGGCACGGAACCCTTTGTGCGTGAGTCCGAAACGCACTTGGCCGGTTTTTTAAATTATGATTGACTTACTGTTACTTAGTTGAGTGTTCTTATAAGATCGACATTGACATTAAAGCAACGTCAAAACCTTGATGTGTGATTAAAATAATGTCCGCGACTAAACTAAACGAAAATCAACACCAATCATCTTAATAAACATACACTCTCTATTAATACAGCCGGTGTTACTTGATTATGACCACCTTTTTATTTCAATTTATGTTTTGAAAATGCAGCATTTGACCCTGACCTACCCTGTGAATGCGAACGGTGAGGTCGATTATGGGACGAAAGTGCCCAGAAGATGCCAATTTAGTCTTGCTTTGAAGGGACATGTGGAAGTGAACCCAGATATCGTCTCGTCACTTGCCTCTTCATAGTTTTATACCCCGCGTACATCGAAAGATGAACGAACGGGAAGATCTTCTCCTCAGATTACAAAGTGTCGTGTTGGTCTTGAGTTTAACATTGCATCACCTCGCTCAACTGCCGTCATCCTTCCTATTCCTAAGTTTTTTTAGTGAATAGGCTTAATAAACTAGTGCGCTTTACCATCAACGATTGCATCACTGCTTACCATCAGGCGGGATTGCAGTCAAGCACTAGTTTATAATTATTAAAAAAAAGGCGGCTAGCGAACCCCGGGCTCCAACGCGAAAGCCGCGGACGCAACCGGGACCAAACGTGGAGATGATGAAGTCTTCAAGGCTAGAGTCAATCTGCTCATAATAAACTAGGGCGCTTTATATCAATGATTGCATCTCTGCTTACCATCAGCCGGAATCGCAGTCAAGCATAAGTTTATATTATTAAAAAAAAAACGCTGCCATGCAGAGAGTTAAAAAAAATGGTATTGCCAAAGTTTTTGGCGTAACTACAATCTAGTAATAGTATATAAAGGAATATGGCGGTAGAAACGCTGTCGGCCCTGGGTGATAACTCACTGGCTGATCTTTGATGACCTGAGACATCAAACAAATGAGAAAAAACCTATCAACTGCGTGTTGGACAATTGCACGCAAGCGTTTCTAGCCTTTAATCATAAATCGTGTAATTCATTGCAAATTGTTAACCTTATGTATTTTTGCATTGTATTGCTTTTTTAATTTTAACTATTTTGGCATTAGTCCGTTCGCATGTTTTATAAATAAATATCCCAGTTACATAGGCAAACCTATAATTGGCCACATAAAATGTAACACCCATATTTTGCAAAATATTTTAGATATCGCTGTGGGTCACCTAAATCTATACTAAGGTATAAAACTGAAGAGTTTGTATGTTTGTTTGTTTGTTTGAAAACGCTAATCTCAGGAACTACTAGTCCGATTTGAAAAATTCTTTTTGCGTTGTGTAGCCCATTAATCAAGGAAGGCTTTAAGCTATATAACATCACGCTAGGACCAATAGGAGCGGAGCATATAAAAAAAGAGATATCGAAACCTACGCGGGTGAAACCGCGGGACGCAGCTAGTAAATAAATAAAACACACATTCTGTTTTTAGTCAGTGCTGTTAAAGCGGCAACAGAAGTACAACCTTTTCCTTTATGATATAAACTGTCTAGCTACCATGGTTCAAGAGATATAGCTTGGTGAGAGACAGACGGACAGTGGAGCCTAAGTAATTTATTTTATTTATTTATCCATTTATTTCAGGCATAATAGGGTACCGTTTTTTCCCTTTGTGTACGGACCCATTTAAAAAAGGTATTTTGAAGTCTTACCTTAACATCAATAAGCCTAACGGCGAAGGCAGCAGCTTCAGGGGCGGTGAGGCTGAGCTGGCAGGGGGTGCGGGGCGCGGTAGGGGGCCGCACTAACGCAAGCGCAAGCGCAGCCCCCGCGCCACTGTTGCTGCCCAACTCTAGCTTCTCTGTGCGCCCGCATAGCAGACTAGAACACAACCCTGGAACGAGCGAAAAAGAAAACATAAGATAAACGCCTCTAAACTTTGCTTAAAGTACACTAGTGATAAGCAATTGTTTAACCATACATTTTGAATTTTAGTCATCGTTTATGAATAAACACCAGTGTTTAAGGGGTTTATTCATAAACGATGATTAAAGTTAAGTGACTTGCTAACATCGTTTAGGAATAGGTAGAGGGGAAAGATTTAGCCATCAGCTTTTATAATCGCTTTTTACCAACTCCGCTGGGGTTGACTTAGAACTTAACCGAATGCAGCTGCGTAGCAGTATTCCACATGAAACAACTAAGTTTTAATAGTAAGCATAACTTAATTCTATAAATCACAGTGTATTCAATTATTCAGACGGAAAATAAAATGACATAGTCTAAGAATGAGCACTGTCAAAATTACATTTATGTAATTTTGACCGTGTTTTAACACGGTCTGATAACACTATTAAATTCCCGATGGTGACATAGTAATAATTACTGGCATGTTGATTTTAGTTTCAACTGTTCAATTTAGAAATTCTGAACTGCAAAATTATTGCGTATTAACTTTGCAAGTTGCCTTGAAACTATTTCCGTTTAACATCAATTTCCTATACTGCCATGGTTTTACCATGGTGTAGCAGAAACACCATCGAGAGATCTTCTTATTTCGATGCTAACAAATTTGTTTTTACAGTTACGTAAAGAATTTACTGACGCCACCATTCGTGTGTTAAAAGCTTAAACAGAACCAAAATAATAACTATCATATTGTATAGGTACGTACATATTACTACGTATCTTTAGCTTGGGCACAGGTTAAGCAAAGACTTGGTTTTAAGATTTGAATAGAATTACTCTACTTACTCCTTATTATGTACACCATGTAAATTACATTAATTACAGTAAATAGAAGATTTTACAAAGGGTGACACACAATGAGCGGTGTTAACACTTACTTATTTTTTCTTTGAATTGGACACAACACCCGCAATGAGCAAAGTTTTTGTTATTTTTGTGGTTGCCAATCACACTAATATTACAAAGGCGATGTGTGTCTATGTCTTTGTACGTTTGTCACTTCTTTTCGCTCAAACGGCTAAACAAATTTTATAAAATTTGGCACACATAGGGTTTATAACCAAAATTCACGCACAAGATAATTTTATGCCAATATTCCTACGGGATCGACACCTATATGGGTGAAACCGGGGCGCAGCTATTCAAACTACCATAAAAATGTGACCAATCAGTGTTTGGCACGGGAACAAGACTGTTTATTCCCTATATGTATACTTCTAATAATCATGTTTAGAATCTTAGTGAGTTTTGCTTATTTTCTCCTAGTAAAAGGACTTTATAGCATGTCTGAGAAAATCAAAATCGTATTTTATCCCCATTAATATAATTCTGATCAAATTTAATAGACTATGTAATGAGGTTGTATGTACAATATTATTATAGTTTTATTAGTTATTCTTTTTAGTTATTATCTTTATATAAGTCTATACTAATATATAACGTTGAAGAGTTTGTGTGTTTGAACGCGCTAATCTCAGGACCTGCGGGTCCGATTTGAAAATTTTTTTTTTGCATTGGGTATCTCATTAATCCAGGAAGGCTTTAGGCTATATAACATCACGCTGCGGATAGGAGCGGAGCATAAAAAAACACATCGAAACGGTGAAACCGCGTGGCGCAGCTAGTATTGTAGAAAAATGTTGAATATATAATAATACCACAATTTTAACTATTGGATCTACCAATGTTTGCTTCTGTATTACCTGTCCAAAGGTGGTTTAGTAGAAAATGCCTTTGACATCAAATTCGCCTCAGTACATTTGTTTGCTTAAAGTGTAAAAAAATAACCTTAAAAAATAGACGAAATATGTATATTTGCAATAGATAAGACGCAAAAAAAGAACACAACAAGTGGGGGACTTCACGTAGAATGAGACATCCGAAACCTGGTCAAAAACCACAAATGAAGTGTCAAAGTTGAAATAAATGGAAATTAGGAATCTTCGAGTATTCTGATCTAATTGAGAGGCTTTATAAAGGAGAGACCGGACCTAACAGATATTACGTAACCGACCAATACGTAGTTACCGGATTTTGTCAATAGGTTGCTATATAGCGTAATCGAACAAAACAGTCGTATGTGGATATATCACTATGTCCACGATTCTCGATGTCGTCACTATGTCGATTTGTTCTACACGCATTTTAGAAACTTGTTTACTCAGCCCCATGAAGGTTTGTGATGTTTTCCTTTGACGAATAATTCCTGTGGAAATATGAACACGTTGTCTGTATTGCCTTAAAAAACTAAAACCCAACTACGACAAAAAACGACGCTGAAAAAGTATAAAACAAGATTTTCAGAATACTGAACTGAACAAAGTTGCTAATATAGTTGCAAGTAAATGGACACAGTAGACTCTACCAAGATGCCTTCGTTGTAAATTGGCAATATTCACTATGTAGAGATAAATTTTCATGTTTGGAAAACCGCAGTCACACGTTATCAAAGTGCTACGGTAGGTAGGTATATGTAACGTGTGACTACGCCTTTCCAAACATGAAAATTTATCTCTACATAGTGAATATTGCATACTTCAGAATAGTATTGTAAGACATTATTGTCAATTTACAACGAAGGCATCTTGGTAGAGTCTACTGTGTCCATTTACTTGCAACTATATTAGCAACTTTGTTCAGTTCAGTATTCTGAAAATCTTGTTTTATACTTTTTCAGCGTCGTTTTTTGTCGTAGTTGGGTTTTAGTTTTTTTACTTTTTATTATTTGTACTATTTTGGTGTTAAAGTGTATTTGTGGCACATAATATTAACAAAAGTTAAATTGACGAACTAAAAACTAGGTAGTTAACATACGACATCTCTTTTGACTTATGTATCGGCGTCTAGTAATATGTAGAGATGTCCTATTTTACTATTTCGTAGCGCTTGGATCGTAGCGCGTATAGCAACGGTTTCCTCGTATGAAGCTCCCGGTTTTTCCTAGTAACGACGCACATTTGCGTCGATGGCACCGAATGGGTCATGAATTAGTGGATGAGGTCGTTAGTATAAATAGATTGGATGTTTTTCTAACGGTGGTAGGCCATAACATCGGCTGCCGGCAGAAGTTACCACCCACCAGACAAAGTCTTGCCGCCAAGCGATTCGTCGTGTTCCAGCATGATGTCTGGTGAAGCCGTACGGAGGACGCGTCTGAGCAGTTGTGTTGCGTTGTGTGGCGAGTACGATGCGCCAAATGTTGTTGTGTCGGGAGTTTGGTCGTGGAGAGTCTCCAGATCAATCTCCCTCTGGCGCAGCATCGTTGGTCGTGTTGGTCTTGGGTTTAACATTGCATCACCTGGGTCAACTGCCGTCATCCTTGCTATTCCTAAGTTTTTTAAGTGAATAGGCTTAATAAACTAGTGCGCTTTACCATCAACGATTGCGTCACTGCTTACCATCAGGCGGGATTGTAGTCAAACGCTAGTTTATAATTATTAAAAAAAAAAACATATATTAAGAGGACCTGGGAAGATTTCTTAATCTATCTAATTCTGCTAACGATCGACTGTCATGTGGATTTTTAAGTAATGTATTATGATCCAAGGCACTTATAAATAATCCCTCTATGATTTTGACACTAGGTACTGAGAGCGACATAGGCCTGTCCTTTAGCAAACAATGAATTTCCTAGATCTGTAACTTTTTTATCTAGAGTACAACCTTGTAATTTATGTACAGTACAACCCCAAGAAAGAATCAGCGAGAGCATTTTACGCTGAATTTGCCCAGAACCCCTCAAGCCGTCAAATTCAGTGAGGCAAGGCTCGATTTTGATAAGTCCGTTAATATCTGCTTTTATGGATGCGTCGTCAAATTGTATGAGAACAGCGCTTGGCTGTTCTCCTGTTCCAACTGATCGCGCCGAAGAGCAGCCCATTCGAAGGCCTTCACCACTCCCATCGCTCCGTTTACCAAACCCTGGTTTACATTCAAATTTCTACGAAGCATTACTAGGGATTATGTACAAACATAAAGTACTCGTGAAGCTCTTTCAGATGATACCAAATACGGTATATTTATTTTAATTTTGTATTAACATAGAACTTTTTGTCCGCTAGAGGGCGTAATACTAAATTTGGTGACAAGCTTTATAGCTCATAACCAACAGAATATCAAGGCCCTTCTAATGGTTCTGCAGTGGTCTTATTCTGATAAGTAGTAAAGAAGCTATCTATGAACGAAAAGATGTGAATTATATGCAATCAGCCGATGAATACAGGTAAAGTCACAAGCAAATGCTAGTAATATATATATATTCAAAATGTAAAAGTAAAGCCCTTTTAAATGATACCAAACACGGCATATTTATCTTAACTTTTTTTTTACTCTGTATATTTTGTCCGCTAGAGGGCGCCACATTAGATTTTGTGAAACTCCATATAGCCTATAACCAGCGGACAATTAAGACGCTTCTAATGATATGTCATTTATCGAATTCAAATAAGTAGTTTAGAAGTTACGAGGGAACAGATGAACATACATACATACATACATACATACATACATACATACATACATACATACATAGCCTGTCAAAATCATAACCCTCCTTTTGCTTTGCCGTAGTCGGGTAAAACTAAGCCACTATACGCTAAGAGCACATCTTTTGGAGGTCATCAGGTCCGAGTCGACGCACGACGGCGCGTTGTGTTTCACGCGCGCCTCAAAGGGATGTTAGCACATCGTGACGGGGTCCACGAAGACCGATGCCTCCTGGGTCAGGGTTGCGGGTTGGTTAAAAAAGAAACCGTGGCCCTGGCCCTCGCACAGACAAGTGAAGAAACACGGGTGGGTTTTAGTCAGTAAGAGTCTAAAAAGCCCTTCCGCTCCGCCCAGAGCGGGGGAGGTCATTTACTGATTTCCCACCCCAACAAAAAGGGGGGTAGCAAGGGAAAATAATTTTACATGTTCAATTTCCTCACCCCGTCACATTCGCAATCATAGAAAACCGCCATCAGCAATTAGAATGCGCAATAGGGCAATACAGCCTTATAGTTACGTAGGCAACAAGTCCCCTAAAGCGCAGGCAGCCGATAAGACAGAAATAAGACTATTTAAAATTCCTAGGTATTCCTAGCCTCATTAGTAAAACGTTAAACAAAATAGCTTTAATGAATTTAAGGAGCTGCCAAAAATAGCCTTACATACGTCCGATTGGTAATCGTTTTGCTCATTAACTCGACGATTACCAGATTTTTGGAGAACGTTTTCGTTGAACAAGTGATATTTAGGCTTCGTGTGTATAATGAGTCAATAATACCGACTCTTAAATACTAGTCAAACGTGTTTTTCAAATCCAAACGATCTTTTATTTATTTTAAGTTTATTTTAATCTGGCCTGAGAAAAATCTAGACATTATTAAGTTTTATTATACACTACGTAGAACCGATGGCCGATGGGGCAGTAAGGTTCTGGAGTGGCGGCCACGTACTGGAAGACGCAGCGTAAGGAGGCCCCCAACAAGGTGGACCGATGACCTGGGGAAGTCGCGGGAAGCCGATGGATGCGGGCAGCACAAGACCGGTCAGCTTGGAAAGCCTTGGGGGAGGCCTTTGTCCAGCAGTTGACATCTATAGGCTGAAGAAGAAGAAGAGAAGATTTATACACTAGCTTTCCGCTCACGGCTTCGCCCGCGTGGAATTCGGTTTTACATTTCCCTCGGGAATATAATTTTTTTTTTCAATAAAACGTAGCCTATGTCCTTTCTCAGGGTCTAAAGATTCCCTGTGCCAAATTTAATCAAAATCGGTTGAGAGGTTTAAACGTAACAGACAGACAGAGTTACTTTCGCATTTATAATATTAGTATGGATAACATACATAGTCAGCCTATAATGTTCCCATTGTTGGGACTCAGGCCTCCTTTCGGTGTTAGGGAGTAGGCCGTAATCTACCACGCGGGCCTAGTGCGGGTTGGTAGATGACAGCAGTCTTTGAAGTTTATTGTCTCTAGGACATGCCGGATTCCTCACGGTGTTTTCCATCACCTTTTTGAGAGCAGTGGTAATGAAATAATATACACAAAGTAAAGCGCCTGACGGGGTTCGAATCTACGACCTACAACTTTTATGTCGTGGCATGGTCGTGGCCGATACCACTAGGCCACCTCTGCTCTCAACTCTCAATTTTAGAATATTTTTTGTTTTTTTTTGTTTGTGTATCATGTCTGCTGTGTCGTTGTATTTATGTGAAATTATGGGTATCTTACCAGAAATATTTTTTTATTATTTCTTTATTTCATTTTATATACATATAAATTACATTTTTAAATATTTCTACATAAAAACATTTAAAAATATAAAAAATAGTAGCCCTCCGGTATCGGGAACAGGGTCCAAGCTACCGGCGGTCAGGGCTCCAGAGAGAAGAACTTCCTGCCAATGCGAGCCGTGTCCAGAATTACAGCTTTCTGAATAAAGCCTTTGATCCAGCTACCTGACGAGAGATTGGCTGTCACGACTATCGGTACAATGATTGCTGAATCCACCTCCCACATGTCAAGTCAAGATACTTGATTTGTTTATCTTTCTCAGCCTTAACGAGATTCTCATCATGTGGGTCGGTTATGTCAACAATCATTGCACGCCGCTCTGATCGATCCACCAGCACTATATCAGGCTTATTGCCAATAATAGTCCTGTCAGTGATGATGGATTGATCCCAGTACAATGTAATATAGCCATTTTTGAGAACTGGGTCGGGCATATACCTATAGTGCGGCACCTCCGATTCCACAAGGTTGTATATATTATTATTATTATTATTACACAATTTTCCTTGGAGTTAAAAGTTTTAACAAGTGTTATGTTATCAATAGATTTTAATTAAACCGTTAACGAAGTTCGTTACGGATGTCATCCATTTTGTTAACGCCTACAAGTATTGTTAACAAAATTAAAATATTGACATTGAAAGTATGTAGAATTGTTTCAATAGAATCAAAAGAGGACATATTTTGGAGGACGTATTGATACGGTGCGGTTGTTTTGTTCTAAAATATTTCGAACATAGTATTGACATTGAAAACACTATAGAGGCAATTCTCGTACTTTTAAGAACGTTCACAGTCTATAATAATCTGGCTTAATATTTCAAAAACAACCTCAAATTTCCCTATATTTTGAAAAGTAAGTTTTTGTCGTGCCTCGAAAAGCACGTTAAGCCGTTGGTCCCGGTTGCCACACGAACGTCTAATGGCAGTTGTTAGGGGTTGTTGGAGCCCTCAAAAGTCCAACAATTGATCTAACTGAATGCTTCGATATCGCCTACGGGTTGTGGAGGTCAGACGACAGTTGCTTCACGGATAATATCGAAGTTTAGCCAAAATTCGCAGTTAGACTGGTAAAGCGGACCCCAGACTCCAAAGTTAAAAAAGTTTCGGATGCGACCGGCATTAACGCTGAGATTATGATGATTTTAACAAGTTTTTGACATTGATTTGTTGCCAGATGAGACTGTGACTAGATTTTGAATGACTATATTTCACACGGAGTGAAAGCTTATCTGACCATGATACGACCATGGTAAGATTTTTTGTCAGATTTTCAGGCATTTTTTCAACCCGTTAGGGCTATCCAAGGATCTACGAATCTTTCCGAAGTTATGACGGCTTTCAGTATAAGTAGATGGTGGCCCAGTCAGCGACAGTAGTCAGCTTGGACTAATGATCGTACCTTTATTTATTTACTAGTTGCGCCTCGGAGTTTCACCCGCGTTTTACTTTTTATATACCCCGCTCCTATAGGTCACAGCGTGATGTTATATAGCCTAAAGCCTTCTTGGATTCATTAAAAAAAAAAAAAAAATTATTACGCGCAAAAAGAATTCTTCAAATCGGACCAGCAGTTCCTGAGATTAGCGCGTTCAAACAAACTATTCAGCTTTATATATTAGTATAGATTATATGCTTACTCAGCCCGCTCGTTACCTTTATTATATTATTCGCTCGGGATCTACCCGTACGAATAATAAATAGATAAATAAAGAAACGTCTTGTGATAAATTATGTTATTGTCTTTTAGAGCAGGTCTGCATTGTTTGCAATGGGTAAACAATTATATTTCTGAAGCTAATGCTGTCATTTCAGATTTTACGGGCCATTAGAGTCTGTATATTTCATAAATTCTTTATACTATAATTTAGGCTTCATTTTTTCCATTGACATTCCATATATTTTTTATTATCTAGTGGAATGAAATTGACTTTTGACAGCTTTTGAATGTACTTAATAACAAATTTTTGCTTTAAATAAAGTTCTTTATCAGAGGTTTGAAGAAATCAGCTCTTAGTCATAAAATAACCTCATAACAATAATCTTTAATTTGAGATGGGTAATTGCCTAAATACAATAAATATACAATAAGAATGACTTTCTTTTTGACACATATACAGCGTTCATTGTGTTACAATACAGTATGACATTTTAATCGTTTTACAAAAATGTTTCACGGACTGTATCCGACCTTATATACGCCTAGCCGCGATTATTTGTTTTCTACCTTTAATTAAGATAATAGGTACAACGAAAAATAAATAATACATTAGAAATACGAAACATCCTGTTAATAATGTTTACATATCAAACGGACACAATACCCACTCCGCGCAAAATTCTATTGGTCAATCCCATCTCATTCATCATTTTTTGCAAGGAACGCAGCGCGCGCGAAACTAAAAAACTAGCTGGGTTCAGTTGGGTTCTAACCCCGGAAGTCAAACGTTGTGCGCGGGCGACTAGGTATCACACGTCGATCGTTAGTACGAGTGTAGAGTACCTAGTGCACAAGGATTAATTAGGTTGTCTGCCTACTTCATGATGAGTGATAGAAACTATCAGTACTCGAATATCGAGTGGCCCCTCAGAGGTGGAACTTACGTAGATATGATAATGGAAGATGTACCTGTCAGCTGTTTGTGTGGTCTGAAGTAAAGGGACTAGTGATGAGTTCAAAGGAGCACGCAGTGTTTAAAATCGCACGCAATTAAAATAGCAAATAGTTGCTACTTTTGATACAGTGAAACAAGACAGAGTGACTTTAAATAAATTAAAAGACAGTATTCAAAAGCGTGCATAGCAGTTGCGGATACAGGTAAAGGCTATTTATCTACATAATACATGTAAATAAAAAGTGATCATTTGTAAAGACAAAATTAGTAATTAGTGTAAATAATTCAGTTTATTCCCATTCTTTAAATATGCCAGAAACACAGGTGCGCGGCAATGTAGAAAGTACTCGTTCTAGCAAACACTCAAACAGTAACAAAAAATGTTCGCACTCGTAAATAGGTACATGTTAGTTGTGGACTCGCGCCGACCTGTAGTGTAGGTACGGACGACAGTAGGTCAAGCTACCCGAAACTGCCAAATATTCCCAATCAACCTTGAGCCTTAGTGTTTTAAAGATAAAGTTGAAAATCTAATAAAGAAATCTGACAGATTGTAGTAGCTTGATGTACTATCATCTGTACACATTTTTTGTTTGTGAACAAAAATGTGCGTAAACAATTTCGGTGGAATTTTGCCTAAATTACAACGACAATTTAGCAAATTGATAAGTTATTGAAATCGGCCGTATGTTTCTTGGGAAGAAACGTAAGTACTTAGGTAACTATGGTCAATCAAATTCCCATTTCGGGCGCGAGAACAAGTACAAACAGGTCGCGACTGCGGTCGAGAGGCCGGCCCGCGCCCGCGCCTTTCAACTATCATTCGCTTGATAGTTTGCAAACAAATTTTCACTTGCGCGTCATAGTAAATAAATAATCAATCGTTGATGGTAAAGCGCACAAGTTTATTAAGCCTATTCACTTAAAAATCTTAGTGAGTAGGAAGGAAGACGGCAGTTGAGCGAGGTGATGCAATGTTAAACCCAATAACACGACCAACGCTGCTGCATCATAGGGAGATTAATCTGGAGACCCTCCACGATCAGACTACCGACACAATAACATTTGGCGCATCGTACCCGATCAGTGATTGTTGACATAGGTAATGCCTTTACGTAAAAGATCCCTAATTTGGGCGTTAGTACACTCGGCATTCATACCGAGTACGAATATCAAAAACCCCACCGAGTACCGAGTATCGACCAAGTACTCAGTCCATCACTTTGATTCGATTTTAACACGAAAAAGTTTTTGACGGTCCTAAGCCCGTAAAAGTATGAAGGGAGAATTGGAATTAAGTTGATTTTAATTTACAAACTGACTTACGCACTGATAGTAAGAAACCTATCTTGCGCTGGTTGAATGAACTCGCCACGCCCCGCCCCTCGACCGCGAGCCGCTACATTGATACCTGCGCGCTCGCGACAGGGTGTTATTATTGTTTTTAACCGCGTGATAATAATGAACAACATTTTTATTTTTAAATTAATGAAATCTCATAAATACCTATTTTTATTTTATGAACGTTAACTAATCGTTGGATACATGGTGTGGGCTGCCGTTGTAAGACGGTTAAAAAATCATGGTGTATATGTATATTTTTGAGAGTTCGAAAAAATGTGTCATTTTTCGAACTCAAGAAGCAGTGGTTTGACAACAGACAATAGATATACAATATGTAAAGAAACTTTAGTCCGGCTGTGTCGGCATTAGTAGAATCAGTTATCGATTCCTAACAATACCTTCACGGATCGCACAGGGTTTTCTTTACATATTGTATATGATTCAAAATAATTCAGACTGTGATTGATAGTGTTTTGCGAATTATTTGCACAAGAATGCTGCAAAACTAACTTATCAAAATAACGATCACGTGTAACCTTGAAGAGTTGATGAAAATTATAGAAACACGTAAAAACAAAATAGGAACCTTTTCATTTGTGTCCATCATCAGGAAATCTTAACGTCAGAACTACGTCAAGCCATCTGGTCGGTTACACAACACACTTGAAGGCGTTTCACGGATGAGATGACAAAAAATTATAGACGTTAGTCGCTGGCACGCAATCAACTGAAATGTACGTCATTCCCTAAACAAACTATTTTCTTCGCCGTTTGAGATGCCCTTAACAAACAGCATCTAAGAAGTTCTACAGAATGAGATAGTTTAGTTCCAATCATTTGTATTTGCTTTCTTAAGTACAGAAGGCTACTACAATCTGTCAGATTTTTTTGTTGGATTTTAAATTTTAACGCTAAAGCATTAAGACTCAAAGTTGATTGGGAATATTTAATACTTTCGGATAGCTTGACCTGCTGTCGTCCGTACAATTTGCATCAGTGCACTTCATGATTATGACTGCGTCGTGAGTGGAGTTCGCACAGCTGGTTTTCCTCGTTAGTAGGCCATAACATCGGCTGCCGGCGGAAGTTATCACCCACCAGACAAAGTCTTGCCGCCATGCGATTCGTCGTGTTCCGGCATGATGTCTGGTGAAGCCGTACGGAGGACGGGTCTGAGCAGTTGTGTAGCGATGTGTGCCGGGTACGATGCGCCAAATGTTGTTGTGTCGGGAGTTTGGTCGTGGAGAGTCTCCAGATCAATCTCCCTCTAGCGCAGCTTCGTTTGGTCGTGTTAGTCTTGGGTTTAAATCTTTTTGCATCACCTCGCTCAACTGCCGTCATCCTTCCTATTTCTTAGTTTTTTAAGTGAATAGGCTTAATAAACTTGCGCGCTTTACCATCAACGATTGCATCACTGCTTACCATCAGGCGGGATTGCAGTCAAGCACTAGTTTATAATAATTAAAAAAAAAAAGGTGAATTTTGTACCAAAAATGTTTCAACATTTTACCATCGAGACGATACGATTTTTTTGCAATTCTTCTATACCAATATACATATGAACAACCAATAACCGATATTGTAGTTGTTATTTTATTTTCAGTAGAAACTACAGTGACATAATTTCGTTGTATTGCATATTACATTTCCAAATCATTAATTATCTGCACGTGGTAGATTTAAAAACTGCTTAATTATAGAGTCACCTGGCTTATCTAGACAGTAATTAATTTTAGCCTCTCAGTCATGGGCAAGAGGACCTACATAGAACAATAGAAGTACTATCCTGACATTCCTGAGGTGAGATGCAAGGTGGAGGAGACGGGAGAATCTTCCTACGAAAAAGTCACTCAATACATTTTTAAAGTATACAAGTACCTATAAGTCTACCAAAGCTGAAATGTTTCGCTTTTTTAATTTTACCATTAATAATAATTTTAGAGATCCGGTTCCGAGGGGATCTGTCAAAATTACATAAAACAGTCCCCCTAAACGCCGCCCGTCCGTCTTGGCGATGAAAGATCTGTAATGTAATATAGATGCTGTTTACGAATCTATTTATAAAGGCGCACCTGGGGAAAAGAAGCCTCATCCATGAATATTGATGCCTCAACCCAGTTTTAAAGGTCTCATTATGCTAAGCCTACTAACAGCCGTTCTATTTATAGAGAAGTACGGGCCTTGCGTAAGACGTACCGCAGAAAGCCGTTTCTAACTACAAACACGTCTTCGGCACACTGTCTGCATTGCAAGAAATCGATACTTGATAACTGCAGGCTTGTTTTCACTTAAAGAACTTGGCGTAACTGTTGGGATTCGTTTTTTGCAGGCTAAACGCAGAAGATTTGCCAAAATTAAAGACAAAGAGTACCAAGTGTCTGTGGGAAAAGGTGAATCGATTTTCCCTTCATCAAAGGTGGTAGAGAGGCTAACTATTAAGGGTGCGCCAGATCCAGACGTGCCTTCTTGGATATCTACCCCGAGAGGCATGTTTAAAGCCAATTAACAATAAACAAAAACATTCCAGGAAATGGGAATATATCGAGCCAAAAGCCATTCAGTTGTCAAGATCCTGTAACTAACTTTGTCGTACACTTAAGTAAGTTCTGCTAAGTGACTTCGAATGATGCCAATGCACTTAAAATTCTAGTGACGATACTATTGAAATAATCGGGCGCAGTTCCAATAACTGGCCACAAATGTAACATATGCAGGTGATGGCGCCAAGGCCAGTGATGTTAAAAGCACTACAGTGAATGTTCATGTTTGTTCCATACCACATTCAGACGACACTGACCAAAATACCTAAGATTGAACTTTCATCTGCTTGTTTCATTTTATTTTTCGATGATTTGGTAGAAAATTCTGAGCGTAGCAATCCAACATCGTTGGTTCGATTCAGTAATGATGATGATGGTGATAAAGATATATATAAACCAAATAAAAGACAAGAAAAGCGGAAAGTACTTAGCTCTTTACCTTTACAATTTGCAACCTACACAACAATTTACTTAATACCGGGTAAGCCAGTTCGTTCACGCCACAAACCAATGCACGAACACTGACATAACAAAGAATCGCACCCTGTATTTATAAATTATATAGCGGGTTCCGTGAGTATGTTGCTATTGTGTTATTCATAGTGTACGTAACTCTATCGGTCGTTGACCTGTGCTGACGTCACTGAGCTTGTTGCCATGACCACCATGCGGATTGATGAGGCGCGATTCAAAGGGCTCAATCTATTTTGTAATATCATAGTGAAATGTTGGTGAAATGAACTGTCATCCTATATGACGGTAGCAATTGGCAGTTTTGACAATTTACGTCAAACTAACTTTACAAATGCTATCATGGCGAGGCCGAGGTTTTTACGACATATCACCACAAGAGTCTGAGTAAACCAAAAACTAAAACTGAATTAAATAAACCTTTTGCTGTGATCAGATCAGGCTTGGAAAAAGGCCGGTTGATAACCTTGCAATAAAGGACATTGCCCGTACTTTGATTGAATTCCCTATAATATGACTCCAACTTTATTACGTTACTAATGCTATTTAAATCGCTGTTGTTAAGATGTTAATATAAATTCAAGTGATAGACTGACTACAGTTTTAAAAATTAGAAATAGCACAACTCTGCTTTTAGAAACTATTTATAAAGGATATCGTTGTAAGCAATCTACTGCACGTAGCATAACGTGCAGTAGATTTTTTACAAAGATATCCTTAACATTAAGGAAATAATTTAACATAAAATGTGATAATTAGGTACTATAAGGTTAATTAAATCGTCCCATGAGTTCGTAATCCTCATCAGCGGTGTTCTTCAGGTTTGTTTACTTTTCCTGCAGTTGCAATTTTGATTGTCGCCGTAACTATACCTACTATACGTGTATAAAATTTTGCAATACAATTTCAAGATCCGCACAATTTGCAGTCCTGACTTTATATTGAAGTTTTTGGTAGGAAAGCTGAGTGTCACCCTCATTTTTCATTGTACTTTTAAATCATTTATAGTGTCATTTACTAATTAAAAGCGCGTGATTTATGTAGTAAAAAGTGCATTCAGTAAATAATTCATAAAGAACATTGAAATATCGCAGCGTAGTGGCCTCATCATGATTTTGCTTCGAACCTCCCTCGTAGACGGTTTACGCGGCCGTCTTTTTCGACTGTCATTGGCGATATCCGCCATTATTGGGAAATAAAATTTTCAAAGAGTTTCTATAATTTGTTACACGTGTTATTGGAAAAATTGTGGTATCTATTCCACAGGGGCCATTGATGAGTTGAAGTTGAACTTGACTTTATATTAGTCTTGCCCTAAAATTGTTTGGTCTTATTTACTAATCACAATTTCTTTAGTCGACATAATGGCTTAACACACTATTACCACAGTCTAAAAATCATACAGTCGTCCGACGAAGACGTCTAGACAGAGCAATCGTGCGGGGTGTGAGGGGCGAGACGCGGGTAAGCGGCACCCGAGCTGCGAACAAAACGATGTTCGTAGCTCGGTATCTATCATTAAGAGCTAACGCGTGTTTGTTTTTTTATTTGTTTGTTTTATAATTTGATATGAGTGTCAATTTTGAGTATAACTGGGGTGCTTATTACGAAAAAGCCATCCTTTTTGACATCCAAAATGGTGGACGTAATTTTTTTTATAATTTGATATGAGTGTCAATTTTGAGTATAATTGGGGTGCTTGTTGCGAAAAAGCCACCCTTTTTGAAATCCAAGATGACGGACGCCAATTTAAATGTATATTAATATGATATGGGTGTTAATTCCGAGGTGGATTGGGGTGCTGGTTACGAAAATGCCATCTAAATAACTTAAATCTGTTCAAGTTGTTCCCTTAGTAAAAATAGCAAATTAATTAAATATAATACAGCTATCGATGTTGATCTGCAATAAATAAATAATTTCATAAATATTGTTCATTTGTGACAACCCTGGCCGATGCGTTACTGTCTAGACTAGACGATGTCGGCATTTTACACGAGATCAAAGGCGTCGACCTACTGTATGATTTTTATACTGTGCTATTACTATCAATTGAAACCATTTTTAAGCATATTGCCGAGCCATTGCTCCATATCTTCGTAAAAGTGGCGCACAACAACGTAAATACCGCAATGAATGTTGTTGAACTGTCAAAGTGAAACCCATTACTACTGATAATGGGTTACGCAATTACCCTACAGGCTTGCCATCGTCAGACTAGAAGCAATCTCATTGTTATACCAAGTTACTTAGTTCTCTAAACATTATATAATGGCAACATATTACACAAACACTATCTTAAAGATGTACTACCTTGAACCGTCATCAATACAAGGCTTGGAGCTATCGTTGCCATTACAAATAAGCCCTATACATTATTCATTGCAAATAAGTGTACTTGTGTTACGAATCATGTGCTATGAACGGCGTAAATGATTGAGCAAACACGAGAAAAAAATAAAGACATCATTATTCTGTGCGACATCTCGCCATAATGTGCATGCCCTTTCCGGTATTGAGGAATGAGGACTGCTGAGCTCCACGTGGCAGGTAATCAGAATTCTTATAAGATGACATGTTCTTAGAAAACACCGAGAACTGAAATGCTAAATTTTGCTAGAACTTATTCTTGGTGCGTTGAGCAGACATATATTTCGAGCATATGCAGGAATGGATTAGCAGTCATCATCATCATCTCAGCGTTAATCCCAGTCGCATCCGAAGCCTTTTTCAGTTTTGGAGTCTGGGGTCCGCCTTTACCAGTCCAACTGCTGATATGGCTAAACTTCGACATTTTCCGTGAAGCGACTGCCGTCTGACCTCCACAACCCGAAGGCTACATCGAAGCATTGCAGCTAGACCAATTGTTGGACTTTTGAGGGCTCCAACAACCCGTAACGACTGCCACTAGATGTTCGTATGGCAACCGGCACCAACGGCTTAACGTGCTTTCCGAGGCACGACCAGACCAATGCAAATATTCATATTCATGCATACAAATATTTGCACTGTGCGTGGATCGAACCCGCGCCTCCTTGCGCAGCGGCCGCCTCCGCTACCGCTACGCCACGGAGGCTGGAGGAATAGCAGTATTCTTCAAAATGATTGTGACTGAACGATCAGTCTCAATCATTTATCATTAGTAGGTTGCACAAGTAGGGTGCCAGTCACAAATCTCCGGACTTTCACTCATCACCGACGACCGTAATCCGCAGCACCGTAAAGTAGTATTCGCTGCTTCCGGCGTTACCATGCTATCCATGAAGTGCACAAAACATAAACTTAATTGCGCAATACAATATCACTTACAATCGGAATTTAAAAGGATATTAACAATCCATTGCTTTATATGTTCAATTAATTTGTTGGTTCAGCCGCGTCAATAACGTAATGAATGGTCAGTCTTGCCGCCAAGCGATTCGTCGTGTTCCGGCGTGATGTCCGGTGAAGCAGTACGGACGACGGGTCTGAGCAGTGTTGCGATGCGTGACGGGTACGATGCGCCAAATGTTGTTGTGTCGTAGAGATTCTACAGATCAATCTCCCTCTAGCGCAGCATCGTTTGGTCATGTTGGCCTTGGGTTTAACATTGCATCACCTCGCTCCACTGCCGTCATCCTTCCTATTCCTAAGTTTTTAAAGTGAATAGGCTTAATAAACTAGTGCGCTTTACCATCAACGATTGCATCACTGCTGACCATCAGGCGGGATTGCAGTCAAGCACTAGTTTATAATTATTAAAAAAAAAAGATGTTGCAACTGTCAATACGAGAGCCGTACCGTTGGTGTAGTTCCATCTCAGCAGATCCATTGGCCATATCCATGATGGATCTATGTTACGCAATTACCCAACTATAAGTTTTGGTCTAACATCTTTCTCAAATCAAAAAAGGGATGGCTAAGAGTATTTGTTGGTTCATTTTAAACATTGCAATTATTCACACTTCAAAGATTTCGTTTTAAATAAACGCTTTGGTATCATGAATGTGACTCGTTATATCAACATTATGTTATCGGTCTGAGAAATGTTGTCATCAGAATAATCTTTATTGTATAAGTCCTTCTTCATTCATCAGAATCAGTCCACATAATCCCTTATCAGAACACATCAGACCATAGTTTAGGCACGTCTCTCAAAATGTTGTCTGACTGTGATATCATGTTTAATATGTAGTTAGTAATATTGCGGTGAGAAATAAAAATATCTTATCAACGGTAGAAATAAACGTAGCGATCTTTAAACCAGACAATTAGCAATTAGTAGGTAGCGAATAAATTAGTGACGTCAACGTCGGCTTGTGCAACGATTCATGCGTCTGCGCATAAAACACGTGCACCTCCACGGTACGAGCTAACCTTATCGGCGTGAACTTTTAATTGCTTCAAAAGGATTTCATATCGCAGTTTAAAATAGTAGAAAATGCATGAAATAGGATATGAAGTAAAATATGTGAAACGTGTGAATCCAGTAATCTAACCTTGTCTTTTAAACATTGCGTTTATGAGACAAAATTTTTAATTATTTTTTATTTAATTTATTAATTTGTAGTGTTAAGTTTCAAACTGAACAACTGACTCAAAATATGGCTAGTACAAAATATGTGAAGTTGTACAGGATGTCAGGCTTAACATATTACCAACTTAACCTTCAAATTGTTGCTGATGGCGACGATATATCCAAATGGCAGCCATATTCAAATACAAAATTTGCATATTTCGTAAAAAAAAAAATAAAAGTCTTTAAAATATGGACCGAGTACCATTTTCTGGGAGTTATACATATATTTTTTACCTCTGAAACTGTTATTAAGGTAAAAAAAAGGTGAGCAGTTGATAAGGCTTAAATTCGATCCGTATCAATAGCGAAGGATATAATATCAACCATTGTATTCTAAAGGAAAGATGAGCCTTCAATACAAAATGGACAATACAGAAGCCCTACATGGGTGACTTAATCAGTGTTAGTTAATGATAACCGATCGGCCGTGAGGACATATTTTATAGCCAGGTTGTTTGCAAACAATGTTTACTGTTGTGCCAGACTGAGATATGGCTAAAAGGATAGACCCATGTTCGGACGACGAATCACCATTTCCAGTAGAAGATGAACTCTCATTATATTTATGGAAAGACTATTCTGCAGTCAACTTATACTGGGAATATATCGCTATATATACGGGGTTGGAGGTGGATCCTCATAGTATGATCTTGTAGTAAATGCTGTAGGTAAGATGAGCTTCATGGGCAGACTCTTTGATAATAAGTGTTCATATCGGAATGGCTACGGTCGCTTTGTTTCTTCACCTTCATCCTTGATTGTTTTATCATATACTACTAGGTACTTCCCAGAGCACCCATTGTTGTGCTTTATTGACTGTATCATGATCAGTAATATATACTACGTATATCTTATGTTTAAGTATGTTTAAATGTATATCTTTTTCATATTATTTTATCTCAGATTCTATATCAACATTTATTAATAGCAAATATAGCTCTTCTATCGGAATGAAGTTCTCATCCATGCGAGTTAATAGATTCTTATTGACTTTGACGAGTTTGTCTTTTAAAATTAACCACTCCGTCATATTCTTACGTAGCAAACAAACCCACGACATTTATTTTTGTTAGAAGGTGAACTTTTCGTGAGTAAAATACTTGTGAATATTAGTGATAAATAAGAAACATTATGGTGAATAACAGAGTGACGTGGACAGAGAGGTCAGTGAATTAGTAAAAAAAGGCTGAAAAACAGTTTTGACATTGACTTTAGTGTGTAAGGTTGGACATGCGACCAACAAGGTCGGGAGTGCGTCGTTTGAACTAGAACAAATGGCAGACATTGACTCTTTCGTTGAATTCTTTTGATGATTATCTTAATGTTTGCCCTTTTGATGAATATGAAATACTTTTGCAGCTTCTTGTTGTTTATTTCGGGGCAGAATAATGGATTTTAGGATTTCATGCTTTTTGAACTTCCATTACACAACTCCCTGTAAGGGCTGTACAATGGCGTTGACTCAAATGTAACCAGTTACAAATTCAAGTCACCAGCGAGTACCAAATGTGAGTCTTCTTTTTATTCAATGTTTTGATTTAAGGCTGTTAACGCTGATGGTGCTTTATGCAAAGATGACTCAGTCTACTAGTTCACCTCGTCAAAACTAAGTAAATCAAGTGTGGTCGGTCATTTTTATTATCCTTCGCGTTAATTGCGCAAGCACTGAAGTGAAAGCCGCGCATGTACCTGCTATGTAGAGGTTATCTCTGCCATTTATATCTACATTATGTAAATACAAGTGCGTTCAAACACAGTTGCTTCAACAATGATAAATTTATTTATTTTAACTGAACTAAGGACTATTTTCTGCTCATTATCTTGTCCCACACTTTATGAATGTCGCAACTCTACCTCTCAAGATACAGACAAACAAATGTGATTATTAATAAATAAACAAAACTTTTGTAATTTTGCGGATAGGCTATAGCTTAATTGAAAACAATTTTTTAATGGGTACGTATTAAAATCCCGTTTTATAATAATTAGATTACTACTGAAATACCGACGTCTAAAACAACGGAAGATTTAAATGCCGATAGCTATTTTATGGAAACAGAAAATACCGATGTTCAAATGTCCAAAAGGATGAAACTGAAATACTTTAAAAATTATGAAATAAAATCTGCGAACAATTTACGACAACTTAAAATTCAAACGAACCCAACCAAAACGTCGTCACACAATACTTGCGACTTCTAATTCGACGTCAACGCCATCTACTTGCGTTTTGTACAAACTTTTGAGAAAAATATTTTTTGTTGAACTGATGAGCGGCTTTTGATCATGTATGGTCATTAACTGTGTGGTAGTTATTGGAAAGGGTTTTTTATAAGAGGCATTCTTCAGATCGTCAAAACACAAACGAATAAAACATACGAATTAACAAATAATTTTCATGGAGTCGCTAACTTCAACTATAATCTCGCTTAATTAGAACACCTTATGCCACGACAAAACCACTACAAAGTTCAAATATGCTGTTGCACTGGGTATCTGTAACGACCATGTTCCCATGTGTTGATTCTCAGGCGAAGTAATGGCACGCCATGCGACCAGGTCAACCGTTTCTTGGCACACTTGGTTACGGATACAGTCTTGTATTCCACCATCTATGCGAGTATTTACTCGGTTCTAATGTTTTATACTGGTTTAGGAGGGATAATTAGGCATTCTGTACTTTATTCTATTCAATTAAGTAATTAAATAGAACGGATGGGACTCTTGTGCCGTTAGACGGCACAAAGATTTTACTTTGTTGGACTGATAATATATTGAGTATACCTTGATTATGTTTGGAGGCTGCACCCTAATGCTAACATACTATTAAGTAATATCATATATATAATCATATCGAAGCATATTGCTATTCCATTACTACATGTGTTCGAAAATGTGTCTGCTTAACAACGTAAAAAAGGCAATGAAGGTTGTTGTACTGTCAAAATGAGACCCTGCTACTGATAGTCGGTTACGTAATGAACCTACGGGTCTCTAAATGAAAACAAACATTGTTACATAAGTTCAAGAGATATATTCTAAAGGCTTCATACGATCAAGTAGATGGCGAACAGCTAATAGTATTTGCAGCGTTCGTTATGTCACAGTAGGATTACCTGAAGCCATTTCTACGTTTAGACGTAGAAACCTACCTATATTTCCTATATTATGCTAGCATCCAGTCCTTTGCCGGAATTTATTTCGATCATGTAATTACTAGCTTATCCTCGCGAGATCGATTTCTTGTTGCTTGTTTCTCCGACTCTGCTTTTCGCTTCACATCACTTGCTTTAACTTTGTTTTCGCTTCCCATGCTATAACGTTATTTCTGATTTTATTTTCTTTTTGCTCTGCTGCTCAGAGTTCTAGCGCGATGTTAAATACCCTTTCTCAAGTCCTGGGCTATCTGATTTAAAAAAAAAATAATAATGAAGTTCGGGAGATTAGCAGGTTCCATAAACCTGTATGCTGACCTACCTGGATGCAGGCCGCGTCCAACCGGTATTTTTGGAATTCCTTGGGGGAGGCCTATGTTCAGCAGTGGGCTACCTGTGGCTGACATGATGATGATGATGATGATCCTATATGACGTTGTCATATTATAACTAACTAGTTATGTACGTAATATGAGTATTCAAATGATTATGGCTTGTCAATTCACATAACCATGTGATTGTATTTCTTAAATGATTATTTGATGCGATGATTATGAATGATTAACAATGATTATGAATGAATATATGAGTGTGTGATCATTTGAGAAATACCTAAGTAATTCTTCAGTTTAAGAGCATCAACCTAATGTTACGTCGTTTGATCATGTTGTCTTCACTTGACATCTTTTATTTCAGGGGTCAATTATTACCAACGACAATTACTTTGGTCAGCGGACTTTGATTCACTTTCAAGGCCAAAAGTCTTGAGAGTGAATCAAAGTCCGTTTTTTGAAGAACTTAACGAAAATATTGGAAGTTTTCCAGACCAAACAACATAATGAAGAGTTAGAATTTTTGTTATGTAAACAACTGAGCTGAGCTGTCACGGCTTTCCCTGTGTAAGAGGGAGTAGGTAATAATCCACCAAACCAAGCAAGCCCAGGGCGGGTTGGCGGATGCCCATGTCAAATGTTTTCGAATATTTGGTTTTCGGACATGCCAGTTTCCTCGCAAAGTTTTTCTTCACTGTTTTGAGAGCAGTGGCGACAGACGATGCACAAAGTAATGTGCCTACTTGTGATCGAACCTACGAATGGGGTGACCTTCAAGTAGTAAGTCGCGGCCATAACCCTCGCGCCGCCAATAACACATAGCGAGATAATTACAGTTTTAGAGCAAAACTTAAACGACTTGCCATATTTTGCTTGTCAGTTCCTGAGATTTGGCAAGCTGTCACATTTGGGTAATTAGTACTGCATATGTCACATCTCAAAATACAACTGGAGAATCTTATGAATTAAGAAAAACAGCCAGAAAGACACGCTTTCCTAGTTGGCAAGCATGCAAGTGGGCTGTAAAACATAAAAAACACTATGTTTTGTATGATTCAATATAATTTAAAAAAGAAATATAAGTCTGTCGATTAAGAAGATTCAAGGCACCTTCGATAAAACCATTAACCTAACATAAAAGATTAATAGCTCTTACCAGGTCAGATTTTTAAAAAATCGCCAAGAGACTATATTGAACTAGCACACTTTAAATATTATTCAAAGAAAATAAAAAAATAACGGTTTATGATATTAAACTCTTTTTGAGTTAAATAGTCTGTAACTACTGTACCTACTTTTGTCTATATTATTGCAATAACGAGTGCAATAAAATTCAAAATGAGCCAATTGACATATTTTTCGAGTTGTCGACTCGCCCGCACATAAATTAAACTCGTGGGAGTCTCCTATAGAAAAAAATAATACAATTTAAAAGTGAATTCGTACGAATGGAGTAATAAGCCACCAGCATATAACCAGCAGTTTTCTCTAAATATTTCAGAAACAGAGTGCCAAAGGTGGCGAGTGGTGACTAGCTAAAGAAAAGGAAGATATTTAAGGATAGGCGCCACATGTCTTTTGCTTGAAAGAAAGGCATCCACTACCTTCCAACTTTGTCCCCAGGAATCTCTATCTGGATCTGTAGATGCCTATTACAGAAATCTCAATCGAATGCATACCTCAACTTGATGGGGAATTACTGATGGATACCTAGTGCGAGTGTGGTGCCTCTAATCAGAGCATGCCCACTTGCAGGAGTTTACTAAGTGCCCATTCGACCACATCGTAGGTGACGTTCATTTGTCACTGATGCCGCAATCACGTGGCTACCTATTACACTCAAACAATCAAAAATATCGAAGAAGAATACGCACTAATCACTGAATCTTCAAGGCTAGAGTGAATAGGCTTGCGCACTGTACCATCAACGATTGCAATACTGCTTACCATCAGGCGGGATTGAGGTCAAGCACTGTTAAATAATAATAATAATAAAACTACCAGTCAGATATGAAAACATGTTTTTGCATAATTATGTTAGCCCAATTCTAGATGAAGTAGCTCTCTTAAGGGCCCAAGCAAAAAGAAAAGAAATGAATGCTAAACGAAAACGTAGAAGCGATATGAAGGGGTGGGTCGCGAAACAATTCGTGGGCTGAAGCTAGTATTGTGGATAATACAACAATGCTGTGTGTGTATATGTGTTGTCTCACATGGGAATTGTTTCAAAACACGCTGTTTGTTATTGAATCTTGGCAGAAAACATTGTGAGTTCACTCCTCTTGGGAGTAAAAATAGCTCGTTGCCACAAACGATTCATCAGCGCTGTGTTTACAATGAGTCCTAGTCGTATATCTCTTATTAATGTAGAAATTATGCAGTTTACTTGTGTCGAATGCGTTTGGGAAATCGGTGCCAAAATGTCGATGTTTTTCATCCAATTTTTTTGCGCTGGAAAATGTTCCATTTATTTCTGAGAAGCATTTATTTTGGACTTTTCTCTTTTTCTTACTTTTCTAAAAGAGCAACAGTTTTTGGAAAATCTGTGTCTATACAAAACAATTTTTTTTAATAGTTATAAACTAGTGCTTGACTGCAATCCCGCGTGATGGTAAGCAGTGATGCAATCGTTGATGGTAAAGCGCACTAGCTTATTAAGCCTATTCACTCAAAAAAACTGAGTGAATAGGAAGGAAGACGGCAGTTGAGCGAGGTGATGCAATGTTTAACCCAACAACACGACCAACGATGCTGCGCAAGAGGATGATCTGGAGACCCTCCACGACCAAACTCCCGACACAACAACATTAGGCACATCGTACCCGGCACACATCGCAACACAACTGCTCAGACCCGTCCACCGTACGGCTTCACCAGACATCATGCCGGAACACGACGAATCGCTTGGCGGCAAGACTTTGTCTGGTGGGTGGTAACTTGTGCCGGCGGCTGATGTTGTTGCCTACCACCGAGAAATTTCGCCTACAAATTCTCAAAGTGGAAGTCGCGGAGATTTATTTTGAAGGAAGTGCAATTACCGTTTTCTTAATTAATTATATCCTGATATTATCGATGATGTTCGATACTCTATTATTGTAACAAACGTTAACATTTTTCCCGACAGGTTCACGGTCTGTAGGTATAGATGACGTATTGCCAAATACTTGACAGCTTCTATTTTGAGTAATGTTATGTTCCTATGTATGCTATACTTCGTGCCATTTGGCGCGTGGCACTGTCCGTGGCAGTGATGAGTTGATTTGTTGATAATATACTTACTAGCTTTGTATATACATAGTTTTGTAAGCGGTCCCATCGTTCATGTTAAAGGGCTGTTTGAGATGATTCAACGTGGGGAACATTCGTTTCAAAGCTGTCCCAGCATAATAAAAGGCATGTTTGTAAGAGTTGGAAAAAAACCTTTTATGGCTCGAATCGTTCATATGTAGTGTTTGTTTGTGCGCTACAATGGCGACATTTTTTTAACACATGATTATTGTTACTGGCCCTTAAAACGAAATAAAAAAAACATTGATGTAAAATAATTCGTAATTACAAAACTAAGGTCCGTATTACAGAACGTCACTCAAAACTCAAGCCCTACTTAAGTTTCGTTTCAAGCCATTTAATTGGTTGAGACTAGTTTTAAGTAATGCTTAAGCAGAGATCAATGCTTGAGTGACGTTCTGTAATACGGATCTAAGTTCCTGCGACACACGCCGACGTATTTCTCTCTCTTTGCATGCTATTCGTTTTAATCCCTATGGCGTGATGTTATAATCTGTGGTAGGCCCCGGCAAATAACCTGTGCGCTACAATTCTATAAGTCAGGTTGCGCTAAGATGCTGTTTTAAAACATCTATACTAATAATTATATTTGCTGAAGAGTTTGTTTGAACGCGCTAATCTCAAGAACTACTCGTCCGATTTGAAAAATTCTTTTTGCATTGGATAGCCCCTTAATCCAGGAAGGCTTTAGGCTATAATAATATCACGCTGCGACCAATAGGAGCGGAGCATATCGAAACCTACGCAGGTGAAACCACGTGGCGCCGCTAGTTATAAATAAACTAGCTTTCCGCCCGCGGCTTCGCCCGCACGGAGTTCGGTTATATCGCGCTTTTTAGATTTCCCTCGGGAACATCAAATTTTTCCGGGATAAAAGGTAGCCTATGTTTTTTCTCAGGGTCTAAAGATTGTCTGCGCCAAATTTCATCAAAATCGGTCGAGAGGTTTAAACGGGAAAGCGTAACAGACAGACAGACAGAAAGACAGACAGAGTTACTTTCGCATTTATAATATTAGTATGGATGTAATTAAAATCTGCCCGTAAAACGAAAACGTAAAACCGTAAACGTACCGGTATTTTACATGCAGCGACTGTCTATTTGAACTTCAAAATCCAGTTACTAGATATGGTAGATACACCTTGGTAAGACTGTTTGTCTGACTTTCGGGTTCCTGACAACCCTTAATGACTGTCAAAGACTTAGAAATGGCAGCCACGCCCTATCCACGAACCAAGTGCGACAAGGATAACTTAGCTTGATCAATCAATCCTGGCTGTTTAGTCACAAGGCGTCGCGTCAAGGCGCGCAATCGTTATCAAAATATGCATCAAATATACTTTGAAGGAAAGCATTAAAATTTATTTTGATGAATGCATTGAGCAGTTTTCCGATACGTTAGTTTCAAAAGTCATCAAGAGTTGGCGCTGGCATAAATATTGTTTTTTTTTTTTTTTAAATTGATTTGTTTGTGGCAAGAAATAACTGACAGTGACAGATTGTCATCTATACCAATATATAAAGGTGAAGAGTTTGTTGGTTTGAACGCGCTAATCTCATGAACTACTGGTCCGATTTGAAAAATTATTTTTGCGTTGGATAGCCTCCATGAAGGCTTTAGGCTATATAACATCACGCTGCGACCAATAGGAGCGGAGCATAACTAACTCCACGCGAACGAAGGCGCTGGTGGCCGCTAGTAAGATTATATTTGATTGATTTTTCTGACACACCAGAGGTCAAGCCACTCAGATGTCAGGTCACTCTTCAATTACCAAAAATGCCGGCTGCGCCATCTAGCAAGTCATAGGCAAGTTCCTGGAAAATTGCTCATTGTAATTTACTTTTCTACTTGAGAATTATAACGCGTAGAAAAGACCAAAAATTTTCAATGAAGATTTCATATTATCCACTTCTATGCGTGGGAACTTCGAGATAGCGGGCTTGCCATAAATTCTATGGGACGTGATTAACCTACAGATTTTTGTTGTAAGTTTATTTTCGTACATTGTACGTTCCCGGCAATTTAATATAGCTTTCGCTACCTATTTTTTTATAGGCTTGTTATTGGGTCAATGGATTGTGTCTAGATTAAAGTCTATATCTGTCGCGAAATAGGTTCCGTATCTGTGTCGAGGGCATACATTAGACCAAGAAATAAAAATACACCGAAAGTTTACCAAAACTACTTTTGCAGGTGGTGCAATAAAGTTGGAACTGTCGCCATTGACCAACAAACTTTAAAGCCCAAACGATTAACTTTTTATCGTCATGGCCTTCGAGCTGTTTATCTAACATGCTTCCTATTGATTTACACACAATAGATTTTCCTTATAGCCATTAATTACACAATTAAGAGCATGTATTAACCAGATCTCTTAAGAATTAAGCTTATATTACAGCTAGATTGTTTTTAGATCTTGTTTGGGTGATTCTACTCATAATTAGCCTATAATGTTACCAATTCTGGGAGACATGCCTCATCTCGATGAGAGGGCGCGGGCCCAATGCGGTTAGGTACATGTCACATGTCTTTGATGGTTTGGCTCAAGGATATGCCGGTTTCCTCACGAAGTTTTCTTTAATCTTTTTGAAAGCAGTGATGAAATAATTTACACATTACGATATACAGCGAAATCTCAAAATGGCTGTTTAACACTTCCCGTGACCCTAGGGCTGACTTTTACTTTGACCAGAGACATCATTGATATGTAAGTAATATAATGTGGCAATCACAGAACAGATGAAAGTGGCAATGATAATGCTGCGGGTCTATTGGGTTGTATAAAAACAGCGATGCGGAGGAATTTTTTGACCCCATATTTTAGTTAGGTTAAGTTACCTATTCTATTGCTATTTTAATAGACTGTTAGTTAATTTAAGTATTAGAGGAAGTTTAACCAATTATGTATATACATATAGTATACATTAGTGAGGATAAAAAAACATCCATATTAGGTCAATGTCTAGGGTCTTCATTCTGTTGTGTTGTCTGGTTTTCATCAATTCACCATATCTCTGCAAAAATGACCTGACACCATGCTTCCCTTGGTAGAACGTATACCTTTATAGACATTGTTGTCATTACTATCTTGAAACGAGCGTGATTATCAACTGTGTGCGTGTGCGCAGCGACACGCCTTAATTGATAGGGCAGCAGTGCAAACATGCTATAAACATTGATCTATGTTTAGCCATGACTCTTAACGAGTCCGATCGGAAACTTTTTCCCGCGACAAAAAACATTTTAACGCGAAAATTTGCGAAAAGGTAGTGAGACCCTGTGTGAGTCAGGTGAGTGACTTTTTAACAGCATTCAAAATAACTGAAACTAACAAATTCGGAATGAAAAAATACCTATCAATGGTTCTAGAAAGTAACATTGGTTTTAGAAAGTCAGACAGAACGCATATATCATAAAACTCATAAAGACTTCCAATTTCAATGCTCACACCAGGGGTCTACTACTAAAGGCCGTCAACGAAGATATGGGCCCGTCCGAAAGTAAGTAAGAATTGGCGCCGATTCTGTTGTTAAAAAACTAATTTTAAGTTATGTGCATCTTTTTCTTTCCATTTCGTTACGAAAAGGATAGTAGATATCATTTAAGTTTAACCCTGTCAAATTAAGATACTCCATAGACTGTTTAGACACGATTAAAAACATGGCGACTAAAAACACGCCTGTGTACGTCAGGAGCGCACCAATTTGAGAGGTCTAAATCTTTATCTTCTGTCCTTTTCTTAATGAAATAGTAGTGTAATTTAGTTTGTAAACAACAGAATCGGGGCCATTGTCTTTACTAAAGAAATGACTCTGTAAGCGATTCTGTAACCATGACACTGTGAAAACCACAGAACTGATGAAAAGTATACTTCTCTATTCCATGGTGAAACCTTAGGTGACGCGGGCGTGGAGTGAGCTATTATTCCAACTAATGATAGGCATTAGATATTTGGATCCAATTCTCTTCTTTAAAACTAAACTAACTATAAGTTACTTAGGTGTATCTTTTTTTATTATTTAATTGAGAAAAGGATAGAAGATAACATTTTAGTTTAATGCTGTCATATTAAGATATTCCATAGACAGTCTAGTCGCGATTATAAACATGGCGACCAAAAAAACAATCAATTTACGTCAAGCGCGGACTAATTTGACAGGTCTAAACTAACGTACCTATCCTATTATGTTGTGTGCTTTTCTTAATGATGACTTCAAGAAAAATATGCATTGAACGTGAATTTAGATTTTGAACAAGAGAATCGTGTCCATTGACACTTTTGACAGTTCACCCTAGATTTTTGCAAGATCAATTGGCATAACATATGCCTTTATGTTAAATGGAGAAGGAAGATCCCGTAACTTCGTGACATGGAGTAGAAAATTGTGATTTCATCTGAAACTACAGAATCAATGCTTCGGAAGTAGAAAGATCCCGTAACTTCGTGATATGGAGTAGAAAATTGTGATTTCATCGGAAACTACAGAAACAATGCTTCGGAAATAGACTCACATTTTTGTGAACCATTTTACGCATTATCAGCCTACTATAATGTTACCAGTACTGGAACCCACGCCTGATGCTCTCTGTAAAAGGGAGTGGTCCGTAGACCAACATACCACGCGGGCCCAGTATGGGTTGGTGTTCGAACTACCTTACAATCGAAGTTAGTTTAAAAAAAAAAGTGTTAAGTGGCCATTTCGCAGTTAAGTAATTTAGTAAATAAGTTAGGTACTTATCTACTACACAGGTAGAAGGTATCTACACGGACATAATGGTTTTTTTTTTGCTCACGGTCCATATTCTCAACGTAACAAAAACTACGGTAATTTAATTTAGCAAACCGTGTGAATAATAATAATTTCGTCACGCGCTGATGCGGGTAGGTCGACCTTTTGGAGTTAAGTGGACTACTAGGTAGGTACGCCAATTAACTATGCACATATCTCTCTCCAAGTAAACCATGGAAATTAAGTTTTTGGTGGGAAATTATTCTGGAAAACTGATAATCTTAAGACCTCAAGTTGTAGGTTATTTATTACCTGCCTATGCCGTATAATTTAAAACCAGCTGTATAATGTACAGATGTTTACTATTCGATGTGCTCTCATTGTAGATGTGGGAGCATAAACTTTTGTCTGAGCCTCATCGAGCAATGATTGCAAAAAAAACCGCAGAAATCTTCAGTTTATTTTTTTCGGTTGATATGAACACATATACAGACACGCTGTTCCAGACAGAATTAAATTAGTTCAATTTACTTACACACGGAACTAAGAATTCTGTTAAATATTTTTTACCTTGGAAACAACAAGTTATTCAATAACGAAGGTCATATTCAAATTGAAAGAAATAAATAAGAAACGAACTCACCCGATGGGATTATCAGTGAAACGAGCACACAAAACACTAGCAATCCTGTCAACATTTTCCCAGCAGTGCAATTTCGTACACACTTGACAAATACTCAAAAACCATAACCGTTGTCATTGTGTTCGAAAAGAAATAACAAACAAATAATATCACCAGTCACCACACATTTGATAACACTCACAGCACTAAAAAAAACTGTTGATTTTGATACGAGTAAAAAGTAACAGTTAAAAAGTGATCGGAAACGTTTAAATGTACAATGTGTGAAATCGGAGCGGAGCGAACATTTTGGCGCGAAGCAACACGTCCGCGCAAATGTACGAGTCGAAGCGGACTTGATAGTTGAAACAAACACGGCCGGCATCAGCGGCTGTGGCGCGAAGCTTGTTTGGGCGGTTCGCCATTACTAGCCCCGCACGATGATATTGCGATCGGCGGCCATCTTGGTGACGTAGTCGACCTCGCACCGTCGGTACCGTTCGCAAGTTCAGTCCGCGCTTACCCACTTACGCACATCGAATATTTTGTTAGTTTTTTGTTTTTGTTATCCTGTTTTATTGTTGTTCTTGAGTTTTGTTGTTTAGTTTTGTTAGCTGTTACTCGTTAAAATGAGTAAGAAATTAATTCACAATCGTGCTCGTGAAATTATAATTAAAGTGGACAATTATTTTGTTAAAGAAAAAGAGGAATGTAAGTTAGTTCTTGAAAGTTTAAACCGTGCTTTAAAAAGTACTTCGGACACTACTGAGGACATTTTAATACCGAAGCAACAGCTAAACCAAAGTCACGGAGCGTGTGGCATGTGCCACAGGCGTTGCAAAAAATACTGTGACTAAATTGCGACGAGAGCATGAGTCGGCAACAGCCAGTGGCAGCAAAATGAGAACTCCTACTAAAGGAAAAAGACAAAAGAAGGAATATTTCGACGGGTTTTCCTTAACAGCTTTAAGAAATATTATACATTCAATGTATACGGTGAGGAGAGAAATACCCACAATGCGCAAAATCTTGGCGGCTTCAAAATTAGACCTTAATTATACCAATAGTGAAACTACATTAAGAAAAATAATTAAATGTGATTTAGGCTACCAATTTAAACGATGCTACCAAAAAAGACTGGCTCTAATTGAAAGACCCCAAATTCAAGCGTGGAGGGCTAAACTATATATTTACGACGTATGAAAGAAAATGACTGGCTTGCTAATAACAAAAGACCCGTTATTTATCTTGACGAAACGTGGATACAAGCACACTACACGGTAAAAAAATGTTGGCAAACAGCAACCGATGTCGGAATGAGACGGAACGACAGCCCCGGCCGCCGATGGATAATAGTTCACGCGGGAAGTGAAAGCGGTTTTGTTGACAATGCCCTTTTAATGTTTAAAGCAGACACCAAAACGGGGGATTACCATGATCAAATGAATGCTGAGAATTTCACCAAGTGGCTTATAGAAAAATTAGTACCCAACATACCACGCAACTCCATAATTGTGATGGACAACGCCCCTTATCACAGTAGGGAAGAGAATAGGCCACCAAGTATGAACAATAAAAAACAGTTGATGGTTGAGTGGCTACAAGCTCACAACATCGACTTTCCCAACGACAGTACAAAACCTGAACTGTATTTATTAATTAAACGGCACAGACCGCCGAAAAATTATAAAATTGTCAATTTATTAGATGCCAATGGCCATGAGGTCGTTAGATTACCACCCTACAACTGCGACCTCAACCCCATTGAGTACATCTGGAACCTGGTAAAGATGAGGGTGTCAGAAAAAAATGTGGAGCAGTTGGAAAGTCGCATTGAAGCTCTGACATTGGAGGCGTTGGCGTCAATAACTCCAGATGACTGGCGAAAGGAAGTCAATCATGTTAAACGGCTTGAAGAGGAATATTGGAAAAAAGATCGAATAACTGACGAGTTATTTATCACAAATACGGCAGACGACAGTGAATCGAAAACGACAGACACAGAAAGCAGTTCTGATTCGGAAGACTGTATGAGTGGAATTGAATAAATAGGGTAAGATTATATTGAATTATATATAAAAAAAATTTTACATACTATCCTGGTGTTATTTGGTACTCTGGTTTAATTCCCGCTCACAAATTAACAGAAATGTAGTTAGCAAAAGTTAATAAACATGTAAGAAAGATATACGAATAAGTATATTTTTCTTACGTCTACAAGAATTATTTCCTTGAATTTTTTAATAATGAAAGTTTATTTGTCAGAATATGGATGAGTAGGTATGTGTATGTATAATAAAATTATAAAATACAAATAAATCCTTAACCCGAAAGAATGTTAAATGCAAAATTAATAAACTATAATTTTGCATTTAACATTCTTTTGCTAGCTGTCCTTTCGTGTGACAGATGACGTCACAAAGCTGTTATTGTGACAAGGTTCCATCGCAATATCATCGTGCGGGGCTTATACAAACTGACGCTGTTGCGACGCGGCAGTCATTCAGTCCGCTTCCCATCTCCTCTACTCCATAACCAAACTTGTTTGACCTCAAAACGCTTGTATTTCGTGAAGTAGCAAGGGTCGATGTTGCTGGTCCTCTTTTCTGTTTAACTTCATTCATCTGCATATGAACTCTCTCATAAGCAGTCTTCCGGGGTGACTTAAAAAGGTACTACTGCTGATTGCTATGAGCAGCTTTATGCCTTCTTCGACAATACTTCCATGGGCTTTCAAATCATTCGACATCGTAAAACGGTCTAAGTACCTAATTCCAAATCCATCATCTGTTGGTACAGGTGGGCTAGTACCGGTCTACTAGTAGTATAATAAACTCATTTGCAAAAAAAAGGGCACCTAAGTAAGGAACTATCTCAAATGTTAATATTGCTTTGTTTGATAATTATAGATACGTTTTATCCTCATATTTTGGTAAATTAATAAGAAAATAGTCGTTTTCATCAGTGATTTCATAACATTTTGATACAATTTATGGGAAATAATGCTAAACCTCGCTAGTAGTGTATGTTCGCTAGTAGCGCATAATTATGTTCATGAAGTTAAAATTAAATAAGTATTTTTGTTTGTTTTTCTTTAATAAAGTAAAAGCAGATAAATCTTTAGTATCGAATGTGACCCCCTCTAGCTAAAATCACAGCTTGAATTCGTCTGGGCAGGCTAGCGACTATATCCCGGATACTTGCTTGTGCAATACATTCCCACTCCGCAGTAATCACATTCTTCAGCTCCCTGATGGTCTGCGGAACCGATTGTACTGATCTCACACGCCGTTTCAGAACGTCCCAGACATACTCATTGGGATTGAGGTCGGGACTTCGAGCTGGCCAATCCAAACGACGAATGCCGACCTCTTGCACATATGCTTCAACATAGCGAGATCGCTGGGCGCGAGCATTGGTTTCCATAAAAATCGAGTCTCCACCTAGAGCGGCCAATGCGGGTTGTACATGAGGAATTAGAACTTCCGCGTTATGTATCGATGCCCAGTCAGTGAGCAGTTTTCAATGAAGACTAATTATGTGCGATCCATTGAATTTATGCCTGCCCAAAACATAACATGCCTCTGCAAATCGTTCTCCTTGTCTTCTCAGCATTCGTCGACGTCGATCTTCACCGAACATAGATATCCTGCCTTCATCAGAGAACAACACCCTCTTCCACTCTTCTTGAGTCCATGATTCACAATTTCTAGCGAACCTAAGCCTGTGAACTCGCTGCTCACGGAGTAATTTGGGGCCGCGGGCTGGGCGGTGACTGTGTATATTGGCAACGAGAAGCCTCCTCCTGGCCGTCCATAGACTAATATGTACATTTCTTACTTCTTGGAGGTTGTTCTTAAGATCCACATACGAAGATTTGGGGATTTCTCAATGCGCGACACACAAGAAAATGATTATTCCGTGGCTGGATACATGGTTTACTTCCAGAACCAGGCCTTCTCTCGACTGAACCAGTCTCCTGATATCGCTGCCAGGTCCTGTGGACCGTCGACCGACGAACATTTAGCGTCCTAGCCACGAAGCATTGGCTGCAACCCTCTTCAAGCAGCGCGATCATTTTAGTAGCTTTTACCACTTATCTACCATTTTTGATACAGCCAAACAGCAATGAATAAAGCTTTGACTGTCAAGGATATGAAATTAATCAATAAAAATTGATTAAAAGTTATGAAAGTCGATGTTAACTTCTGGAATTTCACGCCAAAAATGTAGGATAAAAAGGGGTTTTCTGTAAAAATGAGCACCAAATGAAAATTTGAATTTAGAACGTATGTACTTTTTTTAATACCATGGTATTTTTAAAACCGGCCTCGGCCGGTTTGACAGCCTCCGTGGCGTAGCGGTAGCGGACGCGGCCGCTGCGCAAGGCGGCGCGGGTTCGATCCCCGCACAGTGCAAATATTTGTATGCATGAATATGAATATTTGCACTGGTCTGGCCGTGCCTCGGAAAGCACGTTAAGCCGTTGGTCCCGGTTGCCATACAAACATCTAGTGGCAGTCGTTACTGGTTGTTGGAGCCCTCAAAAGTCCAACAATTGGTCTAACTGCAATGCTTCGATGTCGCCTTCGGGTTGTGGAGGTCAGACGGCAGTCGCTTCACGGAAAATGTCGAAGTTTAGCCATTTCAGCAGTTAGACTGGTAAAGCGGACCCCAGACTCCAAAGCTGAAAAAGGCTTCGGATGCGACTGGGATTAACGCTGAGATGATGATGATGGTATTTTTAAAACCGGCCAGTAACGTGTACAAACGATTGAAACCTTTTTTTTATTGTATCTTTTTAAAGATGAATAAAAAACCGCCCGTTTTTTTTTCAAATAAATGAGTGTACAAAGTTTTTTCTTAGAAATAAACATACAGCAGATAACTATGTTTGAGCTCCGAGAGTACAAAATTAAAAAAAAAATACAACGTAATTAGAGAAATTTTGTATTATGTATTATACATATGTATGTACCTACCTACCATAAAGTGGGGCTAATTGGAACTAATTGGAGCACTTTTTTTCTTAAATGTATGGTTACGAAAAATAAAGCTACTAAATTAGTACGTTTGAATACTTTTTTTTCGGTACTTTTATTTTCTCACAATTATCTGTTTTTGATATATGGCTATCGAGAGATATATTTTTTTGAAATTCCCGTTCTGATTATCGCAACAATGGGGTTAATTGGTATCTGAATACATCGCATTGTTTTTTTTTATATACTTTTGACCTATATTTAAAAGAACTATTTCGTAGACTACTTTACTTCATACATATCTCTCTAGATTTTTAGTTCCCGGCAAAAGTTTTACTACTTACCCCGAAAGACACCAATATTTCAAGTTTTGTTAAAAAATAAAATTCACAACGTTTGCCACCGATATTCTTCAAATTTTTCCAGTGAAATGGACGTTGAATAGTCGATGTCTCTCTAGGTGGTGTAATATACTATCTACTATCAATAGATAAAAAAATATAATTGATCAAAACTTTTATTTCGTCAGTTACAAATAACCCCGTGATTTCCAATTAAACCCCACTTTACGGTATGGGATTAGCGGGAAATTCCAGGGATGCGGCCTGACGGGTGAACTAATTTACTAATTATTTTAAAGTAGTTTTATTTAAAAAGTATTAAACAAAGTAAATAATACATTTTCTACAATTGCTAAGATATTTTTCATTATATACTTTAAACATCGTATTTTTTTCTATTTAATCTAATTTAATACGATATTTAAACTATACATTTTGGTAAAAGTTCGGTAATGGCGCCCCATTACCGAATCTCTCCGATCTCTTCACCGATAATGGTCTTAATCTCGCCGATTAAGATCATTATCGGCCCAAGTGCTTATTGCTGTCATCACTATCGAGCGCTTCTTAAACTTCTAATTAAAACATCCTAATTAGTTACGAGCAAACTTAAAAGATCAGGCTTTTCCAATCTCCCAATACTGTATTTTAACATTTTGAAAGGTCGCATGGTATAGTGCGAAATCCCTACTTGACATTATGTCCAATGGAAATTTTGAACTGGTTATTCACCACAAACTCGAATGATTTTTTTTTAACCAAATGAAAACATGCAACCATTCGGTCCACAAAATTTTCTACTATCTCTACTAAATCATGAAAACGTTGGCAACTTTAGGAATACTTCGGGGTGACACTGGTCTTGTTAAAACACCCCAGTTGTTCGAGAATATTCCCGTGTGGTATTGGAATGATTTATGTTTAAATCTTTATTTCTACGTGTTTTTAATACAACATTTTATTAGCAAATAGCACCCATTTTATTTACATCCTTTTCTTTAATGCGATGGAAAGAATAAGATGTACTGAACTTAAACTTAGTTAGCTTGGTGAATAATATCGGGCCAGTAAGAATTAAAATTATCAACTAAAAAATAATAACTTAACCTAAATAATCAGTAGTTGTAAAGTTATATACAATATATTACCATTATTTAGGGTGTTTTAAATCTTTGGCAACCCTGTAATGTAAGTGAATAATGCAGTGGCAATATTGTAAGTGAAAACGTACCATTACTTGCTCTGTGTTATTTATGATACTTTGACAGATGTACGTGATTGTCCCAATGGATTGTCCGCACGTCACAATACACAGCCATAAACTGTCACTTCAGTGTGACCATATGTGGCAGGATCCTGCCTTTTTGGCAGGTTTAGCCCTTTATTTTACTCTCTGGCACTTTTGTTTGACGTTTTAGAAATCTGGCAGGATTTGGCACTTTCGGCAGTATTATCAATATAGTATAGCCGCTAGTCGCTACAGCCCACAAAAAGAGTAGGATGCAGTATCCAATTCAAATTCAAATAATACTTTATTCAAGTATGCTTAGATACAAGCACTTTCGAATCATGAGTTACAACCAGAGAACAGAGCAATTTGTTGTTAGGAACAATACAAAATAAATAAAATAACAAAAATCCTAAAAAGAAATGTCAAAAGAAAATAATGTTGAATGTATCTAGACAAAAATTCTTATGTCAAATTTTAAAAAAAATAATTAAGAATGTTTCTAGAAGGAAATTCTAATGCCAAAATGTAAAAAATTAAATTATGGTTAAAAAATTAATACCTAAAGAGGTAATGGTTCAAAAACAAGCCGAATGCTGCTTGTGAAAGGATATTCTTGAAAATCAATCTGATAAAACAAAAACGCCGAACAGATTTATTAATGAACATGTGGCCTCTATTTTAGTTGTTAGACAGGGCATTAGTGAATATGGTGACTGCGTTTCATTCCAGCCAACTAAAGAAATGACAAAAGCGATGTATAAAGAAAGTGATCCAGAAGAATACGATGCTAATAGGAATGTGTAATTTAATTCAGTTCACTTTTAGACTTTAAGATCTATTATTTATCCTACTAATATACATATAAAGCTGAAGAGTTTGTTTGAAAGTGCTAATCTCAGGAACTACTGGTCCGATTTGAAAAATTCTTTTTTCGTTTGATAGTCCATTCATCGAGGAAGGCTTTTGGCCATATAGCATCACATTGCAACCAATAGGAGCGGAGCATTTTTTTAAAAAAAGCCTGTGAATCCGTGTGGCACAGCTACTTTTAAATAAAACTTCAAAAAATAATGTGTTTATTTATTTTAAACTTTTAAATTATATTGGCATTATTTTGGCATTTTGTGCTTTTGATTGTGGCACGATTTGTCAGTTTTCTTGTCTAAGTGGGGCAGGATCTCTAATTTAAGGTTGGTCACACTGTGTCACTTGTCAGTGTCATGTCATTCTTCCAAGTGTCAAGCTGGGTGCGCAGGCGCCGGGAAAAATAAAAATCCCCACAACTTTATTATTTTTTAATAATTATATCAATGTGATTTTTAAAAGAAGTTAATTGAAGACATTATAACATCTATTATCTCAATCTAATGAGAATAAAAAGCAAGTATTAAACATGGGTGTCTCGTATACGACTGTGAATGTGTTTATAGGATGTTGTTCAAGCGCTTTTCTTATGGAAATTCTTATGGCATTGAGCCCTAACAGCGCCAATTTGGTTACATTTCTACAATTCTTTTTTATTACTCTCTACGGGTTCATAGTAACTACAAAATGTGGAAAGGTGAGTCATTTATCAAAGTTTTTACGTACCTACGTATTATTTATGTTATTTTCCTTTTGCGTTATTTTATTGTCACTCTGACATAATTCTTGTTTTAGGTCACTACTAGTAGGTACATTTTATACTGTTAACTTGCTTTTCAAATTTCTACATCTAGGTGTATTAGAAAGGTTATAAGGCTATAGTTAGGTACATTAACTGAGTCCACTTTGCCAACAGGGCACTTAATCCTTATACATTGTGCTCACAAGATAGAAGCAACATAAATATGTAACCAAGTAATGTAACCCATATTATGATTTTAAAAGAGTGTCCATGGAGTTTCTTGCACATTCTTCTCCATAGAGATCTACGCTTTGGAACATGCAATTTAGCTTCACTTTTCTTGGACTGACCGACATTGACTATTCAAAAGTACCAAGTGATGGTAAATTTTAAATAAACAATTTTGATTTGATTGATTTAATCATAATGCAGTAAACCTATTACCCCACATTGGATTCCAATAGTCAAATCCAAAACTTTTATCTCGGATCCATCCATGCAGTCCATTTGGTTAGTATACATACAACTCAGAAACTAGTGTAGTAATGCCTTGCAAAGTTTTGTATTGATTGATTGATTCATCTTGGTTTGTCCGGTGTGGTTTGATTCATTTCGAATTGCATCACAATAAAACAGTATTATTTCATACCTACTGATTAATATTAATAGACACTCAAGACTTTTTTTGAATAACTTATATGAAAACCTGACAAATACAATTCTTTAATTTATTGTTATTCTCTTAATAATAGAAATAGTTACATATTTTATAAGTAGATCATATTGTTAATTCTATGTATACATCAAAATAAAAAATCAAAAGTAATGAGGATGTAAATGATCTACTTATAATTAACTATTGTTTATTTCCACTGTAATATAAATGATTAATTTTACAACATACAATTTTTTCTTTTGTTATGATTTTTTATTTTGATGTATACATAGAATTAACTATAATTTTTGTATGTTGTAAAATTAATCATTTATATTACAGTGGAAATAAACAATAGTTTATTTCCACTGTAATGTAAATGATTAATTCAATGCATTCTTACCTATTAAAATGTGAGGAGCTTGTGGTTAAATCTTTGGAGGTACACTCCTAAATGTGGTCCACAAATCATAACAGCTGCATGGGTTGGGCTAAGTTTAAGTTAGGGATGGAGCGGCTCTACCGGAGGAGGAAGCTCCTCCTCCTCCGGTTTCAGAGGAAGAATTTGGCGCGGCGACTCTTCGTCTCCGCGCCAAAAAGACGGCTCCCGGCCCGGACGGGGTCCCCGCACGGGTGGTGGCCATCGCGGCCACCGAAATGGAGAGCAGGTTCCGGAACCTCTTCAGCGCGTGCTTCGCGTTGGGGAGGTTCCCGAAACCATGGCGGGATGGCCAACTGTGCCTCCTCCGGAAGGAAGGGCGGCCGGCGGACTCCCCCTCGGCTTATCGGCCCATCGTTTTGCTCGATGAGGTCGGTAAAATGTTCGAGGGGATTATCGCCGGCCGTCTCAAGCGGCATCTGCGGAGCGTGGGACCGGACCTGTCGGACGCCCAGTTCGGATTTCGAGCTGGTCGTTCGACAGTGGACGCCCTGGCCCGTCTAAAGGGCCAGGTGACAGAGGCGGTGCGAGTGGGGGATGGAGTGTTGGCTGTGTCATTCGACATTGCCAACGCCTTCAATTCCATCCCCCACTCCACCATCCTGGAAGCGCTCCGGTACCACGGAGTGCCCCTGTATTTACGGGGCCTCCTGGCCAGTTACTTGGAGGACCGTGCTGTCCTCCTCGTAGACGGGGCTGGCCAGCTCCGGCGATACGCTGCTGAAGCCGGCGTTCCACAGGGGTCTGTTTTAGGGCCTCTTCTGTGGAACGTCGGTTATGACTGGCTCCTGCGGGGAACCCTCCTTCGAGGCACGGGTGTCATCTGCTATGCAGATGACACTCTCCTCACTTCCCGCGGGAGCACCTTCCGGGAGGCGGCCAGTTTAGCGTCGGCGGGCGGATCCTTGGTGGCGGGAAGGATCCGCCGCCTGGGCTTGAGGGTGGCGCTGCACAAAACGGAGGCCGTGTTCTTTCACGGCCCCCGGCAGCGCCCCCCACCTGACGCCCACATTTTTGTGGAGGGCGTCAGGATCAGGGTCGAGGCCCAGATGAAGTATCTGGGCCTCACGTTGGACAGCAGGTGGCGCTTCGGCCCGCATTTCAGCGGGCTGTCGACGCGCCTGCTGAAGGCTGCGGGAGCCCTCTCGTGGCTGATGCCAAACCTGGGGGGGCCCAGCATGCGGTGCCGGCGTCTATATGCCGGCATACTGCGGAGTATGGCCCTTTATGGGGCCCCTATTTGGGCGGACTCCATCAATAGGAGGGAGAACCTCACCGCCCTTCGGACGCCCCAAAGGGCCATCGCCCAGCGGGCATCGCGGGCCTACCGCACGGTGGGCTTCGCAGCGGCGTGCGCTCTGGCGGGCACCCCGCCTTGGGAGCTCGAGGCGTGGGTGCTCGCCAGAGTGTACGAGTGGACGGCGGGGCGCAGGGCGCTGGGCGAGCGTCCGGCCCCAGAAGTGAGGGAAGCCGTCCGCCGGGAGGCGAGGGACGCCATCGTCCAGCATTGGACGCGGGACCTCGCCTCCGCGGTGTTCGGCCGCCGTACCCTCGACGCCGTCGGGCCGGTCCTGAAGGACTGGCTCGACAGGCGTCACGGATTCCTCTCCTTCCGTCTGGTGCAGGTGCTCTCCGGTCACGGCTGCTTCGGCAGGTACCTGCACCGGATAGGACGAGAGGAGACACCGTCGTGCCATGGTTGTGGCGCGGCGGAGGACACGGCGGAACACACCCTCGCGGTGTGCCCGTCGTGGGCCGTGCCGCGCCGCGATCTTGTCGCGGCGGTTGGAGGGGATCTCTCGCTGCCCGCCATCGTCAGAGCGATGGTGGGGAGCGAGGAGGCTTGGGTGGCGATGGCCTCCTTCTGCGAGGTCGTGATGTCGCAGAAGGAGGCCACGGAGCGCGAGCGGGAGGAGGATCCCCTCGCTCCGGCGCTCCGCAGGCGGCGTAGTGGGAGGAGAAGGCGGGATTTCGCCCGCTTTCTCCCTCCCTGAGGTGAGCGGCGGGCGTGAGGCCGACGCCCGCCTTACATCGCTCATCACGCGGGAGCCACGGCCCCTCCCCAGGAGGGGCAATTGAGGGCCCGCCCTACTAGGCGGGTTTCGCCGGCGGGGGAGAGGTAGCTCAGGCTGCGCTAGTTTCCCACTCCCCCGCCAGTATGGCGATGCCGGAGTGTCGCTGTGGGTTTAGTGGGTATTCCCGGCTTCGGCTGGGCGAGTCCCACACACGCCCTTCGGGGTACGGTGCGTAAAGGCATTCCCACAGCGTAAAAAAAAAAAAAAAAAGTTTAAGTTAGGGATGGGTGACCACCCACTACATATTGTAGTTCATAAAAGTTGGAAACCCTTAAGTAAAGCAAGCATTCTTACAAAGGGTTATCATGTTACCCCCTTTTTTTGTGTTCCTTCACTTGCCTGTGTGCTAAGGCTATGGTTTCTTTTTTAACCAACCCTCAACCCTGGCTTAGGAGGCATCGGCCCTTATGGACCCCGTCACGATGTGCTGACGTCTCTTTGACGCGCGCGGGAACACAACTCCGCACCGCATGAAGACCACCCCCTGGTCGACGGCACGCGCTGGCCGGGAGTTCGATGTTGTCTTCCGACCAGGGCGTCTCCTGTGGCGGCTTGAGGCATGATGGCGCTGGGATTCCCGCTTCCACATGCGATCCGCCTCCTCCTTTGCCAGCACCACTGCTTCGCAGAAGGAATAACGGCCTGCCATGCACTCGCGCTCCGGGCCATGGCCTGACCCGGGGTCGGAAGCGCGAGATCGCCGCCACGAGGAGACGGCGGTGCTCTACCTAAGCCGGGCAGACCTCCACCATATGCTCCACCGTGTCCTTAGGGCCATCCGCACAGTGGTGACACCCTGGCGTTTGCTCCCGCCTTATACGGAACAGGAACCTCCCTAAACAGCCGTGTCCGGTAAGGACCTGCTTCAGGCGGAAGGTGGGGACGCCGTGGCGCCTCTCTAGCCACTCCTTAAAGAGAGGACTTACCTCCGCTATTGTCGGCAATACAGGCCTTCCATGTAAATTACTGGTTATCAACTGCATCTGAGACCGCTGCCTCGAATCTTGCGGGCAGCGGGGCGGCGGCGGCAAGTGAGCGGCAGGATCTTATGCGTAAAATCAAACGGACCGGTTCTCGAAAACAGCGGCGCGGCAGCGGAGCGGTGGCGGGTAGCGAGCGGTGTACTTCTCGCGCTCGAATCTTGCGGGCAGCGAGCGGTGATCGAGCGTTAGGAATAAATTTGAATCAAAAAGATGTTGCCGCCATTGTTCAGACATTTCTTTCGCGAATAAAAACAAATATCTCGTCAACACAATCGTGAACACAATACTACGTGGCTATAGTGACGCGCGAGCTGCCCGCTAGTTTCGACTTTCGAGAACGGGTCTTCGATGCCCGCTCGGCTCGCGCGCCGCCGCCGCCCCGTTGCCCGCAAGTTTCGAGGCAGTGGCCTGATTGTATGTTGGCGTTGGCATATGAGTCTGAAGCCAACAGAATGTTGAGAAAAAGCTTGGTACATTGTTGTTACACTAATAAAAACTTTATATTATTATTACATATTCTTTCAGGTAGGACCCAAGATACCTCTAAAGCAGTATGTAATGCTAGTCACTCTCTTCTTCATCACTACTGTGGCTAATAACTATGTCTATGCCTTGCATGTTCCTCCTACATTGCATATGATCATAAGGTAATTAATTATTTATACTTAAACCATTCATCCTTTTCCAAGGAAATGATTATTGATATCGTTTTATTTGTCAATAAGGATGCCTGACTCAGACTTACTATCTAAATTGAGTCAGCACTGAACCACAACTCTGCATTGTCCCCTTTACCTAAGCTATGGTAGGTAGCAGGGACATTAGGATGCAAAAACGTAAGATTTAAAAAAAAAAAAAAAGAAACTTTACTCTACACTACGAAATACTACTGTATCGTGAGTGCGTTTACAAACATTTAAAGTCACATACACAAATAGCCAGACCCGGAACAACTATTTGTAGGCCATATAAATATTTTGTTCCGTACGGAAATCTCGTGACGCGCAGCGCAGCAGTCGGTCACTCAGCCACTGCACCAATCGTGTTGCCGACTTTCTGATGAGAATTATCATCAGATACGTATTCAGAGTCATGCTGTAATTAATTCAGCAAGTTTCGCGTCTATGGTATCCTACCAACCTGCATTTACTATCTAACTGAAACTCTTGGCGCTTCTTAGTCAATAGGGTATTTGACAAAAAAAAAAAACTAATTAGTCCGTCAGTCAGATTTCCAAAAAATACTAGACACGTATTTTTTCTTTTTTCAAATAAACAAAAAATTAAGACGACACAGCGCATTGAAAACTCGTGTGACGTCACTGCACGCTACACTTTTTAGCGGCCAGTGACGTCACCAGCCACCACTCCTGATCTTTGATGGTTTTTATATTTGGCAATTTTTATTTATATGATAAAACAAATATACGCGTCTAGTATTTTTTGGAAATCTGACTGACGGACTAATTATTTTTTTTTAGTCAAATACCCTATTGCATCGTAAATTGAGGGAGTAGAAGTAAAAAAATCGTGCTATGTCCGCCACTTTGGTGTTCAACTTGACCAAGCACTGTCCAATGTGCACATTATTAATTTTGTGCAGATATTTTGGTACCTACTCGGATTTGGTTTACGAAATACCTAGCAAAGAATTGTAAGAGCATCTAGCAAAAATATATAACTGTTTAAAACTCTGGTCCGTCCAATCTTAGTTAATACGTGGTGTCCGCAACTCACAATGCGTGTATTTTGCGTACGGGCGGGACCATTGGTTACTCAATCCACCCCAGCTGTTCAAGAAAGTCGCAAAGTCTTTAGGCCGCTGCCTCGAATCTTGCGGGCAGCGGGGCGGCGCGGCGCGGCGCGGCGGCGGCGGCGGCGCGGGAGCCGAGCGGGCATCGAAGACGCGTTCTCGAAACTAGCGGGCAGATCGCGCGTCACTATAGCCACGTAGTGTTGTGTTCACGATTGTGTCGACGAGATGTTTGTTTTTATTCACGAAAGAAATGTCTGAATAATGGCGGCAACATCTTTTTGATTAAAATTTATTCCTAACACTCGATCACCGCTCGCTGCCCGCAAGATTCGAGCGCGAGAAGTATACCGATCGCTGCCCGCCGCTGTTTTCGAAAACCGGTCCGTTTGATTTTACGCATAAGATCCTGCCGCTCACTCGCCGCCGCCCGCAAGATTCGAGGCAGCAGCCTTATATTGTATATCGACTCACGTAGAGTAGCTACCTGGGTTACCGAAGTACTTTTTCATGTAAACACGCGCAAGCACATGCGACGTCCTATATTAGAATATGATTCTGTGGTATAGAATCTTTGTATGACAATACTAATGAAACAACAGTCTTGCTTCAACCTAGTTTATTACTCGCGGTACCCCCATTAACTACATGTTAATAAGGAAGAAAAACATCCTAATTTCCATAAATCACAGAGCCGTATTCAAGTTACTTACCATACTTTTAATTTTTTATTTCCAGATCAGCTTCCTCCCCAGCCAGCATGTTAGTGTATTGTTGTGTAAAAAAACAAATCCCAAAACTGAACAATGCTATAGGTTCAATACTAATCAGTAGTGGAGTAGCATTGGCCATGTATGGTGCAGCTCCTACAGATGAGGAAAATAAAGGGACATTCCTATATTGGTGCATCGGAGTGACTATACTATTGATGACGTTGATAACTGGTGCCTTTACGGGTCTTCAACAGGAGAGATTGTATTCCCAGTATGGGAAACATCCAAATGAGGTAATATTTTGATTATCCTTTAAATCTAAAGGCTTTGCTACATCGTTTTGTGTGCAACATGACTTACTGGCAAAATGTGTTATGATTAAAGATGGGCGGGTGGGTAAAAAATGGGTAGGTAAAAATTGGTAAAAAAGGGTAGAATAGGTAAAAATGAAAAAATACCCATTTTTACCGGGTAAAAATAATAAATACCGGGTATAAAATGAGTTGTTATTTAATTGGCTTTGTCATCAATACTACGATCAGGTACTGGAGTGCTTTGGGGTCCTACCACCATCTTTGGGACCCAAGTCAACCCCACCTGCCTGACGGTGCACCCGCTGACTTACGGATGGGGTGCTGACGCCAGTTTTCCCTTCGGAGCTGAGTGGTCTGACAAGAGTCGCACTCGTAAAAGCAAAACAAGCCAAACTATTATGAATAGGAAAGGAAGAAATGCACGTGACACAGTTAGGGCGCCGCCGCAAACGGCGCGCAGGAGCTACGCCCGACTCCTGTGACCTGTGGGCTAGGTCTAACGTATCAGAGGCGGATACGGCTGAAGAAGCGAGCAAAAACCAGGAAAATCCGTTATGCTTTTCCTGGTGTGGTGACGCCGAAAGTATGTTGTTCTGGATCCAGCTCGAAGGACAGTTTCACGGGATACCGTTATCCCAGCGAGTGATTTTGGGTGGTGATTTGAACAGTCATGTGGGTGAGAAGAGTGTCGGGCTTGAGCGTGTTCACGGCGGCTTTGGGTACGGCGGCCGCACCGCAGAAGGAAACAACATTCTCCAAACGTGTGCAGCCGCTAACCTTGCAATCGTGAACACCTACTTCAAAAAGAAGTAGGAGCACATTGTCACCTTTCGCAGCGGGCGAAGCGCTACCCAAATAGATTTTCTACCAACTATACTCTGTTTTTTAATCTCGTAGACTAAATTGACACCTGCAAATGTCAAATTTACATTATTAATTTTGTATTATTACGTTTTTAATAAGTACCTACACATTATTTCAGGATAACTTATTGTAAAAAAAACGATACTTGATTCTATGAACGCTAAGTTTCGGCACTATTTAAGAATTGCAATAAACTGCCAACACTCGTAATGTCAGTTTAGTCTACGAGATTAAAAAACAGAGTATAGGAGACACCACATCGGCAAAGCAGCCAACTGCAAAGTCATAGCCGGTGAGTCTCACTGGACAATACCGCCTCCTTGTCATAGATCTCTGCGTAACGGCCCATCGTAGACATGTAGAGCACTGCCGGCACCAGATTTGGTGGCGGCTGCTTGATGAAGGAAGTCCTAGGAGTTCGCATCTGTTATTAGGGACAAGTGCGCTGGACCGATGAAGAATATGTCCAAGACCATTGGGGCAGAATCCAGGCAGCTATTATTGGGGCGGCGCGGGTGGTGCTCGGAGTCTATAAGGGCGGCCGCAAACGTGAAAAGGAGACCTGGTGGTGGGACGACACAGTCCAGAGGAAGACTAGGGTGAAGAAAGCCTTCTTTAAAACGTGGCATCCAGATCGCGACGCATATAAGGTTGTCAAACGTGCCACTAAAAGAGTTGTAGCCAGAGCCAGAGCCAGACCACTTGCAAGCGCTTTACGAGAAGTAGGAATCATCTGAGGGGCAAAAGATCTTTTCCAAATTGGCATGTTCCAGGGTCAAAGCGGCATAGGATATATGCAAGTGCCGTTGTGTAAAAGACCCTACTGGCAACCTGCTATGCAAAGACCTCACGGTGAAGGAGAGATGGCGCTTGTACTTCCACGAGCTGCTGAATAAGCAGCACCAAGAGGTGCAGACACCGAAATTCATTCCAAATCTTGAATTAGTGCCCTCGATAACGCCCGAGGAAGTCCAAACGACTCTTCGTCGCATGGCAAATCGGAAAGCTGTCGGAACTGACGGAGTCCCCATTGAGGCCTGGAAGGCGATGGGTCCTCGCGATGCGGGCATGTTAACTAACCTTCTGAACCGCGTGTTCCTGATCGGCAAGATTTCAAGCCAATGGGGACTGAGTATTATTACTCCAGTCTTCAAAGGCAAGGGCTCGGTACACACCCTGAAGAATTTTGAGAGGATTATAGACTCTCAGATTCGGCAGGAGTATGCTGTCTCGGGAGTGTCAATATGGGTTTCGTCCAGGGTACGGAACCATGGATTTTATATTAACACTAAGGTTCACAATGGAGAGATACAGATTGAAGAACACGCCTCTACATAATGATCTTTCTATGTAGAAAGAGCATATGCAGTCCCCATAAAGGCCTCAGCATCCATGATCCACCTCCCTGGTTGCTCATGTATGCTGAGGCGATATCCTCACTGTGACTGTCCCCTGTCCGCATCGCGCTGGCTGACCCGGACAGTTGGAGCGGCGTGTGAATTAGGCGGCTGACCTGTCCCACCGGACCGGACCCACAGTGGCGGGCCAGCATCAATGGAGGATGCGGAAGCAGTTTTCGTTCTCGCAACCCCCCGGTGTAGGTGTGAGATGAAACACTGGGGTGGTTTTCAATCATTAAGAGTCCGACAGACCGGTCGCCCGCCCCAGGGCGGCGGACATCGCATGAGGATGTTCCACACCGGAAACAAAAAAAAAAAAGGATTTCGGGTTGTTTAAGGCCGCTGACTACAATCTTGCGGGCAGCGGGGCGGTGCCGGCAGCGGCGCGGGAGCCGGGCGGGCATCGAAGACCCGTTCTCGAAACTAGCGGGCAGATCGCGCGTCACTATAGCCGCGTAGTATTGTGTTCACGATTGTGTCGACGAGATATTTGTTTTTATTCGCGAAAGAAATGTTTGAACAATGGCGGCAACAACTTTTGATTCAAATTTATTCCTAACGCTCGATCACCGCTTGACTTAAAGTACACCGCTCGCTGCCCGCCCGCTGCCCGCAAGATTCGAGCGCGAGAAGTACACCGCTCGCTGCCCGCCACCGCCCCGTTGTGCCGCGCCGCTGTTTTCGAGAACCGGTCCGTTTGATTTAACGCCTATGATCCTGCCGCTCACTCGCCGCCGCCGCCGCCGCCGCCCCGCTGCCCGCAAGATTCGAGGCAGAGGCCTAAAAAGAAACCATGGCCCTGGCGCACAGGAACACACAGGCACAGGCCTAGAGCGGGAGAGGTCATTTGACGATTTCTCATCCAGAACAAAAAAATGGTAGTAGGCTATTTGACAGTATTCATTTTTTTGGGATTTTTTGCTTTAATTGCATAAAATGAGGGTTCTTTATGTCATTTACACGAGTTTTAATAAAAAATGCAATAAATGAGTTTGAGTTTGAAAATAATAACAATTAATACATACAAAACACAAAAATATGTTTAACTTTTTTCTCGCGCCACACATTGTGAAACGATCCGGATTGGCTAATGTCGCGATGACGTCATACGCGCATCAACGCTTGTTTTCGGCAAACTCATAAACTGTTTTTGGGGGTTTTATCGATTTATTTGTACAACCCGGTACAGCACACCACTTGTAAACCATTTTATTAGATAACAACAACAAATAATAAATAAAAACAAACACCACTGAGAACCGAAAACCGCTTGTGACGTCAATTACAAAGCTCGACGCCATATTGCTGAATAAATCGTTTTCGCGGCTTATTTGAATTTTGAATTTTTATTTGCATATTTCTTACGAAATACGTATTTAAAATTTTAAAAAAATACTTTCGGTGAACTTCTTAACCGCAACCAAGTAATTCGAGATAAAAATTATAAATCTGTCAAATAGCCTGTTCCGTAGTGGCAGCCCGTGTAATTCAGATTTTGTCGAATTTTTTGCAATTTACTGGTCAGTGTCAGGTTGTAACTTGATCAAAATATGATCTGCGATAATAATAATGATGTAACTACGGATCTACCCTAAATTAAACTGATTATAATTTTTACCCGGTAAAAATTAAAATTGGGTGGGTAAAAATAGGTATAAATGGGTATTTACCCATAGTTCGGGTTTTTACCGGGTAAATGCCCATCTCTAGTTATGATGAATAAGACACTGGCTATACCACAATTTGTAGGTACCTATTTTTTCTATATTTTTATGTAGAAAACAATAGTCTACTAATCACATAAACAAAACTGATAATTATTTTAGAATGCAAAAATTGAAAGTCCGTTTAAGTAGTTACGGCCTCTAATGGCAATTTACGAGATGCCATATAAAAAAAAGAATGCAAAAATACTGTCTTTTTCATCATTCTCCTGCCCTTATCCCAATTTATTTGGGGTCGGCGCAACATGTCTTTTTCTTCCATGCATCCCTATCAGAAGCCATCTCGGCAGTCACCCCCTTCTTAGCCATATCATCCTTCACACATTCCATCCATCGTTTCTTTGGTCTTCCCCTACTCTTATAGCCATCAACATTCATAATTAAGACTCTCCTCACGACATTCTCCTCAGTTCAGAAATACTGTCTTTTTCGTGAAACAAAATAAGTTTTACTTAAAGGCACTTATTTAAATTATACTAGTAGCTCTGCTGTGGGAAATATAAATTTTTCTATTGATATTAATGTTTAATCATCAGTATTTCTAATATAATTTTGGTCGAAATTTTAATCACTTTTACAGATGCTGTTCTACACACATGCAATTCCATTACCTGTATTCTTAGGAATCTCAGCACAATTAATGGACACATCATCAGGTCTGCCAAAGGAGGTTTGGTTACTGATCGCACTGAACATTATTTTCCAATTCTATTGTACACATTCAGTACATGAATTAGCAACCAAAGAAACTTCCGTTACAGTGACTTTTATACTGACTTTGAGAAAGTTTGCTTCTTTATTGATCTCTACCATAGTTTTTAAGAATAATTTAAATATTTATCATGGAATAGGTACAGTGCTAGTTGCAGTTGGTACATGTGTATACTTTGACTTTTTCTCTACTAGACGGCAAAGGCCAGTCAGCCTAAAAACTAAATGGAATTAAGTTTTTAGTATGAACCTTATTTATACATTCCCTTATATTTAACTCTAGTGAAAATTAAATTGTGATTCGTGATTTTCGACTTAAGATTAAGTTTCAAGAATTTACCTAATGTTATTCTTAGAAAATTCTTTTTTACTTATACACTGTTTGCATTTAACTAAATTAAAAATCTACGCTATTTATAGAACATAAAACCATGCAAGTATTTTTATAATAGTTTGTTTAAATTATTGAATAAAATAATATAGCTTTTAAATTGCACATTTATTGAGTCCTCTTAAATATATTTTGTATTTATACTAATTTTTCAGTAATCATTCTTAAACAAGAAAATTGTACAACTTTGAAAGGTATCTAAAGCAATATTAAAACTGTACAACCTTACAGCGAATTAAAGTAACTACATTACAATCAACAAGATGAAGCTGCTTGTACCATTGTAAAAGAGAAAATATATTTGTTATCCACTAAGATTCATACACACAATCGCTCTAAACACTTCACGTCACTTATATTACAGAATATTTGTCCAATTGCTTAACTTTCTTAACTGCCATAGTAGGTCGGTATCTTCACACCCTGAAATATTTACAAAATGAGGTTAATTATCCATTGTAGTGTTTAACATAGATCTCTGTTTGCAAACGAGCGCATGTATTAAATAATTTCCTACAAACCACTTTCAAGAACAAATAAAAATATTAAACTTTTTATGTGTTGAAAATTTTTGAGTAAACAAACAAATATAATTATGTGGGCTACGTACCTACCTGCTCTTGCTGTCGGAGTGGCTGCGTCGGTCGCGAGATCGAGAGCGTCTCACAGATGGCGAGCGGCGGCGCACAGACGGCGAACGGCGAGGCGAGCCAGACCTTCCGCGCGAGTATGAACGCCTGCGGGGACTGCGACTGCGGGATCTAGCAAGATAACCATGTCATGACAACGTCCAGTCTCGCTACTACAATAACAGTGCAACTTCTACACCTCAAGGCTAATTTAAATTAAAGAGCACTTTGATTTAACACATCCCTCTATGTAAATTAATAAATGTAGTTATACACCGCTTCGTTGAATTGCATCTCTTGTGTATTCTTGTATGATTTAATATTTTTAGACAATTAGGGGCCATTGAACATTTACAGTCTACATTACACAAAACCCTAGTTACCTACACTTTTAAACGCCAACACGACGTCTCTAATTCTAAGTATAGACAAGGTAAGGTTCTAAGTATAGGATTTAAATAGTACCGAGACATGGTGAGCCTGCGAAGGTTGACCGTTGTGGGGCTGCAGTGAGGCCGAAGGGATATTTACTGAGGCGGAGGCGAGTTTCAATGTTATCTTCCGTCGAACAGTGGCGTTAATTAGAAGTTTCAAGAAAAATTGCGGTATTCTAGCTCGGTGCCACGGTGACGACGAGTGTGTGCAGTCGGTGAAGCTTTAGAGTTGCAATGACATTCAGGATGTTTGTAGGATCCTATACTGTGTGGCCCTCTATAATGCATTTGATTCAAGTCCAGGTTCAGATTACGGTTGGGGACTAGGTGATGGCGGTCAGGAGGTAAGTAATAGGAACGCAGATGTTGGAGACTTCGGCTGCACGCAGAAGTTTGAAGAGCCGATCGCAGAAGTTGAGCGGGATGTTGTTGCAAGCGGCGTTCGCGGATGTCAGATTGGTTAACGAGCCGTAGTTGTGGTGAAGACATGTGGTGAGGTCGTTGGTGTGTTGGTGGTTGGTTGATAAAATGGACCTGCAAACGTTCCAACACCCACCACTTTTAATATCTCCAGATCAACTTACTTAGCTACTTGTTTATTTTTTAGCAGATTTGATTAATAGAATAGAATAACATCTTTAAATTATGGTTATAAATGTGTCCAAAGCAAATAAATGTAGTCTTGCAGTCCATTTGCTAATTCATAGTAGCACAAGACTTTTTAGAGGTAAATAATGATAATGTTCATAAATGATTATTATAATGTGTTTTCAAAATAAGTCCATTTGCATAAAAAGTAAATTTTGTTAATTACATTATCACAGCTACTTTCCATGTATTTAAATAATTTCTTTTGACAATATCATTATTTTTCCTTTTAATTTGAAAGAAATAAGGTAAACAACACCAAAAAATAAATAAATGAAAAAGTTGTAGTGTACATACCTGGAATATCGGCGATCTCTTCTGGTACGGCCATTAGACATTTCCACACGGATGCGAGTGCCACAGCAACGACTATAAAATAATAATAAAAAAAATCTCATTATGATCTGTTAAAGAAAACAATAACGATTATTGGAGCCAAGTTAAAATTACGGCAGGCTGCAATTGGCACCCAAATGTTTTAGGTCCGTATTACAGAATGTTACTCAAGACTCAAGCATTACTTAAAAACACCTTAAAACTAGTTTCCACCAATCAAAAGGTTTCAAACGAGACTTAAGTAGAGCTTGAGTTTTGAGTGACGTTCTGTAATACGGACCTTACCTAATAATTTGGAGGCATCATCAGAATCAGCAGAAGTAGAATACACATATGTATGACTTACACGAAGACACAGATTGAATAGATTAAAATAAAAATGTTCCCCATTCCAAGACAAGTGCTATCCCATTTAGGACATCACATCTCAGTCTCAGCATGGAGGTACCATGATCTAGCACACTTATGACTCAAGCGTTTCACATTGAGGGTGAAACGGATCTAAGGAGCGTGCAGAAAACTTATTAAGGTGAAGGGCGAGATTTGAACCCGCGATCTATCGATCGTCAGCCGACGCCATATGCGTTAGGCTATTATTGCTTTCAGAAAGCACGCGAATTAAGTACACATATTGAAGGTCACCGAATGTCGTATTTAGGATACTCAATGGACAATTAGTGATTGGATAAACAACACAGCTGAAGCCAATTAAGAGAGGTGCATAATTAATACTGCTTCCGGGGTATAATACTACTCAGCATTTATTCATGAGAGACATCATGTGGTAATTTGTTAGGATACGAGCGTTTTGAATCTAACTACGGTTCCACGAACATTTGGCAAGAGTAGCAGTAGTACAACAGTACACTTACACTCAACAAATGGGTCAAGTGAAACTAAAATGGCGGATGCAGCGGGAAACGAACTAAACACTGTGATTACGAAGAAATATAAACATGTACAGTTTATCCACTGAATGAAGAAAGTTACAATAATTACTTACGTGCCGTCCAATCCTCGCACAGAATCTTCAGCGTCACGTGGATCTTCATATTCCACAAATGCAAATCCTGGTGGGTTTCTGGCCACCCACACATTTCTTATATTTCCATATTTAGAGAATACTTTCTCTATTTCATATTTGGATGCATTTGTACCGAGATTTCCTACGTAAACCTTACAGGAAAGATCCCACTCTCGGTAGCGAGACATCTGGAAAGCGTAAAAGCAACGTGTAATATTTAGTACGACGCCATTTTGACGGATATTCACTTTATTCAATAGAATTGCGTCTAAACTGTAAAAAGCAGCACTTACTTTTATGATAACACTGCGATTCAAGTCAATAAAAAAAGCAGAATGTAGGTACTTGAATTGTACTAGATAATTCGGAAAGAAACAGAAACACACTTTCAACCTTTTGCTACCTACCAACGTCGTGAACGGAATGAAAATGAATTTAAAAATTAAGGAACGAAACGAATTACTATCTGTTTATTGATTGAATGAATTTTGGATGAAAGAATGAACAAGTATGTGGCCAATGACAACAAAGCAGAAACCATAGATTTTTCTATTCGTTCCATCGACATATAATACTAATGGGCATGCCTTAGGTGCGTATTACAGAACGTCACTCAAAACTCAAGCTCTACTTAAGTCTCGTTTCAAGCCATTTGATTGGTTCAAACTAGTTTTAAGTAATGCTTAAGCAGAGATCAATGCTTGAGTGTGCTTCTGGAATACGGACCTTAGAGATGGGATTTGTGGCAATCCGAAAGAAAGAGAGGAAACGAAGTTTCGGTCTATCTTTATCTCTCTCAAAATCATCAATTGTCTAAGGACCGTATTCCAGAAAGAACCTCAAGCATTGATCTATGCTAACTGCTTAAGCATTACTTAAAACTAGTTTCGACCAATCAAAAGGCTTGAAACGAGACTTAAGTAGAGCTTGAGTTTGAGTTACGTTCCGGACCTAAGAGGAGAGCATGACAGAGTTAGGTACGTATTACAGAACGTCACTCAAACTCAAGCTCTACTTAAGTCTCGTTTCAAGCCTTTTGATGGGTTGGAACTAGTTTTAAGTAATGCTTAAGCAGAGATCAATGCTTGAGTAATGTTCTGTAATACGGACCTTAGTGCTAGATCATGGCTAGATGGAATGCCATCTCTCTCACTCTTTTCAAACCAAAAATTACAGCAGATTATACGCGTACGGCATGTCCATTAGTATATGTCGATGCTTCGTTCAATCGACACTTCCGTCGTAAAACGTAGTGATTACTTGCTCTGTGACTTCCGTCGGATTGTCTATGCTATTCCCCCGCGGACCCCCCTCAACTTTTTGTTATTTATTTGTCAAACAGCTGATTGTTTCATAGAATCGTGATGAATTTCTAGGATATAGTTGAATAAAAATCGATACAGTTAACGATTATGGATGTGATAGGACTGTTGAACAATATAAACGATAATTCGAACATGTTTGCAGTCAAAACATGGACGTCCGAGTGGTCAAACAATTTTCAAGACAACCAAGTAAGTATTGATTTTCGGCTAAAGGTTACCGAATTTCGCTGCTATGGTAGAAAATAAAATATATTCATAAAATATAATATTTCACGTACGGCGTCACAATATTATAAAGCCGGAAATATTTTACTAAGTTACAAGGGTAGAGACTAATTATAATAATAGAAATCAGTATCCTTGAATTCAATGTTATCGTCTGCGGTGCAAGAATAGATTCGGATATAGTCCAGTTATCAATTAATGAAATACAATTATCGTGTAAACTTCATCTAATTCTTACACTTATCAGATTAGCAAGTGTAATACTATATTTTTTAAATGTATTTTTTATCCTATTGTGTAATCTATGTTCTTTTTTCAAGCCAATAATACATGCCTCCCTTATTTTGTCACAAACTACAATGAAATTTTATTGTAATTAATTTAAATTTCTTCCAACTAATTCACTAGAAAAATTATAAACATATTAGGTAAATTAGGACTGTCTGTTTTCAATGTTTAATGACATTGAAATGTACATTCAAATCTACATTCAATGCAATGTAGATAAAAAAAAAAAACACAAAACAAGTTTTTATTTGAACAACGGTTTAAAACTTAAAAGCGGAGAATATTTGTGCCTATTTCATGGTGTGTTATTATTTTTCATTAAAGTACCTACATTGAATCCAAAAGTTTAAGATAAACTTATGCTTGATTGCGATCCTAACTGATGGTATGAAGCGATGCAGTTGTTGATGGTAAAGTGCATGAATTAGTATGGTGAGTTAATGTAACGTAATTGATAAAAATGGCGGTCAACAAGGACTCAATTTAATTTCATGCAGTTACAGTGTCATCATTCATCATCATCCCAGCATTATTCCCAGTCGTATCCGAAGCCTTTTCAGCTTTGGAGTCTGGGGTCCGCTTTACCAGTCCAACTGCTGGTATGGCTAAACTTCGACATTTTCCGTGAAGCGACTGCCGTCTGACCTCCACAACCCAAAGGCGACATTGAAGTATTGCAGTTAGACCAATTGTTGGACTTTTGAGGGCTCCAACAACTCGTAACGACTGCCACTAGATGTTCGTATGGCAACCGGGACCAACGGCTTAACGTGTTTTCCGAGGCACGACCAGACCAGTGCAAATATTCATATTCATGCATACAAATACTGGCACTGTGCGGGGATCGAACCCGCGCCACCTTGCGCAGCAGCCGCGTCCGCTACCGCTACGCCACGGAGGCTGTCACTTTTTTTGTAGTTACAGTGTCATCATTATCAACCTTTTATCGTCCCACTGTTGGGCACAGGTCTGCTCTCATACAGAGAAGTATTGAGCGTCATCACCACGCTTGCTTAATGCGGGTTGGCGATTTCAGACTTAAGTCCAGGTTTCCTCAAGATGTTTTCCTTCACCTTCAGTCATTGATGTCCAAGATATACTTAGAAAGTACATATAACTTTAGAAAAGTTACATCTGGAATCGAACCCGCACACTCATACTTGACAGGCTGGGGTTTCTACCGCTAGGCCACCTGACATGACTTGACAGAACTTGACTTGCTTGATAGAACAATTTATATTCAATTACACTGTAACTGTAAACAGCTACAGTGTAATTGAATATATGTCATGTATGTCTTGCTTATCTCTGTAGGTACATTCGACATCACTGTGATTATTAGATAAATTGCATAAAAGATTTAAAAAATTATTACTATCATTGCTTAGGAACATTTAATCTTTCACTAAAACACAAATATAGTTGACGGCAAAGCGCTTTGAAACCAAGAGTAAACAGGCATTTTCAAGGCATGCTTGTTCCATTGTAGGTAGACCTCGGTCATCAAGTTGTGAAACAAAAAAGCTCAAACCATAAAAATATATTAAAGAAATAAAAGTTTTTTTTATGATATAAAATAATGTATGTATAAAATAAATAATTTCTATAAAATTTTACTATACAAGGAAGGCAACCACCGAATTAGTATATATTTGTTTTGATTTGATACTGTAACAATGCATTTCACGAGTTTGCGACACGCTTCTGTGGCTTTGACCTCTCACAGGACATTGCTCCCTTAACCAATTAAGCATTACTCATAAAAATGATGCAAGCCATTCGTTGAATCGACAGACAAGGCTTTTACCGTGAAATATCTGTGTAAATGAAAAGAAATTCCATTCATTGGTAAACATTTGTTTTAATTTTAATAAAAAAATATGTTTTTAGGGAAAGAATAAGTGTCAACATCAGAAAGGGCTTTCTGTACAGTTTTTGTATGCCTATATTATTTGAATTTTGCGAACCTGGAATAGTTATATACCCCTTATTCATAACGCTGCTTAAAGTTAACTAGTGATTAGCAATTCTTTAACCATACATTTTTGACCTTTTAATGTCACTTAACTTAAATCATCCTTTATGAATAAATACCGCAGTGTTTCATAATCAATGATTAAAGTTAAATGATGTGCAAACGTTTAAAATGTATGTTTAAAAAATCGCTAATCACTAGCTAACTTTAAGCAGCATTTATGAATAATGGGTTCCTGTGCTAAGTATAGTAGGTAAAATTAAAACGTGATATTGGTTAACATATCTGATGATTGTTTTTGTTTGGTTGAGCAACTAGTATGTCCTTTAAACCTTTGCCCCCATGACATAAGCGCGTAACGGTAACATCAACGACGATAGTGGAAGACCAACCTTGATTTGGACTATGAACTCTGTCCAACAGTACTAATAATTAAGTTGTAGAGAATACCTAAACCATTAAATCCGCCTCTATATATTTTTATGTGTAATCTTTAAACAAATAAATGGTCGCTATTCACAACCAATCTGGCAACCGCTTCGGAATCTGAAAAATAGGCTTCTAATTCGAAAATGACAGTGTTGGTTACAATTTCGCTAGGACAGCCAATAAGCTTAGGAAAAATAGGGGGTCATGTAGGTATGTATTTGGTTTTAAAACTTGACAGTATTCGTGTTGTGGAATTGTGAGCAGCGTTCACAGAACTTCTCAGATAACATTACATATTTGATTATTCGGTAGGTACGAAAGCTTACTGACCTATATTGGCATACGCATTTCATAATATAGTATCTAATCGTAAGTAAAATAATACACGAGATAAGCATAAGTAAATATATTGCTTCAATTTGCGAAAAATAACATCAGTAATGACGTTTATGTCAACAAACTATGTTGAATTTATCACGGCATTGCTTTTAACGCAAATTTCCAAATTACAGACTGTTTAGAATAAGAAACTTGCTAATAAAAAAAATCTAATAATACTACACAAAGCCCTTCTGCGCAGCACTGGTTCTTGAGACCACAAGTGCTAGCATGAGCATACCCGGGGGAGGCAGGTGGGGGCAGCTGCCCCCCCTGGAAATCTCGCAGAATATATATGATCTGCCCTAATTACTAATCAAACTATAAATAGGGACTTATCTCTATATTACCGAATCTAGCCGAGCGTCTTACGTTTGCACTCGGCTGTAATCAGTAATCTTCGGTAGGGACTTGCGACCTGAGGTTGTGAGCGTTTAGCATTTATTTTATTTGACGATTTGACTCTAAAAATCTGACTTGCTCCCCTCTCCCCCCAAGGCCAGAAGCTGGAACGCCCATGAGTGCTAGTGTTGTAACATTAGCAACTGTAAACTCAGCCCGCTATTCGAATATTTGTTTGGCGCCATTACCAGCGCCCATCGTTTTTTTACGTGCAGCTGACAGGACACTGTTATTATGTATTGTTTGTGGAACACCACATTTACACTCCTAGGCGGAGTCATCTCAAACCTCCGGCTCCACCTGAACAGGTTTTCCTTGCTTAAAGGCTTCCAGGTTAGGTTACAGTTACTAGCAAATATATAGTTCAGGTGAGGAACCACTGTCTTGCCACAGCTGCAGCCTGTCTTGCTATTGTCCGCCAGTAGGTATGTGGGACGACACACTTTAAAAAACTGTTTGGGCTTTTAACATCTCTTAATGAAATTGGACTCTCTTCTTCACTAATATGGTAAGTACTTCTTCTTCCCAGCCTATATAGGTCCACTGCCGGACAAAGGCCTTCAATAATATGGGACTTACTGCCGAATTAATGTGGGTTTCGGCTCGCTGCTTCGAGAAAGATAGGCGTAATATTATGAGATTGTGTTCGTGATTACGCGTAAATTTGATAAACTTATTTACTCAAGTTTTTCTTTATGTAATCGACCTTGGGCGCAGTTAACAAAATATCAAATGACGACGTAGAATTATCTCTGACACACCTCCGGAAAAAACATGTTTACCTGCATGACCTTAAGCGAAATCAATCTCCATGTTGTCAAGAATGAATAGCTTGTAAAACAACAACAAATGAGTGATAATGGGTGCTTCCAGTTTGAATAGTTAATTAAGAAGCGTGGGTGCACAAGGAAGTAATCGGTTATTGTACCATGTTCTGTACTCTTGTCTTTGTATGTATGACCTACACATAAATGTGTACATAAACTTAAGCCTTCTTTCCATGTAAGGCAGGCAGAATCTACAGAATGCCACCTGCTGAGGCTGCTACAAACCCTTTTGCTTAGTTTTCGTTCATACATCTGCGGGATAATTGAGTAACATAGTCTTGGCCGTACCCAGGGTAGGGCAGGGGGAGGCGGCTGCCCCCCTGGAAATTTCGCAGAACATGTATGAACCCCTGTAATTACTAAACAAAGTATATTAAAAAAAAAATTGACTTGCCCCCAAGGCCTGATTTGCCTTCCCCTAGGCCTGACTTGCGCCTCCCCCCCAGGCCAGAAACTGGGTACAGGAACATATTAACACGTATTAATGGTTTTCAATATAAAAGTTAAACAACATTTATTTGCATTATTTATGTTGTTGAGCAGACAATTAATATGAATTAATGGTATACCAGTGTCTTACAAAATGATTGCGATTCTGATTGATCGTGTTTTACGTAATTAGGGTGCTAATCATACGAGCGCGTCAGTAGCTAGCTGTACCCCGCGGTTTTACCCGCGTAAGTTTAGATCGCATGGGAATATCGGGATAAAAGGTATCCTATGTGTTAGTCCTGGTTATAAACCTTCTGTGTGCAAAATTTCATCCAAATCCATTCAGTAGTTTTTGGGTGAAAGAGTGACAACCTTCATTCATACATTCCCACAAACTTTCGCATTTATAATATTTCTGTATTAGTAGACTGACCGTACGCTATGGAGCGGGCTATGCTAGGTTTTTTTGAAGGATGAGGAACTAGAAGTTATTATCTGGAAAAGAACCGGAGATATTGACATAGCTTGCAGAGTAAACAAACTGCCGGCCGTGGCAATGGGCTTGCCGTGTTTTTCCAACGACCGATGGACGGTGAACTAAACGAGTTTTGGAGAGGAAATCTCGTATACGGCAAGCGTAGCGTGGGACGTTTCCCAACGAGATAGACCGACGAAGTTAAAAGAAAGTGGCTGGGAGAGACGTGATGCGAAAAGTGCAATGATGGAGCCTAGCAGAAGGTTATATCCAGTGAGGAACTGCAATAGTCTGGGTTGGTGATTTTCTACGGCGCCAAGAAAAAAAGGTTTTGCTATATTTTACGCTAGTTTGGCTTCTTCTTGCCTGAATCTCGTCCTGGGTGGTCCAATTAATATCTCCTGCTTACTCATGCGTGTCATTAGCAGTAACACACACTTCTTTTGTATTTGAACTTGTGTATCTTTGTTTTGTTATAACCTTGACCCATTTACACCTCATTATCACTTATTGAAAGTCACACGTGGTAGTAATATATGTATAATATGCTAGGTACTAGACAATGTCTAATTAGTACGATAGCATTATATGTATATGCACGTATTCTGCCTTTTCTTTGTTAAATTCTTTGCATAGAAACAGATATACCTATTTGTGTTTGCAAAATTATAAATTTTAACCTAGATCTAGTGCGTTCAAAACCGTGCTAGTGATACCGAATGGTATGCGGTTTCGATGAGACCACAGTGCGTAGATAATAAATGCCGGAAATTTTCAGAATTGGACGTCATTATCAGCAGCTGTTCCGTTTGTGTTGTTACAAACGAAGCACAAACGAGTAATAAACCCGTGTGTTGCAACGCGACGCGGTCGCGCTGCTGGAGTTGCGCTTACGACAGAAAATGAAAAGTCGCACGCAAGGACTTGGCTTGTTTACAAACTCACTGTTATTGGATCCATTCTGTCTATTAGACGGACGTATTACTGCATTTTATTAAATATTAGTAGAAATACTTTTTTTCTAATAAATACGTATAATATGGTAGGATGTTAAGAAATTGTTGTTAAGTGTGTAATTAATTTAAATAAAATATTATAATTGTGTGAAACAGAAATGTGTGTGTCGTGAGTGAGGTGACTATGGTGTTCTTTGTAGCATGCGTGTGCGTCATTTTAACTGCCCAGCTGGGAGACAAACAATATCGCGTGAGTGTAATGATTATTTGTTTTATTGTCATTTTATTTATTTTATTATTTATGTACAGACTATATAATACATAAGGATATACGCCAAAATTAAGATCTAAGTACAAAGGTGCTACTTATTTCTTTGGAAATTTCATCGGAAAGGAGAAGTAAAAAAGAAATGTAGACAATAGTGTGTAAGAATAAGGAGAAAGAAATATGTATATGATAGATAGGTATAAAAGTAAATAATACATATTAAATAAACCTAAACACATAATCAAAAAATAATTACATAAGTAAGTATATAGTTAAATACATAATACAAAAATATGTAAATATATGTATAACTTATAATGAACAAATTCTCATAATTTACATAGAAGAAAAAATATATAGGTATAATAATAGGTAGTGTTTAAATAGCGAATGTTAAGCCCCTTTCTTTCTCAGCCTATAGAGGTCCACTGTTGGACAAAGGCCTCCACCAAGGCTTTCCATGATGATCGGTCTTGTGCTGCCAGAATCCATAATTCAAGATAAAAAGCTACTTAAATGTAGTTTTTTTTTCTTCAGTTAGCCTATGTCATGTCCTGCTGCTGGGCAAAGGCGTCCCCTTTTTCCTTCCAAACCTTTCTGCGCGATCTCTAACCTCGTTGGCCCTGCAAACGTTATCAGATCGTCATACCGAGTTTATCTTCAATAATATTAATTCAATATTTAGCAACATATTTGCGTGTAAATTATCTCAATCTGGATCATTTAAATGATATTGCTAATCCATTGCTTCACAATGTAAATAACGCAATTAATGTTTTTGGATCCTTACTTACTTCTCGGTGGTAGGCAACAACATCAGCCGCCGGCATAAGTTACCACCCACCAGACAAAGTCTTGCCGCCAAGCGATTCGTCGTGTTCCGGCATGATGTCTGGTGAAGCCGTACGGTGGACGGGTATGAGCAGTTGTGTTGCGATGTGTGCCGGGTACGATGTGCCTAATGTTGTTGTGTCGGGAGTTTGGTCGTGGAGGGTCTACAGATCATCCTCTGGCGCAGCATCGTTGGTCGTGTTGTTGGGTTAAACATTGCATCACCTCGCTCAACTGCCGTCTTCCTTCCTATTCACTGAAATTTTTTGAGTGAATAGGCTTAATAAGCTAGTGCGCTTTACCATCAACGATTGCATCACTGCTTACCATCAGGCGGAATTGCAGTCAAGCACTAGTTTATAAGTATTAAAAAAAAATATATTAGAAATGGGAAAGTGAGTTTGTTTGTTTGTTCCGCTTTCACGCCGTATCTACTGAAACGATTGCCTTGAAATTTTGCATACGTAGTTAGAAGTCCAGATTAAATAATAAGGTACTTTTTATCGCGGAAAAATTGATATTCCCGAGGGAAATCTAAAAAGCGCGATATAACCGAATACCACGCGGGCGAAGCCGCGTGCGGAAAGCTAGTTCTAAAAATAAAACCCATTGTTACATATAGTTTGTTACGCAATTACATTGCTGATCAAAGAAATAATAAAATATGGAAGCTTATCCACAATTTAATTAAACCCTTTTAACCTAATAAGTGTTTTTAGTTTACTTGATGATAAATTTAGATATAAAGTGAGTTGTAGGAAAATCTGGTCTAATCTTATCCACCATCAACTTAACTTCCTCTGAGATAAAGACTGGAATCATTTTTGTAGTCAATATTTAACAAAACTTCACCCACTTAAATGATTAGGTTAGATATTGTCCCCATTATTCATAAACGTTGCTTAATGTTATCTAGTGATTAGCGAATGTTTAATCAATAAACATACATTTTTGACGTTTGTACGTCATTTAACTTCAATCATCGTTTATTAATAAACCCCTTAAACACTGTGGTGTTTATTCATAAACGATGATTAAAGTTAAGTGACCGTAAAACGTCAAAAATAAACGAATTCTAAAGATTACAAATCACTTTACAGAAATAAATACTTAATATGACTAAATTAGGTACATTTTAGTAGTCCAGGGAGTAGCACAAACTTACAATCAACATTACATTTAACATTATATCATTTAGCATTACAATTAACATTTTGGTAACAATATTTGTGGTAAGAAGGTAGTTTCTATAAGTTTTGTTATATCGCGCTCGCTGTCCGATGAAGTAGGTAACTTTATGATTCTCAATCTAAAGGCACGTTTACACTTAGAGCAAATAAATGTTTTTAATTATTAATCATTTGATGACTTTTTAAGATGTGGCATTTTAGTAATTTTTTGAATAATAATAAAGACTGTGTATCTTTAATATCTTTTGGTAGTGAGTTATAAAGTTTTGCTCCCTCATGTATAACTGTTTTTTTTCCATAGTTGGTTCTAGTACTAGGAATGTATGCTTAAATAGTCGCTAATCACTAGGTAACTTTAAGCAACATTTATGAATAGAGGAGGATGTATCCAAAGATAAATCTCTCGCTAAATACATAACTAACTCATTTAAAATGCATCTTTTACTACATAAATCATGCGCTTTTATTTAGTAAATGACTAGAGATGTACCGACTACCACTTTGGCCGACTAGCCGACTAGCCGACTAGTCGGCTGTAAAGAGGCCGAATAGTCGGCCGACTAGTCGGCTAGTCGGCCTCTTTAGAGTCGCAGTAAAGAGATTTTGCTATGTTTTATTATAAAAATATGACATTTTGTTTTGGGTTGTGTCCGGTTAATCATATAAGTTCCTATGTTTCTTTTTTATTTTTCTTGAAACAGTACGTGTTTAAAATATTCAATGTTTATTTTTTAATCTGTTGGTAATTATAAAATACCCACTTTTTTATTTGATTAACAATTAATAAATGTTTATTTACCTTAAGAAGATATTCTTTTGTTTGTTAATTAAAACCAATTTTAAGATAATAATTTTGTTTTCTTGGTGTTATAGATATTAGGTCCTTACATATCAAATTGGCATTTTGTATTATAACTCACTGTGCTTTCTCTAGCGACACCACTGCCATACACATCATTAATTCTTCGACCCGTTTCTGCAGCACTGGTGCCACGGCGGAACCTATGGCGGAACTCATATTCGTAAATAATGCGAAACTTTAAATTTTCCATTTTGTAAACTCAATGACGCAGAGAAAAAACCAAAAGAAATACGGTTTTCGAGACTCAAATTGATGAGTAAATAGCTGTATAAATTTGATTTTGTAATTCTAAACCAATTACCAAAGAAGAGATATTTGAGAGCAAAGTGGCCAGTGCCTACGACAAAACGCCAATTTCATACGTAAGGACCTAAGTTAGTAAGTTAGAAGTCCGGATTAAACAATGGGATACTTTTCATCCCGGAATAATTTGATATTCCCGAGATTTCCAAAAAGCGCGATATAACCGAAGTCCACGTGGGTGAAGCCGCGTGCGGAAAGCTAGTAATGATTAGTTAAGGTTTTATTTCATTTCAGTTCCCCTGATATAGTACATATTAATGAGAAATACATACAAAGTAAAAAGCCGACTAGTCGGCGTTTTTTGCCGACTAGTCGCCGACTACTCGCCGACTACAAAAGCGGCCGAATAGTCGGCTTAACCGACTAGTCGGCGACTAGTCGGTACATCTCTATAAATGACACTATAAATAATTTTAAAAATCTAATGAAAAGTACGCGTGACACTCATCATAGCTTTCCCGTCAAAAACTCTGATGTCTTTATCATCTGATAACTTTATTTGAAGAATAATTTTGACAATTAACAATTTCATTTAAAAAAAAATGTCAAACGGCAATTTGCATAGGAGGTGTCCGATTTCTTTATTAGATTTTCAACTTTATCTCTAAAGCATTAAGGCTCAAGGTTTATTGGGAATATTTGAAAGTTTCGGGTAGCTTTACTTGCAGCTGTCGTCCGTACTTAGGTTCTTGGATATGGAAACATCAGCTCAGAAGTTTACATCTAGTTAAAATAACCAGGAAAATATAGATACGACTAATTATTACGTTATGTGCCCACGTGTTTATTATTTTGTTTATTTATTATCACTTCACTATCTAGTCTGTTAATCTGTTTACTTATTCAACATTACGTATCAAGAGTGAAGATACGTTGTATATTATCCAAAATGCTAATATCCACAGTATTCTTATTAGTCAAATGTCAACAAGTGGTCGAATGTTGCAAAATAGTATCAAAATCTCAAGGTCGTGCGTTTCACACACTATCGCTGTCGTTGATAAATGTTATGTAAAGACGATACCTATCTAAAATGTACTTACTTACGATTATAATATATAATGTATTTAGGTATCTTCAATCAAAAGGTCGACGCATTTTAAGGTACTTATCGGCAGATAATTTGGAATTTGAATTGCGTATACGCATCATTTATATTTTTTGCATCGTGATCTTCAAACTGGCTTGTTTACTGTTACGAGGTGGTAGGCCAGAACAAACAACTTCGAGAAGGAGGCAAATAGAAGGATCCAGCTGGGATGGGCAGCATTTGATAAACTTCGTCGGGTTTTTTCGTCGCCCATACCCCATGTTTGAAGACTAAAATCTTCAACCAGTGGGTCCTACCCGTCATGACTTACGGAGCCGAGACGTGGACACTAACGGTCAGACTAGTCCATAAGTTTAAAGCCGCTCAGCGAGCTATGGAGCGGGCTATCTTGGGCGTCTGTCTGAAGGACCGCATCAGAAATGAGGTGATTCGACAGAGGCCAGAGTCACCGACATAGCTGAGAGGATTAGCAAGCTGAAGTGGCAATGGGCTGGTCTCATATGCCGCAGGACCGACAACTGTTGGGGTAAACGAGTCCTCGAGTGGAGACCGCGTCTCGGCAAATGTAGCGTAGGACGTCCTTGGGCGAGATAGAGCGAAGACATCAAAAAGGTGGCTGGTAGTGGCTGGCGGTGAACTGGTCAGGATCGAGCTTGTTGGCGTGCCATGAAGGAGGCCTATGTCCAGCTGTGGACGAATAGAGGCTGATGATGATGACGAGGCCATAACATTGGCTGCCGGCAGAAGTTACCAGACAAAGTCTTGCCGCCAAGCGATTCGTCGTGTTCCGGCATAATGTCTGGTGAAGCCGTACGAAGGAGGGGTCTGAGCAGTTGTGTTGTGATGTGTGCAGGGTACGATGCGCCAAATGTTGTTGCGTCGGTAGTTTGGTCATGGAGGGTCTCCAGATCATTCTCCATCTGTAAATTCGTCTGCAAATTCGTTGGTCGTGCTGTTGGGTTTAATTTTGCATCACCTCGCTCAACTGCCGTCTTCCTTCCTATTTACTCAGTTTTTTTGAGTGAATAGACTCTTAATAAACTAGCGCGCTTTACCATTAACGATTGCATCTCTGCTTACCATCAGGCAGGATTGCGGTCAAGCTCTAGTGTATAATTATTAAAAAAAGGTATTTCCACCAGGTCGAAACTTTCGCGGGTGAACCCGTTGGGCGCAACTAGTGTAGGTATATACATATTCATATGTATTTACTATCTGGGCGGGTACTTATAATCGTATCACGCAGATCTGTTGACGAACATCGCTGACCCATATTACTAGGTAGTTTCGTAGATACCACCAGCGTTGAGAGTATCTACGAACGAGACGAGCATTATCACAAGATAAGGACTAGAATAGAATACAGGATGTGATAAAACGTATAGCTAAATGAAGAAGCCTGTCGTTTTCTTACATTCTTTAGTCTCACACAAACCATTACAACTGGTTATTTATTATTTTTATGCTACTGCAATAAAAAGCTATCCGCTATTATAAAAACAAAAGTCTGCATGTATGGATGTATGTTTGTTACTGTTTTATGCAAAAACTACTGAACGTTTTTGGCACACAAATGATTTATAGCTAGGACTAATATAGGATAGCTTTTATCCGGTCATTCCCACGGGATCAGCCAGTAACATATACATAGACAAAGTAGTCAAACCCTCTTTCTTGCTCAAGTATAAAAATTGACAATTTTGTCCATTTTCGCTAACACCTGTACGTCAGAGGAGAGGTTGTCCACATGAAGCACTAGGGATTTAGAAGCCAACCGGCCGGCCTATGCATATTATAGTATGCGAAAATAACTCAACTTAATCAACCTACTATGTTCTCATAGCTGGGACAGTTCTTCTCCTTTCGAGAGAGAGAGAGAGACCCGCGGAAGGCTGTAAGCTACCACGCAGGTCCAGTTACAAGTTAATATGAAATTACGAGACTATTTTGATCATTTCGAGAAAATTTTACTATTGTGTATTACTGAAATAACGCCACAAAAATATTTCAAAATTAAATAATTTTATTATGTTACTAGTCAGAACATATCTTTATTTAATTACATATCTAAGGTATGATAATTTAATACTTCAACTTCATATTGTATTCGCGGCGATAGGTCGTGGCGGAATATAAACAACTGATAGTGGACTATAGCAGATAACATGTAATAATAGATGAACAGAAAATACATACAATGACCCGTTGAGAAATTTCTCGAAGAGACTTATTCAATAGTTAGTCATTGTAATTAAATTAATTGTAGTAATAATTAGCTTTTGTATAATTGATTAAATAATCCTACTAATATTATAAACGTGAATGAAAGTTTGTGTGTATTTATGCTTATTACTCTTTTAACCTTTTGAACGCCACGCCAACACGGCGTCTCCGTGCCCTGTACGCCAACTGCCAAGCCCGAAAATTGATAGATATAAAAATACTGTTACGGGCTAGGGGTACTTAAACGCCGGTTAAGGGTTACGAAGTTTATTAGCAACGAAGGTACAGTCGATCGTAGGCAATGACAAGTAGAACGTGGCTGATGTTGTACCGAAGTCTTCCCTTATGTCCACGAAGTCCGTGTTGTAAACACACAATGACGCTATAGATGTTACCTCACGTAGTACTCGAAGTTCTCGTTATAATTGTCGCAGTAGGTTTTCTTTAAGATCGCTTCTTAACTGTCGCTGTTTTCGTATCGCTAGTCGAGTGTAGACTGACTGTGCGTCGGCATCACGGTGCTATATATAGTCCAGCTGATCGAACATTCCAGATTCCTCTAGACGTAATAATAATAGCACATAACTTCGAGGTCACTCGGAAGTACCTACGGTAATTCCCGGAAACGGGTTTCTAGAAATTTCGATGTCGACACTTTGTTGACAAAACTGTTGAGACCTGTACCATTCGATAGGCCGTCCTAAGTCTAGTAATGCGTTTTATTATTGTACCTAGAAAATGTCTAGATCTGGAGGAATAGGACTTAAAAGTGACACACTGCATGTCACGCGATATTGAACCTTATGCCATCGACATAAGGTCCATTCGTAACAATACCTACGTAAAATGTAGGGTTTCCAATTTAATTTGTCAACACTTCTAGCACAAAAGATGGACCTTTAATATGTTAAAATTAACTTTATAATATTAAATCTTTCTCGACTTTTGACCTATTTTCTGTCGAGTATAGTTAGGTATCCACATGACCAAATAAAATATGAAATTTTACGTACTTAATCATAATAGTGACAATACTAATGAAATTTTAAATATTTTTTTTCCGCGAATTAATTCCAACTTCCCCAAGATTTGGTATTTTTTTAAAAAGTGACAACACCATTTGTGACGTACCGCCTGCCCTGCCCCCCGTCGCCCGCGGAAGGGTTGCCTACCGCACAAGCATTAAGTTTTTGCAAAATAATATTTATTTTTTTGGGGGATTTTCTTTTTTATGTTTAGCCCGACTTTGAATCCATTAATAGAATCCGTTATCGATACCTAACAATACCTTCACGGATCGGACAGGGTTTTCTTTACATATTGTATATGACCCTGGCGCACAGGGATACCAGCAGGGCAGCCGACATTGGCGTTCAAAAGGTTAAACTAAAACAGATGTAGCCTTTGAAACATTTGATTAGCCGTAATATTGAACCGGCTCCTAGCGATATTTTAAAGAAAATGACAGACAGGAATCTAGGAGTGGTGATGCGATTTCTGCCTGAAAGCCATTAAGCAACATCGCATTTTGTTTTTCTTTTTTTTTTTTTTAATATCGATAGAGTTGGCGGAGAAGAAAATATTTTATATACAAACTTTTTTATGCTGTAAATGGTTTTTAAGCTAAGAAGTCTTTCATGTAATATCCCGTAGACATTGTTGATGTGCATGTACAGTAAGGGTCAAAAGCGCATTAGCACTTTTGTACTTTATTATTGCATTGACCATAAGTGTCAGAAGTGGTACTCCACTTTTGACCCTTACTGTACTTATTTCAAAAAAGTTCATCAAGAGATCGCCAAGTGGTTGGTCGATTTCACATGGCCAGAGAAAGGGCTGGTATATTTTTTGGCCAAATAATTAGAATTGCCCATACAACGTGGCAATGCTGCCAGCCTTTCTGACAATTTTCCTAATATAGAAAAATATCATGTCATGCTATGATTTATCCAGCCAGACCAATGCCATTAAAAACTCAACACCTTCTTATACGAAGTTTACACACGTCTCATTCAAGGATACAGATGATGTACTGAGGTGTTACTTGCCAAATTAACAAACAGAGCGAAGGATTGTTTTATTAGTTAATATTTATAGTGTGAGTTGATTAGAGGCTTTCATAAGAAGTTCCATTTAGAAAGAATTTTAAAAAGAAAACTGACCATTTTTCCAGCTACCTCTAATCAGCTACAGGAGTTGTACCTATTTGAATTTGGATCGTATGCACTACAAATAAGTTTTATTTTTGTTCGCAGTTGCTGTGGTCTATTTGCGGTTGTCTCCTCGTATCTTTAGTGGTCGTATTTTTCTACTATTATAGAAGATGGAGGTCGAAAGGTAATTTAATTGGACTAATTCACTACACCTTTTCCAACACAGGACTTAAGACTGATTTACATGGTGCAATTTAATTGCCTATGGCTTCAATTAAGTTGAAGCAACAATAAAAGTTGCATTGTCTAAAAACCATTTAGACGTTGCAAGTCATTTGTAGCATTAGTTGTATGCTAGTCTTTATACAATGTTATTTTTTCTTTATACAAAACCTAAATATACTAGGGTTGTAACGGAGCTTCGCCTCCGCTTCCGTTACTGCGGAAGTTCCGCAAGAAATCGTATATTCGCTACCGCCTCCGCCTCCGCACAATTTTTAGCGGAGTTATAACGGAGGTTTATTTACGTATTTAAATAAATTAATAGTCCGGCCGCGTTTGAGCGCGAAATGGTCAAGAATCAACTAGTGCGAGGCGGGAATGCGGCAAGCACAATTTGTTTCTCCTTAATTTTCATTACAAGAAGGTAATATTTTTTTACCAAGTATACTACTATTAATGTACGTATTTAAAATAAAAATTTTGTTTTAATTAACCATAAATTTCAATTTTATCTATATGTACTTTCACCTCCGCCTCCGCCTCCGTTAACCTCCGCATCCGCGGAGGTGAGACTCGTCGCCTCCGCATCCGCCTCCGCCTCCGCTAACAAGCCTCCGTTACAACCCTAAAATATACATAGTTTGTTCAGAATAAGCAACTGAATCGATTCCAATAATTATTACACCATGTTTTTTTTTCCCAAATACATTTAGAAATTGTTGCATGTGCAACAGCACGCGAAGTTCCTTATTTATTCCTTACTAGCTTTCCGCCCGCGGCATCGCCCGCGTGGGTTTCGGTTATATCGCGCTTTTTAGATTTCCCTCGAGAATATCAAATTTTTCCGGGATAAAAGGTAGCCTATGTCCTTTCTCAGTGTCTAAAGATTGTCTGTGCCAAATTTTATCAAAATCGGTTCAGTAGTTTTGGCGTGAAAGCCGGACAGACAATACTTTCGCAATTATAATATTAGTATGGATATTGTATTTAATTTCTCCCTTAATAAGACTTCGTAGAGTTATTATCATTCCTTATTATGTTAACATTAAAAAGATGGTTGCGTGCTCATATACAAAATTTAATCTAATTAACGCATACCCTCAAACACCCCAATTAGAATATTATGTTATATACATACACTGCATTTTTAATTTAACTTGTATATGCATTGTTATTTATTAAATTAGTTATACCAATTCTTGGAGAACGAAGACTTTTATATTAAATGATTAAATTTGTGAATACAAGTAAAACTGCGATTTTAAAAATCTGTACAAACAACAGGGTTAATATGACAATAATTTCCGCAGTTTAAATTATTTTTGGGATAAAAAATTACCTATATTAAAAATGATATACCGATTCAGTAAACTATTCTGAACAAACTATTTTTAGGAAGTGCGTTAATTAATTTATCTACTCTCATATCAAAAAATTAAAAATATAAAACCAAAAAGGAGTTTATATTGACGTACTTTACCAATAGTATATCGAAAGGAAATTAAAAAATTAAATTATAACATTGTTTCTCTAACAAAATAATGTTATATTATTTTTTTTTCATTACGGTACAAACCATAGACAGCCATTGATATAATATTAAACTAAGGTAGATAAGTCACTAGCGCATTGAACTTGAAGCGTACAAAATATCATATCTGTTAAATATTATATCAATGTAGACAGTACTATTTCATTTTTTATCTGTGGCTGCGCGCGCTTTGGCGCATGCGCTGTGATGCAGGGTGCAGAAGTGTTAAAATTTTGGCTATTACAATTATGAAACTGAACAAATGGAATTGTGTTGCGTTGGCGTTAGACGCACTGAGATTAGATGAAGTAGTGTATGAAACTGTACATAATTAGGTATTACACACTCGTGTGATACTATTAAAAAACTCGCTTCGCTCGTTTTTTAAACTCACACTCGTGCTTAATACCCCTCATTATGTATCAGTATCATAAACTACTATTACATGTTGTATACAACATTATATTTTGTTTCTGCGAAACACGTGAATCTATGTACAAAATTTCAAAAGCTGTAATGAAAAACCACAAAGTTAGTAGTTGTTATTTAGTAGTTAGTGTAAGTAGTTGAGCTCGCTATTCTACTTGATTGTCCCAACAAAAATATGGTCGAAGTTCCGCTCGGGCGGGCGAGTGTGGTGCGTTGACTTCTGGCGTCAGCTGTGGCGTGCGTGCAAGTACTATGATCTTTAGTAACCGCGCTCGGTAACCACTCTGCAACAATTTCTAAATGTATTTATTTGGTGAAAAAATATAACGTGGTGTAAGAATGATTGGAATCGATTCAGTTGCTTATTCTGAACAAACTATATTCAGGTTTTGTATAAACAATAAATTATAATAACATACACTAAACTTCTTCAATAACTGCTAAATTCCAAACTGTTCCTTTTTCAGAACTGGCTGGTGCCACAGGCGGTGCCGGCGCGACAGGGGACCCAGTAAAGAGGTTCCGCAAACGAGACAAGATGCTGTTCTATGGACGGCGGATGTTGAGGAAGGTCAAGTCCATCTCCAACTCAGGACAGGGGCGCAAGAGACGCGCCGTCATGCGGTTCGCTAGGAAACTGCTGCAGCTGAAGAAGGAAACTGCTCCTGAACAATTGAAGGTAAGCATCATTTTTAGTATTACTCAAAATTTGTGACAATCGTTGCTAATGCAAGCAAAATACACCGTATACACATTAAGTTTTCATTTCGAAATAACACGTTTTGTTTACAATAAACATTTTGCCAAGTCGAGTAAAATAACCGCGTACTTCGAGGGACTGGAACAATTTGTCAGCGGCGATATTTCCATCGAACTACAACTTGAGTGTCTTCAAGGCTAGAGTGAATAGGCTCTTAATAAACTGGCGCGCTTTACCATTAACGATTGCATCATTGCTTACCATCGGGCAGGATTGCGGATATGCACTAGTCTATGAATTATATAAAAAATCACTACAGGTTAGGTTTAGTTAGGACGCTGGTAGTGTAATAACCCTGTCGCCCCCCAAACATCAGGATGCGAGGTGGCGGCGCTAAGCATTCCACGCGCGCCACTCTTACACGTGACGAGGGGAATCGTAAACCTTACTGCCCCATCAGCCATCGGTTCTACAAGCAATGTGCCCTGGCCACTGCCACTTAAGTTTAGCGACTCGCAGAGCTATGTCGGTGACTTTGGTTCTTCTGCGGATCTCCTCATTTCTGATTCGATCACGCAGAGAAACTCCGAGCATAGCTCTTTCCATTGCTCTTTGTGTGACGCTGAGCCTTCGTATGAGGCCCATTGTGAGCGACCACGTTTCAGTTCCGTAATTCATCACTGGCAACACACACTGGTCAAAGACTTTAGTCTTGAGACACTGTGGTATCTTGGACGACGAGAAGATATAGCGTAGCTACACAAGCTACACACACATACGCGTACATACAATATGTAATGAAAACCCTGTCTGATCCGTGAAGGTATTGTTAGGTATCGATAACTGATTCTACTAATGCCTACAAAGCCAGGCTAAACATAAAAAATCCCCCTAAAAAAATAAATATTACTTATTTCGCAAAAAGAGGTAACTTAAAACATCTGCGGTAGGGCATCCAGGCGCGGGCGGAGAGGGGCAGGGCACGCGGAACGCGGCCGCATCGCTATTCGCTCAGAATTATACCGTCAAAAATAATGTTGTCACTTTTTAAAAATTACCAAATTTTGGGGAAGTTGGAATTAATTCGCGGGAAAAAAAGGTAATTTTAAAATGCACTAGTATTGTTACTATGATGATTATGTAAAATTTCATATGTTATTTGGTCATGTGTTTACCTAACCTTTACTATCCTTACGGGTCGGACAGGGTTTTCTTAACATATTGTATACACTGCGTACTAGAAATAACGTGTTTGTTATCAAGCTTAGACCGTTCCTACATAAGGTGAATAACAATAGACCACCGTTGTCAACACGGTGCCTTCCTAGCTATGATAGCTGCCAGGATGGAGAGTGAGTATGTGAACCACTGTTGCAAGGTTTCAGCTGGACCTGACTTCTGCAGCAATGATGTATGATGTCACTTTTAGTCTTCTTCTTGTCTTTGAAAATATATTAATAATACACTATACAATATGTAAAGAAAACCCTGTCCGATCGGTAACTGATTCTACTAATGCCCACAAAGACAGGCTAAACTTAAAAAAAAAAAATCCCCTAAAAAAATAAATATTATTTCGCAAAAAGAGGTAACTTAATACATGTGCGATAAGCAACCCCTTCCGCGGGCGGCGGGGGGCAGGGCACGCGGCACCTGTGACGTGGTCGCGTCGCTATTCGCTTATAATAATACCGGTGTTGTCACTTTTTTAAAAATTACCAAATTACCGGGAAATTGGAATTAATTCCCGGGAAAAAACCTTTATTTCAAAATTTATTAGTAAGTATTGTTATTATGATGATTATGTAAAATTTTATACTATATTTGGTCAAGTGTTTACCTAACCTTTATTATCCTTATGGGTCGGACAGGGTTTTCTTTACATATTGTATAGGTAAGGACGACAGCACATCCAGTTATCAAATATTCCCAATCAATCTTGACCGTTAATGCTTTTTAGATAAGGTTGAAAATCTAATAAAGAAATCTGACAGATTGTAGTAATGTGATGTGCTGTCGTCTGTACATTGTTACAAACAGTATAAGTCTCGTTGTTCGAATTAACTAAGCCGTAGCCGTACTGTGAAAAATTACTGTTTAATCGCTATGTAGGCGCGGTCATGGTAGTTTGTTGACCACACGGTACTACGACACTGCGTTGGCGCCGTATAGGTACCATGAAACCTTCTTATGTACCTACAAGGTTACGCGATTTTTCTATGGCGCCGTTAAAAGGCCGAAAATAAACCGTGCCGTGTACCAAGAGCTTTAGGGTTCTCTTTTTTTTTTCGGAAAAATCACACAGATTGAGCTAGCCCTAAAGTAAATTCGAGACTTTTGTTATGGGATACTAACTCAACGATACTATATTTATAATACATACATATATAGATAAACGTCCAAGACCCTGGCCAATCAGGAAAAGATCATTTTTCTATCATGACCTGGCCGGGGATCGAACCCGGGGCCTCCACGTCGCAGGCAGGCGTGTTGACCGCTGCGCCACGGAGAACGTCAATCGTCGGTTCTATGCTTTGCCACACCTCAAGGTTTTTTTTGTGGCCTGAGTTTGATCACGAGGAACTTGCTCTCTTTCTGTCTGAACTCTCTCGTTATGAAAAAGGGGTTGTTCTTACACCTGCACATTGAACCTAGCTAGGTGTTTGGTACCTAGGTAGTTCAATTTACATGTGTGGGTATAATACATTTTATTTGGTTTTTATAAACAGTCAGGATTATGTATACAATATGTAAAGAAAACCCTGTCCGACCCATAAGGATAATAAAGGTTAGGTAAACACTTGACCAAATATAATATAAAATTTTACATAATCATCACAGTAACAATAATAATGAATTTTGAAATAATCTTTTTTTCCCGGGTATTAATTCCAATTTCCCCGAAATTTGGTAATTTTTAAAAAACTGACAACACCATTTGTGACGGAGCGAATAGCGATGCGACCACGTGCCGCATGCCCCGCCCCCCTTCACCCGCGCATGTATGCCATATCGGGTTGCCTACCGCACATGCATTAAGTTACCTCGCTTTTTCGAAATAATATTTATTTTTTTTGGGGGATTTTTTTTTAAGTTTAGCCCGGCTTTGTAGGCATTATTAGAATCAGTTAACGATACCTAACAATACCTTCACCGATCGGACAGGGTTTTCTTTACATATTGTATAAAAAGAATGGTATGTGTAAAAATCGCACACAAATAACGGCAATTATGAGGTACTCGTTGTTTGATTAGCTTGTAGACTCAAGAAACAAATGTACAAGCATTGCTTTCGTCATCTTTTCGTTTCAATATCTATGTCACGACCTTGTGGTTATTCGTGTTATTATGCATTATAAATTGTAATTTACGCATTGTTCTGTAAAACGTGAATGGAATTTGTATTTTTTTCGCTTTCAAAGTTTACAAGAGAGCCTTTGTGTTCTTGACTTTGATTTTTATCTTAGTTAATGGCTGACAAAGTCGAAAACGCTACGAAACTCATTTATATGAACCTTATTTATTTCAGTATTTCAGACAGCATATTCTGTTCCGTCCTTTATTTTTCAAAGCCTAAACACTAGGAAGAAGTAAAAACCGGGCGTTTTGAAGACTGCATTTTGTTATGACCTTGAATGGTGCTGATTTTAAAAATGAAAACTACAGTGGATGGCTAAACCTCTTTCTCTTATTCTCAAGGTACTGGAACCCCCAGCAGAATACCTAGAAGAGGACCTGACGAGCGATGACAGGGTCCCACCAGACGCCCTGTACATGCTGCACAGCATCAGAGTGTTTGGTCACTTCGAGAAGCCCGTGTTCCTCATGCTTTGTAAGCATACTGAGATCCTCAATCTGCCTGCTGGTGCTTTCTTGTTTAAAGTTGGTAAGTGTCAAACTAAACATAATATACGTGTTTGTAATTTATTTGATAACTGTGGAAAAGTAAAAGTTAAGGAATAGGCAAACTTGGGTGAATAAGCTTTTAATAAATTAGCGCGCTTTACCATCAACGATTGCATCACTGTTTACCACCAGACGGGATTCCGGTCATGCACTAGTTTATAATATGTAAAAATAAAGCTTTACTCTTGGTAAAGAAGTTGATTATTCTTAAATTTGTATGTCTGGAATTTATATGGTGTATTATTTTTCTGCAAATATTTTTGCTAAATTTAAAGCACTCAGGAATACCTAATATTTCACCATTTGCCTCTATCTTAAGCTGGTCAATGTTTGCCAAAAACGAGGACAGACAATCCCACGTTCATGCAAAAGAATTACGTTGGCTGCTCTTTGGTTTCTTAGCAGCTTATGTCACTACATATATAGTCTTATATTACTATGGACACCCGTTTAACCGTTGAAACAGCTTCTTCTTCCCAGCAAAAGCACTAGGAAGTGGCGAAGGGCGGGCGTTTTGGGGGGACTGTCTTATGTCATATTGACTTTCAAAAACTGCTGATTTACAGCCTAATTTAAAAAAATGACTTTTGATTTCTTATATAAAACTTATACATTCTACATATGTATAAAGTTAGGTGTTTTTTTTAACAGAAGACGCAGTTGTGCTGCTGGGGAATTTGTCCCACCACTTCTTTACTAGGAAGTGGTCTTTTTGGTGACTGTCTTATGTAATATTGACGTTAAAAAGTGCTGATTCTCAATGATTTTTAATTTTGTATTATAAAATAAAGTGGTCATCTTTCTCTTTGGAGAGTTCTTTTAGTACCACATGAATCAAGAAGCAATTTTAACTGTCTTTTAATATAACTTGCCATCCATTACAGGCGATACAGACGAGAACGTATACGTGGTGCAGAATGGACGCGTCAACGTATATATTACGAACCCGGACGGTAGCAGTTTGTCGCTGAAAGTGGTGCGCGCCGGCGAGAGTGTCACCTCCCTACTTAGTTTTACTGATGTGCTCACTGTAAGTAGATATGTCGTCAACGTATACATTACGAACCCAGACGGTAGCAGTTTGTCGCTGAAAGTGGTGCGCGCCGGCGAGAGTGTCACCTCCCTACTTAGTTTTACTGATGTGCTCACTGTAAGTAGATATGTCGTCAACGTATACATTACGAACCCAGACGGTAGCAGTTTGTCGCTGAAAGTGGTGCGCGCCGGCGAGAGTGTCACCTCCCTACTTAGTTTTACTGATGTGCTCACTGTAAGTAGATATGTCGTCAACGTATACATTACGAACCCGGACGGTAGCAGTTTGTCGCTGAAAGTGGTGCGCGCCGGCGAGAGTGTCACCTCCCTACTTAGTTTTACTGATGTGCTCACTGTAAGTAGATATGTCGTCAACGTATACATTACGAACCCAGACGGTAGCAGTTTGTCGCTGAAAGTGGTGCGCGCCGGCGAGAGTGTCACCTCCCTACTTAGTTTTACTGATGTGCTCACTGTAAGTAGATATGTCGTCAACGTATACATTACGAACCCAGACGGTAGCAGTTTGTCGCTGAAAGTGGTGCGCGCCGGCGAGAGTGTCACCTCCCTACTTAGTTTTACTGATGTGCTCACTGTAAGTAGATATGTCGTCAACGTATACATTACGAACCCAGACGGTAGCAGTTTGTCGCTGAAAGTGGTGCGCGCCGGCGAGAGTGTCACCTCCCTACTTAGTTTTACTGATGTGCTCACTGTAAGTAGATATGTCGTCAACGTATATATTACGAACCCGGACGGTAGCAGTTTGTCGCTGAAAGTGGTGCGCGCCGGCGAGAGTGTCACCTCGCTACTTAGTTTCACTGATGTGCTCACTGTAAGTAGATATGTCGTCAACGTATACATTACGAACCCGGACGGTAGCAGTTTGTCGCTGAAAGTGGTGCGCGCCGGCGAGAGTGTCAACTCGCTACTTAGTTTCACTGATGTGCTCACTGTAAGTAGATATGTCGTCAACGTATACATTACGAACCCGGACGGTAGCAGTTTGTCTCTGAAAGTGGTGCGCGCCGGCGAGAGTGTCACCTCGCTACTTAGCTTCACTGATGTGCTCACTGTAGGAGTAACTAGGAGAACACTGTAGGAGTAGTAGGAGTGTCCTAGAGTCCTAGTGTAAGTCACAGCAAAATTATTAAATTGAGATTACAAGAAAAGAAAGAAAAACTACTAATTCTAATTGTATAAATAAACCTAGACATTAAAATAAATTTTGCGATAAAATAAGGACACAAACATGTGTTATATGTACCTACATATTATTATATCAAAACTTAACCATGCAATATTTATTTCCAGGGCCATTCACAACCATACAAGACGGTTAACGCAAAGGCGTTAGAAGACTCACAGGTCATCAAGTTGCCAATGAGGGCTTTTCAGGAAGTATTCAAGGAGTACCCAGATATATTCGTCAGAGTTATACAGGTTAGTTTAAACTTAATCATTTATTGTTTGAATATGTACCGGAAGATGCAGCGTGGGTAGGCCCTCGACAAGGCGGACCGACGACCTGGTGAAGGCCGCGGGAAACCGCTGGATGCGGGAGGCGCAGGATCGGTCGTCGTGGAAATCCTTGGGGGAGGCCTATGTCCAGCAGCGGACGTCTTTCGGCTGAAATATTGATGATGATGTATTGAGTATGGTTAACTAACTGCGCCCCGCGGTAATATCCGCATAAGTATCGATTCTATGGAGATATCGGGATAAAAAAAGGTTATAAACTACCTGTGTATGAAATTTCATCCAAATCCGTTCAGTAGTTTTTGCTTGAAAAAGTAAAAAACATCCATCTTTCCATCTATACAAAACGTTCACGTTTTTTACTACAATTTAAGTGTCTTCAAGGCTAGAGTGAACAGGCTCTTCATAAATTAGCGCGCATTAGCATCAACGATTGCATCATTGCTTACCATCAGGCGGGATTGCGGTCATGCATTAGATTAGGGTTGTAACGGAGGCTTGTTAGCGGAGGCGGAGGCGGATGCGGAGGCGACGAGTCTCACCTTCCCGGATGCGGAGGTTAACGGAGGCGGAGGTGAAAGTACTTATAGAAAAAATTGAAATTTATGGTTAATTAACACAATTTTTTTATTTTAAATACGTACATTAATACTAGTATACTTGGTAAAAAAAAATATTACCTTGTAATGAAAATTAGGGAGAAACAAATTGTGTTTGCCGCATTCCCGCCTCGCACTAGTTGATTCTCGACCATTTCGTGCTCAGACGCGGCCGGACGGTTGTCGAGGGTCGCAGCTTGCGCGTTACTTATTTTATAAATACGTAAATAAACCTCCGTTATAACTCCGCAAAAATTGTGCGGAGGCGGAGGCGGAAGCGAAGATACGATTTCATGCGGAACTTCCGCAGTAACGGAAGCGGAGGGGAAGCTCCGTTACAACCCTACATTAGATTATAATTAAGAGAAAAAAAAGTTTATAATATTGGTAGGATAATACTACATATTTGAAGTGAAGAAGTTGATGTAACTCGATAATCTTTAAATCTTTAGGGAAACAATTTTGATATATTGAAATAACCGATTTTTATATCTGCAATTTGTATTGTTTTCAGATCATTATGGTGCGACTGCAGAGGGTGACATTTACTGCTTTGCATCAATATCTGGGCTTGAGTGCTGAGTTGGTCAATCCGGTAAATATATTTTGATATTCAGCCTCTCAACTGTCAAGTCACTAGACACAAAAATCAAGGCTCTAGTTTACTTAATCATAATGCACGGTTTGGGCATGGGCCTCATACGAAGGCTCAAAGTCACAAACCGGAGTTTTTCTGCGAGTTCTAAACAGAACTGAGGAGATCCGCAGAAGAACCAAAGTCACCGACATAGCTCTTCTAGTCGCTGAAATTAAGTGGCAGTGGGCAGGGCACATTGTTTGTTGAACCGAATGCCGATGGGGCAGTAAGGTTCTAAAGTGGCACCAACAACGTGGACCGATGACCTCGTAAAGGTTGCAGGAAGCCGATGGATGCGGGAAGCACAAGACCGCTGATCATGGAAAGCCTTGAGGGAGGTCATTGTTCAGCAGTAGACCTCTGTAAGCTAAGAAAAAGAATGCACGGCTTGTGTAAACTCTCCCGCTTTGGGCGAAGTGGGAGAGCGTGCCAGACAGTTGACTTAAACCCCGTGTTCCTTCACTTGCCCGTGCGCCAAGGCCGCAGTATCTCATTAAAACAACCCGTAGGAAGGCATGAGGCTTGAACCCAGCAGTAGGACATTAATAGCTATGAAATATGTGGCAATAATATCATCTGCCTAAAGACAAACTATTCGCCATAGACTTGGATTTTGAAATTAAACCTACCTTGTTACGAATACCACCTCTTTAGTGTATTAGTTGTCAAGGTAACTGGAAATTTTACGTATATTTCAAACTAGCTTTCCGCCCGCGGCTTCGCCCGCGTGGAATTCCGTTATATCGCGCCTTTTAGATTTCCCTCGGGAATATCAAATTTTTCAATAAAAGGTAGCCTATGTCCGTTCTCAGGGTCTAAAGATTGTCTGTGCCAAATACATCAAAATCGGTTGAGAGGTTTAAGCGGGAAAGTGTAACAGACAGACAGACAGTTACTTTCGCATTTATAATATTAGTATGGATTGATGTAATTTTAACTTAAAATAATATTAAGTTAGTTATTTACACTCATAAAGCCAACAATAAAAAAACAGGCCCTGGTACTGTGATTCATAAAACTAAACTACAGAGAATAAAAGAATTCTTCTCTCTTCATTCGCGTTATATTCTATTTTACAATATTGGCGTTTTCGCCTTGTTTATCATTAAATATGTTGCAGGGCCGTGACAAGCGCCGTCCGACCACAGTAGCGTCCTCTCCCGCTAAATCAGCAAAGATGAGTAATGTCGAAAGCAGCGGGAATATGCATTCCCCCCACCACAGTGATCGTGCTATGTCTGAACAGTTGGTAAGTTTTCCCTCTTTTTCTAAGCTTTGCATTGGCATGCAAGTTGTTTGTAGAGTGAATTTGTAGGGTTTTAGTTACATCTGTAATGCAATTTTATATAGATCGCTTTCAACTTGAGTTTGAAATGCTGTAAATACCGCCCCATGCCTGAATTTTGTGTCATTGGTCGAATTTGGAAAATAAGGTTAAAAAATAAACGATTTTTTATGTTTTGTTTTATCGTACTTAGATATTGATTGATTCAATGTCGTACACAACAAAATATTTATTTTATAAACACATAATGCATGTAACAATATAGTCTGTCTGGGGAGTTTTGCTAGCTAATCAATTTTTACGCTGTATACACGTGTCCAGTATTTTTAAGTAAAGAATCTATGTACAAAATTTTAAATAGATATCATTCAAAACCACAATGTTATGAGCTTGTTATCCTACTTGGCTGTCCCAACAAATATATGGTTAACCCACCGCTCGCCAGCCGCGCATGCAGTGGCGCGCCGTGGGGGCCCTCTCTCACACGCCAACCACACTGTAACAATTTCTAAACGCATTTGGGAAAATTACAACATATAGTGTATTCAGGTTTCGTATAAAGTAAAAATACAAAATAACCCCTAAAAGTACAGACGACAGCATATCAAGCTACTATAATCTGTCAGATTTCCTTATTAGATTTTCAACTTTATCTCTAAAGCTTTTAGGCTCAAGTTTGAATGGAAATATCTGACAGTTTGGGGTAGCTTGACATGCTGTCGTCCGTACATGTGAGTATTAGCCTTGTGTCATGAAGTGTGCTGTGTGTGAAACTAACGGTGTGGTTGCATGTCAGGAGGGAGGCGCGTCGGTTGCGGCGCGACGCGCTCGCCCCGACATGGTGCCCGACATCGCCTCCAACACGCCGCAGGTGAGCAAGCCACTGGCGACCGTACAAGTTTAGCGGCCCTAAACTCATAAAATTCCCCAAGCAACCTTGAACGTTATTGTCTAAGTGATAAGGTTGAAAATCTATTGAAGAAATTTGGCAGATTGTAGTAGCGCGCGGCGTCTGTGCTATCGCCAAAATCTACATCATTCCCGCTTGCAGCGCATACTATATTGTCGACCTAGAAGGCATCCTCTTTTGTTTTACTTACGGTTGCGGTTGTGCTGAGGTCATTATGTGCATGGGATTGGATATAAAATAATACTACAAATTCAACAAAAATTTCAAAAATCATGAGTTTATTGAAAAAATAGCTTTAATTTTCACTTAAGAAAGTTCAGTTTGGCTGTCTCCAACACTTTAGTTTGTTCATTCTGTGACCTATGATGACAAATTTGGTTCTCTGTCGGAACATATTGTTGCGAATTCGATCCCTTAGAGAGAATTCCAAGCCTAGCCCGTTTGCGAGCTCTCTGAGGGACCTTGCATTTTCGTACCATGAGTGTCCACGTTTCGACTCCGTAAGTCATAACTGGCCGGACACCTTACTACCCTCTTTAGTTTTTGGGGTCTGTGGAATACGCGACAAGAAGACTCGTCGAGACTTCCCAAACGCTGCCTACAACAAATCCTACCTGGATTCTTCTGTTAGTCTTCCTCTCGAAATTGTTCTTACCAAGCTTCAGAGTTTGCTTTAGGTAAACGATGCATAACGCCTCAGATTAGATATTTAAACTGTGTTATTTCTTATAGCAGCAACCGGATGTCCAGCCGACACCGTCCCTTCAGAGAGCTCGGGAGGGGTCGTCCTTCAAGAAGCATAATACTGATAATCTTGACGAACAAGTGAGTTTAGTGCTAATTTTATATCTACTGCTAGTGTAAATAAAGACAATTTCAGTGTGTCAGAACGCGATTTGGACGCGCATGAGGGTTACCATTGCCTTTACAAAAAAAAAAAAAAACTGGTTTTGTGTCAACAGAAATACAGAGTGGTGCTGATAATACGGCAATAAATGAAAACACGGCCAATGCTGGTTCATAGGAATAATCCTAAAACATAGAAAGAAACCTAGGAACTAAAATAAAATAAAAAATGGAAATTTTAAACAAAACTAAATCGCATTGAAGCTGAAACGAAATATAACATCTTTTAAAATATTGGCTCACTGACCTCCGATCGGCGACAGCGCGGTCCTGTATAGATTTGCTTTTTTTTTTCGCGCCATTATTATTAAAGTTTAGTACCGCTGAATGCGGCGGTCATCAACCTGTAAGCGCTTCCTTATCAACACGTACATCATGTAGAAAATGTGAAAAGTGAAAAATTATTTCCTGTGACTAAACTAATGGATATATTTATATGATTTTTTATATGTAGACTGAGAATGTGTTGAGGTACACGATGTTTAATTTATTGTCGTATTGTCATCACCACTTTGTATAGAAATCTGGATCTTTGATGTGATTTCGACCTCTTAAAAAATCGTTTACTTTGACATTCTACCGAAGCCTTGAATGTAATTTATCCAATGAATTACTTAAGTTTACAAAGATGGTGCATCTTAGAAGGATCCCAGCGCTAAACTATACTATTTTTACAGGCATTAATCCAAATAGCGACAGAGGCATTCGTGAAGGAACTTGGCTTGGACTGTGACACCGTCTTACGTGGGAACGTACAAGTTAGAGACCTGCCCGCCGGGACTTACATCATGAAGGAGGAGAGTCATAAGGTATATTTGATTAACTCATAACTTTCTGGAAGTTGCAGACGCTCAGAATAAATTATGCTCCATCGGTTTAGGTAGTTAACTAAAGGCAAACAAAAAAAAAACATGAAACTTAATTCATCAATTAATCGTAATAGCAATCCCTTTTGTTGTCATTATAATAATAAATAAATAATAATTGTTTATTCACCCATATACTCTGGCGGGTGTCGTAAGAGGCGACTAAGGGAACTCTCACCAGGGAAGCGGGCAGCAGCGCTTCTCCTGTGGAATATCAAAATACTGCGATCTCCAACCATAGCAATTGAGATTGCATAGAAGGGATTATGGAAATTCCGCATTGTACCCGGCACACATCGCAACACAACTGCTCACACCCGTCCTCCGTACGTCTTCACCAGACATGAGAACACGGCGAATTGCTTGGCGGCAAGACTTTGTCTGATGTTACATTTAGTCGGTAAACTAAATCACGTGATTTTTTTGTTTATCTTTACTTAACTACTTAACCCAATGGAGGTGTGTGGGACCGCTTAGCAAAAACGGAAAGTATGAATTCAAAGTGGTTATAGTAAGGAGTATATGAGTAAAAAAATTTCCATGAAACATAAGGTCGAAAACAGCTGTGAGGTGAATAACCTCCGGTAGTGATTTTCTTGTTATGCGAGCTACACTTTATCGTATTTTTAATAAAATTAGGTGTATAGGGCAGTTCTGTTGTTACATATCAACACGTCATAAATCAAGTGGAAAAACGGTCGGAAAATTCGAAAAATTTTCTGAGGAGAATTCCAACGACTTTCGATCATAAATCATGGTCTGAAGGTATTTTTTCAGTTTTTGCCAATCTGTCCCGAACATCAAGTATAGCTTTTTGGGTTAAAATACCAGTTATTTAGGAAATGGTAGTGAAACAAACGAAGAAGTAACAGTAGTATTTATTAAGTTTCAAAATGATGTAATGTCGGTTTGTTAGTCTATATATTATGTTAAACTAGTGCTAAACTGCATCCCGCCTGATGGTAAGCAGTAATGCAATCGTTGATGGTAAAGCGCACTTGCTCATTAAGAGCTTATTTAATCCCGTCTTGAACACACTTAAATTGTAGTCAGACAGAAAGCCAGTTTCCCAAACTTACGTACACGTTGGGCACCAAATTATGGTTTTCTTTACCATAAACCTTTTTATTATTAAACTTCTTTATAATTTCCTTTCATAAGCTGTATTATAATATCGCTGGTGAGCCAGAAATTACACAGGTATGGTTTTGGTGTGATACATTGACAGTTCTAAAAACCATGATAAAGACCATAATATCACTGTCATAATCACTACGACGAAAGAACTTCATAGAAAATAATTATAACGAAAAGCCATTTTCATTAATAACTCCACTAGAGTCTCACCAGTTAAAAAAAAGCTGTTTTAATCTGTATGTAACCGGTGTCATGTTGATCAGTGTATTTATTTAATTAAAAAAGCGCTGCTAGTCCAGCCACTTTAGGGTTTCACCTCGGAATTTGAGATAATAAGCTGGAAACTCATATACAGCTTCATTTTGGCGTTCTAAAAGTTGTCTGAAAAGTCTCATATTATCTCATGTCTGCGTTGTAAGTTATTCGAGGTAAAAGTTCATGAAAAACGGGTTTTTGCAATTATCTCCGTTTCTATTGCTCCAATGATGTTAGCACCTATTAACAAAATTGTAGAGCATAAAATTTGCAACAAATTTTGTTCCAAACATTCTTTTATTAAGTCAACCGTTTTTAAGATAGAGAGCTAAGAGCACCCAGCTCTCAGGCACATATACTATAATACTAGTCAATACAATTTATTTATTGGTGACAGCCTCCGTGGCGTAGCGGTAGCGGACGCGGCCGCTGCGCAAGGTGGCGCGGGTTCGATCCCCACACAGTGCAAATATTTGTATGCATGAATATGAATATTTGCACTGGTCTGGTCGTGCCTCGGAAAGCACGTTAAGCCGTTGGTCCCGGTTGCCATACGAACATCTAGTGGCAGTCGTTACGGGTTGTTGGAGCCATCAAAAGTCCAACAATTGGTCTAACTGCAATGCTTCGATGTCGCCTTCGGGTTGTGGAGGTCAGACGGCAGTCGCTTCACGGAAAATGTCGAAGTTTAGCCATATCAGCAGTTTGACTGGTAAAGCGGACCCCAGACTCCAAAGCTGAAAAGGCTTCGGATGCGACTGGGATTAACGCTGGGATGATGATGATGATAATTTATTTATTGCTGATACTATTGTAATGATTTAGTAACTATATACAAGGTATTATTCACCGAGATTCACGGTTGACCTTGTATTACAGTATATATGCCTGATCGTTGGGTGCTCTCAAAAATATCTCAAAAACGGTGTACTTTATAAAAAAATGTTTATAATAATATTTGTCGTAAATTTTATGCTCTACAATTTTGATAATAGATGCTAACATCATTGGGGCAATAGAAACGGATATAACTGCAAAAAACTGGTTTTCGTGACCTTCGACCTCGAATAACTTACGACGCAGACACGAGATAATATGAGACTTTTCAGACAACTTTTAGAACGCCAAAATGAAACTGTAGCTGGGCTATGCCACGTCACAAACATTAAACATTGAAAATAATTCAAACTATTTAATTTATAGCCTGATGCATGCGACAAAAATGTCGTACTAGCATTGGCAGTTCATCTGCTCGAAGATGTAATACAATAAATAATAATAATAAAAAAAGAAAATAATACCTAATGAAAATATACTTTAAAATTAAAATTTAGCAATTAATAAAAGAATAATTGTTGAAATATTAATAAAAATGTCTAATAAATGTCATCTCAATCAGTGTAAAAATCAATGTTCTTTGCATTCCAAAACCATTCATCAAATTGTGAATAAACATTGGTAGGGTGTTCTTTGGACGCCCGTGAGGGTTTCTACGTGGCATTGGAATCCCACCTTCTAACTTGTAATAATTTTAAATATTTTTTTACCTTCTCCATACATCTTATATTTGTAATAAACCCATTCGCTTGTTGTTATTTTATAAATCTAAGTCATTACTATCTTGGTTATTTTGTTTAGGACGTTGCGCTGGTGTATCTTCTATCTGGCGCTTTGCTGGTCTCACAGAGAGTAGCGGAGGGAGAAGGAGAGGTGCACATGTTCACTGCTTATCCAGGTATGTTGATCTTTATATATATAAGTCTGCTGTACGTGTGTACAGCACTCCACACTATTGGACTCCTCCTAAACGGCTTGACAGATTTAAAAGAAATTTTCCTTTTTGCGTTTGAGTGGCGGCCTGGATGGTTTAGATTCACAAATCAGCCCGGCAGATGGCGCCGATTGCTTGAAAAGCATGTGATCTCGGAAACGTTGTTTCGACTTCTCATACAGTTTTGTGCTACCCTGGTACCGTGCACCTCTACAAACTAGGCAAATTAAAAGTTCTTCATGTTTATTATGGTTTAATGATGAATGAGCTTCATTGTTTCGACTTCTCCTACACTTTTGTGCTACCCTAATTATCCTAATTTAAAAAATAAAAAATAAGATCGTGTGATATTCCTTTAAGGCGGAACAAAGTTCGCCGGGTCAGCTAGTAGTATTATAAATAAAAAATGCACCTTGTTTTTTATATATTTTATGATTTTTATAATCGTTTGTTGTTTTGTAACTGACTTGTTGTTACTCAATTTTTTTTTAAATGTTGCTCCACACTAGTTATTGCTCCTGTTCGTATTGTGGGTGCGTTTACAAACATATAAACTCACACACAAGCCAGACCCGGAACAACTACTTGTAGGTCATACAAATATTTGTTCCGTGAGGGAATCGAACCCGCTACACGCGGCGCAGCAGTCAATAGCTTGACCACTGCGCTAACCGAGCAGTCAGTATCAAAATGAAATGCGTGAAACGCAATTACCCTGCAAGTTCTATAGTTTACCACTACTATGGCTTAGTCCAAATTTCATAAAAAAGAAGTCCAGCCGTTTTAGCACGAAGAAGTAAAAAACGTTAATACACACACACATACACAGAATCTTAAAATTTTCGCCTTTATATTATTAGTGTGATTCGTGTTCGATTCTTCTTCTTCAGCCTATAGATGTCCACTGCTGGACAAAGGCCTCCCCCAAGGCTTTCCACGCTGACCGGTCTTGTGCTGCCCGTGTGTGTTCGATTACTATGAATTTATTTTTCACAATGCATCTGTAAAAACTTACGTTGTAAAATGCCTTGTCTAAAGAACGGAAGCTGATGATAGAACTAAAAAACAACTTGTTCAACGTTCCTGAACAGTATGGAACCAATTCTATTCCATACGACGAACTTTATTTTTTTACTAGCTGCGGTTTCAGCCGCGTAGGTTTCGATATGTTTTTTACATGCTCCGTTCCTATTGGCCGCAGCGTGATGTTATTGAGCCTTCCTGGATTAATGGACTATTCAACGCAAAAAGAATTTTTCAAATCGAAACTCATCAGCTTTATATATTAGTATAGGTTTATTTTTTATCCTCAGGTGAAGTAGAAGGCGGTCTCGCCGTACTAACAGGCGAGCCGAGCTTCTTCTCCATCCGCGCGAAGCATTTCTCTCGCATCGGCCTCCTCTCCAAGACTACAGTGTACAGCATCATGAGGGAACGTCCTTCAGTAGTCCTCCACATCGCCAATACGGTGGTTAGAAGACTGTCACCATTTGTGAGACAGGTGGACTTCGCTTTAGACTGGGTAAGTTGTTTTAAAAATACGGACGACAGCTGGTCAAGCTACCCCAAACTGTCAGATATGCCCAATCAACCTTGAACCTTAAGGCTTTAGAGATGAAGTTGAAAATCTAATAAAGAAATCTGACAGATTATAGTAACTTGACGTACTGTTGTCTGTACCTCGTTGGCAGATAAATGCAAATGAAAATAAAAGAACAAAAAATAAAAATTGAGAAATAGTTTATTCCTGACACACAAACAGCACATTGCAAGTAAGTAATAATAATAATACAAAAAAGACTTAATATAATATAGTCAAAATCAACTCAAACATGGAAACTTATAAACAAAGTTGGCCTGATGCCCACGGTGATAGACAATACACATTATTTGACAGTATGAATTTTTTTGAGATTATTTGCTTTAGTTACATAAATTGAGGGTTCTTTATGCCATTTACATGAGTTTTAATAAAATTAATAACAATTAATATATCCAAAAACGCAAAAATATGTTTGACCTTTTTGTATTTCGCGCCACATATTGTGAAACGATCCGGATTTGCTAATGTCACGATGACGTCATACGCGCATCAGCACTTGTTGTTGTTCTATGTATTATTAGGTGTTTTATCGATGTATTTGTATAACCCGGTACAGCACACCACTTGTAAACCATTTTATTAGATAAACAACAACAAATGACAGATAAATACAAGCACCACTGCGGAACCGAAAATCGTGTATCTTCTTGTGACGTCACTACAAGGCGCGACGCCATATTGCTCAATAAATCGTTTCGGCAGCTTATTTGAATTTTGAATTTTTATTTGCATGTTTCTTACGAAATACTTATTGAAAAAGAAAAAAAAAAACCTACTTTCGGCGAACTTCTTAACTGCAACCAAATTTAAGATAGAAATTATAAATCTGTCAAATAGCCTATTGACATTAAAATTAAACAAATAAATTATAAACTAATCAAAATTTGTATGTGGTTTTGTCCAATCACTTTTACACGTCAATGATATTTAAAAACAAGATGAACAAAAGCTTATTCATTAGCCCCCTCACATTCACAGGTCTTCCTCGAATCAGGCCGCGCCGTGTACCGTCAAGACGAAGAATCCGGGTCCACATTCATAGTCTTGAGCGGACGGCTTCGTTCGGTCATCACGCATCCCAACGGCAAGAAAGAGCTGGTCGGTGAATACGGCAAGGGCGACTTGGTCGGAATAGTTGAGATGGTCACACAAACTAGAAGAAGTACTACAGTCATGGCGGTCAGAGATTCTGAGCTGGCGAAACTGCCTGAGGGACTTTTTAATGCTATCAAACTGAGGTTCCCCGTTGTGGTTACAAGGCTGATTAATTTGTTGGGGCATAGGATTTTAGGTGAGTGTTTTTTTTTTATGGTTTTCTATAAGTATTAGGACTAAAGAGGAATAGTAACCGTCGTAATCGTTAGCCCCAGTGGAGGCGCGCAAGGAGGCAGTGCAAATATTTGTATGCATGAATACGAATATTTGCACTGGTCTGGTCGTGCCTCAGAAAGCACGTGTTAAGCCATTGGTCTCGGTTGCCATATGAACATCTAGTGGCAGTCGTTACGGGTTGTTGGAGCACTCAAAAGTCTAACAATTGGTCTAACTGCGATGCTTCGATGTCGCCTTCGGGTAGTAGAGGTCAGACAGCACTCTCTTCACGGTAAATATCGAAGTTTAGTCAAATTAGACTGGTAAAGCGGACCCCAGACTCCAAGGCTGAAAAAGCTTCGGATGCGACTGGGATTAACGCTGAGATGACAATGATGATGAGTAACCGTCGCAGTCAAATGAAAATTACAAAAGTCGGTCCACCAAAACGCTCGCCTTCCTCTACTTCCTTGTGTTCTCGTTGAGGAGAAATGGCGCATCAAACTCCCCCAGGGTCAGCAGAGAGGCAATGCTCATAATTATAAGAATATTCACATGGAATATAATTATACATACATCAAAATGTGGTCCGTGAAATAATCTGATGGCGTGAATACATCTATGTATACTTAGGCGCCTTCCTTTAGCCTTAACCTTTTTTTTATCGTTCCACTGCTGGGCACAGATGTCCTCTCATACAGAGAAGGATTTAGCGTAATAACCACGCTTGCTCAATGCGGGTTGGCGATTTCAGACTTAAAGTCCAGGTTTCCTCAAGATGTTTTCCTTCACCTTAGTCATTGATGTCCAAGATATACTTAGAAAGTACATATAACTTAGGAGTTACATAGGTACTTGCCTGACCTAGAATCGAACCCGCACACTCATACTTGTGAGGCTGGTGTTTTAACCACTAGGCCACCACGAATGTCCTTATTTATAATTTATGTACTTATATTTCTTCTATTATATATTTTTTCGTTTTCTTCAGGTTCTTGGCAGAAACCAACAGCGACTCTAGGCGGCGCGGCTGCCATAGAGCCTCGCCCCTCGCAACACAACTTCTCCACAGTGGCCGTCGTCCCCGTCAGCGACGACGTTCCTCTAACTGCTTTTACATACGAACTGTATCACTCACTGTCTGCTATTGGTAAGTAATAACAGTACCTGCCGGTAATATGCAATGTGTTTTTTGATATCCGATAAACTGTATAAACTGTATTACTGTATTCTTTTAAACTTGTTCCTTCGCCTTTGTGTCAATGTTCTACATCGAACTGTGAATTTGAACAGTCCACACATCACATCTTGTGGGAGTGCATTCTTTGGCAGAATGAACGCAATATTATGTTGGATAGTGTACAAGTTATATCCGGAGTCGTTTATTATACGGACCTTGTAGAAACTAGAACCAATTTCCGTGCGTTCAGGCGCTTTTGCCATACCTATTATTGAAATAATTAAAACCTACAAATTGAAAAGTTAGCCGGGCGGGATAATTATTCTACTTGGAAGTTTGCGGTAAAATCATATCTTCAACATGAAGATTTATGGGAATGTGTCAATCCGGGCACCGAAGTCGACTCTAAGAAAGATGTAAAAGCCAAGTCAAAAATCATTTTGTTGGTGGAACCAATAAATTACGTCCATATTGAAAATGCACAGTCATCTAAAGAAGTATGGATGAACCTGCAAAATGCTTTCGAGGACTCCGGGTTATCAAGAAAAGTCGGCTTATTGCGAGATTTAATCAACACAACACTAGATAATTGCGCCAGCGTCGAAGAATATGTGAATAAAATTATGAGTACCGCATATAAATTACGAAATATCGGTTTTCAAGTCGATGACGAATGGTTGGGAACACTCATGTTGGCGGGTTTACCTGATAATTATAAACCAATGATCATGGGTCTGGAAAGTTCCGGCATTAAAATTTCATCAGACTTCGTTAAGACAAAACTTTTACAGGAAGTGAAAGATTCCGCGTCTTCAGCGTTATTTACAAAGCACAAGAATACCTCAAAAAACAATGCCAAGCCAAAAGGAAAAGGCCCGCGCTGTTTTAATTGCAATAAATATGGACACTTTAAAAATCAGTGCACAGAGAAGAAACATAATCAAAACAGTTTTTCAGCAGTTTTTTCAGCTTATAGCAATGTAAACAAAGATGAGTGGTACATTGACTCAGGTGCTACAATGCACATGACGAGACGTTCTGACTGGATGTATGACATGCAAGCATCTCCGATTCAGCAAATTAAAGTGGCTAATAATGATGTGGTCCCTGTGCAAAATATTGGTAAAGTAAACATTCAAACTATTTTTTGCAAGGATGATTGTCCAATCCAGGTAAGAAATGTTTTATATATTCCTGAGCTAAGTGTAAATTTATTATCAGTCAGTCAATTAACCAAGAATGGTTGTAAAGTAGAATTTACTGAGAAAGGCTGTAACATATATAATGCCAATAAGATTCTTATAGCAAATGCAAGACTAATTGATAACATGTATAAATTGAATACTACTTTACCACTACTACTACTACTACTACTTTAACTTTCAATCTATTTAGGTATATGGTCTGGGCCCATAACCTGTTGGAAATAATTAATAAAGAATTATAAGTTTAACAACGTTTAATGCACGGTAAAGATTTTACAGAACAGAACACACAAGCGCCACACATTAATATATATGAACTAACAAGTTACGTTTAGAAACTGATTGACGTTTACTATTTCAACATCCTCCCTTAAACTCAAATCAACCCCATCTTGGAGGCACAGTATGCCAGTTTGGCATATGGTGTCGCTTTAGTGAGTGCATCTGCTACCATCAGGTCCGTTTGTATATATTGCACATCAATGGCCCCTTCAACCACTTTATCACGTACATAATGATGCCTCACATCTATATGCTTAGTTCTGGAATGGTAGCCATCGGATTCTGATAATTTAATAGAGCTTTGATTATCGCTGTAGATAATCATTGCCTGATTCTTCAGTAGAGGCCAAAATGTTTCTTGTAGTTGCTTTAGCCACATAGCCTCTTGAACACAGGACGACAAAGACATATACTCTGCTTCGGTTGTCGACAAAGCAACAGTTGGCTGCCGTTTGGAATTCCAGCTAATCGCTCCTCCCTGAAACATGAAAATGTACCCAGTACACGAACGCCGGTCGTCTTCTGAACTTGCCCAGTCTGCATCACAGAAGCCATGAGTCATAGTTTCCTCTGGATTTTGTTTATAACTCAACCTATAATCTTCAGTACCCTTTAAATACCGCATAACTCGCTTCAATAACATCCAATGTGTCATTTCAGGTTTCTGATTATATTTACTCAATAAATTTATCACAAAACTTATATCTGGCCTAGTAATTTGTGAAATATACAACAAGCATCCAATAATTTCTTGATATGGGATTCCATTCAATGTATTGGATTCCTCAGATGTACTTTTTAACTTTGAATTAATATCCATTGGAATCTTAACACTTTTGCAATCAGACATGCCATATTTATTTAGTACTTCTCTTATGTATTTTTTCTGATCTAAATAAATGACTCCTTTCTGTCGGTCTCTTTCTACATGTATACCAATGCAATAATTGATATCTCCCAAATCTTTTATTTTAAATTGTTTTTTCAACGCTTCTTTAATATTATTTTTAGAGTCTATATTATTTGTGAATAAAATTATGTCATCGACATAAGTAGCTAGAAAAATCATGTTATTGTTGTCTACAATTTTATAATATATACAAGGATCTAACTTGTTTTGTAATAGACCTATTCCTTTAAGTGTAGAACTAAGCTTCTTATTCCATTGCCGGCTTGCCTGTTTTAATCCATACAATGATTTTTTTAGACGACATTCTTGTTTACCATTCTCATACATTGGTGGTTGCATCATATAGATCTCCTCCTTTATGTCGCCTTGAAGAAAGGCTGATACCGCATCCATTTGACAGATGTCTAGATCAAATTTAACTGCCAAGGCAAACAAATATCTTAAAGAAGCATACCTTATCACTGGCGAAAATACTTCTGTGTAGTCTACACCAGGTCTTTGTGAACAACCTTTAATCACAAGGCGTGCTTTATACTTCACTATCTCTCCATTTTCATTAGTTTTCTTTTTTGTAGACCCATTTGCATGGTATGGGACGTTTGTTGTCTGGAAGAGTAGTGATATCCCAGGTGTTATTTTCTAATAATGACTGATACTCCTCATCCATTGCTGCTTTCCAATATTCAGCATCAGAGCCCGACAAGGCTTCTTCAACAGTTAATGGATCTGAAATCTGTTGAACACACATAAAATTGTTATGTCTCTGATGAGATCTAAGGGTGATATTTCTTGAAATGCTATCAACACTACTATCATCATTGGAACTGGGATAATAAGTTTCATCATCAGTCATTCTATTCAACACACAACTATCAAAAGATGTGTCAGTAGTCGAGTGTGATGATGCTTCATCTTGGGTCTCACTTTGCAGTGTATTGTCAACAGATATCACCTCATCATTTTCACTTACAGGAATATTTACCAGGTCTTTGGTAAGTACGGGTTGCTGTGTCTCATTATATAATGAGTTTTCCATAACTATGACATCCCTACTAATTATAATCTTTTTATTTGCAGGATCATACAGCCTAAACCCTTTGGTATTATCACAATACCCCACAAGAATTAATTGTTTCGACTTGCGATCCCATTTCAAGCGATTTTGTTTTGGGATATGTACCATAGCCGCAGAACCAAAAATCTTTAAATTTGAAAGGTTTGGTTTCCTACCTGTCCACTTTTCATAGGGAGTTACCTCAGCTAAAACCCGTGCTGGTGATCTGTTTATGACATAGGCAGCAGCAGCGACCGCCTCTGCCCACAACTGTTTATGCAGCTTTGCTTCAAATAACATGCACTTTGCTCGTTCCACCAATGACCGATTCATTCGTTCCGCTAGCCCATTGTGCTCAGGCGTGTAGGGAGTACTGGTCTGATGCTTGATGCCGGAAGCTGCTAGAAAAACAGAGAACTCTTTATTACAGTATTCTTTTCCGTTATCACTTCTTACTATTTTTATCTTCTTTTCCAATTCATTTTCTACTTCTTCTTTAAATTTTTGAAACACTGACTTAATATCCGTTTTGTTCTTGAGAAAATATACATATACTTTACGGGAATAGTCATCTATAAAGGTTATGAAGTACCTCGCACCACCCACAGATGATGTCTCCATCGGACCACATAGATCTGTATGTACTATTTCTAGTAATGCTTTTGCTCTTGAACCAGTATGTGGAAACGGTAATCGTGTATGTTTAGCTTCACAGCATGGTATACAAACAGTATTAACATTTTTATTTTTTATAGTTATACCCTCAGCACATGATTCTAACCTCCTTACATCAGCTAAATTTAAATGCCCCATTCTCTTATGCCATGTAATAATATCAGTCTTATTTTCACAAGCAACAGTGTAAGCATTCACAGAAACAGTATTCAATTTATACATGTTATCAATTAGTCTTGCATTTGCTATAAGAATCTTATTGGCATTATATATGTTACAGCCTCTCTCAGTAAATTCTACTTTACAACCATTCTTGGTTAATTGACTGACTGATAATAAATTTACACTCAGCTCAGGAATATATAAAACATTTCTTACCTGGATTGGACAATCATCCTTGCAAAAAATAGTTTGAATGTTTACTTTACCAATATTTTGCACAGGGACCGCATCATTATTAGCCACTTTAATTTGCTGAATCGGAGATGCTTGCATGTCATACATCCAGTCAGAACGTCTCGTCATGTGCATTGTAGCACCTGAGTCAATGTACCACTCATCTTTGTTTACATTGCTATAAGCTGAAAAAACTGCTGAAAAACTGTTTTGATTATGTTTCTTCTCTGTGCACTGATTTTTAAAGTGTCCATATTTATTGCAATTAAAACAGCGCGGGCCTTTTCCTTTTGGCTTGGCATTGTTTTTTGAGGTATTCTTGTGCTTTGTAAATAACGCTGAAGACGCGGAATCTTTCACTTCCTGTAAAAGTTTTGTCTTAACGAAGTCTGATGAAATTTTAATGCCGGAACCTTCCAGACCCATGATCATTGGTTTATAATTATCAGGTAAACCCGCCAACATGAGTGTTCCCAACCATTCGTCATCGACTTGAAAACCGATATTTCGTAATTTATATGCGGTACTCATAATTTTATTCACATATTCTTCGACGCTGGCGCAGTTATCTAGTGTTGTGTTGATTAAATCTCGCAATAAGCCGACTTTTCTTGATAACCCGGAGTCCTCGAAAGCATTTTGCAGGTTCATCCATACTTCTTTAGATGACTGTGCATTTTCAATATGGACGTAATTTATTGGTTCCACCAACAAAATGATTTTTGACTTGGCTTTTACATCTTTCTTAGAGTCGACTTCGGTGCCCAGATTGACACATTCCCATAAATCTTCATGTTGAAGATATGATTTTACCGCAAACTTCCAAGTAGAATAATTATCCCGCCCGGCTAACTTTTCAATTTGTAGGTTAGTCATAGCCATTTTTTTTCGGGGCGATTTTCAATGAAATTACGAAATATTCACTACTGTACGATACTTTCACTACAATAAATGTTAAACTTTCAATCTATTTAGGTATATGGTCTGGGCCCATAACCTGTTGGAAATAATTAATAAAGAATTATAAGTTTAACAACGTTTAATGCACGGTAAAGATTTTACAGAACAGAACACACAAGCGCCACACATTAATATATATGAACTAACAAGTTACGTTTAGAAACTGATTGACGTTTACTATTTCAACAGGAATCAATTGTAACAGCACATACCTACTTAGGACCCATTAACTTAATCAAATTTTATTCCGTGGTGCTTGGCAATCTGAGCTTCTCCCAGTTGCAATAATGTCCCTTTGTGCCGCTTAGCATAGTTCTGTCTCTTGCTTGTTATGGAGGGAAGTGGAAAAAATATCTTTTTTCTTACTCCTCCGCTATTCTTTTCTGATTAATTTCGATGCGGGACCCAAGACAGTTGAATAGTTTCTCCGGGACTCGTCGAGCTTCATTGCTCGGCGTTTTTCTGGCGGTCTCCACTGTTGATTCTGGCTTTCAGGAGTTTCAGTGGGTGGGATAATGTGTGGAGGGTTTTGTCCCAATAAAAAAAACCGATAAACCCGAGTCGCCCCCTAGTGCCTGCAGTTGCGCGGCGCGGGGGAGACCTGTCTCACTATGATCTATCGTCAGCTGTGTTGTGCACTCGGTAACCACACTGCAACAATTTCTTAATGTATTTGGGAATAAATATAACATGGTGTAAAAATGATTGGAATCGATTCAGTTGCTTATACTGAACAAAATATATTTTGGTTTCGTATATAGAAAAAATGACTTTGTATAGTGCTTTTTCTAAGTCTACCTGTGTGACAAACAATATATTTTCAAGTAGTTCCATGTCAGGGCCGCGGGTTGTTCGAAATAGAAACCGTGGTCTTTGACACACAGGCAACTTCAGGAACTCCGGTAGGGTTTAGTTAATAAGTCTGATAAGCCCATTGCTCCGCCCAGAGCGCGAGAGGTTAATTGATGATTTCCCATCCAAATTTCATCCCTGCTTTGTCTAATAGGAGCAGTTTGCACAGCCTATATATTTTGGTAGCATTTGCATATTTTGTAACTTACCATTATTATGGAAGTACGTTAACTAGTGTTGAAGTTGTGTATGTATGTACGGACGACAGCAGTTCAAGGTAGCCAAACTGTCTCTTGAGCCTTAAATCTTTAGCGATAAAGTTGAAAATTTAATAAAGAAATACTACAGATTGTAGAAGCTTGACGTGCTGGCATCTGTACCTACTAACGAAATCGTTGTTTTTGTTCTGTGAAATAAACTAATTGAATACCAATGAAAAATTCAAATTAAATTAAATATTCATACGATTTATTTACAGGTCCAACAGTACGTCTAACTTCAGACGTGATCAGAAAACTCCTTGGTCTGACCATCATGGATCCTAACAACGAGTACAGACTTAGTTCCTGGCTAGCGCAGCAAGAGGATAAACATAAGGTATGAGAGAACACAATGTAATAATATATCACATACATTAATAGCTCTGAATTAGCAGAAAATACAGATCGGGTTGTTGGAGCCTTCAAAAGTCCAACAATTGGTCCAACTGCAATGCTTCGATACCGCCTTCGGGTTGTGGAGGTCAGACGGCAGTCGCTTCACGGAAAATATCGAAGTTTAGCCAATTTAGCAGTTAGACTGGTAAAGCGGACCCCAGACTCCAAAGCTGAGGAGGATGCGACTGGGATTAACGCTGAGATGATGATGACGATGAATGAGCGGACACTTATTTCATATTACTATACCATGTAGTTTAAATTTTCGTTTTCAGGTGGCCCTGTACCAATGCGATCCCAGCCTCACACAATGGACACAACGATGCATTCGCCAAGCTGATTGTATCCTCATTGTTGCATTAGGAGACAAACAACCCAGTATTGGCAAGGTAAAATAAAAGGTCTATTTTGAAGTTATAAAAGAAATATATTTTCTTTTTTAAATAATTTCATTAAAATTTCCTATGGGGCTTCTGCTAGTTGGCTGGGCCCCTCGGACGGTTTCGCTTTCTGGTACCCCATTGGATCCTTTGACATAACCCTCCGTTATACTCAGATAGAGAAAAAGGAGGGCGTGTTTATCAGTCGTAAATTTAAAGTATTTGACAGAAAGTCATAATCATTACACAATCACCTCAAGAGATTCAGTTCCAGTTATCGTGGGTGCTTTTACAAACATAAACTCACATACAGAAACATCCGGACCCGGAACAATTACTAGTAGGTCATACAATTATTAGTGCCATACAGGAATCGAACCCGCGACACGCAGCGCAGCAGTCAACAGCTTGAGCACTGCGCTAACCGTGCAATCACCTCCAGAGATGAAAGTATTTTCAAGTACAAGGAAGTGTAGGGGTTTTAGATAAGAAAAGTTTAACACAACTTATTTTCACCGTATGCACAAAACTTCATATTCTCCTCCTGCTGTTTTCAGATTGAGAAAGAGATCGAGCGTCTCGCCATTCGAACCCAAAAGGAACTGGTACTTCTACACCGAGAGGGGGGCCCGAACCCCTCAGGAACAGTCCACTGGCTGAACATGCGGACCTGGGTCAGTCAGCATCATCACGTGAGGTGTCCGCACAGGATGTTCACTAGGAAGTCTCAGTATCGCATCGTAAGTACATAATAATTATTATATATATATATATATATATATACCTATATTTGTATGTACCAATATATACATATATGTGTGCCTTTGTTAGAAGCAGGGTCTTATTGGTGAAGTTTCTTGAAGTGGCATTCCATATTGAAAGTAGGACTTCGGATCTTAACACACCAATTTTAGGTTTAAAATCGTTTGATATTTTACGAATGGCTTTTCAGAAACACTCTTCCTGTTTAAGTGAAGACCTTTTTTTATGAAATAGATTGTATGTCGAAACCACAAGATGGAATTTTGATATCATTATATTTTTTAATTGATCTATGATTTAGTTTTTTTAAATGTTATAAAGTACGGCTTGGCTGCGATCCCGCCTGTAGGCCTAGTATGGAAAGGGAAACATCAGGAGAAAACCGGTATGTCCGAGCGCTAAAACTTGACATTGAAGACATGTGACATCTATCAACCCGTACTGGGCCCGCGTGGTAGATTACGGCCCACTCCCTCTCATCGAGAGGAGGCCTGTGTCTCAGTAGTGGGAACATAGAGGCTGATTATGTAAAGCGCACTAGTTCATTATGAGCTTATTCACTCTAACCTTGATGACACTTAAATTATAATTGGATGGAGGGACCGCTGCAGACAATTTATTGATTATTTTCTTAGAATTTCAGACATTATTTCCAGTGATCATCATCATCAACCTTCTTATCGTCCCACTGCTGGGCACAGGTCTCCTCTCATACAGAGAAGGATAGAGCGTAATCACCACGCTTGCCCAATGCGGGTTGGCATCAAGTTCAGGTTTCCTCAAGATGTTTTCCTTCACCTTGTAATCGAGCATGATTGTCCAAGATATACTTAGAAAGTACAAATAACTTTAGAAAAGTTACATTGGTACTTGCCTGATTTGGAATCGAACCCGCACACTTATACTTGAGAAGTTGCTGTTTTCACCACTAGGCCACCACGACTTGACAAGTCGTATTTCTAGTGAAGTAATCTTTATCATTATTTATAATTATGCAGCAATGACAATGGCCTTGATTATCATCCAGCATCAAGCGGTATATACTATTACTTTCTCTTAATACTTATATTGTTATTCCTTTCCAGAGCGAACTGTACAGCAAGGTACTGATGTCGGAAGCGTCGGTTCACTCGGACTTCTCTCGACTAGCTCGTTGGCTCACTGGCACGTCCGTGGGGCTGGTGCTAGGTGGCGGTGGGGCCCGGGGAGCTGCCCACGTTGGAATGGTGCGAGCTATACAGGTACCAAAAATATAAATAGGTATTGACCTTTTGTTTAGCTATGGTTAATAAGCATCCATACTAATATTATAAATTCGAAAGTAACTTTGTCTGTCTGTCTGTTACGCTTTCCCGCTTAAACCTCTCAGCCGATTTTGATGAAATTTGGCACAGACAATCTTTAGACCCTGAGAAAAAACATAGGCTACCTTAAAAGGTAGCCTAAAAAAAAATTCCCGGAATAAATCCCGGAAAAATTTGATAGTCCCGAGGGAAATCTAAAAAGCGCGATATAACCGAACTCCACGCGGGTAAAGCCGCGGGCGGAAAGCTAGTCGGAGCATAAATGTAGAGCATCATGACGATTGAAGCACAGAATGGCACCAATGTGAATAATTTTGAAGCATATTGCTAAACCATTGCTCCATATATTCGAAAATGTGTCTACTTAGCAACATACAATATGTAAAGAAAACCCTGTCCGATCCGTGAACGTATTGTTAGGTATCGATAACTGATTCTACTAATGCCTACAAAGCCGGGCTAAACTTGAAAACAATCCCCCTAAAAAATTCGCAAAACGAAGTAACTTAATACATGTGCGGTAGGCAATACATGCGCGGGCGAAGGGGGTCAGGGCACGCGGCACGCGGTCGCTTCGGTCATAATAATAGTGACAAAAATGGTGCAGTCGCTTTTTAAAAAAAAATACCAAATTTTGGGGAAGTTGGAATTAATTCGCGCAAAAAAGATTACTCAAAATCAAAATTTATTTCAAGTTAACCATCCGTTTGTGCTTTTGAATAGTCAATGTCTGTCAGTCCAAGGAAAGTGAAGCTAAGTTGCACGTTCCAAAACGTAGATCTCTATGGAGAAGAACGTGCAAGAAACTCCATGGACACTCTTTTAAAATCATAATATTTGTTACATTTCTTTGTTACATATTTGTGTTGCTTCTATCATGTGTGCACAATGTATAAATATAAAATTCTTAATACTTCAAAATTCATTAGTTTTGTTACTATTGTTACGAATGGACCTTATGTCGATGGCATAAGGCTTTTAACCGGCATTTTAGTACCCCTAGCCCGTAACACTATGATGATTATGTAAAATTTCATATTCTATTTGGTCATGTGTTTACCCAAGCTTTATTATCCTTATGATTCGGACAGGGTTTTCTTTACATCCATACTAATATTATAAATGCGAAAGTAACTCTATCTGACTGTCTGTCTGTCTGTCTGTTACGCTTTCCCGCTTAAACCTCTCAACCGATTTTGATGAAATTTGGCACAGACAATCTTTAGACCCTGAGAAAGAACATAGGCTACCTTTTATCCCGGAAAAATTTGGTATTCCCGAGGGAAATCTAAAAGGTGCGATATAACCGAACTCCACGCGGGCGAAGCCGCAGGCGGAAAGCTAGTATTGTATAATGCAATGACTGTTGTTGATCTGTCAAAATGAAATGCATTGCTACTAATAGTGTCATCATCATTCTCCTGCCCTTATCCCAATTTATTTGGGGTCGGCGCAACATGTCTTTTTCTTCCATGCATCCCTATCAGAAGCCATCTCCGCAGTCACTCCCTTCTTAGTCATATCATCCTTCACACATTCCATCCATCGTTTCTTTGGTCTTCCCCTCCTCTTATAGCCATCAACATTCATAATTAAGACTCTCCTCACGACATTCTCCTCAGTTCTCCGTAACACATGCCCGTACCATGACAACCGATTTCCACACAATTTTTTAGCTACCGGTGCCACTTTCAGACTTCCTCTTATGTACTCATTTCTTATTCTATCCATTCGTGTAACACCACACATCCCTCTTAGCATTCTCATCTCGGCTGCATGCAATTGCCTTTCATTCATCCCTTTCGTAGCCCAACATTCTGATCCATACAAGACAGCAGGTCGGATCATGGTTTTATATATTTCCCCCTTAAGTTTAAGGGGAATGCGGGAGTCGCAGATTGTTCCCGTGACCTGCCGCCATTTCATCCATCCAGTGTTAATTCTGTGCTATTAATTGACTAATAGTGTGTTAGGCAATTAACCTGCTGGTTGTGTCAATACTTGTAGGAGGCGAGGTTTGTCAATATTGATTTCCATCTCAAATAGAAATACAGAAAATGCCGTGAGACACGATTTTTGTATTTTACATTTCCTGTTTATATAAATTACGTTTGGTTCGGTTTCCAGGAGGCCGGTATCCCGATCGACATGGTCGGCGGGGTCAGTATCGGCGCGTTCATGGGCGCGCTGTGGTGTATGGAGAGGAACATCACGACTGTTACGCAGAAGGCCAGGGAGTGGTCAGTGGTATGTAGACGCTTATATATTACTTATTTTGGCTACAAATAAGACTGTGTCAAGTGTATGGCGGCGGCCAAAACATCGGCTGCTGGCAGAAGTTACCACACACCAGACAAAGTCTTGCCGCCAAGCCATTCGTCGTGTTCTGGCACGTTGTCTGGTGAAGCCGTACGGAGGACGGATCTGAGCAATTTTGTTGCGATGTGTGCCAGGCACGATGTGCCAAAAGTTGTTGTGTCAGGAGTTTGGTCGTGGAGAGTCTCTAGATCAACCTCCCTCTGGCGCAGCATCGTTAGTCTTGTTGTTGGGTTTAACATTGCATCACCTCGCTCAACTGCCGTCTTTCTTCCTATTCATTGTGTTTTATTAATGTGAAAAGTTGTATAAAGAAAAGTTGGTGTGCACAGCGGAAGCACGTCCGCTCATTCCAAGTGCACCTCTGTAATATTCGAGATTTTAATAAACTAGCCCGTTTTACCATCAACGATTGCATCACTGCTTACCATCGGGCAGGATTGCGGTAAAGCACTAGTTTAAAGTCGTGGGGGCCTAGTGGTTAAAACACCAGCCTCTCAAGTGAGAGAGTGTGCGATTTCGATCCAGGTCAGGCAAGTACCAATGTAACTTTTCTAAAGTTATATAATGTACTTTCTAAGTATAACTTGGACACCAATCATTGATTTCAAGGTGAAGGAATACATCTGTAGGAAACCTGGGCTTTGTCTAAAGTCGGCAACCCGCATTGAGCAAGCGTGGTGATTACGCTCAATCCTTCTCTGTATGAGAGGAGACCTGTGCCCAGTAGTGGGATGATAAAAAAAGGTTCATGATGATGATGACTAATTTCTAATGATAAAAAAACACATATAAAAACGTAACCTCAACAACTCTGTATTATGTTCCAGAAAATGACTCAATGGGGCAAGCAACTCCTGGATCTCACATACCCGGCCACCTCGATGTTCTCTGGTCGCCAGTTCAATGCGACCATCCGCTCCACCTTCGGAGAAGTTCACATTGAGGACCTGTGGCTTCCGTACTTCACTGTCACCACCGACATCAGTGCTAGCTGCATGAGGGTGCATCGACATGGTAAGTTCTCTGATGATGACGACGATGAAAGAAATGCCAGTTTGAAGGTATTTATGTATGGATCTAAAGTATGTTAGAAAATAATTTCTCGTACCAAGTGCCTATTCGAATAAAGTGAAACAGGCGTTTATAATATTATAATAAACAATTTAATATAACTAACTATATTCCCGCCAAGCTCCATAAAGAATACAGGTAAACAAACTAATTTTGGGTTATCACAACTCACGTTTTACAAATCTCTTGTTATTTACATGATTATCGTCTTTTACATGCTAACTATTTATTAACAATTCCTATTGCAGCATATTTCAATAGAATCACTAAAAGAACATGCATAATAACTTCGTATTTCGAAAAACCATTAAAAAGTCGACATTAATTTTACGTGATAGCCCTACAAAAAAAGAAAGATGGATGACATCCAGATATTAAACACATTTTGTGGAATTCAACCAATGAATAAAGTTGAGGCATTTATCTCAACTACTTTTATATCAACTACATAACACATGCATTGTAATATCACTAATATTTTCAAAAATGGACTAATTGTAATATTTAAGTATCAAAAAATGTAACCTATTAGGAAATTAGCTTACATGTATGTCATATTTCATTGAAATAGGTTAAGCGTTCTATGCAAATCATAAATATCTAAACATAAATAAACTGTTTAGATTAGTAGGAAGTAGGATTGATTACTTTTATGAAAATCATCTATGTAGAAAAGGTTGTTAACATCTATCTTTTAGGCGTAAACTACTCGTTGCCTAGCAACGGTTTGTTTACCTCTATTCTTTATCGAATTTGGCTCAACTATAGTTAGTTTGGACGTTTTATATGATCTAATAAATAATCGAGGAAAATGTTTTCTCGTACTTTTATGAAAGAATGGATCTGAAATTAGTGAATTATCAGAATTTTTTAGTTAATTCCAAATCTAACATAAGATTGATAATGATCTAAAAATACTGTCTTCTAAGACTTTCTTACAGAGCTAACAAAAAAATTATTACACCTTTTTAAATATTATAAAGTTATTTACAGAAGACAGCACATCAAGGTACTATAATCTGTCAGATTTTTTTTTTGGATCTTCACCTTTATCAATAAGGCGTTCAAGATTGATTAAGATTATTTGACAGTTTCGGGTAGCTTGACCAGTGTGGCTACCATGAGTTTTCATTACGAGGACTCGATCATCGATATCGACCGCGTTTGACTCATCGATTGGCCCGCTTCAAGGTTTTAAGAACTCTCAACCAATGAGAGCCCCAAACGCGGTCGATGCGGTATAATCGAGTCATCATCATCATCATCCCAGCGTTAATCCCAGTCGCATCCGTAGCTTTTTCAGCTTTGGAGTCTGGGGTCCGCATTACCAGTCTAACTGCTGATTTTGGCTAAACTTCGATATTTGCGGTATAATCGAGTCTCGTAATGATAACTCATGTAGGCCTAGTATGAGTTTTCATTACGAAACTCGATCGTCGATATCGAGCGCGTTTGGCGCTCTCATTGGTTGAGAGTTCTTACAACCTTGAAGCGGGCCAATCGATGAGTCAAACGCGCTCGATATCGACGATCTAGTTTCGAAATGAAAACTCATACTAGGCCTACAGGAAGCCACACTGCTGTCGTCGGTACAAGACGTATCTCAGTTGTGTGTGCAATGTCCGTTGAATGCACAAATTATTCATTAAACTTGTATAAATTCTCACGAATTCAAGAATTAGTATTAGTACTAATTTAACACAACACATTTCGTGGACAGGAAACTGTTTTGTTATTATGTTTTTATAGCTTCTTTTGCACTGTACTAACCCGAGTTATATTTATTTGCTTTACAATATTATTTTTTATATAAGGTGTGTATATATTATACGCGCAATATTTAAAAAGAAACGTCTTTAGGAGGTAAAGAAGCCATAGCGACAACAAAAAAAAAAAAAACTTCATATTCAAATAAAAATACTTAACAAGCATAATAAATTATCTTGTACTCTGTACTCTTACATCCTTCGAGCAACACAGGGAAGGGAGTAGCCTTACCGTCTGTTCTCCGTACAAAATTTTCTGGCATATTTTGCGGGGGGAGTCAAGCACACAAGTGCAATTACTACTACATCTGCACACATAAGCACGCTTGTCATGACGACACACAAACATGGAAAATAAAACAACACATCAACAAAATCTGCACACCACCATCTGTTTCTTTGTACAGATGAGACACTACCTACACATTGACACTTTTTTAATGGCCGATTTTATTGCTTTTTTAGTGTAGTTCCAAATGTCGATACAGCAATATCGATACATTACTAAATGAGGCGCAAGGAATAAAAGGTAAGGAACTGAAACATTAGACTAGTATTAAATTTCTTTATTAGGTAGACGAACGATAGAGTTAGTGGCTAATAACAGATTAAAACAGGATTTATTTACAGTCAATTACGGTACAACACCAATTACATAGTTAACATTTACATATTTTAAAAAGTTTAAAAATAATATTAATAAAAATCAGATAGCCGGAAATGAGTGGAGCAAATTACACTTGTCCTCTTGGGATCCCAGGTTTGCTTATTATTGCAAAAATTCCATACATTCTTCAATTCAGGATTTTTAGGAAAGCTGTAACATAAATAGTTTTGACTAGAAATTACAACATGAAAATTTAAATATTATCGCAATATCCATCAAAGATATCGGTAACCGTTTGATCGGAGGCACAGATTTTGAAGCATTTTAGCCTACACTTTTAATTCTTATAATTTCCAATACAGGGCTTCTGTCAAATACATATAATTTATTTTATTAATCCAATTATAATCCTAGGTTATACTTTACAACGCCACTTTGATCTTGTAACATGATACACAATAATAATAAAATATCTCATATAAAAACCTGATAACATTTTGTTAAACCGCATGTATCGCATTAAAATTATCGACACATTATTATGTGTATGAGGTAACATCACTACGTTGTCTATTGGCGGCGAGAAATCGGATTTGTTGCTCAACTGATCCGAAATTTGTACCGAGAGAGCTAGAGCGTGCGGACTTGTTGTTGATAAACAAATCCGACGATTACGATTGCACAAAATATCAGATTTTGGTGTTAAATGATAATGAGTCACAATAATATGTAAAGATTTACTTACATATGAAACGTAACACCATCTTTTTTGTAAATTTGAAGTAGCAGACCTCTTTTTACAGCAGAAAACAGAGCAATTCGGTATTTTGATGACAGCAGCGTTCAATCGCGCGACTCGACTCGGTCTAGTTTGAAGTCAAAGCGCAACTAGTTTTGTTACTTGTGGTAGCTTACTTGGGCTTGTACTTCGACAGAGGGGAAACGCTGCGTATGCCCACTCCCTTCCCTGTGTTGCTCGAAGTCTTACATCATATTAACTGTAATTAAAGCCGATTAAATGATTTGTGCAAAATTTCAAATAATGCTAAAATTAATATTTATTTTTAATAAAGCGTAAAAAGATATATTTTATAAAAGCAATCGTTTCTATGGCTTCTTTACCACCTATAGATGTTTCTCTTAAAATTTTTCGAGTATGTATCCATACACCTTTTTTATGTATTTGGCCAATTTTAGGCGCTTTTTACGTTCAATGTGATGTTCCGATGAGGTTGGAGTATCCTGCCCGTTGTTCGCCATGGGCAACTAGCTTGACCTTTTCTGTTGGCGGACTCTTGATAATTCACGATATCTAAAATTAATCCTCTTGAGTTGTCTTCATTATAGAGGATGCGTCAATAATTTGGCTGTCGAAACCAGCTCAGTGTGGCTACCTTGAGTTTTTATTGCGAAGACTCGATCATCGATGTCGACCGCGTTTAACTCATCGATTGTCCCGCTTCAAGGTTCTTAGAACTCTCAACTAATGAGAGCGCCAAACGCGCTCGATGCGTATGAACGAGTCTCGTAATGAAAAGTCATGGTAGCCACACTGAACTTTCAAAGTCCCCGATTGAACGTAAAAATGCGCTAGCGCAGGCCATTGTCTAAACGAGTGTATAAAATATTCGTATCGATGTGATGCATGTTGAAATTGATTAATTGTGTAAAATTTGTTGTTGTGTTATCTGCAGACCAGATTTCATTAAAGACAGTATGTTTGCGTAAAGGCGTTTATAGACGGGCGGGGTAGGACGCAAAACCTAACTGCAGTTAACCAAAGCCTCCGACGGTGGCTGCTGTGTGCCGTCTATAGACGCCCTAGTATTTTTACATAAATGTCTGCACACACGGCTTTAGTGAAGCAATGTAACAATATACTGTACATGCCACTTCACTGTCATTTGGCCACATTTGTTGCGCAGACGCCTGTACCTTCATACGATCAATATCTATGATGGAAATAGTCGTTAACGTTACAGGTATAACGTGCTAATATTATGTTCATTTCATTTTGTGTTGTCAGTCACTAAAGGGGATTTCCTAGGCAGCCAGCAAAATTCAAATTTTCTTCGCAATTTTCAAGTCCATGTCAGGTTGTATGTTGAACAAAATATGTTTTTCAAACGTGATTAGAATTATCAGTGAAATCTACAATACAGCCTTCTAATTTCATATAATCCTATTGAAGGATATTTAATTATATTTATTGCGTTATTTAGATTATTTGGCTAAATTTTTTTTTCCGGATATATGAAGCATTGGATTAACAATATCCTTCAGATTAGTTGTTGGCATAATACTGTTGCGTTTGTCTGCTGTACACGGCACATCAAGCTACTACAATCTGTCAGATTACTTTATTATATTTTCAACTTTATCTCTAAAGCATTAAGGCTCAAAGTTGATTGGGAATATTTGATAGCTTCGGATAGGTTAACCTGCTGTCGTCCGTCCATTGTAAAAAAATAATAATAAAAGATTACGGCGAATTGAGAACCTCCTTATTTTGAAGTCGGTTAATAACGCAATAGTGATGGAAATAGTCATTCAATAGAATTATGTGAAGTTAAATTATAATTGATTTTAATAGATCAGAGTGCCGTGCAATGATTGTTGACATAACCGTCCCACATGAAGAGAACCTCGTTAACGCTGAGAAAGACAAACAAATTAAGTATCTTGACTTGGCTCGTGAGGTTGTCGACATGTGGGATGCGCACTCAGCGTTCATTGTGTCGGTAGTCGTTACAGCCAATGGCCCTGTGTGTCTACCATGAGTTTTAATTACGAGACTCGATCATCGATATCGACCACGTTTGACTCATCGATTGTCCTGCTTCAAGGTTGTAAGAACTCTCAACCAATGAGAGCGCCAAACGCGTTCGATATCGACGATCGAGTCTCGGAATTAAAACTCATGGTAGACACACAGATTCCCTTGTTCACAAATTAAACAAATTTTAAGTTAAATGCATCTTCTTCTTTTTATTGTCTAAGGATAGAAGATAATATGTTAGTTTAGACTTGTCGAAGTAGTCCGCTCCTGAAGTAAATTGATGTATTTTTGGTCGCCATGTTTATAATCGCATCTAAACTGTCTATGGAGGTAGGTTTGTCGGGAATGTCAAGATGAGTGTCACGCTCATTTTACATTGGACTTTTAAAATGATTTATAGTGTCGTTTACTAAATAAAAACGCGTGATTTATGTAGTAAAAAGTGCATTCAGTGAATAATTCAAAAAAAATAGTGAAATATTGTAACATAGTGGCCGCATCATTTCTTTACGATAAACCGCTTTTTATCGTCCAAACGCGGGAAACTAAAGGAGTTAGATTAGTTAGGATAAGTTTAGGATAAGCTAGGATAAGTTAGGATTAATTACGAAAAGTTAGGATAGAAGTTTACTCAAGAATATATTTACTGAAGACTAGGCTGTATGGCGTACTATGCCTTTGCCTTTTCCGTTCAGAAGAACGGAAAGAATTGAACCAAAAAAAAAATGTCTATGGAGTATCTTAATTTGACAGGATTATAAAATGTTATCTTCTATCCCTTTCTTTATGAAACAGAAGTAAAAAGATGCACTTAACTTAAAATTAGATCAGTTTGGGAACAAGAGGATCTGCGCCAATGGCTTGATAGCCAAGAGGCTCGACTTTAGGAGGCTTGATTCAGAAAGCAGTACTCCTGAACACAACACGCTTTGTTAGGAGGTTCCTCTCTGTGGAGCCTTAATAACCGGTAGTTTGTACCCAGTTGTCGATAATTTCTTTTTGTCTTTTTGCATAGGAAAATATTTAAAAAGTAATTTCTGAGTACAGTAATACCCCGGACTTACGCGATGGGTGGGACTGAGCGCTATCCGCGTAAGTCGAATTCGCTTAAGTCGGGGTACAATTTTTAAATATAATATTTTGATTAATATTCAACATGGCATTGACTTGTAAATTGAAAAAAAAAAACAAGATTATTTGTATTTCGCGGGCCCTCGCTTCCCCGTGTGACGGTTTTTGGTTTCATTGTCCACCATAGTCGACAACCACACTCACTTGCATTTATATGTCTGTTTGATATTATAAGTGTGTTTGGTATATGCAATATTTGTCTTTATATACCCCCCACTCTCACTCAATGTTCTCAATACCCCCCACTCTCTTTTAAAGCTGTCGAAATTTTTTATATTATTTTTGACAACGATACGAATCCGACATTTGCCTTTGGGAAGTTGCCATTACTTTTTGAAAAGCGCTTGTGATTGGTTTACCTAATAACGCTAATAATTTGGGAGATAATACAGAAAAAAATAATATATATATCTACTAACCGTCCATACAATGTCGGGTTGGATGTTATGTAAAGTTTGTATGTATTAATTCATCATACATTACTCATCCATTCTCTCATCATCATGTATATGCATGAGTGTGGTTCTTATTCTCATTTTATTACTTATGTATTAACCCTTTTAACTTCCCATCTGTAGTTTGCCGCAGCGGTTACGCAGCGTGGTCGCTGCGTTTGCTATCATCGTAGCATGGTGCATGTATTGTAGCGTTGTCTATTCTCATCATAGATTACTCACGGAACAGCCGCGACACTGAATGTTCTATTGGATAATTCAAGGATACGTTTTCTATCACGTTCATTTCCTATCCATGTACTGTGTTGTATAACTTTGACTAATACACATATTAGGCGAGGGTACAGAAGAGTCAGGGGTTCTACTTCCTATGCACGGAATCCGTAGTTTCGGACGAAGTTACGGGCGTCTTCACTCCGCATCACGTACGGACATTTGTGACTAGTTTGAGGCCCGAACTTAAAGACAACACGATTTCATTTAACTGGGGTCTCCACACCGCAATCAGGAGTATACAATATGCAAAGAAAACCCCGTCATATGCAAAGAAAACCCCGTCCGACCCATAAGGATAATAAAGGTTAGGTAAACACATGACCAAATAAAATATGAAATTTTTCATAGTCATCATAGTAACAATACTAATGAATTTTGAAATATTTTATTTCCGCGAATTAATTCCAACTTCCCCAAAATTTGGTATTTTTTTTAAAAAGTGACAACACTATTTTCGGCGACCTCGTGCCGCGTGCCCTTACACCCCTTCGCCCACGCATGTATTGCCTACCGCACATGTATTAAGTTACCTTTTTTTTGTTGGTATAGGAAATCATCAAATGTCTTCTCTCGCTCAGGGCGGAGCGGAAAGGAGTGTCAAACTTTTACTGACTAAAACCCTATTTGCGAAATAATATTTATTTTTAAGGGGATTTTTTTCACGTTTAGCCCGGCTTCGTAGGCATTAGTAGAATCGGTTAACGATACCCAACAATACCACGGATCGGACAGGGTTTTCTTTACATATTGTATACCCGTACTAAAAAAAATTGTTTGCCGTTTGTGTTGAGGGATCAATTATCTGACGGGCCCGTATCTTCGTTGGCGGACTTAGAGAGTAGATCCCCAGAAGTGCGTCTGTCTGTAGGTTCGCTCTGGCGTTACATTCGCGCGTCGATGTCGCTCAGCGGCTACATGCCGCCGCTCTGCGATCCCGTAGACGGTCACCTCCTATTGGACGGCGGTTACGTCAACAATCTCCCAGGTAAACCAATCACAGAGCTCGGTGTGTTGCGTGCGCGTTTCTGATTGGCTGTCTATCACGCTCGCACATGTTAGGCTGAGTGAGAATATTGTCAGACTCTGTGAATTAAGATAATGATTGGATCTTTACTAAATTTCAGTTACAAGTTCGAACGAAAAACGAAACAGAATCGTTCTTTATACTTTTCTTCGACACATGATAAAGTGTAGTCAGAAATTTTAAAATTATTCAAACTAATTATTTCTCAAATAGTGATTGTTACCAATAGGTTCTCTTCGTTAGTTAAATTTAACAATCGAAATCAACCAAACGAGTAAACTTTCTTTTGGGACGACGTTTGTGACAGTTCTCTTATAGTTAGCGGGATTAGTAATGTAGAAACGGGGTCCTATATTCTAACCATAAACAACTCGACTCTTTAGCCAACTTAGTTGTCTATCTCTCACATGAAAACTCCTTTTCACGCATTTTCTTCACTATCAGTCTCAAATTCTCACTTCAAAAAAGTCTATTCCTTTACTAATAATAACAAAAAAAAAAAAAATCGTTCGTATTGAGAATTAAAATGTTGCCATCAAAAAGAGGTATATTGTCACTCAGTCTAGCGCCAGAAGGTAAGTAATGGCAACTGGTCCTGATTGGTCGGTCGTTACAATGACGGAGCATCATCAGGTGTCCTATGGAGGTACTGCCGCGCGTCTATGAGTATAGCTGGCATCTTCCCGCCTATTTGCGACCCTATGGATGGACATCTCCTAGTGGATGGGTGTTACGTCAACAATGTACCTGGTAATGTATTAACGAATAATTATTACATTATATGATACCCACCAACAATGTAAATTAATATCGAATTATGGAAAAATAACTTTAATTCCTACAAAAAAGTTCCGTTTAGGTAGCTACTACCTACGCCCTGTGGCAGTAGTTTCACCTACGTGTAAGTAGTAGTATTATAAAAAATAGAAATAAACTTATTCTCATGACTAACGAATATATATATGAAATTTCATTAAAATCGGTTCAGCCGTTTTGGAGGAGTTCGAAAACAGACACTGTGACAGTATAATTTTGTGTAATAGAAGATAGATTAACTCTTCAATAGAGTTCGTGGCTTTGAATTCAACTTCGTTACTATTAAGGTAAGGTTGATATGTGTTTCATTCGAAATGACGTCTATTTGAAACCATAAACTTGATATTTATTTACACACAGTCCAAATTGAAGTTATTTTGACAAAGTTTTTTAGCTGTAATGTGTTCAATCAGAGAACCCAATTATGCTAAAGCGAACTAACTCACAATATCTCTGTAATTCAGTTTCATTTGCGTCAAACTGGCCCGTAATTACCGTGTAATAAAAATAAAAGCTTATGAAATTTTTCTTTATAATTCATTTGGTAAGGTAATTTGATCTATACTTGTGCTAAATTCGATAAAGAATACAGGTAAACAACTACTAGAATCATTCCAAATAACATGCATATTAAACATGCTATTTCGAAAAACCATTAAAAAGTATACATTCATTATGATTGACATCATTTTTTTTCAATCACCATTTCGTGAGAGACTACACTACACGATACGTGTTGTAGCATCGTGTGGGGTGTTGCCTATGTGCACGACGAGCGTCGGGTGTCGGCACAACACATCGCGTTGCGTTTTGATAATATGTTTCGACCTATAATATGACACACATGTATGTGTGTCATATTTAGTTAAGCATAAAAAAACGACAAAACACAAACAAATCATAAACTTCTAAATATAAATAAATACTTTTCACATTAGTAGGAAGTAGAATTAATATATGTAAATGTTGTTAACATCTGCCTTTTAGGTGTAAACAAGTTGTTACCTAGCAACAGTTTGTTTACCTCTATTCTTTATCGAATTTGGCTCAAGTATAGGTTCGTTCGCTTTGGTATAAAGGATGTTCACAGTTCTAGAGGCAATACTCGTAGTTTTAAGAACGTTCACATTATGATCTGCCTCAATCTGTCCAAAATAACCCTAATTTCTCAATTTTTTTGACAAGCTTTTGACATTTGTGTGTCGCTGAAATGAGATTGCGACTTGATTTTGAACGTTTATGGCCTTTTTATTTACTAAGCAACTTGTTTGAGTTAATCATTGATAGTGTGCATGTGTGCATAGATATTTATACGTAAAATTATCAATGAATGACTAATACGTTTGAACTGTTACTACACTGTTAAAACAGTGGCTGTTACCATAATGTTTGTATGTTCGGTTTAACATATTTCGTAAAATATTACAGCGGATGTGATGAGGTCCTTGGGCGCTAAGCACATCCTAGCTATAGACGTGGGCTCTCAGGACGATACCGACCTCACCAACTATGGCGACGACCTTTCTGGCTGGTGGCTTCTATGGAAAAGGTGAGAATTAAAAATATACAATATATAAAGAAAACCCTGTCTGACCCATAAGGATAATAAAGATTAGGTAAACACTTGACTAAATATGATATAAAATTTTACATAATCATCATAGTAATGAATTTTGAAATAACCCTTTTTTCCCGGGAATTAATTCCAATTTCCCCGAAATTTGGTAATTTTAAAAAAAGTGACAATACCGGTATTATTATAAGCGAATAGCGACGCGACCACGTCAGAGGTGCCGCGTGCCCTGCCCCCCGCCGCCCGCGCAAGGGTGTTGCTTACCGCACATGTATTAAGTTACCTTTTTTTGCGAAATAATATTTATTTTTTTAGGGGGATTTTTTTTTAAGTTTAGCCTGTCTTTGTGGGCATTAGTAGAATCAGTTATCGATACCTAACAATACCTTTACGGATCGGACAGGGTTTTCTTTACATATTGTATAAAAGGCGTTCTATTAATAGGGAAAGTCAGTGTTTAAGGGAACCAAGTAACATAATGTGGTAAGTGGTCTGTCAATTGTGTTAGCTATGTAGGTACTAAAGGTATTTGACGTGTTTGTATATTGACAATAATCATATTATAAGTTGTGAACCGTATTAAATAATGACTTGGCATAAAGGTCTTGTAACCGAGCCAGAAAAAAAAAATGTGATTCGTATTCAAAATCAAGTCATTTATTCAAATTAAGCTAAGAATCAGCACTTTTTTGTCAATATTACATAAGACGTGGGATGATGACATCAGACAAGTGGCAGGAGTCACATGGAACAGAGTGGCTCAAGAAAGAAAGGAATGGAAAAGCTTGGAGGAGGCCTTTGCCGACTGGCAAACAGATCTAGGAAAGATAAGCAAGCAACAAATACTAGCTTAAGATTAAGATTATTAAGTTTAAGATTTTAATGTTAATTATTTATATAAATTTAAAAATCTACTGTACTAAGTTAAGTTATCTATTGTACTAAGATCTGATTAAAAGGCTATATTATTATTATTATTACATAAGAGAGGCCCCCAAAACGCCCACCCTTCATTCAAGTTTGATATCAGCAGCAATCGCTTGAAGAGAGGCTTATCGAAAAATAAAAGAGCCGCCCATTTTGTCACCTTTCAGACATCATGCATGCATCATGCACATCAAGCTACTACAATCAAATTTCAGTCAAATTTCTCTATTAGATTTTCAACTTTATCTCTAAAACATTACGGCTTAAATTTAATTGGGAATATTTGACAGTTTCGGTTAGCTTGACCTGCTACTTATTAGAGAGTTTTATATTCAAAACTTTAGTGTCAGTCTAAACAAAAATACACTAAAATTGTGTTTAGCTGTTTCTTTAATAAACCTACAAATATTTTGAGCTGAATTTTCGATTGAATATTACCAATGAAATAATATTATCCGGTGTCGGAAAAGCCGCCCTTAAAGAAAAAAAAAATGTTTTCCTTTTTCAGATGGAATCCCTTCACGACGCCAGTAAAGGTTCCCAACTTGCCAGATATACAGAGTCGACTGGCTTACGTGTCGTGCAACAGACAACTAGAGGTAAAAAAAATCTCTCTCTCTCTCTCTCTCTCTCTCTCTGCTTTTTCTCCTTTTGTGTGGCAAATTTAATCCAAATCCATTCAATGGTTTTTGCGTGAAAGTGTAACAAACATCCAACAAAAGGTGTAATCCGCATATTCATACAATTTTAGTTCCTTCGAAAAAATCGTTGTTGTAGCTTCTTTGCCACTTATAAGTGTATCTGTACAGGTACAGCATGTATATGTTATATGAACATCATCATCTCAGTGTTAATCCCAGTCGCATCCGTAGCTTTTCAGCTCTGGAGTCTGGGGTCCGCTTTACCAGTCTAATTGCTGATTTTGGCTAAACTTCGATATTTTCCGTGAAGCGACTGCCCGTCTGACCTCCACAATCCGAAGGCGATATCTAAGCATTCCAGTTAAACCAATTGTTTGAATTTTGAGGGCTCCAACAACCCGTAACGACTGCCACTAGATGTTCGTATGGCAACCGGGACCAACGACTTAACGAGCTTTCAACCAGTGCAAATATTCATATTCATGCATACAAATATTTGCACTGTGCGGGGATCGAACTCGAGCCTCCTTGCGCAACAGCTGCGTTCGCTACCGCTACGCCACGGAGGCTGTCAGTTCTTTATATCACTTATACAACATTATACTTTCCATCCACCAGGAGGTAAAGAAATCTGACTACTGTGAGTACATCCGCCCACCCATAGACGCATACAAGACCCTACAGTTCGGTTCCTTCGACGAAATTCGTGAAGTTGGCTACAGACATGGCGCCGCATACTTTGAGGGACAGAGAAGGGGTGGCGGGGGAGGAGTAAGTGGGGCGGCCGCTGCGGAAGGGAGACGACACGATGCACCTTCACTGACTGAGTGAGTAGAACAGAGATATATGTTTTATAGTGTTGTATGCTTTTGGAGATCTACTTCGCGGGACTGGGATGCGGTTGTGGTTGAGAACTGTTTCGAAGGAACCCTAATATTTGTTGTTTATTCTGAAGAGATTTCCCTGTTTTAGTTTATCTGTGTGTCTTTGGTCAAATTCTCAAACGTCGTTAAATGATAATCACGTACATTATGACAAATAGTGTATGTATGTAGCAGCCAACTGATTTAATTAGCCGTCTAGCACTATTGGCAAAGTTCAGGCGGTTGACTAAACGGCCAGTTAAACCAGTTGGCTGCGTGATGTATAAATTGTTAAGTGTTTTTATTTCTACAAATTAGGTAAGTGCCGTTTGAGAATTTGCTGACAGTGTTAAAATGTGCAAAAAATCATCTTTATTTTATATCCTTTTCATTTCCATGTTATGGATATGACAGACGTTGCCAATGCGTTGCGATGGCACCGCAATGCCTGAGCGATGACGTCATCGCAGTAATGACAACGCATTGGCATCGCTCCTGTGTCCTATCCCAAACATGGAATGCTCTTTGTACAGACGCCGAACATATCAAACTACTACACTCTTCTTACTAAGACTTTTAACTTTATCACATAAGCAATAAAGTTCAAGGTTGACTGGGGAAATTTGTCTGTTACGGGCAGCTTGACCTGTGGGCGTCTGAACAATACATATACAATATATAAAGAAAGCCCTGTCCTATCCGTGAAGGTATTGTTAGGTATCGATAATTGATTCTACTAATGGATACAAAGCCGGGCTAAACTTAAAAAAAATCCCCCTAAAAATAAATATTATTTCGTAAAAAGAGGTAACATAATACATGTGCGGTAGACAATCCTTGCGCTGGCCACGCGGGGCAGGGCACGCGGCACGTGGTCGCATCGCTTATAATAATACCGCCAAAATGGTGTTGTCACTTTTTAAAAATGACCAAATTTCGGGGAAGTTGGAATGAATTCGTGGGAAAAGAAGATTATTTCAAAATTCATTAGTACAGTTACTATGATGATTACGTAAAATTTTATATCATATTTGGTCAAGTGTTTACCTAACCTTTATTATCCTTATGGCTCGGACAGGGTTTTCTTTACATATTGTATAGACCACGTTAATCACCACAAACAGCTTTGCATGCCATTGCGTCCTTATTAAGGGAAGTCTCTTTAGATCCTTTTTGCAAACTTTTGTTAAGCTTCGCTTTTCTATGATCATGTATTGTGGTCCCTTCGAAATATCCCAATGGCGGAGGACACAAGATGCACCACTATTAAGTGAGTAGCTGTCAGTGGCCTCGAGAACATTCTATGTATCCCGGTCTTCTTCAACGGTGAGGGGTCAGCAGTGAGTACCGGTAGTGAAACTTTCTCTTGTTCCCTGAGGTACCGCTACGGGACCACGTACTACGAGGGACAAAGGCGCGGCAGCACGAGGCCTAGTTATGGCTTCGGATCTGACGGCAGGAAAAGTCACCCGCAACCTTCGCTTACCGAGTAAGTGTGTTTTTATTGGAAGGAGCCGGTGATGCCAAAACAGGCCGACCCACAATACTGTTACGGGCTAGGGGTACTAAAATGCCGGTTAAGGGTTACGAAGTTTATTGACAACGATGGTACAGTCGATAGTAGGCAATGACAAGGAGAACATAGCTGATGTCGCAAGTCTTGAAGTCTTCCTTTACGTCCACGAAGTCCGTGTCGTAAACACACAACAACAACACAGAAGTTACTTCACGTAGTCCATAAGTGCTCGTTGCAGTTGCCGCTGTAGATGTTCTTAATTATCGCTTCTTATCGCTTGTTTCGCTTCGATAGTCAAATGCAGACTGACTCGTTCGCTGAGTCACACCGCTTTTTGTAGATCTATCTCGAAGTAATAATAATACCGCTCGATTTCCAGTAAATTCATGTTTACAATTAGCACGTAATTACAGGTAGTTCACAGAAGCCAAAGTTTCTGGTAATTTCGATGTCGACCTTTCGGTGTCGATATTGATGAAACCTGTACCGTTCGATAGTTTATCTTAGGGCTGACGATGCATTTTTAAGTCGTACCTCTACAATGCGAAGATTTCAAGATATGGGGCTTAAAAGTTACGTAGGGCATGTCACCCAATATTGAACCTTATGCCATTGACATAAAGCGCATTCGTAACACTTTATTAATCTATATTAATATTATGAAGTTGACAAGTCTTTTTTTAACTACTTATCTTAATAACTACTATTTCGAATTGAAAAATTATTTTATTCTTGGCTAGTCCATTTATTTAGGAAGGCTTTAGGCTATCAATGCTTCAGTACAAGTTTTAAAAAAACAGGTCTTAAACTAATGCTTATTATAGTTATCAAATCAATCGATATTCACTACCCAAAATGTTTTTTTTTTTAATAATTATAAACTGGTGCTTGACCGCAATCCCGCCTGATGGTAAGCAGTGATGCAATCGTTGATGGTAAAGCGCGCTAGTTTATTAAGAGCCTATTCACAAATAAAAACTGAGTATATAGGTAGGAAGACGGCAGTTGAGCGAGGTGACGCGATGTTAAACCCAACAACACGACCAACGATGCCAGATGTGCCAGAGGGAGATTGATCTGGAGACCCTCCACGACCAAACTACCCACACAAAAATATTTAGCGCATCGTACCCGGCACACATCACAATAAAACTGCTCAGACCCGTCTTCCGTACGGCTTCATCAGACATCATACCGAAACACGACGAATCGCTTGGCGATAAGATTTTTGTCTGGTGGGTGGTAACTTCTGCAAGCAGCCGATGGCCTACCACCGAGAAAAGTATTAGAATTAATTAGGAAAGTAACAGATTTTATGTGGATTGGTTAATTTTGGTATAACATTGTACAACTAACCTTCTTAACTGATCTGATGTCTGTCAACTGTGTCGTGAGGTATTATAAAACCTCATCTTTCGTTCTCACAGAATTGCTTCGTTACAAAATTAACCTGGATCAACATTTTCTGTCCTTAGATCATTTTAATACACATTATATTAATATTCATCTTATTGTTTGCACAGTAATACAAAATGCACCTTACACTACCAAAAATAGTGTACTAATTATAAGATTCAAATAATACTTGCTATAACTAATATGTCGTCCTCAGTGGCGCAGCGGTCAACCGCCACGCCACGCCTGCCTGCGACGTGGAGGCCCCAGGTTCGATCCCCGGCCAGGTCATGATGGAAAACGATCTTTTTCTGATTGGCCTGGGTCTTGCATGTTTATACAGAGTGCTGCTGACAATACAACAATAAATTAAACATTGTGTACCTCAACACATTCTCAGTCTACCCATAAAAAAATTATATAAATATATCCATTAGTTTAGTCACAGGAAATTATTTTTCATGTTTCACATTTTCTACATGATGTACATGTTGATAAGGAAGCGCTTACAGGTTGATGACCGCCGCATCCAGCGGTACTAAACTTTAATAATAATGGCGCGAAAAAGCAAGTCGATACATGAACGCGCTGTCGCCCGCTGATCGGAGGTCATTGAACCAATATTTTATAGGATGTTCTATTCCGTTTGCAATTTTATGCAATTTAGTTTGTTTAAAATTTCCATTTTTTTTTGATGCTAGATTTTTTTCTATGGTTCAAGATTATTCCTATGAACTAGCATGGTCTGTGTTTTCATTTATTGTCGTATTGTCAGCGCCACTCTGTATATGTATCTATTATAAATATAGTATCGTTGAGTTAGTATCCCATAACACAAGTCTCGAACTTACTTTGGGGCTAGCTCAATCTGTGTGATTTGTCCGAGTTTCTCTGACATAATTCATACCTTAAGTAGTAGGGCAAGGATTAAACTGCGTCGATCCCAAATTTAAAGCGTGTGTATGAAGTAAAACGTGTTTCGTAGCGTGTTTGTTCATCAAATAAGACATGGAATCATGAATGATCATTATATTCTGCCCATAAACTCACCCCTTTCGACTATAAAGTCAACAACGACTCTTCAACCTCTTCCAGCTACACATTCACGGACTTAGCCCAGATGGTGTGCTCGGTTCGTACTGCCCGCGATGAGGACAACGAATCCTCATCATCGTCTGACTATGAGGAAGACCAGCGACACTTTGAGGGGTATGCCTCGGAGCCGAGTGCTGGTATACTAGAGGTGAGTACACGACTACTATATTTATATGGATTTAGACATGATAGTATATAAAATTTGTTACCATACTCATAGTGCGGCCGATGAGAGAATGTATACTTGACACTTGTCAGTTTTATACAACGTTATTTTTTGTTTATGGGACAAATATAGTTTTATTTTTTTTATTTTATATAATTATAAATTAGTGCTTCACTGCAATCCCGCCTGATGGTAAGCAGTGATGCAATCGTTGACGGTAAAGCGCGCAAGTTTGTTAAGTCTATTCACTTAAAAATCTTAGTCAGTAGAAAGGAAGACGGCAGTTGAGCGAGGTGATGCAATGTTAAACCCAACAACACGACCAACGATGCTGCGCCAGAGGGAGATTAATCTGGACACCCTCCACGATCAAACTGCCGACACAATAAGATTTGGCGCATCGTACTCGGCGCACATCGCAACACAACTGCTCAGACCCGACCTCCGTACGGCTTCACCAGACACAGCTGACGCCCGAGGTCAACGCCCGCGCTCGCCCGCCCGTCCGGACCTTTGACCATATTTTTGTTGGGTCAACCAAGTAGAATAGCAAGCTCATAACTTGGTGGTTTTTCATGATATCTTTTTGAAATTTCGGGTTTCGCATAAACAAGAAATAATGCTGTCTAAACGAATACGTGCTTTGCGAATTAGATCCTTATTAGTTACTAGAATTGTCGCTGTGACAGAATTCATAAACACAGTCCTTCGTAGGACGGAGTTAAAAACCATTTAATCAATATCTGGGTTGAGGAGATGGGAGAGAAAGACTAAAAGTCGACCCCATTATTTAGAAAAAGGCTAAATAGATGACTTATGCTATACAAATGGCGACCTAATTCAAAGTTATGATGGCTTTGTTATAAAGAGAGATGAAAGACAATGCTTACACTCGTTTTCAGCAAAAAGTACTTATTTCGTTTTTTTTTCCTTTGTGGTAATGTATTTTTAATTAACGCGTATGTAAAAAAATTTAACTTTAGTATCCTTTGTAGTGCTTTTAGTTTATTTATAAATATTCTGTAGTTTCTTCCGTATCCTTTAGTCCATTCACTGATGATTTTATATCTGATATAGCAGTACAGTCCAAATTCAAGTGATCTCTATTGACATTCCAATAAGGTTGCTATTTGCTTGCTGAATAAGGAGTTTGTCAAAGTTATTCTGATCTTTAGGCTCGTCAAAATAAAGTCTATATTTGGTTGCTGCTGTCAGATGAATTAACTGTGAAAGGACTAGATCAGTAGTATCCTTATTAGTTCCTGTAATTTACTTGTATAGACGACATGACTTCAAGCTGCTATTCGATTCTCAATTGTATTGCTAAAGCGGTAAAGCTCAAGGTTGATTGAGAACATTAGACAGTATCGGGTAGCTTGACCTGCTGTCGTCCTTACATATTCCGTGGCTTACTTTTTTAGCTTTATTTACCTAGATGTCTTGTATTTTTATTTTCGGTGCTAGAGAAAAAGCTTTTTAACGTTCTTATTTAAAGCTGCCGGTTAGTTTCTACTAGCTCCGATTCTCTCAAAGATCTCAAAGAATCCCCTGAAAACTTAGTTTAGTTTTTGCAAAAACGAAACTAAATTTCAGAAGTTCAGTGATTTTTTCAATCATTAAATTAATGAAATGGATCAAATATCAAATCAAATCAATAAAATATTTATTTTTCTAATAAAAAGAACATTAGTTTAGCTCTGTTAAATTAGTCAGCGCCTGACTTAAATTGACATGTTTCGTCATGTTTTTAATCAAGGGACAATACTACACTAACATTTATCTTCATTTCTTCTATCGTGTACATATAGTAAATTAAATACATGATAATAAAATCTGAAAGCTGATAATTCGTCTCTCTTGAAGGCAATAACTTAGTTTGCACGTTCTGAGACAATAATGAAATGATTTAAAAATAGTAGTTTATGATACTGATACGGTTTACGATAGCGGACCCCGGGCTCCAACGCGAAAGCCGCGGATGCAACCGGGATAAACGCTGAGATGATGATGATGATACTGATACATAATACCTAATTATGTACAGTTTCATACACTACTTTATCTAATCTCAGTGCGTATAACGCCAACGCAACACAATTCCATTTATTCAGTTTCATAATTGTAATATGCAAAATGTTAACAATTCGGCACCCTGCATCATAGCGCATGCGCCAAAGCGCGCGCAGCCACAAATAAAAATGAAATAGTACTGTCTACATTGATATAATATTAAACAGATATGATATTTTGTACGCTTCAAGTTCAATGCGCTAGTGACTTATCTACCTTAGTTTAATATTATATCAATATATATATATATAATTAATATAAATATATAATAATTATATCAAAAAATTAAAAATATAAAACTAAAAAGGAGTTGATATTGACGTACTTTACCAATAGTATATCGAAAGGAAATTAAAAAATTAAATTATAACATTATTTCTCCAACAAAATAATGTTATAATATTTTTTTTTCATTACCGTACAGATTACAAACCATAGACAGCACCATTTCATTTTTTATCTGTGGCTGCGCGCGCTTTGGCGCGTGCGCGGTGATGCAGGGTGCAGAATTTTGGCGCCAAATACGTTTCTTTGCATTGCAAGTCGTTGTTGTGTTTCGCAATACAATGTATGAGATTAGATAAAGTAGTGTATGAAACTGTACATAATTAGGTATTACACACTCGTGTGATACTATTATAAAACTCGCTTCGCTCGTTTTTTAAACTCACACTCGTGCTTAATACCCCTCATTATGTAACAGTATCATAAACTACTATTATAACTATCAAATTGCACTGACGACAGCAGGTCAAGCTACCCGAATCTGTAAAATTTTTCCCAGTCAGCCTTGAACCGTAATACCTTACTGATAAAGTTGAAAATCTACTAATCTGTCAAACCACTTGTTTGACAGATTGTAGTGTGTCTTTATGTGCTATATGCCTATACATAGCTAAAATCTGTTGAATAAATTATGAACCAAAACGTATACATATTCAGATGTCAAACATGGACGGGAGCCGCACCGCCTGGATCAGTGACACGGAATTGGTGGGCATTTTGGAAAGCACCGCACTGTAGTTTTAAATACGGTGTAGAGTGTTTTTTTTTTTTTTACTTTTTTTTTTGTATCATGGGCATGTAAGTAATAAGTACTACGTACAACTGGAAGGCTTACTTGCAACCTTTCAACATATCAAAATGAACCTTAAATCTTTACAAAGTCTTTTTATATAACCAATATCTACCAGCCAGAATTGTTTATTTTAGTTATTTTCATAGTCTTATGACTTATGGGATTCTTCTCTGGGGAACTTGTGCGGACATCAATACCATCTTTGTTTTACAGAAGAGGGCTGTTCGAGCCATTTACAACCTTGGTCCTAGAGATTATTTATTTTTTAATTTATTTTTAGAGATTATTAGAGAAAAGTTCAAAGAGGTGAACATTCTGACTGTAGCTTCACAATATATATTTGAAAATCTTATGTATGTTCATAAAAATATCTCGAATTTTAAGAAAATAAGCTATATTCATAATATAAATACCAGGAACAAACACAATCTTGCTGTACATCACACTCGTCTCCACTGAGTAGGCAACTCGTTCATGGGTCAATGTATACACTTTTACAACAAGCTTCCAACATTCGAAACTTACCCATTAAAAGATTTAAGAACCATATAAAGGCCAAACTTTGCAAAAAGGGGTATTATAAAATAACGGATTATTTAGAAGACAAAAAAGCTTGGAACTGAGCTGCTCGCTCTGTTAAGCATTGTTATTAAGCGATATGCGTAATTATAAGGTAAATTATTGTAAACATGTTTATTTTTAAAGTCTGGACTTGTCCCTGAGTTTGTTTCGGCTATTTCTTCTCAGTTAGGAAATGCCGGCTTCATCTAGTTCATAAATAATAAAATAAAAAATAAACATGACGTGTAAAAGTGATCAGTGATCCTACTTGCTTAATAAACGATTTCATTTCATTTCTACTTAGAGAAGTGAGCTCAAGTGAGACATATCTTTTCTTGATGTGTCTCTTTCGCACAATTGCGAAAGATATAGGGATATATATACACAGCATGTGTATACAGATAAGAACGGTTAGACTAGTTAGAAAGAGATGAACCAAGATTTATGACCTCTCACTCGGCGCGTGCTTACTCGCACAGTAAGCCTTCCAGTTGTACGTAGTACTTATTACTTTCATGATTATGGGAGCTTTGACGTCACGGGCTTGGTTGTTAATTCTGTGTTTTGCTTGTGTTCATGTCCTATTATAACAACAGATGTTGATATTGACAAGACGGGATAGGAAAGTTTAAAATATTATTTGTATTTAATTTTTTAAAGTATTTTCCGGTGGCCTAGTGGTTAAAACACCAGCCTCTCAAGTATGAGTGAGCGGGTTCGATTCCAGGTCAGGCAAGTACCAATGTAACTTTTCTAAAGTTATATGTACTTTCTAAGTAAGTAAGTATGAAATCGTCAACCCGCATTGAGCAAGCGTGGTGATTACGCTCAATCCTTCTCTGTATGAGAGGAGACCTTTGCCCAGTAGTGGGACGATAAAAAAAAGGTTGATGATGAAAGCATTTTGAGGAAACCAGCATGTTCTGGAATAAAAATTTGGAAGTGATGTGACCTCTACCAACGCTCATTGGGCCCGCTTGGTGGATCATAGCCCATTGCCCCTGGAAGACAGGTTTGCTTCCCAGCAATGGGAATATTAAAAGCTGATCTGTGCATATTTTAAACTTTCCTGTCTCGTCTGCACAAATGGTCTAGAATTGTGCATAAAATTCAGAATTTGCAGTCACTTGCGCAGCTTTAATAAAACGAATGGACTCTGTGACTCTGTTATTAAAATAGGACTTATCAGTTTCAATGTTTATATTTTTTTTTAATAAAAGCTTTTATTAACTAACAAAACTTGGTAAAATGGTGTAATGCTAAATAATGGTGAATTGGGCTAGGTACATAGTTAACAAACTCATGAAATAAAACATGCGTTTAGTTTTTTAACTAAGTCAAGTGGTTTTTTTGTTATCCTTAGTTAACAATCTAAACCGGGATATTTGTCTATTCAGGTTAAAATATCGAACTTTTCATGCGGTAATTTTTCTGTGACGAGTGTTTATCTATTAAAATAAATTACGTAATAATAATTATGTGATGACACGGTTGGTGTAGTGGCTGAGCGATCGACTGCTGCGCTGCGTGTCGCGGGTTCGATTCCCGTACGGAACAAATATTTGTATGAACTACAAGTGGTTGTTCCGGATCTGGCTGTTTGTGTTTGTCAGTTTATATGTTTGTAAACGCACTCACGTTACAGGAGTAATTTCTAGTGGGGGGCAAAGTTTAAAAAAAACAAACACAAATTAGGTAGGCAGAAGCTTAGCTTATTAATTTGTTTGATAAATTGGGCCTTTATCTAGAATTTTTGATTGTCATTTTGTAAGTACCTATGCAGATTCTGATGAAGTGAACGTTGGTTTGCATGCAATTCACATGTTTCCTACACCATTAAACTGCCTTTTCCAGACCAAGATTTTAATTTGACATTTTTTTTAAATTCGGTACAGGGAATAGTTTTTCAAATAAAAACTAAAATAAACAGAAACTAAATGCTTGTTCCGTTTTTCGTTTAAAAAAATAATGTCTACACTAACATTTGCATATTCAAGAAGAGTGATTAGTACTGTTATTTACTAAAACTCCATTAATACAATGTTCACGTCACTTGATTAACCATCCGTATTACTTACAAACCAGTACATTAATTTCTAACTAATCAATCTCAAAAATTACAGGAGGGCCTGCGCACGCGGCGGGTAGGTGGCTCCCTCTCTCTATCCGAAGACGAGATAGACTCCGAAGCGGAAGTGTACGACCCTCTTAATAAGCGCGGCGGCGGCAGGTGAGACCGAACTCTGCACGATCTGTGCAAAGCGCTCTACGAGTATGTGCAGTACACTGAATCCTGCTCAGATTAGCAGGACGTAGTTACTACTAGCAAGACATTATGTGTAAATTCCAGTATCATTGTTGTATAAGTGAAGTAAGGTTACCTGGAAATGACAGTATTGCAAATGTCTTACAGATATGGCATCAAAATGTCCTGTGAATATGACGTTTAAATGTCCTGTGAATAAGACATTAAAATGTCCTGAGAATATGACGTTTAAATGTCCTGTGAATATGAAATTAAAATATCCCGTGAATATGACGTTTAAATGTCATGTGAATATGACATTAAAATGTCCTGAGAATATGACGTTTAAATGTCCTATGAATATGAAATTAAAATGTCTTGTGAATATTACGTTTAAATGTCCTGAGAATATAACGTTTAAATGTCCTGAATATGACATTTAAATGTCCAGAATATGACGTTTAAATGTCCTGCAGTTAGACGTTAAAATGTCTCGCAGACACGACATTGTGTGATGTCTAAAGTGTCTTTACAGTATGCGGCAGAAGATACGACTATCTGCAAGTTTGTTTATCTAACAAGCAGGACTGTATTCCAGATAACACGTTTGTCTGAATTCATGTGTCATTTGAGCATCTGGCAGAAGATACAACAGCTTTGCATTAAGAACTAGTGGTCAGTATGTGGTATAATAGATAATGATTTGTACTATAAATGTAAAAAATTTAGAGGTGTGATATTTGATATTGTGATGTTTTTAATTTTGCGTTTACAACACGTGTTTTTTGTGTCGTAGCTACTGTATGTAGAAAACTGCCAGTGAGAATAAGTGGCATTATGTGGCACCAATTTGCCACCATATTTTTTTCCCAAAATGAGGTGTTTCCCTCAGTTGGACGATTGCAATATACCAGTTAAAAGTGAGATTTTATTCTAAGCTATTGTTATAGGTGTCTAATTTTAATATTTCAGTGATGTTATCGTAAGTTTTGCTGTTATGAGGCTCGTGCACATTGCGTCGAGATGTAAAAATGAATCTACGTGAACTCTATTTTTTATTGGCTAGATTAAAATGGTAGCTCTATACTATAATATTTACTATAATTATAAAAAAGCTCTTGATCTTAGTAGCATTAGTTATAGGTCGTCGCATGTATACGGCCAAATGCTTCTAAGATCGAGAAGTGTAATTTTAGTCTAGCAAATTAAAAACCAGAGTGTAAATGTCTGTTTTTTTTTTTTTATTTTGCGATGCGGTTCAGTGGCAGTAATGTGCACGATTGCCTTGATTATTATGATTTCTAGAACATTCGATCCGTTGGTGATCGCGAACTTATTATAAAAGACAGCATAGATAAATTATTTATTAAAAAAATATATGCGTGTGAGCGTAATTAGAGTGGTCTCTGTGGTCTATTAGAACAAATTGTCATTTTCATGAAGTTTCAATGTGTCTGTAGATGTAACTTTTGTGATTAAGCCAATGGATAGCTTTTTTTGAATTCCGCTTGGTGTCATTATATCAATGCAGTTAATGTTGTAGATTAATAATAAAAATTACTCTTAATTTACTCGTATACTTAAAAAAAAAATTGTATAATTGGCTAGACTAAAAAATATACAAGGTAGATTTAAAATTGTATTGATGTAAAAATTATGTAAAAAGGGCCTAAACTACAAATTAGTTCATAAATATGTAGATTCATGCAAATACCAAACTTAGGTAGTAGGTAATAGAACTGCATTTTAGAGTTGACTTTTAAATAACATACAAAATATAGATATCATAGCTAGATATGTAAATAGAATACTACTTATTATTACTCATTTGTATGAACTCCATTAAGGTTATACTTAATAGCCACTTTTCAACAAATTAGCTAAGTAAATATCTACTTACTATGTACTGGACGCAACAGGAGACTCATTTAATAAAGAAATGTTACCAAACGCTAGCAAAAACAAGGTATAAATGTCCATTGCAGTGAAATATGACGGTGCTGTTTTGTTATCGATAAAAAAAATGTCGATAACACCACTACACTAACTCTACTTCTTGCTCTAAGGTAGAAAAAAAGAGGTAACGTTGGATAGAAATAGTTTTCTCATGCATTTTAAACGCGTGAAGTGTAGGTATCTGTCATGCCTAAAGAGCCATTACGCGGTGTCGACTGGTCGATGGTGGCTGTGACTTACTATAGTTTAAATAGATGCTTACGCACTTGGTCGATGGTCGCTAGTGAGGCTTTGTCTATGTTTTGGTTGCTAAGGGGCTGAGTCGCTAGCGATCGGTCGACGGCGTAATAGCTCTAAGAATAAATACATTACTCAAATTCTAAATGATAATTTCTAACGCAATGTCTGTATGTATAATTGTATCACGCATAAAACTTCTGTTTTAAGAAATATTTTGCACAAAAATTATTTTCAACACTAATTTGCAACCCTTACAGTACTTACGAGTATCTATGCTAAACAATATGTTAGGTATTAATTTATACTTTTTATATCAATAAAAATGTACTTTTATTAACTCTGCTCTTTGTATATATATATCATTTACAGTTATTTTGTACAGCATATCTGTATTTTCTGAATTTGTATGTAGTATTTTTTTTTTCGTTTTACTTTTTTTAATTACACAATGTATGGCCGGCTTCCCGGGCCAAGTTGGGGACAGACTATGTCCAACGGTGGACGTTTTTCGGGTGAATGAGGAAGATAATAATATCAACCCAACCCGTAAATGTAGCGTTTGAAGGACTTCCAAAATATTTATTATTATTTATATATATTTATTTTTTATAATTATTTAAAACACGAACAATAAATTAAAACTTATATCAAAACAAATTTGTGTTAATGGAATAATGACTGTTTTTTTTTTACCAAGATTTCATTCCCAAAAATCCGCCCTAACACGCGTGTGAAAATCCATCCTAGACGTAAGAATTAAGTTGATTTTACTAGGGCTAGCGTGGATTTTTGCATGGATGTTTGGGAGGGATAACCGGAATCATCCATATTTATTATTTTGTGACCACAGTTTTATTTCAATTGTATTTCTGCATCCATTCTTCGTGTTATTTTCGATGTAATATCGAAACCTGTTACTTGTAGGTAATTATTTATGATTTGTCTAACCGACTGAATGTAAATAGCTTTAAGTATGCCAAGAGGCATAAACGTGTTTAAAAAAACCAAATGCCTAGCTCAAATATTGTAATTCATATAATTTATAAAATAAATGCTTATTATAAAATGTTTTGCGTTTCAATAATGATCATAATACCATAATAAAAGCTTATTCTGAATAAAATATTATTAACAAAATTAAAAAACTTTAGCGGCAGTAATTTTTTCTGTCATTTTCTTAGTCAATGTAAGATCTGAGGTTCATTTTCATGATCAGATTTTCCTTCGTGGCCGTGACAAGAGCTAAATAGCTCTGTACATTCAAAGCTTCCACGTTATCACCGAGATCTACTTTGATATTCTCCACTTTCCCTATATATCTCGTCCTGTAGTAATGTCCAATGTCAACTCCGTAATGTTTTGTCTCTGTGGTACCGTCCCACTGTTCAGGTTTCCGTATCTGTATTTTCTCAACGATCTTCGTCCCCAAGCTCTTCCTAAGGTAAATCCTGAAATCTGGACTATCGCACAAGTTGACCAACACCTGCATAGCTCTTAGTTGAAGTACTGGAACGTCGTGCATCACGCTCAAATCTACCAGACGGTAACTCAATTGGGATACGAACTCTTTAGTCCGCCATTTTGACATGGTCGTTAGTGAAGTGTAGTTCATTAAACCCAGAACGCTGATAATGATATGTAGATCTTCTGAATATAAATAGGGTAATAAGAATTTCATCATGTCGTAATTATCGGCTAGTTTCTTTCCTATGCTGTGCTTACAGAGCTGTCTCATGCCCTTCATCGCAGCTATTACTATCCTATTGTCTTCGTATGACATTAATTCCAACATCACTTGAAAAGCGTTAAGTTTTAGTGCCTTAGTAGGCTCCCAGCCGGTTAAATTGTTCAGAGACTCCAAATGTAATAGAACAATACCTACATGGTCATTTTTGATCACTTTCAGGAGGTTTTCGATGATTTTATCGTTTTCCGTAATGGTTTCCCAACTATTGCAATACCTAGTTAGGTTTCTTAAACAGTTGGCCGCGGCGTATCTAATTTCTTTGCGATCTCGCAAGAACAGGAACATGAGACGGTCTATGACGGTCGTATCGCTCAGGATCCGGGTCCTGCCCTGGTAGTAGTTACTGAGATGTGTGAGGATGAGGCAAACCTTCTCCCTGATAATGGGGTCGCGATCTTCCAGCAGTTCTACAAGTCTGAATGTGACGTTCAGACTGATAAGGAAAATGGCGTTTTCTGATAATTGAACCTGTTGGAGATAGGGTGAATTTAGTAAGTAAACAAACGAAATAATGTAACCATGTGAGTTTCTTTTGGATGTTCATCTCAATGTAGTCAGACGGAAAACGATGAACTCTAAAAAAATCAGATTGACGAAAAGTGTTTGCACAAACTAGGTACTTATGACAAGTAGTTTCATCATCATCATCATCTCAGCGTTTATCCCAGTCCCATCCGAAGCTTTTTCAGCTTTGGAGTCTGAGGTCCACTTTTACCAGCCTGACCTCCACAACTCGAAGGCGACATCGAAGCATTGCAGCTGACCAATTGTTGGGACTTTTTGAGGGCTCCAACAACTCTTTAACGACGGCCACTAGATGTTCGTATGGCAACCGGGACCAAGGGCAGTGCTTTCCGAGGCACGACCAGACCAGTGCAAATATTCATATTCATGCATGCAAATATTTGCACTGTGCGGGGATCGAACCCGCGCCACCTTGCGCAGCGGCCGCGTCCGCTACCGCTACGACACGGAGGCCGTCTGTTATGACAAGTAGTTTGGCAAGTACATATTGACCAGTTTCTTTCCGTACCTATTTGTATATGAACACTAGGAGTGAGTGACATTTGAAAATATAACTTGCTGGTGGGGATCTAGTTGTGGTAGCCCTAGGTTGGCGGTGTAATGTATAGTCACGAGCATCGATATCTCAACTCAGAAGCTTTTCTTTTTTGTTTGGGATATTAAATCATCAAATGACCTCTCCCGCTGTGGGCGGAGCGGAAGGGCGTGTCAGACTTTTACTGACTAAAACCCACCCGTGTTTCTTCACATGCCTGTGCGACGACCAGGGCCACGGTTTCTTTTTTTAACAACCCGCAACCCTGACCCAGGAGGCATCGGTCTTCGTGGACCCCGTCACGATGTGCTGACATCTCTTTGAGGCGCGCATGAAACACAACGCGGGCGGCGAGCTGCCCACTGCTCACCGCCCCAAGCCCGCGCCTACGGTGGCCGGGAGTTCGATGTCGTCTCCCGAACAGGGCGTCTCCTGCGGCGCCTAGTGGCGTGAGGAAGCTGGGATTCCCGCTGTCTCATGGAAGGTTAGGGCGCCGTGGCGCCTCTCTAGCTACTCCTCAAAGAGGGGACTTATCGCCACTATTGTGGCATGCCCATCAACTTGGAAATTTTGTATTACGATTATTGTTTGTAACAATATACCTAACATTTTATTCAAGAATAAAGAAGTAAATCGCTTTTGAATAAAGCCGAATGTGTTCATACTTTTGCTCGGACTGTCATCATAATCGGCCTATAGAATCCCCACTGCTGGGTTACAGACCTCTTCGAGAAGGAAGCTCACCATGCGGGTTTTCTTTTTGTTTTTTATAAATATAAGCCAGCGCTTGACGGTAATCCCGCCTGATGGTAAGCAGTGATGCGATCGTTGATGGTAAAGCGCGCTAATTTATTAAGAGCCTATTCACTCAGCCTTGAAAACTTGTAGTGTGACGCCACTGATTGTAGTGTGACGGAGTCCATTGCGTTGTGGTATCCTGACGATGTTTTCCATCACCGTTCTGGGAGCAGTGGAGATGGAATGATTCTCATAAAGTTGATATAGTAATACTTACTTGTATTATAAGTTACCTGATCTAGTAAAGTATGAATCGCTTGCAGTTTAATGAAGTTATCCTCCGAGGTGATATCCTTGTTGATAATGCGGAGTCCGAGGCGATCGAAGCCCAAACGAGTTCGCGTGATGTCCACCCATGGAGCGTACAGGGATGGCTGCATAGACGACAGTCTTTGCGCTGGTGGTAGTTCTAAATGGTGAAAAATAATTTCATAAGACTGCCGCTATATTACCAAAAAGTATTTAATAAACAGGGCAATAAATTGATTCCTATTACCTATGTGAAAGCAATTTATATATAGCAACTTGCATATCATCATCAACTTTTTTATCGTCCCACTGCTGGGCACAGGTTTCCTCTCATACAGAGAAGTGTTGAGCGTAATCACCACGCTTGCTCAATGCAGGTTGGCGATTTCAGACTTAAATTCCAGGTTTCCCCAAGATGTTTTCCTTCACCTTCAGTCATTGGTGTCCAATATATACTTAGAAAGTACGTACGTATAACTTTTAGAAATGTTACATTGGTACTTGCCTGACCTGGTTCGAACCCGCGCACTCATACTTGAGAGGCTGGTGTTTTAACCACTAGGCCACCACGACTACTTGCGTATATCAAGATGTAATAAAAAGTAAAAGTGCGCTTTTTAATGAATAAAGAAATCAGAGTTTTGTAGTTTCTTCGTACCACTTTATTTACCACTATTTCCCTTGGATATGGCATGGGGATTAGTGGTAAAAAAGTGTTCGAGATATGTGTGCCTAATTTTTACACTTACCATCGTGAGGATCAAACTGGGTCTTCCGCATAGCGCGTCGAACCGCCTTGTTGATCAGCTTGGGGTCTACGCTCGTTGGCAGCTGCAGATACGAATTCTTGTTGGGACAGTACATTTTTGGGTTTCCTAATAATAATTTAGAAAATCAAAGTAAATAATTATAAGCACTAATCGATCAACTTCTGTGGAGGAACCACCTGAGGTTTGTAAATATTTCGAACTATGAGAATCCACCAAATAAACATGAAACAAATGGGGCAAAATAATTTGACGATTATATTTGACATTTTGTAAGACTTGATAAAAGAGTTTTAACACAAAAAGTATAACAATATAGCAATTTTTTGATGATGCGACAATATGAAAGTTGCGACGCATAAATTGTAATGTTTATAGGTTGTTTTGAGATATTTCATAAAAGAGGTTTTACTACCTAAATAAATCGCAGGATAATGCTGTTAAATGTCTAGATGGAGATAAATTCATGTTAGGAAGGAGACAGCAAGTAAGCAATTGGTAGCAAGCAATCAAATCAAATCATATCATAATTCAGTCATTTTGTTACGAAGTTAACGACACTGGGCCTAAGAGTGGGTACTTGGAAAAGACCTCGAGACGTCTTGGAAAGACGCCGCGCTGCTATGCCACTGTCTACGTAATTTTGGCTATTGGTGACATTAAAATATTATTCAATAGCCTTTTTTCATGCAACGAATGGATTATCAAAACTTTTCTTAGCTATAAATTGTTTGAAATACTTCTTATCTCTAAGTTAGGTATATACGAGTCAGTCATCGTACATGACCCGCGCATATTAGCTACATACACAGATCAGCACTATTCCGTCGCCTTGCACAAATTATAGCGTAAGGCGACAGTACACGATCAGCCTTCAAAGACTGTACTCATTTGCACATTCATACCTATATTAGTTACGAGTTAGTTAAATATTCAATAAATCGTCATATTTCGCTATCCTCGACTGTTATTGAAGTTAATAACCAAGGTGTGAGCGAACCATTCAGCAGCGCATACATCTTTATGGTCCTTCGAGCCTCAAGATCATAATTTCGCGTTCTTTTGTGTGGTGGCGATTTGTTTGGGCAGGTCGACCAGAAGCAGCATCGAACCAGCTCAATATAAGAAGCATCACCTGCACAGACGATACCAACCGCGAAGATCACTGAGCGAGCAGCAGCAAATACAAAGGATCACTGAAGCACGCCAGTAGTTTCAGCAAAAACAAATAAGTGTCTCGAAGTATTTTTAACAAATTTTTCCATCATGGAGGGAGTTATCCAAACTCAGTATCCGATTATGGAGGCAATGCAAAAACTCCTCATCAATTTAAAAAAGACTGAAAAAGCCGCAAGACTCCCAGCATTGTGCAGAAGAAGATAGACCTCCTCGATAAGTATTATTCAGCAGCGCATACAAGGTATTTGTGTCGTCCTGTCACTGCTGGCCGTAATTGAGTCGATGGTCGGCAGCGAAGATTCCTGGGTCGCGGTGGTTTTTTTTGCGAAGCAGTCGTTTGGCTTCTGGAGGCTGTGGAAAAGAAGAGGGAGATCTCTTCTAGTCACCGGCCTACAGCAGGCGTACCGGGCTGCGTCGGAGGGCGGATAACGCCTTCTTTTTGCCCCCCTAAATGAGTCCAGGGGTGACGGACTCGGGGACGTCTGTCGTCCCCCAAGCATCAGGACCCGAGGTAGCAGCGCGAAGTGTTGCACGCGCGTCCCTCTTAGATGTTGCGGGGGAGTCAAACACCTCACACTCACCCTCTCTCAACACCCCCCCCCCTTTCTGACCCGCATCCCAGCATGGGCGTGAGATGGAACACCGGAGTGGTTTCTAGTTAGTTAGAATTAAGTTTCTAAGTAGTAACCTTTTGTGCGGCGGGCATAAAGAAGGATATACCACGCCGAAAAAAAAAATTGTGCAGTAGTCGTGCATCTTGTTGGTTGGACTCTGCAAGCCCTGAGCCCTGAACTAAATGGTCTAAATCTAAATCGATCAATCACATTCGTTTCGAAGATTTGTTGTTAAAATAAGACTGCTGTTGAATTGCAGCTGTCAGTGAGTCATAACTGTGAAGGGCTGTAGTTGTTATATGAGCATACATCAACTTGTTAAGTGTTTTCTCAGGATATGAGGTGATATTATATGAGGATAACAACAGAAAAGGGCTAACACATTTCATAAAATGTAAAGTAGACTGTCTAGTTATTATGAATGTTGATGGCTATAAGAGTAGGGGAAGACCAAAGAAACGATGGATGGAATGTGTGAAGGATGATATGGCTAAGAAGGGGGTGACTGCCGAGATGGCTTCTGATAGGGATGTATGGAAGAAAAAGACATGTTGCGCCGACCCCAAATAAATTGGGATAAGGGCAGGAGAATGATGATGGAGACTGTCTAGTTATTTCAATAAATAAAGCAAAGTGTGATTGTGACTAATAACCTTTATTAGCTTAAGAAATGTATAGAAATTAGAATTATACAAAAGTAATCTTTTGATTGCTTGAATTCGCGGTGGAATATGCATTTCAATCGTTTGATTATCTAGCAACACCGAGCTCAGTTTTTATCCTTTCTTTTGTTGATAGCCATAATCAGATTCCTCTTTATGTCAATCGTTCGGCTCACGTAGCTGTACACATCATGAGGCTTAACAGTATCACCATAATCGCTCTTGATTGTCTCGAGGTCTTCCAAACACATCGTTTCATAGTTGTAACCACACGCAAGACCAAAAGTTGTAGTCTCTGAAGTACCTTCGAAATACTCATAAGGGTTAATTTTTATATTATTTATTACCCCTTCCCAATGGGTCTTAAGTTCGATCCTGATGTCGGAACACTCGCAGAGGTTGATCAACACCTGCATCGCTCGTGTTTGTAACACTGGTGTACTTTGTGAGACAGCTAGAACGACAAAACGCTTTACCAGATCATACGTGAACTGTTTCACTCGCCACAATGATCGTTCCGTCGTCGTTGTATACTGCATCAGATTAAGTGTGCTTACAATCACCTCAATGTTTGGAGAATATAGGAAACGTGTTATAGAAGTATTCATGTCGCATTCGTCGGCTAGCTTCTTGCCCACACTGTGTTTGCAAAGTTGTGTCAAGCAATCCATTGCCGCTTGTACCACACGATAGTGAGTATATATCAGAAGCTTTCTCATTACTTGAAAAGCATTCGCTTTTAGCGCTGGCACGGGATCCCACTCTGATAAGTTTTTGAGCGAGTTCAAATGGTATAACACAATCTCCATGTAGTCGTGTTTGATCATTTTCAGGAGACTTTCGATGATTTTGTCATTCTGTATAATGACTTCGCAAGAGCATCTAAATCTCGTTAGAGTTTTCAGTAAGAGAGACGCAGCGTATCGTATCTGTTTGCGGTCCTGCATGATCAGGCCTATCACGTGGTTTACGAAGATGGGCCTCGTCATGATTAGTGTCCTGCCTTGGTAAAAGTTTGCCAGACGTGTGAGGATAATGATAACCTTCTCCCGGACGATAGGATCGTTGTCCAACATCAGGTCGATGAGCCTGTACACAACGTGATGTTCCATAAGGAAGAAGACGCTTTCTGATATATGCACCTGTTTGATTATAAAACAAATCTTCTATTAATGGCTAACGTTCTAAATACTATGAAATACTTTTTTTTTTTAATAATTATAAACTAGTGCAATCGTTGATGGTAAAGCGCAGTTTATTAAGCCTATTCACTTAAAAAACTAAGGAATAGGAAGGATGACGGCAGTTGAGCGAGGTGATGCAATGTTAAACTCAAGACCAACAAGACCAAACGAAGCTGCGCAAGAGGGAGATTGATCTGGAGACTCTCCACGACCAAACTCCCGACACAACAACATTTGGCGCATTTTACCCGCCACATCGCAACACAACTGCTCAGACCCGTCCTCCGTACGGTTTCACCAGACATCATGCCGGAACACGACGAATCGCTTGGCGGCAAGACTTTGTCTGGTGGGTGGTACCTTCTGCCGGCAGCCGATGTTATGGCCTACCACCGCGAAAATAAATACTAAATTGATATCGTGAATTTTACTACATTCTAGAAGAATTACGGACTGTTTGAAGCTGTGCTTTGTCACTAACAAAGCTTTTTAATTTCTATTGAATATTCCATTCAATTGGTAGTCATATATATAGAAATTTTTAGACAGTAAAATCCCATAACTATTTACTAGTAAGTATTTCAAGAATTCTACAGCAAAATACGATATGTATTACACAATTCTTAAAGGAGAGGGACGTAGGAACCCTTTCGATATATGTAATTAAGTAAGCGTTATTACCTGATCCATCAAAGTGTGAATGGCTTGCAGTTTTACTAATTTGTCATGCGAGTTAAGTTCCCTGATGAGTATCGTGAGCCCGATTCGTTCGAAGCCCAGTCGAGCTCTTGTGACGTCAACACATGGCGCGGACAAGAACGGATGCTGGGATTCCAGCTTTTGTGCTGGCGGCAGCTGTATGTCATGAAGATAATCAATTTCATTGTCTGAAACGGAGGGTGAAGTGTATAATTTACATCAAGTTACCGAAGTAGTAATTGTTTATCAAAATACATTGGCAACGATTCCCTTGTTCACAAACTAGAAGAGGCTAATTGGTGACCCTGATTTAACTCGAGACGGTCTCCAAAGCCTAGAGCACAGGCGTAGAGTAGCCAGCCTTTCGGTGTTCTATAGGATGCATTTTGGGAGTGTGCGAGGGAATTGCATGATTTAATTCCCCCATCTCCGTTCCACCATCGGACGACCCGTCGTACGGCGAGTTTCCACCCTTACGTTGTTAATACTACTACGATCCGGACGAAGCGTTTCGCCTCCTCCTTTATACCGCGTACATCAAGGGACTGGAACTTGCCGGCGGCGGTGTTTTCGTCGGACTACAATTTGAGTGTCTTCAAGGCTAGAGTGAATAGGCTCTTAATAAACTAGCGCGCTTTACCATCAACGACAGCATCACTGCTTACCATCAGGCGGGATTGCGGTCAAGCACTGGTTTATAATATATAAAAAAAAAACTAAACTAAATTTAAGATGTTCTTCTTCTTCTTCAGCCTATATATCCACTGCTGGACAAAGGTTTCCCCCAAGGCTTTCCACGAAGACCGGTCTTGTGCTGCCCGCATCCATCGGCTTTCCGCGACCTTCACCAGGTCATCGGTCCACCTTGGTGGGGGCCTCCCTACGCTGCATCTTTCGGTACGTGGCCGCCACTCCAAAACTTTACTGCCCCATCGGCCATCGGTTCCACGAGCAATGTGCCCTGCCCACTGCCTCGAAGGATTTAAAAAAGGACAGGACATAATATGTCAGTTTAGACCTGTCAAATTAGTCCACGGTTGACGTAAATTGATGTATTTTTGGTCGCCATGTTTTAATCGCGTCTAAACTGTCTATGGAATATCTTAATTTGACAGGATTAAACTAAAATGTTATCTTCTATCCTTTTCTTACTGAAATGGAACGAAAAAGATGCACATAACTTAAAATTAGTTTAGTTTGTAAAGAAAAGAATCGGCGCCATTGTGTAATTTTTCGAACGTATCGGTATGAAGCAATGTATTAGCAATTTCCTTCAAATTGAATCTAATTCTGATTGATAGTCATAATTCCTCTAACTTTTGCACAACTATGTCGGGGTGAGTTTCCAGTAGAACGGTTTCAGCTGAATACCAGTATTTTTACATGGAGCGACAACCTATCAAATCCCCGCAACCCAGTTAGGCAGTGACAGGGACTAAACGGACTTCTTACGATCACCAACGGCTTAACGTTTAACGTGCTTTCCGAGGTACGGAGTGGTTTTGGTATGTAAAGATGGTCATCAATAAATAGAACGGCCGCGGCAAGCGTCACTTGACCTGATTAATCGACCTTTGCGGCTGTTAATAGCAAAAGTAGCCACGAGCCCTTTTTTTGTTTTGGTGTGGGAAATCATTAAATGACCTCTCCCGCTCTGTGCGAAGCGAAAGGGCGTGTCAGACTTTTACTGGCTAAAACCCACCCGTGTTTGTTCACTTGTCTATGCGCCAGGGCCACGGTTTCTTTTTTAACCTACCCGCAATCCTGGCCCAGGAGGCATCGATCCTCGTGGATCTCGTCACGATGTGCTGACATCTGTTTGAGGCGCGCGTAACACAACGCGCCGTCAAGCCGGGCCTGGTCCTTACCGGGCGGGACAAGCCTACGCCTACGGGCCACGAGCCCTCGGATTCTGATTAATAGTGCGTTCTGAAATTATGGTACAATTGGAGATCGATCTCTTCGATCTTTGTCAGATCCGCCGATTGGCGATAATTGTAAAGCGTTTCTTACCTGAACGTGATAAATATTTCTTCTTCATGGCCCTTTGCACAACCTTGTTGATGACCCGCGGCTCCATGGGGCATACAAGCTGGAGATAAGCATTCTTTTCAGGGTGGAACATGATTCCCCCTTGGACCTTGGCTAAGAAAAAGCGAAAAAAAATATAAATATGTAGCTACAAATAATTGTGGGCACAAAACAATAGATTTTGTAGTTTTGAAAGACGTCTTCAACGTCAAGTGATGGTTGATTTGCCAATTGTCTATAGGTTTTTTTTTTTGTTGGTTTTCGAAAAAGGATTTACGGGCGCTACTGGAGTTGATGGAAGTTACTCATTTTGCTAACTTGTATCCAAATTCTAAGCTACTGACTGAATTCAGATTACCATCGATTAACTAGAAATATAGTTATTTCCAGTCGGCATTTGCAAATATTTTCGTAGACTTGAGGGAATAAAAAGTTCAGTGTAAAGATATAAATATTAAATTTATTTACAAGTTCCTTTAGGCAGTATTTTTCAACATTAGTTAAAGGTTGATATAAATCAAGCTGTTGCAAGATTCTATACGTTCATTTTCATAAGTCTTCATTTCCTCGGGTATGGTAATCTGAGCCCTTTTCTTCTGCATTTAGTGTCCACTATAAGTTGTGCTTGTCTCTTAAGGTAGCAGCGCGAAGGTATGTCTTCTTCGTCCTCAGAAGCTGAAAATTAATGTTTAAGCGTAGATTATGGTGAATTGTCTCCTATTTTTTGTATATCTTATGGAACTATAGGAACTCCGTTTTGGTTAGCTTTACATAAAAGAGGATCATAGAGGCAAATTGGCGACCCAGATTTAGCTCAAAACGGTCTTCAAAGCCTGCAGAACAGGCAAAGAGTAGCCAGCCTGTCTGTGTTCTATAGGATGCATTTTGGAGATTGTGCGAGGGAATTTTCCGGGATAAAAACCTACCCTATTATTGAATCTGGACTTCTAACTTTACGTCTGCAAAATTTTAAAGCAATCGGTTCAGTAGTTACGGCGTGAAAGCGGAACAATCAAACAAACAAACTCACTTTCCGATTTTTAATATTAGTAAAGATATTTAGAAAAAATGCCCTAGGCTCTTTTCATCATGGATCGCAGAAGAAGTCGCGGGCAACAGCTAATGCGAATTTATTTTAAATTATTAGTAAATTACAACATGTTTGTAATATGTAGGTAACCATTGTTAATGCTGAAAGAATTCTAAAAAACTCTTTTGGCATATCTTGTATTTTCACTCGAGATCCCTATGGAACTTAGCAAAAATAAAAGTCATAAGGAAATTCAAATAATAACATAGGCAGGTGACGAAATGCGACGGGGTGTGTCAGGAAACAAGGAATTTGACGCGGGTGATGTCGCGGGTTGAACCTACAAGTACCTGAATGTCTTGAAAAGAAGTAAAGGAAACCTCAAAGATAGATCTAAGTCTTGTCACATCTCAAATTTCACTCAGACACAGAACTTCAAATCGATCCCGTACTTATAATTCTTAACACAGATATTACACGCACAGAATCAATTCAAAACCACATGTCATCACGAGAACTAGTATTAGATAAAAGAACTTACTCTGGACTTTTATTGGTTCTTTCTGCAAGAGCTCCTTGTATGTAGGTAGATTCTTCTCCGACTCTTTGGGAGTGGTTTGACTTCCACTCATTCCGGCCACTGAAGCTGCTGCGCTGGCCGGCTGAAAATGTTATACGTTTATAGGTATGAGAAACAGGTAGTAAAGTTCAATCATCTTCCATAGACAAGGGAGGATACTCCAACCAGATGGGTGGTAGGTATATAGTAAGTAAGTATGTATACTAGCGGCTAGCCGAAAGCGGTAATTCGATTGATGAAAATATGACCCAGGTTAGCGACCTATAGGTATACAATATGTAAAGAAAACCCTGTCCGATCAGTGAAGGTATTGTTAGGTATCGATAACTGTTTCTACTAATGCCTATAAAGCAAAGCTAAACTTAAAAAAAAATTGCCCCCAAAAAAAATAATGTTATTTCGCAAAAGCGAGGTTACTCAATAGGTACTATCAGCTGTAGAAGTCCATTTCCACCTTAAAGACTACTGTCGCCTGCGCTAAACCGGCCACGCACACTACCGCATTATTTTTTTTATCGCAGTCTTCGTCTTTCTTTAAAGTAATGCAAAATTTCGTTACTTCATTTGAAGTTGAGTTAGCGGCCGCACTTAACAATGGTGCTATCAAAAGCGAGCGATTGTGGGTTCGATCCTTATTATAGGCAACTCTTTTTGTTGTTTCATATAATTTAAAATTATGATAATTGATTTGTATTTTAAAGTAAAAATGTTTGCAAATAATATTTAAACAAATAGGAAAATTTATTGAATATTTATCCCAAAAAAGGGTTTTATTATATGTTTTAGTTTACTATAGGGGTAATATAATAAAAAATATATAAAAATAAAACAATAAGCATATTATAATGCAATATATTATAAAGTTATATATTATTCGGTATAGATATACTTATACTAACAAATGAAACAAACGTTGAAACGGCAGCATTGTAATATTTTATATAAAAGTAATCCTTGACAAACTTATGATATTGTTATGGTAAAAAATACAAAAAACATTTTTGGTTGTTAGATATGAAAATTATAATATTATACCTATATTATGATTAAAGAGGTTAAAGCTTAATTATTCATTTTCTTAAAGAAAAGAGGATTGAAGCTTAACCTGAATATTATTGCAATCATAAAATAATCTATACTTAGAACACATAATAGTGCTTATTACATTTATATTTTTTTTGTGTGTATAGCATAGTACTAGTGCTGCCATCCTGCAATGCCTTTTTTCGGAGTTTGAAGGCATGAGATTATAATCTTCAAGCGCTTTCTTAGTTCAAAATAAACGAACTTATTTCTTATCGAATTCCGAAATTATTGTTTTTATAATTTACCAAAAGTAATTTGTATTGAAATTGCAAAAGGCGACATCTGTTAGCCATTAAGCCAACCGAACATATTACTGTCACTTAGCTAAATTACTTTAGAGATGGTTTAGAGTCCGTTATTAAGATATTTATTGGTATATATTTAAAACACTCTGTAGGACACTTCTGCACTATTTTTGTTATAAATAGTTTTTTTTTTGTTTAGCTCGATAACACTCCACCAGCCTCGCCAATTTATTTTTAAACCACAAATGCAACCTATCTTCTTCGCACGATTTAAAAGTTTATTCAACGGTAAATATTGTCGTTTCATTTCACTTGTCTCGACAGCTACCTTCGTCCTCCAACCTCTTGACCTTGACCTCCAACGGCTTACAGTATTTCTCTAAAACAATAACAATTTTATTACGCACTTGCTACAAGCGATTGGTTTGCACCTTACATAAATAATAATAAAAACAACTTACACAAAAGCCGGTTTCATATGATATTTGAGATATATTGCTGCATATGCCTGCATATTGATTAAAAAGTAAAACTAATAACACAAACTGGTAACTATATGTTCACCAACCAACAACAGCTAAGTAATATTATTTGAGTTATTGTAGCTAATAATAGTTATTGTAGGTAGCGGAATATTTTTTGTGAAGTAGTGATTCAGATTCTTTTAAGTCTACCGTCATCTTTTTATAATGACTCTAATATAGAAAAAATCTTAAAAGAAAGTATCATCTTTAAGTTGCAGATCGGTATTTTTAGATATTTTTGTTGTAAGCATTCATAACTCACCAATAAACATTTAAAAAATAATTTTGTAAGTTATTATATTCGAACTCGAACCACCTTGAACGCCTATCAAGGCGAAAACCGTTAGGCCATTGAAACACTTACTGTAGACGTTGAAATTAGTAAGTAGTACCTAACAATCATAAGCGGGCAGCAAGTGTATGAGCGTGTATCAAACTTTATTATAGAAGAAGGTCGTAACTACAACTAGTATTGCTTGGCCATAGTTTTGTGAGATTGCAACTCGACTTTTGGTCTTGACTGTACATGTGCGGTAGACAATTCATGCGTGGGCGAAGGGGGGCAGGGCACGCGGCACGCGGTCGCATCGCTCACAATAACACCGTCAAAATGGTGTTGTCACTTTTTAAAAAAATACCAAATTTTGGGCAAATTAGAATTAATTCGCGAAAAAAAAAGATTACTTCAAAATTCATTAGTATTGATACTATGATGATTGTGTAAAATTTCATATTTTATTTGGTCATGTGTTTACCTAACCTTTATTATCCTTATGGGTCGGATGGAGTTTTCTTTACATAATGTACTTATAGTAGAATATTATGAAGATAATCATCATCATCATCACAGCGTTAATCCCAGTCGCATCCGAAGCTATTCCAGCTTTGAAGTCTGGGGTCCGCTTTACCGGTCTAACTGCTGATATGGCTAAACTTCGTGACGTTCGTCAACATTTTCCGTGAAGCGATTGCCGTCTGACCTCCACAACCCGAAGGCGACATCGAAGCATTGCAGTTAGACCAATTGTTGGACATTTGAGGGCTCCAACAACCCGTAACGACTGCCACTAGATGTTCGTATGGCAACCGGGACCAACGGGTTAACGTGCTTTCCGAGGCACGACCAGACCAGTGCAAATATTCATATTCATGCATAAAAATATTGGCCCTGTGCGGGGATTGAACCCGCACCTCCTTGCGCAGCGGCCGCGTTCGCTACCGCTACGCCACGGAGGCTGTCAATATTATGAAGATAATGAGTATATTTTAGTTTACTGATTCAGTGTTATCGCGGTTACGAAGGACCAGAAAGAATGTTGGTGGAGTAGTGGACTGTATCATAGAGGAGAATGAATGTTCACGCAACATGTAAATTGTAATTTAATTTCTAAATTTAAGTTATTATATCGATACAATGGACACATTGGTGGTGTTATGTCTGGCGGGCATTTGTCCGACGGTTTCTTCTCGGAAAGTTATATGTATGCTAGTTGCACGGGAAACTCTGCTTGCGAGTTGTAGAAACTGAGTGAGGTTGTACAAAATGCTACATAATTATGTTTGAAATGTTATTACATTTATTTATTTATGGAAAATATTAAGTGTACTAGGGACGACTGGACGGACGACTGGGGGACGGGTGTGTAGGGGAGACTTAAGTTGTAGACGTTTATTTTGATCAGTCTTGAAGTAATTTGAGTTACTGTCTCCTGGATGGATTTTTTTTTTTTGAACTTTACTATAATATTCCAAATCCTGGAACACAGACCTCCTCTTTCTGCGGGAGGAAGTGGGCTATACTTAATCCACCTCGCGAGGCTAGTGAGGTCTGTCACGAGTCTTCAAACTTTTGGTTAAGGACATGGCGATTTCTTTACGTTGTTATTCTTTGGTGTTTTGAGAGCAGTGGTGGTGAAATACTTTATACAAATTAAAACGCTTGCTCGAATTGGAACCCATGACCAACAACGCGTAAGGCGATTATCACACTGCCACACATCTCGTTGCATGTTGCGTGTCAACGCACCTAGGCGCTTACTTGCGGGAGTGGAGATCACTCGGTTTAAGCACTCACGCGCGTTGCTGCGATTTGTGGATTCACGGCGGCTCTGACACATTTTATTTAAAGCCACGTCAAGCCCCTCTCGAAACTTATATAACACTCCGAGACTGGTGTGAGATACCTTGCATCTCGCCTTGCACCTTATCTGCTTGTAGGAGCGTGAACTGCATGAACGCGCGTGGATGGATTTTCGGTGTGATTGGACTGTGCGAGTTTTTTTTAAATACATATTTATAAAATAGTGCTTGACCGCAATCCCGCCTGATGGTAAGCAGTGATGTAATCGTTGATGGTAAAGCACGCTAGTTTATTATAAGCCTTTTCACTCAAAAAAAAAAAAAAAACTGAGTGAATAGGAAGGAAGACGGCAGTTGAGCGAGGTGATGTAATGTTAAACCCAACAACACGACCAACGATGCTGTGCCAGAGGGAGATTGTTCTGGAGACTCTCCACGACTAAACTCCCGATACAATAACATTTGGCGCATAGTAACTGGCACATATCGCAACACCACTTCTCAGACCCGTCCTCCGTACGGCTTCACCAGACATCATTGCCGCTTGGCGGTAGGACTTTGTCAGGTGGGTGGTAACTTCTTCCGGCAGCCGATGTTATGGCCTACCAACGAGAAAAAGCAGTTGTATATACAAGCAATGTTAAAACATGCATTCATGCGCTGCTGCATAGTGCATGGCAGTGTGATAATCGCCTAAATGCTCTATTTCGGTTTGTCTTTATGGTCAGAATATGACTATACTCACAGCAGAAGGCACCATGATGATAGTAGTATCCTTCTGCTTCTCCTTGATATCTTCGGTTTTGGCTCGTGCCTTCTCATAACGGATTGTCAGAACAGTCACTATTTCTTGCACGTCTCTTGCTTCGGCTGTCCATTCAGGCATGCTGGGCTCCGGGATGATCTGCAATTCATTTTGGAATTAATATCCTTATGGAGAGTGAAGGTTGGGTTTTATTAGGTTGGGTATATACCTACTAGTGCTTGACTGCAATCTCGCTTGATGGTAAGCACTGATGCAATCGTGAATGGTAAAGCGCGCTAGTTTATTCTAGCCTTGAAGATGCTTAAATTGTAGTCAGACGGAAACACCGCCACTGGCAAATTATTCCAGTCCCTCGATGTACGCGGTATATAAGAAGAGGCGAAACGCTTCGTCCGGGTCGTAGTGGTGTCAACAACGTAAGAGTGGATACTTGCCGTACGACGGGTCGTCCGATGATGGTACGGAGATAGGGCAATTAAGTCATGAAATTCAATGGCATACTCTCCAAAATGCAGAAATTTAGAAAACCGACAGGCGGGTTACTCTTCGCCTGTGCTCCAGGCTTTGGCGTTTGTTAATGGGTCGCATTAAACAACGTGTAACATAAAGGGTATATACATAACAAAGGCATGGCATCTTTAGATGATATCAAACGATATTGGAAGGGTTTTTTAATCCTATCTCTTTATGTTAGGAAGTTATGAGGAAAAACACCGCCTGTGATAGGCTACTATCATACTAGTCGCACAGAGATATTGAAGACATTTATCGGATTTTGGCAAGTAACAAGACGGGTAACGAGTAGTTATTAACGTATGCAGTGTGCTGCCACGTTTGTTCTGATTTGATTTTAAGAAACACACGATACCGAAAATTTGGTACCAATTTTTTGAGTATTTTATTTTGAGTTGAAACCCTTCCGATATCGTTTGATATCATCTAAAGATGCCATACCCTTGGTATGTATATACCCTTTTTGTTACACGTTGTATATGAATTTTACACATCTACGGATCGAATCCGGCAAGCCGGGACAGCACTAATATACGGAAGCGTCTTCTGAAGTAGATAAAAAATCCTTTATTTATAATTACTATACACTGTGATATACTGTAATACAGGCTATTCCCAAATACCTACATACTAATCTCTCAACAAAGGATTCCTGGAAATCTTTGTTCCTTAGGAATCTTTGTAGGAAAAATTGGTGTTTAGCTGAGACATTTTTTGAAGAAAGAATAAATACAAATACAAATATTTATTGAAAACAAAAACTTTTTCAATTTTTGTGTACAATCAAACTGCATTGGAACAATAGGTTTATCCTGTCCCCTAAACTAGGCTGGGCCCTTATCTTAGGGGGCAGTGCCCGGCTATAGGGTATGCTATACAACGTGTAACAAAAAGGGTATATACATACCAAGGGCATGGCATCTTTAGATGATATCAAACGATATTGGAAGGGTTTCAACTCAAAATAAAATACTCAAAAAATTGGTACCAAATTTTTGGTTCCGTGTGTTTCTTAAAATCAAATCATAACAAACGTGGCAGCACACTACGTACGTTAATAACTACTCGTTACCCGTCACGTTACTTGTCAAAATCCACTAAATGTCTTCAATATCTCTGTGCGACTACTATGATAGTAGCCTATCACAGGCGGTGTTTTTCCTCATAACTTCCTAACATAAAGAGATAGGATTAAAAAACCCTTCCAATATCGTTTGATATCATGTAAAGATGCCATGCCTTTGTTATGTATATACCCTTTATGTTACACGTTGTATAAAGCAATTTTAGCAGAGGTTCCAGTGGACAAGCAAGTTCTTGAAATTTGACCTTGTGTCAAACTTAAAATATTGAGAGTGATACATTATTAGTGACTTTATTGTTCCTATTAGTACCTACTTACATCTAACAGCTTGCACAGATCATACAGTAGTCTCTTTATCTCAAGCAACAGAGTCTCCAGTTCGTCCATATTCTTCTCTAACTCGGCGTAGATCTCATTCTCTTGTGCTATCTCTTCTTTTAACATTGTTATTTGATCTTGAGCCCTGTATAGTGATAAAATCTATTCTTATACTGTTCTTCTTACTTATATTATAAACGTGAGAGTTTGTATGAATGTATGTTTGTTACTCTTAAACGAAAAAACCACTTAACCGACTTGGCATACAAGTTTACAACCAGGGGCCTTTATCTGCTATTTTTATAATTTTGTCGTTCCAACACGATGCCATTGTCATTATGATAAAATTTGGTAATCTGCTAAATTCATAATGATCGATCAATTATTAGTTAGTTTTATGGTGATAGAATGACATTACCGTATTGCCATTATTATAAAAACCGCTAGTAGAACAGATTTTCTTAAAACTACTACTCATTTTGAACAGTTATTAATATGGAGTGTCACTGATTGACCACTGGAGAGTCATAATGACGGCATTTTGTTAGCAGATTACGAAACTTGTCAAAATCGACTGTTATGAGATCACTGATTGACTATTTTGACATTATTTTAATAGCAGACTAAGGCCCCAGGACTATCGTTAAAGATAGTTTTTTATCCAAATCCATAGAATCGAAACTTATGAAGGTGAAACCGTTGGACACAGTTAGATAATAATAATATTATAAGGACTTTAGTCTTGAGCAAGGTTCTGTAACACGGCTAGTTTAGTTTGAGTACAAGAAAATCGGGGGAAATCGCCTATGAAATTCAAGGTCACTGCTGGGCGCAGGTCTCCTCTTATATAGAGAAGGATTTAGCGTAATCTCCACGCTTGCCCAATACGGGTTGGCAAGTATCTATACACCTACATTTTGACAGTTTAAAGTTGGGTATGAAGGGGCGAGCGTAATTTAATTGTAAGTACTCTCTCTCACCGAGAGCGGTAAGGCCTGTGGGAACATTATGGACTGATTATGTTTATGTAAGTCATGGTGGCCTAGTGGTTAAAACAGCAGACTCTCAAATATGAGTGTGCGGGTTACATTCCACGTCAGGCAAGTACCAGTGTAACTATTCTAAGTTATGTATACTTTCTAAGTATATCTTGGACACCAATGACTGATTAAAAGGTGAAGGAAAAGATCTTGAGGAAACCTAGACTTCTGAAGTCTGAAATCGTCAACCCGCATTGATCAAGCGTGGTGATTACGCATAATCCTTCGCTGTATGTGAGGACACCTGTGCCCAGTTTAATGATGTTTATGTAAGAAAGGGCAACCTTATTGCAAACATGTTGTAGATTTGCCACTTTTTGCTGAAATCACTCACTCGTCCTTATCCTTAACCGAAGCAAACTTGAAGGCTTCAAGTTCTGCCATCATGTTCGTCTGGGTCTTTTCCAACTGCAGTTTCTCTTCTTCCGTGGTCTGTTGAAGGTAGCTAAGCCGCTGTGACGTATCACGTTGAGCTTGGAACCTGTCGAATACTTCCTCGGCGTCTGTCACTCCTATAAAATATAGACTTGGTTCTTATATCAATTACTTGTTTTTGATAATAGGGATGTAACCTGCGTAAAAAAAAAAATGATTCTATTTATTCCGTCATTCAGATTATAGAAAAATATTGGATACGTATATTTTGTTTTATCAAATCAATAAAAATTGACAAATATAAAAGGCGTCAAAGATCAGGAGTGGTGGCTGGTGACGTCACTGGTCGCTAAAAAGTGTAACGTGCAGTGACGTCACACGAGTTTTCAACGCCCTGTGTCGTCTTAATTTTTTGTTTATATGAACATAGAAAAAATACATGTTTAGTATTTTTTGGAAATCTGACTGACGGACAAATTAGTTTTTTTTAGTCAATACTTTCATAAGAAGGAGAGCACCGGTGGCCTAGTGGTATCGGCTGTGACTTATAAGTTGTACGTTATAGGTAGGGTTGTAACGGAGGCTTGTTAGCGGAGGCGGAGGCGGATGCGGAGGCGACGAGTCTCACCTCCGCGGACGCGGAGGTTAACGGAGGCGGAGGCGGAGGTGACAGTACATATATAAAAAAATGAAATTTATGATTAATTAAAACAAAATTTTTATTTTAAATATGTACATTAATAGTAGTATACTTGGTAAAAAAAAAAACATTACTTTCTTGTAATGAAAATTAAGGAGAAACAAATTGTGTTTGCCGCATTCCCGCCTCGCACTAGTTGATTCTTGACCATTTCGCGCTCAAACGCGGCCGGACGGTTGTCGAGCGTCGCAGCTTGCGCGTTATTTATTTTATAAATACGTAAATAAACCTCCGTTATAACTCCGCAAAAATTGTGCGGAGGCGGAGGCGGAAGCGAAGATACGATTTCTTGCGGAACTTCCGCAGTAACGGAAGCGGAGGCGAAGCTCCGTTACAACCCTAGTTATAGGTTCGAGCCCCATTAGGCGCTTTACTTTGTGTAAATAATTTGATCACCACTGCTCTCAAAACGGTGAATGAAAACATCGTGAGGAAACTACAATGTTCTAAAGGCAAAGCCTCGATGACATGTGACACCAACCCGCATTGAGCCCGCGTGGTAGATTTAACGACACTCCCTCTTACCGAGAGGAGGCCTGTGACCCAGGAGTGGTAACATTATGGGCTGATTATGATAAGGAAAATCCTTACTAATATTATAAATCGGAAAGTGAGTTTGTTTGCTCCTCTTTCACGCCGTAACTACTGAAAAGATTGCTTTGAAATTATATTAAGTAATAGGGTACTTTTTAACCCGGAAAAAAATTATATTCCGAGGGAAATCTAAAAAGCGCTCTAGAACCGAAGCGTGGCGTAGCGGTAGCGGACGCGGCCGCTGCGCAAGGTGGCGCGAGTTCGATCCCCGCACAGTGCAAGTATTTGTATGCATGAATATGAATATTTGTACTGGTCTGGTCGTGCCTCGGAAAGCGCGTTAAGCCGTTGGTCCCGGTTGCCCTACGAACATCTAGTGGCAGTCGTTACGGGTTGTTGGAGCCCTCAAAAGTCCTACCATTGGTCTAACTGCAGTGCTTCGATGTCGCCTTCGGGTTGTGGAGGTCAGACGGCAGTCGCTTCATAGAAAATGTCGAAGTTTAGCCATATCAGCAGTTGGACTGGTAAAGCGAACCCCAGACTCCAAAGCTGAAAAGGCTTCGGATGCGACTGGGATTAACACTGGGATGATGATGAACCGAACTCCACGCTGGCGAAGCCGCGCGCAGAAAGCTAGTAGAGCTATAAAGAACCAAGTTTGCTGAACTATTAAAACTCCGAATCAATTAAAACATAATCTTTTCTTATATTCATAAATCTAGATCACTGCGGCTGCGTTATTTTTTATTAAATACTCTTTTTTTTTTTAATAATTGTAAACTAGTGCTTGACTGCAATCCCGCGTGATGGTAAGCAGTGATGCAATCGTTGATGGTAAAGCGCACTAGTTTATTAAGCCTATTCACTTAAAAAAAACTTAGGAATAGGAAGAATGACGGCAGTTGAGTGAGGTGATGCAATGTTAAACCCAAGACCAACACGACCAAATGATGCTGCGCTAGAGGGAGATTGATCTGGAGACTCTCCGCGACCAAACTCCCGACACAACAACATTTGGCGCATCGTACCCGCCACACATCGGAACACAACTGCTCAGACCCGTCCTCCGTGCGGCTTCACCAGACATCATGCCGGAACACGACGAATCGCTTTTGTAACGAGGATAAAACTTTTGTTCCCAATAGCAATCTATTAAACTGTGTTTTGTATGATGCAGTTACCAGTTAATTTCATCAACCTCTGGAAGATGTTCTCCATCTGCTGTGAGGCTGAAACCTCTTCTGGGACGGCTTCTCCCTCCGTGGATCCTGTTGAATCCTGACGTACCACTGGTCGGGCTATTGGCAAAGAAAAGAGAAGACATTATACAAATAGAGAAAAATGGGATCTATCAGTTTTGAGAATAGTGATGCGTTCAGTTGTTTTGTGGACGTTTCTTGGACCCCTTATTACTAAACAAAATTGCGAATAGGTTTGATTGTGTTAAATTAATCACAAGCTGCGCCACGCGGTTTCAGCCGCGTAGGTTTCTATATGCTCCTATTGATCGCAGCGTAATGTTATATAGCCTAAAGCCTTCCTGGATTCAAGGTCTATCCAACGCATCAAGAATTTTTCAAATTGGACCAGTAGTTCCTGAGATTGGCGTGTTCAAACACAAACAAACAAACTCTTCAGTTTTATACATTAGTATAGATTGTTATATGATTAACGTATTGACAAACAAACAAATGACTCACAGGCAGGCGTATTACTAAATATTTTCTCCTTTCTTTTTTTTTCTTTATTTTTAATGTTTCAAATTTTGCAATATATATCTGTATATTTATAAAACGTAATCATGTTTTATATGTTTATATATTTTTATGGCATTTCTGGGTTTTTAAACATAAATACATTTATCTACTGAATTGTTATGAACTGATTGTGGGAGATAATTATAGTCACATTACAAATCTAAGCACGCACACAAGCGCACACGTCTAAGGGTCCTTAGTAGGCATTTCATCCATTTTGGTTTGTTTTGTATGCAGAGGAAAAATGTGACAGATTCAGAGGACAAATGTGACATATTTTTAGGATAAAATATTAGCTATAATAAAAATTACTGAAACCAATTCAGTAAACGAAAATACTTTCTTATTGTGCATTAAATCAGTATTAGTTTAGTCTTCATAAATTTTAGTCTAGTCCTGTCAAATTGTCTCGCCTGATGTAAACTGACGTAATTTTAGTAGCAATTTTTTAAATGGCGTCTAAACTATCTATGAAAAATCTTAATTTGACAGTACTAAACTAATACGTAATCTTCTGTACTTTTCTCGATGAAATACGTATTATAATTTATAAACAAGGGAATCGGGGCCATTGTATATTAGGACTAATAATGGTAATTAAGGTCATTATTATCACCTTGTGGTGGAAACACCCTCTTCTCCAGTTTTTCTAACTCTCGTTTCCTCTCTGCGAAACGCTGCGCGAAGTAAGCTCGTTCGGAGGCTCGTGAATGTTCGGCATCGTGCGCGCGCGCTGCCTCCGCCGCTGTTGCCGCTGTTGCGCGGATACGCATCTCTCCTGCTTCCTCACGGATGCGCTGCGTGAGTTTTGGAACATTTTGGAAATATACAGCTCTATACAAATGAGCCAATATTTTATTGATTTTGATGTCAAGGAAGATGGATAAAGGCAAATTTAAAACAAATGAACAACAGTAAATAGGGCGATATAATGAGCAACTCTTACCTCTAATTTAGTAATCTCTTCTTTCTGTTTGTCCAAAAGATCTTCAATGCGAGTTAATGAACTTTCGAATTTCACCGAATCATCTAATAGGGCCTGTCTGCAAAGTAATTAATATTTTACAGTTTGATAGGTGCATCATGTGCCAAATTGAAATGGTCAACTGCAGGGGTCATCTGCTAGCTTTACAGACCCCTTAATCCCTTTAATGTCCTGAGGATTATTATCGACTTTTTATTGTTTTACTAAAAAAAAAATAACTACATTTTACATTGAAGTACAAGTTATAAAATATACACATATAAGCTTTAACACGTATATAAGGTGGCTTATGAGTACTTTTAAATACAAAATTAGTGAAATAAGTCATTTAGTTTTTTATTTAATTCACTCGCTAATTTAATACTTTTATAGCTGTACGTGTTCTTTTCCTCAATGCTCTTCCTGCCTCATTTATTTTCAAATCTATCCTCTTGCTAATGATGTGCCATGTGCCATAAAAATCTTTTAATAACTTTGTGAATTCGCTAGAATTGTGAATCGAATCAACAATAATATTAATATTCAAAATTATGATTTAAAAAAATATTTTTGCTTAAATTATACCTGATAAACTTATCGTATATCGTAAAATGCTCCATAGCGTTAGACCCTTAATTTTCAGCTCTGGCGTTATATTGCTGTATTGTGAGAAAATTCCAACGTACCTTATAGAGATGTATTTCTTCTTGACCAGTTCTGCCTCCGTCCATTGGATGAGGACTTTGTGAATCTCGTTTTCTAAGTGCGAAACGTGCTGTGCGTAAATTCAATAATATTAATTCGATGACACTAAAAATAACTCTTTTAAAGTTTTAACACAGTACCTATAACACATGAACATTTGTCGTCCTCCGTGGTGCAGCGGTCAACACGCCTGCCTGCGACCTGGAGGCCCCGGGTTCGATCCCCAGCCAGGTCATGATGGAAAAAGATCTTTTCCTGATTGGCCTGGGTCTTGGATATTTATCTATATACATATGTATCCATTATAAATATAGTATCGTTGAGTTAGTATCCCATAACACAAGTCTCGAGCTTACTTTGGTGCTAGCTCAATCTGTGTGATTTGTCTGTATATATTTATTATTTTTATTAATTATGAACAGCCTATAAATAGCCCACTGCTGGGACACAGGTTATGAGAAGAAGTGGGCCGTATGCGTCTACGACACAGATCCAGGTTTGATAGAGGTCAAATGACTGCCAATTTTTGGTCCTACAACATGCCGGCTTCCTTCGGCCGGTTAGCGGACCCCGGGCTCCTTGCTGATGGCCTCCGGGCTGATGATGAACATGCCGGCTTCCTCGCGATGTTTTCCTTCACCGTTTAGAGAGCAGTAGCGATAAAATCCTTCTTCCTACTAATATTAAAAATGCGAAAGTTTGTAAGGATATCTGTATGGATGGATGGCTGCCCTAAAAAGCCCTCTGGTGCCAGGTACGATGCGCCAAATGTTGTTGTGTCGGGAGTTTGGTCGCGGAGGTCTTCAGATCAGTCTCCCTCCGGCGCAACATTGTTGGTCGTGTTGTTGGGTTTAACCACAGAAATCGTAATAACAAGTACGAGTGACGTGTGCCGGGTACGATGCGCCAAATGTTGTGTCGGGAGTTTGGTCGTGGAGGGTCTCCAGATCTATCTCCCTCTGGCGCAGCGTCGTTCATCGTGTTGTTCACCTCGCTCAACTGCCGTCTTCCTTCCTATTCACTGAGTTTTTTAAGCGATTAGGCTCTTAATAAACTAGTGCGCTTTACCATCAACGATTGCATCACTGCTTTTCACCAGGCGGGATTGCGGTCAAGCACTAGTTTATAATTAAATAAAAAACGGATAGATGAAATTTGGCGCGACAGATAAACATATGTAGTTTATAATCAGTAAAACATAGTGTTCTTTTATCCCGATATTTATACGGGATCAACACTTAGGCGTGTGAAACTGCGCAGCTGTCACTTACATAAAGCAAAGCGCCTGCCTGGGATCGAACCCACGACCTATGACTATTAAATCGCGGCTGTTACCACACGGCCACACTAGAGCAAGAACAGGGGCCCTAGCCAATGTAACATCGCTTCGTAGCGAAGCGAAATCGAATACTAAACCAACCAATAACGAAAACGATTGACCACGCAACGCGATACATCACGTGGTCAATCGTTCCCGCCATTGGTTGGTTTGGTATTCGATTTCGCTTCGCTACGAAGCGATGTTACATTGGCTACAGGCGGAGAAGTATTTATTTATCCAGTTTGAAAAAAGGAAACTTACTGTAAAAGTAATAGGGACCATGTTACTTACTTGTATTGCAATTGCAAAGGAATGTATGTGAAACTTACAGAACGTTAGTAAATAGCTTCGTTAAAATACAACATTATATTATGTATATGCTTCCCCCGTGGTGCAGCGGTCAACACGCCTGCCTGCGACGTGGAGGCCCCGGGTTCAATCCCCGGCCAGGTCATAATGGAAAACGATCTTTTCCTGATTGACCTGGGTCTTGGATGTTTATCTATATATGTATCTATTATAAATATAGTATCGTTGAGTTAGTATCCCACTGCATCTTATAACATTCCTCATCATCATCATCAACCGTTTTTTTTTTATCGTCCCACTTTGATTTTTGAGGGTAATCACCATGCTCGCTCAATGCGGGTTGGCGATTTCAGACTTAAAGTCCAGGTTTCCTCAAGATGTTTTCCTTCACCTTCAGTCATTGGTATCAAAAATATACTTAGAAAGTACCTACATATAACTTTAGAAAAGTTACATTAGTACTTTTTTCTCGGTGGTAGGCAACAACATCAGCCGCCGGCATAAGTTACCACCCACCAGACAAAGTCTTGCCGCCAAGCGATTCGTCGTGTTCCGGCATGATGTCTGGTGAAGCCGTACGGAGAACGGGTCTGAGCAGTTGTGTTGCGATGTGTGCCGGGTACGATGTGCCTAATGTTGTTGTGTCGGGAGTTTGGTCGTGAAGGCTCTCCAGATCATCCTCTGGCGCAGCATCGTTGGTCGTGTTGTTGGGTTAAACATTGCATCACCTCGCTCAACTGCCGTCTTCCTTCCTATTCACTCAGTTTTTTGAGTGAATAGGCTTAATAAGCTAGTGTGCTTTACCATCAACGATTGCATCACTGCTTACCATCAGGCGGGATTGCAGTCACGCACTAGTTTATATTAAAAAAAAAAAAAAAAACTTATCTGACCTGGAATCGAACCCGCGCACTCATACTTGAGAGGCTGGTGTTTTAACCACTAGGCCACCACGACTACACTACTAACATTCCTCAACCCGCACTAAAATCGTTGCGATAGTTGCAACGAATAAATAAGAAATATGATATAATAGCTGCGCTCGTTAATAATATCTATCCTATATGTTATCCCTGCTTACAAATCTTCTGTGTGTCACATCATCATCATTTTAGTCGAAAGACGTCCACTGCTGGGCATAGGTCTCCTTCAAGCTACTCCACGAGGACCGATCCTGCGACTCCCGCATCCAGCGGTTTCCTGAGACCTTCACCAGGTCGTCGGTCCACCTTGTTGGGGGCCTACCCACACTGCGTCTTCCGGTGCGTGGCCGCCACTGGAGAACTCGTCGGCCTCATCTGGCATTGGTCCTAAGAGCAATGTGCCCCGTCCACTGCCACTTAAGTGTTGCAATTCTTTGGGGTATGTTGGTTACTCTCGTTCTTGTGCGGTTGAGTAGTTTTTGCGTCAAAGAGTAATAAACATTCATCCATAGATTCTCACAAACTTTCAGAATTCTAATATTAGTAGGATTCATCCATACGTAGTGTCTGCCAGCCTCCATGGCGTAGCGGTAGCGAACGCGGCCGCTGCGCAAGGAGGTGCGGGTTCGATCCCCGCACAGTGTAAATATTTGTATGCATGAATATGAATATTTGCACTGGTCTGGTCATGCCTCGGAAAGCACGTTAAGCCGTTGGTCCCGGTTGTCATACGAACATCTAGTGGCAGTCGCTTCGGGTTGTTGGAGCCTTCAAAAGTCCAACAATTGGTCTAACTGCAATGCTACCATGTCGCCTTCGGGTTGAGGAGGTCAGACGGTAGTCGCTTCACGGAAAATATCGAAGTTTAGCCAAATGAGCAGTTAGACTGGTAAAGCGGATCCCAGATTCCAAAGCTGAAAAAAGTTTCGGATGCGACTGGGATTAACTCTAAGATGATGACTTCCATTCATAGTGTCCTTAGTAACCTTACCTTCCTAGCTTTGCTGCTGTTTTTGGACTTCACCAATGTCCCCTTATTGTTTTCTATCAAAAGATGTTCATACACCTTCTCCATTTCCGCCAATTTCTTCTTTTTACTTCTCTTCTCATATTTTAGTAAGTCTAGAATCTTTCTCTGCTCAGTCACTTTTAAATCTAGATTGTGTATAATCTGTAATGAAAAGTAAATTGTGTCCCTGATTCACTTGTTCACAAATTAAACTTAGGTAATTTAAGTGCAGTGCATTTGTTTATATTTCACTAGCTTTCCGCCCGCGGCTTTGCCCGCGTGGAGTTCGGTTATATCGCGCTTTTTAGATTTCCCTCGGGAAAATCTATTTTTTCCGGGATAAAAGTTACCCTATGTTTTTTCTCAGGGTCTGAAGATTGTCTATGCCAAATTTCATCAAAATCGGTTGAGCGGTTTAAGCGGGAAAGCGTAACAGACAGACAGACAGACAGACAGACAGACAGACAGAGTTACTTTCGCATTTATAATATTAGTATGGAAGTATGGATTAAGAAAAGGACAAATGGCGCCACCTGTTGTTCACAAATTAAACTAATTTTAAGTTATGTGTATCTTTTTGTTGCCATTCATTGATAAAATATTAAACAGATACGATATATTCTAACAAACTGACCAAAAAAAATGTGCCGAACACAGCAGCAGCACACAGGCATATTTTTATTCGGCATACATTGGTACAGTGTGAGTGAGATGGGGCGCAATCTAAAGCATAGAGAAGAAAAAGATGGCTAGTGTTTGTCGTTTGCGCTGTTAGTGTTTGTCGTTTGTTTTTACGAGTGTATCGAGAGTGACTAAGGCGAGATGCAGGACTTTCCTTCCTTTTGTACGCTTCATTTTCAGTGCGCTAATGACATATCTACCTTAGTTTAATATTTTATCAATGTTTCCATTTCGTTAACAAAGGGATAGAAGATAACATTTTAATTTAATCCTGTCAAATTGAGATACTCCATAGACAGTTTAGACGCGATTATAAACATGGCGACTAAAATACGCCAGTTTACGTCAGGAGCGAACTAATTTGACAGATCTAAACTGACGTTTTATCTTCTGTCCTTTTCTTAACGAAATGGAAAGAAAAAGCTGCATATAACTTAAAATTAGTTTAGTTTGTGAACAACAGAATCGGCGCCATGTTAGTTTAGACCTAGATTGCCTATAGATTGTCTATGGAATAGCTTAATTTGACGTAGTGGTTAAACGTTTGACTGCTGCATTGCGAGTCGCGCGTTAGATTCCCGCCCGGAACAAATATTTGTATTACCTACAAGTAGTTGTTCCGGGTCTGGTTGTTTGTGTATGTGAGTTTATATGTTTATAAACGCACCCACGATACAGGAGAAATTCCTAATGTGGGTCAACGTTTAAAAAATAAAAATAATTAGGCGTGGTTAGCTGGCAAATGGTACATAATTTCTTTTTTATTACTCACTAGCTTTCCGCCCGCGGCTTCGCCCGCGTGGAGTTCGGTTATATCGCGCTTTTTTGGATTTCCCTCGGGAACATCATTTTTTTCTTGGATAAAAGGTAGCCTATGTTCTTTCTCAGGGTCTAAAGATTGTCTGTGCCAAATTTCATCAAAATCGGTTGAGAGGTTTAAGCGGGAAAGCGTAACAGACAGACAGACAGACAGACAGACAGATAGACAGACAGACAGAGTTACTTTCGCATTTATAATATTAGTATGGATAGTATTGTATAAAGTCCTATTGTGTTTATTGAATCAACAGACAGCTGTGCTGATGGGGAGTTTGTTCCGCCACTTCTTCTTCCCAGCGAAAGCACTAGGAAGTGGCGAAGGGCGGGCGTTTTGGGGGACTGTCTTATGTAATATTGACGTTCAAACAGTGATGATTTTCAGCCTAATTTGAATCTCTAATAATCCTTATACCTAAAACATATAGACTGGCATAACATTGTTAATAACAATGACATTAATCTGGGCAAGATTCTACATTAGGTACCTTATCGGCACTTTTATCCCCCATAGGACACACTTCATTTAGATACTTCTTGATCTGCACTTCTTCTTCTCCGATCACGGCCCTAGCCTGTGCCAGCTCTGTGAGTCTCATTTTTATTTCTTTCTTTAATGTGTCTATGAGGTCATTGTTCTGTTGCTTCTCCGCTTCGTTCTCCTCGAAGTTTGACTTTCTTTGGCCCTCTGTGATGAAATTTAGAATATGAATTTATTAATGTGAATAATATGGAGGTACTATTAGCACTTCGCTGTCTGTTTATGCATTATTTTGCAATATATATGCTTCTTTCTATGTTCACTAGTTTTTAATAACCCGCCTACTAAATTTTTTCCTTAGTATTAATAAAGACCTATAATAAAAGACTAGTCGGTTGTTCTTAAACATTTTGGTGATTAAAATATTACAGTTAAGGAATATCGAACTTAAAACATAGGTACTAAGGTATAGTCTATCATACGCACCTGATAGTTGTATTTTCTTCTTGATCTCAAATATTTTAGTGTTGATAGTCGTGAGCCGGTCCTCTGTTTCTATTTCGAAGGGATGTTTCTGATAACACATCGCCATTGTTATAAATATCGTCGTTGTGATTAATTAGAAAAAGATACGAATGTCCACCTTCAGCTAGGTTCACAATAACAGCCCGACTGACGAGCTATTGATCAAACAATGCTGTCGACAAACACAGAATAACAAGAATCCCATTTCTATGTTCAATTTTAGAGTAGTTGTTATTCATAATTAATATCCGTTAAAAATATGAAACAGGTATTTCATCCAAATATTTAATTCCTAATTCAACCCCTAGTTAAAACAACTAAAAGCGCCATCTGTGTTGTGGCGCATGAACGACAAAGTTCAAAAGCTCATGATTGGTTGCGCGCACACAGCGCTGCTGAATCGCTTGATTTCTCCATTGAATCAACATTCCTCCGCGTACGTTTGTATGTGTGCGTAATTCGGTTCTCACGGTGTTTTAGCCAAATATTCTAAAATTCATGACTTAAATCAGTTGTGTTCTGTTTTGAAACAATTAAAACTAGTGTCTCAACTAAGTGATAAACTTTAGATAACAAAATATGTGTTGTTACAAGGGGTGCGCACGCACACAGACGCTCCGGCGGCCATTTTGATTTACCGTACGCTGTGTATTTACGGACAAAGCCGTCAGATGCGAGCGGGACGCGGCTGCGCATGTTCCTACCGGGCTTGACGTTATTTTCAAACGTGTTTTACCGCTAAAATGTCCAATAAACAACTGTTTTCGACGTAACAACAGTTCAAAAACAAAATGAAGTGTCAGTTCTTACATTTGGTTCCGTGAGTGTTGATTATTTAGTGCTCAAACGACATAGAAGGAGTAAAACAAATGTGTGTGATCCATGTGTGAATGTTGTGTTACAAAATGTGGTCGAGGAACTTTATACCGGATTATGGGATTCAATTGCTGTCAATCTTCATCGTGCTGTCGACACTGGCCGCCAGGATTCATGGTGTCGAAGGTGAGTGCTAGTTGTACAAGTAGATGAGCTTATGAAAGCGCGGTCTGCAAGTTAACGCGACCAAGTTGCGTTGGCGCGCTTGCTAAACGAGCTTTCGGCGGGCTGGTGCTTTTTGTAATCGGTTGGGTTCTCTGTTGGTTCTCACAGTAGGGACTTGTGAAACGAGTCGTTTTAAAAACTGGAGTGAATTCAACGCATCGCATTTTTTAATGTTTTTTAATTGTGCCGCATTTGTTGACGTTAAGCGCGGCTCGTAACCCGAGCTCTTATTATGGCATCGGCTCGCTTTCAGCTCCGTACATTGATATTTGTACCTTGATTCTAGTAGGCATTTTGCATTTAGGCTGTAATATTTTGGTACCCAAGTTAAATATTGTATTTAGAACAGCTATCCGTTTAAGTACATAATTATTATCTGTCCATCATAGCTATCTGCTTTTCTTTGTTATTTATGTATCTGCGTTTATCTTCTGTATAACGTTCAAATTAATACTAGCTTAAGGCTACAAATTATCAGATACATTTCCTCAAGTTACCCCACACCTTAAGAATACGACATTCAATTTCTCCCATTTCCATACAAAGTACAAAATAAGTCAGTATTTTTCGGGTTGTGTGTCGCCCCGCGTCGTAGTCGCGTAGTTAATACATCTACATACAAATCTCCTAATCCCATCCTCTCTGAATATGCATGAATATCTGGCTCATCCTTTTTTCTTCCTAACATTATTATAGTGTATTGGTAGTTCCAGGAACCTTTCTATCAATATCTTCGTTATGGTTTTACAAGATTTTAAAAAATCAGCTACATAGTTCTTACTAATTTCTCATCACTTCTATAGATTTTAAATTGGCTACCTATATCACTTTCAAGTTTTCTTGGTAGGAGTCGTAATGTTACTACCTAGAATATAAAACATTAATCCTTTAGCTGTCCTTTTGCTCTTTTATCTAGTCAGCTCACCATTGTTAGCTAGAGAATAGGGTAAAGATAGTGCTATTAATCCTGAACCACCTTTTGTTTATTATCCGCCTGCATTTTCGATAAATCTCTGCTGTTTCTCAATTGTATCATAGAAATAGGAAAACCATCAACCATTAAATTCTATTTTATTAACTTACTAAATTACCGTAAGACTTTAATTTACCCTTTCTATAATATTATTTTCGAAGTTTTCCTGTAACCGACTATTAAGCTTAAATCGCTTTTCATTGATTAGTAATTATTTTAGTATTTTATCTTTTCACGGTGTTGATTTCTTATTAGTAACAACAATAGCGAAATTTTATGTGGATTTTCCGGAAAGACTAATTTCTACATAAACTGCTTTCGTCTTCTCCGTTTATAAGCAAAACGTTGTTTCTTTGTGCATCCGCAATAAACCAATGAAAAATATTTTAGTCTCGCTTATTAACTTTAGTTGTATGCCAAAACTTTACTTCTTCTTGTCTTTTGTTATCATTTAGCTTTACAAATATTGGGGATCACTGAATCGCGACGAAAAATGGATCGTGAGTTTCCTAGAAAGCTAAAGATCTAGTGATAAGAAAGAAAAATTTAATTCTATATATCAACTTCTCGGCGTGTTCGCCTATGTTGGACTGGGTGAATACCAATGTTGGTGCCCACCATTTGGTATTCGATGCATCTCCACACGATTTCTGTGGTCGGGACTCTGCCGGGACATTTTGAATATTGATCAACCTTAGTGTCACTTTACAGTTTAGAAAGGGACAATGTGTATATAAATTCTCGATTATGAGGGAAAGTTCTTTTTTGTTTTGGTAAATGTTGCTTGCTTTGTATGCGTCGAAGATAAACGGATGCAATTCAACGTAAATCTGTTCTGTAATTTAATTTTAGTAACATACTCATTTTAAATATTCCTTCTTCTCAGTCTTTATAGGTAAAAAAGTGTTTAGATTTCATAATTTTGTGACCAGATTTGGTTTATGACTGGATTTAAAAGTGCGTGTAAGAATTTCGTTTGATTTATTCTTACGTCAGGTTTTGTCTAACATTAGCCAGATAGTTCCTTCATTAATTTTATTTCTGGATAGATGCTTGAGTATTATATGATTTCAAACATCTTATTTGTTAATATCTCAGGTGATAAAGCCTAACTTGCCCTAAAACTGGATAAAGAATTAAGCACTATTCCTGTATCTAGCTGACATTAACCACTTTACTGGACGTGCCCCAAACAACAAGCTAATATTATGGACACAACGACTCAAATATTGTTTGAAATCGTTTCCATTTGTGTGTTCTGCAAGGTTTGTTGATAGTCGATCGGAAAAGGACTTGTAGTACTGAACGCATGATTTAGTTAATTTAGATTGCGTTACCTGAAGATTAACGCGTCCTGAAGTCAGGCATATTGCTTGTCGTTAGGTATTACTTTGTATACTATGCTTCGTAGAAATGTGTTGCTTGTTTGCCAGTTTATTAGGAGTTAAAGCTCATATTTCTAAATTACTATCTAGAGTTTGAACAAATAAATCGTTAGCTTGGATATTAACCAATCTTCAAGCTAATGACTTATTGTTATAGATAGTGTATGGCGATACAACTTCTTAATATCACTGTATCTCTCTCATGTAATACTATTGCTGCCTCGCTCTATTTACAAGTATGTAACAATGACAGATAAACGCTAGTGTCTTTATTAGTAAAGGGGTTGATATTTTGTAGTTGTAGACTTATTTATAAAATCCACAGGTTCAAGGGTGTTTGAATGCGTCGGTTGGAAGAATTGAAATGTCTCCTACTCAGTCCGAAAATTTTTTGAACTATGTTTTGTTAAGGATTCATTGCTTTTAGTTATATTTTATTAAAACCATTAAACATTTGCAAGAGATTGGCTTTATTATTGTCTGACTTTATCATAACACCTATTTCATCTTTACCAACTATTATATGTATAATTATACCTACATATAGTTCAATCTAGTTCATTGGATCGCCATGCAGATGTCGCCATGTTGTACAAACAGACGGGTCACTCCAATTCTATAAACACGCGCAATTAATGGCCAATTGTCCAAGTTGTAGCCGCCGACCACTCGCCCGGGGTCACTGGACACTGTCACAAATAAATCTCAACTAAGTGTACCCTATATGACCAATTTCTCGTTTAATCTACATCATTTGCATCTGTTGTAACGTCACCATCAATACCCAGCCTTATTTCTGGTTAAATAAAGTTTGAATTTGCAAAATCATAACACGCCTTCGGGTGTCCGCGACAAGAAATTGTTCTGCGAATCGCCTTTACTTATTTGTAACGTGCGTAGTCTGAGAAACATTGAATATTTGAACAGTTTCAACTGGAAGTGGTTACAATACATTGATTTTTAAGTTTTCTGTTCAAAAATACTTATTTTTAAACATTTGTTTGATTATATACCTATAGCGTATTTCTGTACCAACATTGTAAAGTCTTAAAGGTCTGTGTTAAGCATATTTTATTTATGAGCAAGCCTTAAATCATTAGTTTCAACGTCAATCATAACAGCCAATCACAATCACACGGCAGCGTAATACTCACTAAAAACGCGATTATCGTAATATTGCCATGCTTCACATAAATCAGCAAGAATTTTTAATGATACTTATCTGGTCTTACCAAATTAGGAGCCAACTTTTTGTTGCACTGAGGTATTAGAAGCTATTTCGTTAAAACGTTGGGACAAACCTAGGTTTTGAAGTAAGCGCACTGAATGCAGAGTTTAGACCACATAAGCTTAAACTGTTTACTAAATTGCTAATTAAGTGTATTTGACCAAGAGACACTAACTGTCAAGTCTTTCCGTTGTATAATGGTGGGTTTTTGATGGTAAAGACCACTCAAGTAGGCGCTATGCTAAGGAGTTTATGCTCTGGCTTATCTTTGAGACATAAATTATTGGAACGCTAGGTTCTTGTGTCGCTGAAGGTAACAAAACCTAGTTTGATGAAATGAGCTTATTAATTAATAGCTTATAATCTTCTTGTAGATGTTCTGCCTATTGCTGGTGCTACATAAAGTAGCAGATATAATAAATTTTGCTCTGTGCCGTAATGACATTATGTGTAAAACCTATAAGAACAAAGAAAAAAATTAGACGAGATATATCAGGAACCAGAAAGACTTTGACGAAGACCAGTCCATCTTGCCATTCAGAGGTCATACCAATTTTACATAAAATTTACATGGTTCATAAAATCCACTTCGTTTCTGCGGACGTCATAAAGTGATCAATGGATTTAACAACTTAATACGTATCTTATAAAAATTCAAGCACTTTGCTTAAATCAGCATCTATAAATTTGTAAAGCTTGTAAACATTACAATGACCAACATATATGTACAGTATAATGGTCATAAAGGTGATTAGATCACACAGGTGGGAGATTTTCATGAGCGACTAGGTATGTAGGTACTTTTAGTAATTTTAATCAAAATAAATTAAATTTCTGTGTCTACTTTATTTTGCAATTCAATCCTATGCTTAGGTTTGTGCGGCGTACCGTTTTATTGTTCTACCCCTTACTCTTTACTACATATTTGATTCGTAATAAAGTATTTTTACTACCATCATTTATATTCATCACCTTTATATTTATCAAAATTTTATTCATTAAATCCTCATGCTTGTTTTAATTTTGCTCTATCTGAACCAGCTACTTTATTTCCTTTTACTTTTTACTTTAAAACTCCTTAATTCTATAGCATGTTACTAAGATTCTTCATCTGTTCCCTAACATACTATACGTATCTTAGTATCCATTCCTAGTTATCTCCTAGCGTTGTTTGCTCACACAACAGAGCGCCTGCGCAGCGGCACGGTGCTCAAACACGCCCGTGTTTGGACCTCACGGATGCCAGATAGGGCTGCCACCTACGAGCACTTACCTTGCTATCTTTTAGTTTATTCCTAAGTATCAGGGGCTTGCTGCTTCTTTGTATACGAGGTTTTGCTTGGTGTAATGGTCCATGGATACTGGATATGGAAATGAAAGATTTCAAGAAATATTGGCAGGTTTATGCTGTGTTCTGTTAATTCTCATGATAAACAGATGAAACCCAACTTCAAAATATGTATGTAGTCATTATCTGGTGAAGGTTTTCATTGCAAGAAAAAATATCTTACTCTTTAAGGTAATACTGTTATTATTAGAGTTAGGGATAGCCCTAATAGACAGGTTTATGGTATGAACTAAGGGGGACGAATGTTGAAAGTGATAAATCTGTCCTGAGCGTTTTATGATTTATCCATATTTGGGACATGTTCCATGTAAGTCCCTGATCATTATCATTACCTCTTAACATGACAATTCCTCAATGTTCCTTATAATAATTACTACCTTTAAACTGACACCTGTGTCCATCTCAACGTCACCACTAAAATCTTCAAGCTTGTGTATATACGGACATATATTGATACTACTTCTAGGTATCACTATAATATTTAAGAGTATTAAAAGTTTTATAGCAAATCAAGCGCAAGGAAGGATAATAATAATTTGCAAATCGCATCAACAAACAGCATGATTGCATAAAATTTACCAAACGTATTACCACTCTTTAAGAAACATCTTTTTTTCCCTAATTATTATGCTACCCGAAACTGTTACATTCCCAATCAACTTTGAACCCTAATGCTCTATCGATAACGTTGAAAATCTTTTAAAGATATTCATTACATTGTAGTAGCTTCGTGTACTGGCGTCTGTTGGTACACGAACCAAAGTTAATATGGCTGATTAACGTTCATTTTTAACAAATAAATAACAATATTGTGAAGCAAGACAAAAAAAGACAGGCAAACAATGGAAGACTTTCGCATGAGAAACCAGCATTTCCCATACAATACTGGTGGCGCATGCGCAATAAAAACATGTCGCCGCCTCATTGGTGACGTGGATAACCTCAAAACAATTATTTTTACATAATACACCCGCATGTTTCTTGTGAGAAGTATCTCTAAATGTTGAAAGAAAATGTCACCCGAGATACTTTGTCATCTGAAGAAGTACCATAACAACACGCCGAGTTTCCACGAAGGTTTAGACGGTAGTTATCTAAGAAAAGAAAAGTTACAGAAGCACACCAACTACTTACCACTTTGCTTCTGTTTATGACGATCGCATCTTCTAATGCTGCTATTTTAATAAAAGAAAGCAATGCTTTTGCACACATTTTTTGACCACATTGTATGTTTAAAGTTAAGATTTTGTTTAAATATCAAGCCAGTCCAAACCAGTGCTTGACCGCAATCCCGCCTGGTGGTAAGCAGTGATGCAATCGTTGATGGTAAAGCCGCTAGTTTATTAAGAGCCTATTCACCCGCTGCAAAATTACCGCGCTAAATTATTATTTGCCGCGCTTTTCCCGCTGGCAAATTGTTCCAGTCTCTCGATGTACCTATGCGGTATAAAAGAAGAGGCGAAACGCTTCGTTCGCATCGTTGTGGTGTCAACAACGTATGGATGGAAACTCGCCGTACGACGGGTCGTCCGATGATGGAACGGAGATGGGGAATTAAATCATGCAATTCTTCGCATACTCTCCTATTATATCTACCTCTATCTAATATACCTATTATATATTTTTTTTTTTTTATTATTTATAAACTAGTGCTTGACTGCAATCCCGCCTGATGGTAAGCAGTGATGCAATCGTTGATGGTAAAACGCACTAGCTTTATTAAGCCTATTCACTCAAAAAAACTGAGTGAATAGGAAGGAAGACGGCAGTTGAGCGAGGTGATGCAACGTTTAACCCAACAACACGACCAACGATGCTGCGCCAGAGGATGATCTGGAGACCCTCCACGACCAAACTCCCGACACAACAACATTAGGCACATCGTACCCGGCACACATCGCAACACAACTGCTCAGACCCGTCCTCCGTACGGCTTCACCAGACATCATGCCGGAACACGACGAATCGCTTGGCGGCAAGACTTTGTCTGGTGGGTGGTAACTTATGCCGGCGGCTGATGTTGTTGCCTACCACCTAGAAAATATCTAGTTATATCTCTGTATATATTTACTTATTCTTCTTGTAACGTTCATCTTATCTCCACTACACTTCCTGATTCTAAAATCTATCCATAAACGAACCTAATTCTAATCCGTATTCTCTAGCATCCTGGATGGTTCTTTCAAAATATTCAAACACATTCTGTGCTAGTGTTGACGTTGCATCCATGCATATGCACTAGTAGTTATCGGCCGTCCATTCGTTCGTTTGCTTTAATAATAAGCCTACGCCCGCGCCGCTGTCACGAACTCCAAACATAGCCTCGAGCTAAGCAAGTTTTGTGGCGGGATAAAAAATGAAAAAAGTGTTAAAATGTGGGCTGAGAACGAAAAGGGCGAAGAAAAAAATTTACATTGAAATCATCTTTGGTAAAAAAAATAAAATAGTTTTGATTCTGATCTGTGTTGGACTTGCGGGCTTGAGCATGGGTCAAAGCTTTATTCTTTGTATTAGACAGTAAAGTTGTTTGTTGCCTTTATGTTTTGTATTTTTCTGGTTTGATATCTTAGCGGTTTACAGAAACAATATTCAAAATCATGGTTCATTTTAGGACCTTCAAATCGGAGGTCAGAGGCTATATGTTTGAATTCTAGACTATAAACTCTGATAAAACTAGAAACAAATCTTTATCAGCTTCACGCTTAATATATTCAGCATTTCCCGGTAATGGATACAGCTTATAAGTGTATTTATTTTAGATAAGTTCATTTCTGAATCCAAACTTTCCCTGCTTTTTACTGGTCAAAGAAACCTGATGTTTCTTTAACATTCTAAGCTCAAGTAAATAAATCGGCTATTACCTTTTATTTGTCCATTTGGTAGATTCAAAGTCGAAAACCAAAGGGTTGTGGGTTCCTTTCCCGTATCAAATATCTGAATTCTCTCCCACGTTAAACACTTCAAACATATTAATTACAATTGACGAACCTTTTTCGACATTATTTGTAAAACATATTTACTATTCCACAATGGTTTATCTATCATATTTTCTAAACCGATATGAATAACAAAACGATGGACTATTAGTGCATTCTATCGATTGTACGGCCGTCGAATGTGTATCGATAAATTAATTTCTTATTTTTCTGTTGTCTTCGAATCGATTTATCGGGCGTCTTTTGTGAACTTTTATTTATCTTGTTACGTAGTTTGTATTCATCTTTGTTATTTTTCTATGTCCTTTAAGAAGAATATATTATGAGCTTTTTATCTACACCATTAATAACACAAACGGTATCCTTATTAATACTAGCTCAATCTTTTATCATAGTAAAAACACCCACTCTTGAAGTCTGACCATCTAATCTTTTGAGTTCATTGAACCTTCCCCACTTTTGCTTAGACTCATTTCTCCTAACTTCGAAGCCTCCGTATTATTTACTATACATTCTGCATCTGACTATTAAAACTGATATTATTTACTATGCATCTGACTAATCTACAGCTCCGAATCATTTTAAATAAATGCAACTATTCGCAATGAATTAATAAAGTCTATCATGCTCCACTAAATACAATTCATAATTATAAAAATACCGTCACACGTCTGTCTGTTCTGTTTTTTCTTTCAACCTGTCAATTTTAAATTACCAGTTCGGTTCCTAATTGCACCGTAAGTCAATCCAGACAAAAACTAGACAGGTATAATCAGAAGGACAATTTTTGAAGAAGGTGATGATTAATTTAATCAAGAAGCTAAAGTAGCGCAGTCTCAATTAACAGTTGAAAATCTTACGTGTCTCAGCAATTCACCTGTTTCTAATTGCTCATAAATTTGTGATTTTTTTATGACTCGCGGTCTTTCGGTATATAACTCTTTCGTGGCCTAGACGATCGTGAAAGCAAAGCTTATCTCAAGTTATAGCAATCAATGTCTGTGATCTAATGTCTGGTGGTATTTAGCCACTTTGAAAATTGATATTGCAAAGATTGTTTGTTTTTAAGAAGTCATAAGGATCTAAACAGCTTCGAAGGTGGTTTTAGTCAAAATTTGTGGTATTATATTTAGAAGCGATTTTAGTGTTTAATATCAATTATTTTTTGGATTTATAAGATACCGAGATATTCTGATCTAGGAATACGAGCCAGCATAACTGAAGCATATCTGAAGCAACAAGGCAGATTACTTCAAGCTTGTGTATTTAAACAAGAAAGTGCCAGCACAAATCTTAAAACCACATAAATCACTCTTCGAAATTTCCACTTAAGACTTGTGGAATTTCTAACAGCACATAATTGATTTTAAATTATTCCAAAATACATACATTGTGCCGTGTGGGCCCATACGTGTAAAGCATTTGAATGGCCCCTGATAAACCATGGGCCGCGATACCTGTGAGTTTTAGGTTTTATGGTCCCCCATAAGCACGAGAGATAACGTTTATGAATCCTCTCTTGGTTGAGCTTACAGCTTTAAATATTTTTGTTGGTGCTGGCTGGATGATAGTGGCTGAAGTGGAGTGCCAACTGCTTAATTTATTGCTGAAGTATATAGTAGTAGTAGTGTATTATTGGTAAATGTGAACTGCTTTATTGAAGACACAGAAACGTATACCTACGCGGAATGAGAGACCAATTTTATAGAGGACGGTACTCCTGACGATAGCGGACCCCAGACTCCAAAGCTGAAAAGGCTTTGGATGCGATTGGGATTAACGCTGGGATGATGATGGAGTACTCGTGACGATGTGGAAATAAAAATTTAAAAAATTACAGTTTCAATGTCGAAGGTTTCCTGACTGGTCTAATTTTTATCATTTAAAACTTGCATCCTATATTTCTTAGTGTTAAACTAATCTATCAACAACCGTGTCAGCAGCAAATAACTTCAACCATACTGCACATTATAAATCACTAACGAAGCATAGAGTTCAAGTTTCTGAAACTGTTTTGTCTTTATAATCATTAGTGTGAAAGTTTGAGAGCTCCATACAGTACTTGTTACTCGCCCATCATTAATCATTTTTGTCTTACAAATCTATTATTTCACGATGGTACTGTGTATTTCTTTTGTTTTGAGCGGAGCTGAGCTCTGGTTTTGAAAACTCATTCCGTTGGTTATGATTTTTAATGAACCTTAGAATAAAAACTGAGTGTGTAATTTAATTTCGCAGCAAGCTCATTGTATTAATGTAAGGTTAAAACTGAAGTGGGATTGCTAATAATGTTTCTATCGTCAAGAGGTCAAAAATAATTGATGGATGCCTTCACTCTTCTTGTTGAGCAAATTTTTTCTTATCTACCAACCATCTTATAACTGAAGACGGCCGTATGTTGCTACAATAAAATTTAGCGTGTAAATAGTGGCATGCTTTTCATCATACTAACTCAACGTATCAATAAAAACATAAAGCCACCGTCCCACTGTTTCATTACTAAAACAAATACGATAAAGCATCGAGATAAGATGGTGACTGTAGATGATGAATTACGAAATGACCTTTCATTGTTTTGAGCCGGTCAGCGGCAGCCGCATAACGGTACCGGAGTGCAATCAAGAATACATCATTAAGTACCTTCTTATAATACGCAAAAACTGAAGTAAGATGTGAGAGAGAGAGAGTTGTTTTCATTTGAAATTGTAATTGAGACATATGTGTAAATGTGAAATCTTTTAACTTGTGTCAATCTTTCAATGTTGTTATTTCTTTAGGTAATAAAGCTGATGATGTAATGTTGTGATTGGATGTTTTATCATCTTCCATTATTTCTTTCCCCAACGACTTCCAGATAAGTCAAAAATAATTAATAATGCCTATTAATACTTCAAGTCTTTATAAACTTCTGGAGTTCTGAAATACCGGGCTGCCCTAGTTTAGGCTCCAGTCCACTATTGATTTTGATTTTATACCTTGCTTTGATTAATGTGGAAAAATAAACGAATTTTTACTTTACATTTCTTTTCACTTTGCATACGTCCACCAGGTCCCACTAATCGCACATTATTCACCCCTCTACTACGTAAATCAAATGCGCCACTTTTCTTCAAATAATTTCGACAATCCACGGCATATACTATTAGAAATACATCTTATTTCACGATAATTGTATTTTACCCTACACTTGCATCATCATTTCTACCTATACCTTCAAACAAAAACACTTCAAAATCTGCTTACCTATTATAATTAAGCCCACAGCTTACAATCAACTTGTCAATTTATAAGCAATGTTCTGCAGGTGGCATAAGGTCATACCGTCTACTACAGTAATTGGATTACGGAATGGCTCAAATCAACTGGTGCATGATGTCTGCTGACTCCCAGACCAGACTGATGCGTAACGCTTGGTTGAGTTGTCTCTTTGATTATTGTGTCTGGGTTTTTAAATGTTTCGGTGACACTGGTAAATGTTTATTTATCTCTGTAAGAGGGGATTATATAAGTAGGTCTATGAATATTAACAGTTTAAATTGTGCTAAGTTCAGTGTAGCTATTGATTGATCATGTGGGTGGGACAAGCTTTTTGAAATTTAGTACATTTATTGTTGTAGAGTCTGTAGGAATTAACGCACTGGATTTCTTAAGAGATGTGGATGAGGTTTGTAATCAGGGATGGGATAATGAACTTGATTCACAAGATACAAAGAATGTTGCCAGTTAAGATTTTGTTTATTAATGTAAACATAACTTGCTCCGTTATTTTAATTTTAACGACTTGTTACTTACGACTTCCGTGGAAATATTTCAATGCACACTAATCTATGAATCTAAATTCAAATGAGAGTAATTTCGTCCCACAGATTTCCTCATTTATCGGATAATCTTTTAAAACAATGAAGGCGATCGCTTTAGCATTAAGAAACGTCAATTAATTTCGTGTGAATATGATATTTTCGTAATGTTGTGCGCGCAGTTAGTTGGATAATTATGGGAGCGGCGCACGCGCATAAATGTAAAGAAACAGCAGCAATTGCTGTGAGACTGTTCTGTCTCACACGTTCCTTGTGCCAATCCTTTTCTTAATGAAATGGAGAGAAAAGCTGCACTGAATTTTTTAGTTTAGTTTACGATCAAAAGAATTTTTGGAAATTAAACTGCAAGGAGAAATTCTAAATATCTAGTGACTTCTTGCAAATATTAAATCAATTTTTCTGATACAACCGTTTCTAGCCCGCCATATTTTTTATCATCGCCAAAATAGTTCAATTTTTTATGAACTGAACCGTTCATTCTTCAAAACTGACCTCGATCCAAAAACCCGAAAATGTTCCACAAAAAATATATATACATAACATGTCGAAGTTATCATTATCACTTACGATACTGAGACAAACATTGTCGTTTGCGGTGTCCGGCGGAAGTGGTCCGATAGCGGGTCAGGTCTGGACAAGTCGGCGGAAGGCCGCTCTCGGAAGCTCTATCGTACCGTGTGAACGCCGCTATCATGCGCAAGCGCAGGCACCGCCGAAATGGGCACCATTCGATTGGAACTGGATACTTTATGAATGGATAGTGCTGGTAGTAGACCTTGTTGAGGAAATATAGGGAGTCTGTTTATTTGATCTAGTTTATCTTCATTGTGTAGTGGTGGGACACCTACGTGATAGCTATATGCGTGCTGAAGAAAAACTACTTCATAAATCTGTATTAAAAATCTGGACAAGATTATGTTTAGATTTTAAAAGAGACGGTGACCTCTATATGATAATATGTATATGCTGCCTTTCTTCTGTAATCAGATAAAAAATACCGACGTCATCTACATAGTTTTCAAAATATGATTGACGTCTTAAAGTTTCTGTACAAACCTACACACAGGAATAAAACCATTTATCGTGTAATGATCGTTTATGTCCAATTTACATAATAATATCTGACTATGATGAATTATAATAGAGACAGATTTTTCTATAATCTTTTTGATAACATTAATTACTTTGTGCTGTATCTTAGTTACATTTGCACTACGAAAATCACCCTTGTTACGACGTCATAAAGTCCCGACAATGTCAAAGTACTACCACTGATGTGGGTAACTGTAGTTATAAACTACAGATTGTACTTTACCTCAAAAGATATGGCACCAAAAAAACCAGCAAATATGTCGACTATACAGTCATCGAGGTATTCAACCTCGGTGTTCGGTCGAAATCCAACCTCATTGGTTAATGAACACTGGCTGATCTAAATCAACGATTTAGAATGGTTCCGGGGTCTGGCTGATATTTGGTACTTACTACTTACCCACATTCATTATTATTAATGTTAATTTGTCTTGTGATATCGGACATTTTGATTGCTCGTGATTGATAGTGCACTTAACGTATGTAATTGTTTGGGTGAACGAAAATTATAGCAGATATTAACAATTAAACCATTTTTATTGCTCTAGATTTTTATAACAGCCACACTTTTATCATGCCTTATCTAATCTTGAGGTAAATAACAATAATATTTACTTGCCCACCATTCGTAAAAAATATCAGTTTGGTTCAGTCAATCAAACGCTTTAGACAAGTCCACACATTTTCCAAAAATCAATACAGTTACTCAACGTTATTTTTTTTATGGTTTAACAACTTCCTTTAAAGTCAAAAGCATAGTCAACACTTAATAACCCAAACTTTTGTTTAAAGTGCTCTCAAAATGGAGTACCAACGAACATTGTCCGGAAGAGTGGAATCCGGTAAAGTTGTCAGGTCCTCTTATTGTGGCGACTTACAAAGAGCCGTAAAGTTGCACTTGTTCATCTACCTGCTGTTATCCATTGTTTTATACGTCGTGGTGTTTTTAATGAGCCGCTTAGTTTATGGAAGGGATGTTTTGGCTCTGGGGTGTCCCACTTTGCTTGCTATTGTTTTTTTTTTTGTTACAGTGTATCTCCTCTGCACCGATGAGTCATTGACAAGCGGACTAAATATTAGTTTGTCTGGATGGATCAACGTGTGTTGCAAAATTCTTGTTCAAATCGTATTCAGCTTTTGATTTCTATGAACATTGTGACTCATTTCTTTAAACAGCCTATTGTTTAAAGATTTCGACATTCCTTTGAGCTTCAACGCTTATCCGTTCACATACACATCACAGATCAGCACGAACTGGGTGCTAGCAAATCTCGAGAGACTGGAAGAGATCTAGAACGTTCCATAGTTAATAGGCTACTAAAACTTAATGATTTAAACGTGGCTTCAACTGTGCGAGATCCTGCTGAAACAATAGCATTAATTATATGGATTATCCTTTACTCGGTTGGATTTGCAAGTCGCGGTAATAACGGTATGAGCTTAAAATCGACATCTGGTCCGCGAGCCCTGACTGACATGCGTAATTGTTTAAGTATTATTTTAAAGCTACTGAAACCAGAAGGCCAGTCACCGTTTGACGGTTAAATACCCATTTGCGGACCGTGAGACCATTTAAATCTGTTTAGATTCAGCCCGTATCTCAGAATTGCGGATTACAAACAAATTTAATTGCTACTTACTTCATCGTTGACGAAAATCGCCTGATCACCAACAATTTCGGGACCTGGGAAGACATTAGAACATCGACCACATAGATGAATTCAAAACCACGAAAAATTAAAAAAATAATGTGATGAATTATCAAGATTTATAATTATGTCGGTGCGAATAATAAACCAAAATACATCATTTATACGACAATTTAATGAATAAAATAACCTCCACGTGGGATTTCGACACACTTGGTAATGGTTAATTATATAATGCCGGAGTATCGTGTCGGCCGCTGCCGCTGCTGTAATTAATACCTCTAAACCTATTCCATGGCTCGTTTTTTGTCTGTCTGTGATGATTTGTGCTGAGAATGGCTGGATGCGCGGCAGCCGCGGACACACGCACGCTGCGCATGCGATGTGCACGGTAGTTGCGTAACACAAGACATCCAAGTATTTTCTTTTCAATAATTATGATCATTACATCTGTAATGATTAAAAATGTTATAACTGTTCAACTTCCAAATTCATATTTGCATTCGAAACTAGTTTCATTGATCTCGGTTGCTACAGCGAGGGCTGGGGACCGTTTACCTGCTCGTCTCCCTTCGTTCGCAGCCCGAAGGCGTTGCACCCTCCGAGATTTGCGCCGGGTGCGCGGGCGCAGGTGCTCGACGCACGACGGCCGTACTAACCGTCTATTTTACAAAAACAACAAAATAACCAGTCGGGAGCGATGGCAACAGTGTCATGTTATTCCGTCGGTTTATACCATAAAAAAGAACGGAGAATTTGGCCGTTTCCGCTTTCTCGGAACCGTGATTCACCTCGCGTGTGAGCCTACACTATGATTTATATACAGATTATTGTTTGCGGTCAAATTTGAATGTTTTATGCGATTAAATAAATTTTGTTAGAACATGAATTTTAATATTCAACTTTAATAATGCATGTCGGTATGGGACGCCGGCTAAGTCTTCTTAAAGAGTCTTTAAATTTATCATTTAGAGGGAGCTTTCACCGCCATAAGTCACGCGACGTCGGGGCTAATAAATATCAAAGCTTAATGATGGCAGGATATTTGGAAATCTATTTATAATGAGAATGAGTGTAATGAAATACTGTTATTTAAACTGTTTCATTACTGCAGATAGAAGAAACAAATTCAATTCTGTATGGTGATTAGGACCTTAAACTCTGCATCAGTTTCATTCCCACATTTAGAGCTATATGTGGAATAGCAATTTGATTCCATACTTACTTTAAATATTGTTGACACATTGAAAACCGTAAACAATGAAAACAAAATTACAGAAAACAAGAACTCCAAACATAACAGCTTGTTAGCCAAAGTAATGGTGTTCACCGGATCCTCGCCAATCGGCCTAAATATGCCGTTTACGGGCTTCAAGTAGGGGTATTACAGTAAATCGTGAATCCAGGCTATTGTGGTTCAGACGTATATGGGATATTTAAACTGATTCCCCAAAGGATTTTAACCTGTGGGTCGCAAACCATTTCGTGACCTTTAAAAGAAAATTGGACATGACTATTGATTCTAATTAGATGATGCTTTTGTTCGAAGGCTTCAGTAAATGCTATAAATGGAGGCTTGTATTTGAAGCTTGAATAGCGTATAATGGAGTGGTCGGAGGTTCGCATGTTATTCACAAGTTGTGACAATGATGCAACACTTTATTGTTGGCAGAGATATTTCTTTGAAAGCACAAGGCGGCTAGAGAACAGAACAGGTGCTGTAAGTTAAGGGCCATACTTTCGAAATCGTTGAAGTCTACGGCCAATTTTGCCTGTAATCACAATTTTGCCTTGAGCGTTCCTCTCGTTACACAATAGTTGCAGGCACCAGTGTTAAAATTCATCATATTCCTACACATAAAACAGACCACTTAGATTCTGTCTGTCTTAACGACGTAATTTACGATCACCCACTTCCATAATTGGCACACGCAACAAATCTATTTCATCGAGACTATTAGTCATTGTTAGCTGGTCTGGTACCCTGGCTAAGCGACGCTGCTCATAATTTAGCCGTTCACAGAGCTACGGGATAATTATGATTAATTTTATGCATGAATTGAGAGGGATTGGAGCTGGGAAGGGATATGTATATGAGTCGTGAAGTTTAAATGAAATACAGGTTTACTCAGACAAGTCTATCTGCTATGGTGATCACGAAAGCTGGACACAAGGAGACCCTGGGTTATGCTTTAATTTCAGTATGAATGATTGTCCAATATTTTTGTAATAAAAGAGTATCTACGGAGTTTCTTGAACGTTCTTCTCCATAAATACGATCGAACCCGCGCCACCTTGCGCAGCGGCCGCGTCCGCTACCGCTACGCCACGGAGGCTGATTTGAATTCGAACAGTCTATATTTTTAATTTGTCACATATAACACAGGTTTCAACAGAGATACTGAAATAGCCTACCAATCAGTAGTGTTCTCCACTAAACTTTAATCGTTTTCGAAAGTACCCAACACCCAAACTACAAGTAACAAAACAAGTTGCTCAACTTAAAATATAACCGCAATAAGTGAGGCACTTTGAAAAATTACATGCCCATCAAAAAGCTGTAGCTCCGAAACTGGTAGAAGCCATATTGTACGGCAACTACTTCTCTGCTGACGCCATTTGTGAACCTCGGACTAATATTCGATTTACTATCGTTCGTATGTTCGTGATTAATGAATATTAGGAGGAAGCCGCCTTTTCAACATCGACTAATTTGTTGAAATCGTTCCGCATAATGTGAAGTGATTATAGTGCTTTATCTTTTGATAGTTCTTAAATGTAGATTTGGGAAAACTGTTGATTAATAACGAAAGGTAGTTTAATTATGTCAGGGCAGTATTTGGTCTATAAAATAGTGCTTTGTTTTATCATTATCATCGTCAATGAATCATAAAATTCAGCAGTCTATGCAACATAATCGTATTGAAGCATATCACAATTTTACGGTTACCTATAAACAATTTCAATATTATACTGCGATAATTTGCGAGTATGGACCGTGGTAGACAATTACTTACATTTGAGAATACTGGAGTCTGTTAGTGTCATGACGAATTGAAATCATCATTCTGTGATGGCTCTTAGGAGTTCGTGTTGGGACCAAGTATGATCAAATTCTTTTGGAATTTGTTGCATGTTTTACTCGGTTGGTTAGATTGATATTTAGTTTAAAAATAAAAGAGCGTTTTGTTCCAAACTATTAATTAATTGCGCTAACAAAATCTTACACCGTGATTCAGAAGCCAGAATTGCATTAAGATGCAGAATAATAAATAGTTTTAAATATTACAAACCTTACTTTACCTGGCTTATTTAAATCTCAATCTACCTCCGATCTGGAAAGTAGAAAGGCACGAGTGAATGTAAATCATTTTGCTAAAGATCCATCTTTGGGGCAAGCTCCTTCTATAACGGGTTTCAACGATTCCATTCCCGATGATAGACAGTATTGTGAAGTAAGTAATGACTCGGCTTGCTCGCTATAATGTCGGATAGTGGCGTGCCTATATTTTCTCATCTGTTTTATTGGATTCGAAATGTTCTTTTGAAATCATTGTTATTTCTGTTCAATGTACTTTCTGGTGTTATTTATAAAATTGTTATGTTAACGTCTGCGATTACAGTTCTCACATTGTCATCATCGACTTCATTTGCTCATGCTTTTGCCATTTCTGGAGTTCCCGCTTTGTAAGTTGCTGTTTTATTATTTCTGTCGCCACATTCATGTTTATCTATCAGGTATCTACAAATCCTACAACCAATATTTTAAATGGACAACACAGCAAGCTCATTGTTTGGGTCTAATTGGTAATGAAAATTCTAATTCCAATGTTAAAAGGAAGTAATTAGGGTTTATTTGCTACCTTATCTTCGGGCGACACGAGTGCTCTGGGCACCTGGGCCAACCAATTGTTAATAGTACTTCTTGAAATAGTCGCACGCGTGGGTTTGGTATTTAGAATAGGTATTGTGCTTCGGACCTGACTCCGGCAGGTCATTGTTTAATAATCTCTATTGTACTATTGCATGTATTTATAAATTGTTAATTTTCATTGACTGGCCGTTGTATAAGAGAATAGTTGATAGTTACAGTTGCTACTATTATCTGACAGATGGACAATGCCTAAGCAAGTAACGAAATAGTTTTTATATTAATTGAAGCTCAATAAATTCTGAACGTAAAAGTCACTTTTAAAAAAACATCCCTCACGGACAAGTCCGTACTTGCATCGTAAGTTCCTTAAACTTGAACTTACAAATACAAGAATTTCGCAGTTATCCCTCCAAACTGGATATTCTGGTATGCCAGAAGTAGCCAAAGGTGGCACCACATCATGTTTTTATCCTCGTGTCTACGCTTGAGCGGGTCACATTATTCCCTAGCTGTGACGTCGGCGGCAGCTGCAACTAACGTACGCCACGTGTATGCCTCTCTTTCTAACATACAGAGCTGATGCACTATCTCTTTTCTGCACAAGTGCATATCTATCATCCGGTCAAGTCTACTGTGCGCGCAGTAAACTGTATCGATTTTTGTCATTATGTATTTGAGAAATTCTGGATGTTGAAATATGTTTTTTAGGACTTTCTTGTTTTTGATAATGTTGTTTAGCTATTTTGAAATCTTTTCTACGTTAAGTTTGTTTTTGCATAAAATATAACGTTGGATTTAAGGACCATTTCGTTTATGGTATTTTAATGTTTTCTGATCACAAGGACCACAAATGTGTTACTCTTTCAAGTTCTTTTATTTCAATATATCGAACTAAAGCTCCTAAAAGGTATACAGCATCAAACTAATCGCCTTATGCTATCGAATGGCCACGTGTTTCGAGCCCAACCTTTTTTTTCTTTTTTTTTTCTTTTATACTTTTTTTGCTTCTAATGGCATATGAAATGTAACACAAAAGGCCGACAAAACATGTATCACGAACGTTACATGCAATACACATGACCTTTATTTGGTAGTTTTAGTCGTTTTTGTGCGTCAAAATGTCGGTGTTTAGATTTGAATTATAATTAAATAGATTATTTAATATAATTTGATCGGGGATTTGGTATTTAAACGTGGACCTAAGTCTAAATGTCTGATCATATTTATAGATATTTATAAGGTCTTAGTATTGCAAGTTTTAAAGCAAAAATAAATATATTCCATTTTCAGGTTTTAAAATATTCCTCATTTAAAATTATTTTAGTTTATGCATAATTTTAAATATTTCTATAATTTTTAATCATATTTTTTTTTATTTCTTTCAACAATAAAATTACGGAAAAATTACGGAAATTCAATATGGTCATGGATTACTTTTAAAATTCACTTCAATTATAATTTCTTGTCCAACAAAATGAAATTACAATACTTTTGTCGCGCGCAACATTGTATGCAAAAGCAATGCGCAAGCGCACCCCACCTGTGTCGTTTAACAGAAGCTCGGGAACAACGCTGTTTAATGACGTCATAACTTCTTAATAGCGGCAACATTGTAAAGTGGAGACAAAATAAAATTGGTAATTACCAAAAAATAACATAATTTCGGGATGTTTTTTTTCGGTGAAGAGCTTTTGAAGATTGAATAAACTGTACAAAAGGTCTAAGTGCATTGTTTGTTGATACACAATAACATTGTTACAGCCTCCGTGGCGTAGCGGTAGCGAACGCGGCGGCAGCGCAAGGAGGCGCGGGTTCGATCCCCGCTCAATACAAATATTTGTATGCATTAATATAAATATTTGCACTGGTCTGGTCGTGCCTCGGAAAGCACGTTAATCCGTTGGTCCCGGTTGCCATACGAACATCTAGTGGCAGTCGTTACGGGTTGTTGGAGCCCTCAAAAAACTAACAATTTGTCTAACTGAGTTTAGCTAAAATCAGCAGTTAGACTGGTAAAGCGGACGCCAGACTCCAAAGCTAAAAAAAAGCTCGGATGCGACTGGGATTAACGCTGAGGTGATGATGATGACACAACAACATTGTTAAGTATGTAAAAGAGATGCACGTACCATTTTTAAGATATTTATGAAACCTACCTATATCACCTATATCACCTACCTATATCATTACCGAACAGTTCGAAGTACGACTTAGCCTGAGTGTATGTATTTCACCATATTTAATAAAAATGACCGGGATGATAACAGCTAATGTCGTTGTTTGTAGGGCGTAGTAAAATTATACCATTGTAAAAAAAAGAGGGCGCCATTGGCTTTCTATAGTTCCATCTCTCTAGCACTAGAAGAAATGATGGCAGATCAATTTATACAGACCCAGCTCCTAAAAAAATGTTGCAATAGTTCATCAAAAATGTAAACAAATACTGTTCCGCAAGCTAATAGCGCACGCTATCAGTAGCAATGGGTTTCATTTTGACAGTTCAACAGCATTTTCAATTTCATTGTTGTGTAGACGCATTTTGGAATATATGGCGTCAAATTGATGCCAACTGGTAGTAATAGTGCATGCAATTAGGGTGCCATTTACACTAAAAAGTTTTTCAATAGTTGTCACTCTGATATCCCCCTACCTGGATGCCTTTTTATCTTCATTATTTTCTTCGAGGAGACAGCATTTTTCGAAGACATTAAATGTTATACTTGAGTGCCTCGTCATTGTAATTCTTACTAACATTATAAAAGGCAGTGTAATTTTTCTGTCCATTTTACATGCTACGCACGCTTACTTTATTTTTCACTCTTATTAAACAAATTCTCGACCTTAGAAGCATTGAAGGTCGTCAGAGCTGTACATACGACCTAACGCTTCTATGGTCTAGAAATCTCTACCTTAGAAGCATCAGGTCGTGTCTATAGCTCTACTTTAGAAGCAGTAGGTCCTATATGTAGGCCGTCGGACCTATACATTCGACTTAATTCTTCTAAGGTCGAGCTATAAATGCGACCTAATGCCTCTAAGGTCGAGATTTCGAGACCATAGAAGCGTTAGGTCGTATGTATAGCTGTGACGACCTAATGCTTCTAAGGTCAAGTCATACATACGACCTAATGCTTCTATGGTCGAAATTTGTTTAATAAAAGTGAAAAATGAAGTTAGCGTGCGTAGCATGTAAAACGGACAGACAAAATTATATCGGCTTTTATAATATTAGTAAGAATTACAATGACGAGAAACTTAAGTTTAACATTCAATGTCTTCGAAAAATGCTGTCTCCTCGAGTAAAATAATGAAGATAAAAAGGCATCCAGGCAGGGGGTCCTCGGCGCCACTGAAGATAATTTTGGTCTTGTAATTAAAACCCAACAAATTAATTTTCCACTTTTAACCATGTTTAATTAGTTAGGTTAATTTAACCGTGAGAATAAACGTCTGCCGGTCATAACAATTACTGATTTAATATTTTTTTATGTCTATAGCTTCTAGTGTATAAATTCTGTGTTATTAAATTTTTATTACTTTGAATTTAACTTACATTGTACGTTTGGTTATAAATATGTATATAATGTAAATGTTTTTCTATAAAACTTCTTAATTTAATTAAATAATATTTATTTTGATATTGCGTTTTGGAGAGGTAGCTAGATATTAACAGCCTTAGAGGGCTTTTAGACAGGGTAAGCTACGTTTGCCTGCCGAGCTTAGTTTGTGGATGGGGATTCTTTTTACATCCCTGATGGTAGTAGGCCATAACATCGGCTGCCGGCAGAATTTACCACCCACCAGACAAAGGCATGCCGCCAAGCGATTCGTCGTGTTCTGGCATGATGTCTGGTGGAGCCGTACGGAGGACGGGTCCGAGCAGTTGTGTAGCGATGTGTGCCGGATACGATGCGCCAAATGATGTTGAGTCGGGAGTTTGGTAGTAACTGGTCTCCAGATCAATCTCCCTCTGGCGCAGCATCGTTGGTAGTGTTGTTGGGTTTAACATTGCACCACCTCTCTCAACTGCCTTCTTCCTTCATAACCACTCACTTTTTCTGAGTGAATAGCCCGAAATTCTGACAATCAGTATTACCCAGTAGGTAACTGGGTTATTGGAGATTGTTTTTTTGGTCTTTTGGAAGAGAGACAGGTGTTTTTATTTCTCAGGTGCATCCAGACAGAGCGAGGCATGTAGTAGTGATTTTATCTAATACTAGCGGCCGCCAGCGACTTCGTTCGCGTGGTTTAGTTATGCTCCGCTCCTATTCGTTGCAGCGTGATGTTATATAGCCTAAAGCCTTTCTGGGTTAATGGGCTATGCAACGCAAAAAGAATTTTTGAAATCGAACCAGTAGTTCCTGAAATTAGCGCGTTCAAACAACCAAACTCTGCAGCTTTGTATATTAGTATAGAACATAGACGTTAGATACCTCAACCTGAGACAGCCGAAATGTATGTATGTATGTAAGCGCAATTTCAAGTGTATGTATGTTTTTATGTTTGTTCGCGCATATATCCAGAGCTACAAGACCGATTTAAGTAATTCTTTGTTGTACTATGTATTGCTCAACTTAGGGAGTACAATAAGTTTCATTAAAATCGGTTGAGTAGTTTTTGAGATAGGACTTTTTTTTTGTATTGATGAGAACTTATTCTAACATGGATTGTTGGCTCCTACTATCGTTATGAGGTGATTAAGTAATTTTCGAATGTCGACCAAAAGACACTAAAAAGCTTGAAATAAAACTTTACACAAAAAAAATAGAAACCGACTTCGAAAAGACACTTAAAAGGAAAAAATAATTTTATGTTTGTCATGGTACTAGAAGTCGGTGGCGAGCTAAACAACAGAAACCTCGAGACACTCGAGACACACACGAGATTATAGCCCTATCCTTTTACCCAATCCATGTGACTTAAAGCCTTTATTCATCGGAAGATCTATTCATCACTCCAGTTTCGTCCACACACATCCCAATTTCCATACTACAGCAAGTTTTTCATATATTTATACTCGTAAAATCAATGAAACACACATGCGAGTGATCGTCGCCAGATGGGCCGCACTTGTGTTTTCATTGGGGGATGCGGTGGGAACGCTCGCGCATCTGTGCGCGTTGCTTGCGCAGGCGCTGCCGAGGGCGCGTACGAACGGATATAAAGGATGAGGGAGATATGTGGACGCTTAATTACGTGGTATTATTATCACTTTTTTCTTTAATCTCTCCGATGTGGTTTGCCACATGGGCAATATTTAACGAGTTTGCGATAATCTGAAAAATATTTACTTTCTAATAATAAATTGGTTTCACTGAAAATCATCGACAGGTTCAACAGAAACTAGAAAAAAATACAACTAATAGATTTGTTAAGTGTTCTGTTTTAAAACGAGATTTATTTTTATGTGGTGTCAAACTTGCAGTATTTTTGTATTACTCCAATTATTATTATTTTTTTCATAAATTATACACTAGCGCTTGACCGCAATTCCACCTGATGGTAAGCAGTGACGCAATCGATGATGGTAAAGCGCACTAGTTTATTAAGAGCCTATTCACTCTAGCCTTGAAGGCACTCAAATTGTAGTCCGACGGAATCACCGCCGCTGGCAAATTACTCCAGTCCCTCGATGTACGCGGTATAAAAGAGGAGGCGAAACGCTTCGTCCGAATCGTAGTGGTGTTAACGACGTAAGGGTGGAAACTCGGCGTGCGGCGGGTCGTCCGATGGTGGAACGGAGTTGGGGGAAATAATTCATGATATTCCCTCGCACACTCACCAGAATGAATCCTATAGAATACCGAAAGGCTGGCTACTCTACGCCTGTGCTCTAGGCTGCAATATACTGCAATTTGAAATATTTTATTATTTACACATTTTGTTAGCTCATTAACTTCCATTAATCTATCTAAACACACCGTCTCAAGAAGAGCTCAATATAATTTCTACCTCACAGTTACACGACCTACTATAAAATCCAACTTAGCCTAGTTCTTTGCCATTTCGTTTGTCATCTAATTGTTCAAACCTTGATTGGTCAACAAACTGGCGGAATGACACGTGGAAAATTGGTCATGCTACCACCATTAGTGTTCTAAACCAAGGTCATATGACCAGGTTGCTGTCATTCATAGCTATTAGAGATAATGATCAAGTAAGGTCAATATTGCGCATTAATTCTTATTCTGTTGGTAGTTAGACGCGTTCCGTGAGAATGTGTCTGATTTTATGTGTAACAGAACGTACCTACACTTGGTCCTTTATGCTAAGTGGAACTGGTCAGTCATTATATCGGGCCGTGAACGTATGCAAATAAATATGGTCCACAATAAGTAGCTACATGGATCTATATGAAGAAAAGAGAGATAAATAAAGGAAAGGAAATAAAAAACCGTATTTTCTTTCTTTGTGACAAAGATGACACAAAAAGTACATAAAAAAATAACAATTTGGGGGAAAATATGTGTTACTTTTGCGCAAAACAGCCTTCTTTATCGTAACACGACACAGAGCCCCAGCATTGTTTTTAGTAGATTTACGAAATAGTATATATCTTTAGATAATTCTTACCTATAGTAGAAAATTCATCAAACACTGTTTCATATGTTTAAAAATTCATCTACTCGAGAACGTTTAATGACTCTGTGAAAACTGTTGAATTGTCAAAAGATGGATTGGGACAAGAGTGCATTATGCAATTATCTCGCAGGTGAAGAAAACAAGCGGCGAGGAAACAAGATGTGGACAAGTAGAGCGGGCCGGATTGGGGACAAAAGACCACCCTAACGTTACCCCACGAGTGTATTACCCCACAACCACTTCAAACATAAAAAAAAATATTCCAAGTTTTGTCGACACCGTCCCTAAGGACCAATCATCGAGGCTAGGGGAAGTCTTTTCAACAGTGGACTTAAGTCTTTATAATATACCTACCGCTATTTGTGATACCAATAATTGATTATCTATTTTAGGGATATAATCATTACTCTGAGTAAATTCATCACTCATAAATGCATAGTAAGCGTGAGATAAACAAAAATGCAGTAGCTTCTAATGATTATTGATTAAGTCATTCATATTCATTGTCTGTGAGAGATTTCTCATTGTGCTCACTGAAGACTGGCTTCTTAGTTTTGAAGACAAATAAAATTGTAGTACTTCGGTACGTGTTAGGTTAATATCTTATTTAAAACTAGCTTTCTGCCCGCGTGTAATTCGGTTAAATCTCGCTTTTTAGATTTCGCTCGGGAATATCATTTTTTTTTTCAATAAAAGGTAGCCTATATCCTCTCTCAAGGTCTGAAGATTGTCTGTACCAAATTTCATCAAAATCGGTTGAGAGGTTTAAACGGGAAAGCGTAACAGACAGACAGACAGAGTTACTTTCGCATTTATAATATTAGTATGGATTAAGAAAATTTTCCCCGCCTGATTAAGCGGTGATGCAATCGTTGATGGTAAAGCGCGCTAGTTTATTAATTCTATTTACTTAAAAAACTTACCCAACAACACGACCATCGATGCTGCACCAGAGGGAGATTGATCTGGAGACCCTTCATGATCAAACTAACCGACACAACAACATAATTATGGCGCATTGTACCCGGCACACATCGCAACACAACTGCTCAGGCCCGTCCTCCGTACGGCTTCACTAGACCTCATGAACGAAACACGACGAACTTTGTCTGGTGGGTGGTAACTTCTGCCGGCAGCCGATGTCTGTCTGCCGGCTTATAGCGAGTGGCAAATTCTCATTAATTTTTTTAGTGTCGGTCCAAGTCTCACCATTATGTAGTTGAATACCAGTATTTTACATCGAGTGATAGCCTGTTTGACCTTCAAAATCCAGTTACTGGGTTACCCAAAATCCCTTGTAAAACTCATAGTATCTTTTGTTCTTCCAACTACCCCTAAGTTCTGCCAAAGGTCTACGAAGATCAGCCAGATCAATGGTTTATTCTCGCGCTGGTCAAATTTCTATTTATGGTTTTTAGTTTAATTTTAGAAGCGAAATATAAATGAATTATTATAAAAACAAATGAATGACTTAAGTTTTTTTATAGAAATCTTATAAATTATGTCAAGCTATTGACATAATGGATTGGGTAAAAAAACGTTACACCAGTGGTCCTTGAACTTTGTGTATAACGAAATTAATGAACGCTAAGAATAAAAGATTGAGCTTGTTGGTGTGCCATGAAGGAGGCCTATGTCCAGTGGACGAGTAGGGGCTGATGATGATGATGAAGAATAAAAGCTTAATAGCTCAAACTCGAATTGTATCGATCTTTATAAATCTCATACAATTTGTTATCAACCGTCTGATTGACTCAGAATTTTTATTCACCGTAACAAATCGAAACAATCAGTTGTAGGGTTGCCCGCGTTAATTAAGTTTTTTTTTTCACAATACTCTTAAATTTTCTGATGATTGTTACTTGGAAATTGTTTAATTATACACTATTTACAAATAAAGAAGAAAGAAAGAAAATGAAGACGTCTTGTTTATTCTGCCAAAGCAAGACTCACATTAAAAAATACTAATGAAAGTTATAAGTTTAACAACTTTCAAGAGCACAAGGAGAAAAAAGATATTTAAATCATAAAACCAATCTGAACAAAAAACTTCTTTCCGAATTCTGAGATATTTTTTGAAACATGAGGTGACAATTTATCATTTTGCTATAAGTTATGCTTAAGCTTATGAAAATAGGGAACTTCTTTTTAATTGACATATATCAATTATCTCATTTTGCTAATATCATTATCATCATCAGTATCCGAAGTTTGACATCGCCCACTGCTAGAAATGGGCTTCACATATTTTTTTCCTCATATTGCTGTGCGAGCACATAGACAGCACAAACACGCATAAAAATTTCAGTAGAAAAAAACCGCATTTGCCAATAACCTAACATCCTGATGACCCTGACATTTATACCGCGGCGCCTTTGATCACTGCTTGCTTGTTCATACCAATTAACTTGCTGGAGCACACGGCTTTGCCTCCCTCACTAACTTCAATCAACTGTATTTAATTACGTAGAGTAAGATGCTACAATTTCTGTTAATTACTACAATTTCTTGTAATTGGTCTGTGTAACTATTTCGTCTTTTAATCTCTATTTTGTGAAGATTGATAGTTATTTGAGGCTAAAGGTTTTCGATATTTTTGCTGGTCTCGACTAGCAATCTCTTTTGACTTTGTAAGGATTTTTGTACAACATGATATAATGTAGGTCAAATATGATATCGCTTCATGTAAAATAACCAATATTTTGACTTCTACTGCAGACCCCAACATACTCGAAAAAAGTCTAGGGAGATGATGATTATGACATGAAATTACAATTGATAGCATTGATTAAATCATTTTGTCATTTTCGCCACGTTCATAGCGATATACAGGCTTGAAGAATTCGTCTGCTCAATCATGTATTGTGGAGCCGACGAATTCTTCAAACCTGTGAAGGAAAGTATCCGAATGATGAATTTCCTACAAAACCCTCTGATTGTAATCGAAACTGTGTTAGCAATTAGTTGCGACTCCTACTAACATGAATCTGTTGACAAGCAAAAAGGGCCGCAACCGATATTAGATCTCGCCAGTGTTAATATCATCTCTAGCCCGATATTACTCAAGTCTGTGCTGATAAATGGTTCTATTCTATAGGATCGATTTATGCATCGATTTAGCCTAGCCCATTAGGCCAGTATTATAGGAGTAACGCGAGTAACTCGCTCGGAGGAGACAGTTTGGGTATTCAAGTGTCAGATTCCGCTCAGGGGAAACTGGACGACTTGAAATCGAGGGAAACTTTAGGTGGGGCGGTCAGAATAGAGAACATTAAAGTTAGGGCTAGAATTTAGAGAGCTGAATAGTTGTTTTAACTGCCTATTCGTTGGTACCTATTCATTGTTTCATTATGATTGTAACGCCCACTGCTAAACATTGACCTCTTAGTGGTCATAGGTCAACCCTGTGAAAGTATTTATCGACGCTGTTCTTTGTTCAAATACCTAATTATAGTATTATAAAATACAGAGTCTGTTTTTTACTGTTTTAAATACAATTATCTGTTAAAAAAAATCATTACGTATTATGTTACTTTGATGAAACAACATCCAGGATCTCCTTTCTGCTTTTACATATACAATATGTAAAGAAAATCCTGTCCGACCTGTGAAGGTATTGTTAGGTATCGTTAACTGATTATAATAATGCCTATAAAGTCGGGCTAAACTTAAAAAAAACCCCTAAGAAAATAAATGTTATTTCGAAAAAGCGAGGTAACCATGTGCGGTTGGCAACACGGTTGGCATACATGCGCGGGTGAAGGGGACCAGGGCACGCGGCACGTGGTCGCATCGCTATTCGCTCCGTTCCAAATGGTGTTGTTACTTTTTTTAAAATTACCAAATTTTGGGGAAGTTGGAATTAATTCGCGGAAAGAAAGATTATTTCAAAATTCATTCGTATTGTCACTATGATGATTATGTAAAATTTCATGTTTTATTTGATCATGTGTATACCTAACATTTATTATCCTTTTGGGTCGGACGGGGTTTTCTTTACATATTGTATACGTTTCATTATTTTCGTACCCTCATACCAATTTATTAAGGTTTGTTTGCTTATGGCATAGAAGCACTATACATATCGTCGAAAGCCCTAAAATGACCTCACTATCAGTAACTATCATTACTAGCACCGTATCGGAGCTGGTACCAGTAATCGTGTTGTCATGTAGCACCGCAGGAGCCCCAAGTATGGTCATAGACCATGTTCTGCCTGTACCCATAACGATTTGTCACAGGTATCAATTCTATAAATCCTTGGTATCTCTGTTCCATAGGCCACTTGTTTGAATTTGCATTTTCAGATTAGACCTGAAGGAAGTGGTAGTAGTGATGTGATATTATTAATAAATATATACGTTATTGTATTGAATAGCAGGATATAAACAGGGATTCTGTTTTAAAAGGGTCCTGTAAGTGGACGATTAGTGTAATGTACAAATATTGCATTTCCGTTGGTCAAGAAACAGGTTTACTTTTTCGGACGGTGGATTTTGAACTTTGGAGAGAGTTTCGGGCTCAAATTATTTATTTCTCAATCGTGAGTATACAGTTTGATATTTTACAGTATTTTCATTAACGGTATAAATAAGGCGAAAACTTTAAAATTCTCGGAAACACTCGAGTCCAAATCAATACCTACTATATAATTGTAGTCTTTTCTTCTTCAACACATCAAAATAAAGTAGCCACCCAATGCTGTATTCTCAGTGTCAAAAAAGGAAGTCTTTATACTTTTACCAATATTGGCATATTGGTTCACGACAATAACAGTTCCTGCATTCGTACTCCTGGACGTATCCCAGACGCAAACATTTGCGAATTGGCCCAACCCGTACCTTAGGACCAAATCTTCCACAACCAACGCAGTCATTTGCGTATTGGCCACTATCAAGCGTGGGCTTGCCAGATAAATAGTCCAATTTACAACCACGACTGACTAATGGTGTACTAATGAACTAGCGACACTTACTCCGATGGCAATAATGTGGTACATAGATGATAAAATGAGAAGATAAACGTGGAATATAAAGTGGATTGTTCGATTTGTACCGCGGTACTTTTAATTAGATGGCATTAAGGAATTGCGTAAGTGTGGGCCATGTTTCTTGTTTGTGGGCGGTGAATTGTAGCTTAAGATGCGGGAAGCGTGGCTTAGTGCCGTTTTGGGCTAAGGGGACGTATTAGAGGCATTCATGTCTTTCTCGATATATTGGACATTTAAGAAGGAGTATTGAGCTGATATGGTGGTATTTGATTGATTAAGATTGATAAACTTTAGTAATTTTCTTAGTCCTTTTTAGTTTAATCAACTTTTTAGTTTTTCAACGTTCTTAATTATTCAACTGTCATGTCATTTGGTTCTTTTTCAGTAAATGATACGGTACTTAGAAGTTCTTTTTAAACTGGTAGAAGTGCAATAAAATGTCTACTATCTAAGAATGCGACAGCCTCTTGCACTTTTAAATTCTAGTCCATCTTTAAGGAAAGCACGCTAATTAATTAAGTAGATATGTTCTTATTTCCCAATGTTGGTGCATTTAACATACTGGTTCTTGGTAGAGGAATGTAGAAAAACGCGGATCGTCGATTGACGGTAATTTGTTTAATCTTCTCGTTTTATGTGCTTGCGCATAGGAGTTGTGGATGGTTTAGACTTACATTTCTAATGATGGACTAATCTCTAGGTAAAGCCTCTTGAGTAATAAGATGTTTCTTTTTTATTTAGGTGTCATTTTAAAACATTTTCTAGTACCTAAGTCTGGTGAAACAATAGAACTAGCCTGACTTTAAGGCTTAAAAATTAATGATATTTTTAACAGTTTTGGATGGTTTCATAAAAGGTTCGGTAATCAATTATTATTTCCTCATTTTATAAAATCCTTACAAAATAATTAAACATTTGTAACCAAGCAAACTACATACCTCGGTTAAATCCAGTCACATTATATCTTAGCGAATATTTGCCGAAGAAAGTCTAGATCTAGTCTTTGGTTTGCTACCGAGACCTGCCATTTAAGGCGTTATGTTATGAAGTACAAAGCGCACTGCACGATTTCACCGGGCAATTAAAATTAATATGTGGGCAACTCGTTCTTGAGTATAATACCATTTTGTTTTAGGGCTGCTACTTTTATTGATTACTAGCTTTCCGCCGCGGCTTCGCCCGCGTGGAATCCGGTTATATCGCGCTTTTTAGATTTCCCTCGGGAATATCAAATTTTTCAATAGCCTATGTCCTTTCTCAGGGTCTAAAGATTATCTGTGCCAAATTTCATCAAAATCGGCTGAGAGGTTTAAGCGAGAAAGCGCAACAGACAGATAGACAGAGTTACTTTCTAGATTTGAAATAAAAACGGAAACAGTTACATATTTGAAATAAAATAAATAACATGATTCCAAAATGATTTCTGTATTTGCATCTTTTATGACGCTTTTACAGGTTATTTTATTAGTCAGTATTTTAAAACTATATGACGTTGCAAGTCCTAGATGAATGTAATAATAAATCATTTATTAACCGTATATTGCTCTTAAACTTCCTTATAAATATCAAATACAGTACTTCTGACATTTTTGTTACAAGGTCCCCACGTCAGGAGAAGCCTGACTCGTGGAGATTTTTAACAATATAAAATATCTGGATCGATATTACATTCCAAAATTTATTACATGTTGGTTGTATGTAGGTAGTTTTTTATGGTCCAAAATTTTGGCTTTGATATCCGCTTTAAACTGTCATGACCAATTTCCACTTGACTAGCCGATGATACTCAACAGTAGCAAGAAAACCAGTTTTCATAGCTTGCAAAAATATCAATACCGTTATGAATTAGATGCAGAGAAGTAATTTGTAGTTTGATTTAGATATTTGAAAACTTCAGTGAATTTTCTATTTTTATTTTTGTATTAAAAATCATTAGCTTTGTTTAGTTTCTTTCAATTAAACCTAGGTACCTACTTTTGAATTGTCAAGGACTATCATGTACCTAGCCATTTGCCAATTCCTACGGAGAATTCCAGATTCTTATGGAAAAGAAAAACTTAACGTTTTATTGAAGTAATGTAAAAACAGATTTTGTAACAAGATCAATTTCAAAATTACTTCGCCGTACAACCCTATCATAAATGAAAAAAATGCAAAAACTTGCAATGTAATTGAGATCAATATTTATCGTTTATCTGAACTGGTCTCTGATTGCGGATAACTTCTCAATTCGGTGCTTTGGGTGTGTTACACGTTACAAAGTATTATTGGCTGGTCTTAATAAAATCGGCCGAAAGTGCACCTCTTTTACGTAAAGGCATTTTATTATATTTAAAACGTACTCAGAATATTGCAACCAGATTTTTTGGATACATTTGTACGACCATGTATGTACATATATGTAGTAGTTCTATATATTTTGGTCCTCTTGCGGTAACAGTAGTTTGATACTGTTTTGGATAACATAAACGTGGATATGGGAAAACAAATCTGTTGATGACAAAGTAATATTTTGGTCCTTATGATCTCAATTGGTCCTTAGAACATCAATTCGGCTTCTTCATTATGGTTGATATGATTGATCTCTATGTTTATGGTCCTAAGAGTTTATTAAAATGATATATTATTGACTACTTACTAAGTAACACCAGTAAGTATAAAAAAGCTAAATCTCAGGACGGGGAAGCGTAGTCATATCTTTAAAAAAGATGCCTCAAGCAAGTACCTACATATCTATAATAAAGCCACAATTAAAATTTAAGTTAAAATACGTCTTCCAAACTATATCCTAAAGCAAAGGGTATCTCGGAGCCTATTATCAGCATTCAGCATAACAATGGACAGCCGATGTTAGGGCCTTATACAGAGCGATTGTCCTTCGACGTTCATAATGCGTGCCGAGCTTGTATGAACTGTATTGTTTACCTAACAAGACGGTGTTGGTTATACATTTTTTGGTCCTTTGAGTACTTATTGCTGTTATGTTTAAAGTTTGGTAGGTTTTGTTAGTTATCTCAGTTTAAAAGCTAAATGTTCTAAAACTGACGTGTTTTTGATTTGTTTTGTTCTAAATCATTTCTAGATACGAATATATTTCTACCATGTGTATAATAATGAACATTGCCTTGCAGAATGACAAGAGAGAGCTCCAATCAAATTATTAATGACACAGAGTCATATTAGCTTTGCATGTTGCGGCCATGTTCCTAGTATTTCACCATCCATTGTGTGCACAAACGGTATTAATGAATTGCCTGTCGATTTATCACCGAACAATGGACACCGAAGCGCTTTTGTCGCACGAAAACTGCTCGATAATTATGTTAACAGAGTGGTTCGCGAGATTAATGGTGGAAAAAGTTTAGTGAACTCTTCATATGCAAGAGGTGAGTTTAAATAGTTTTGTAAAGGCAGGAAAGATGTATCGTTTGACTCTTTTTATGGACTAATGAAAGTTCTTCATTTGTTTTTACCGAATGCTGACAATAATGAAGGTTACTTCAAAACTGTGCATCATCAAAAAATCATCCTATCTCTGTTTATCATTATTGTTTAAAAATATTCTATTTTAAATTATTTTAAATGCAGAATTGCGTATCTGCAATTCTGCATTTCCTACAGCTTCTTAGCTATATTACTTTTGCGTTCTTTTCTCAATTCAAATTGTTTTCAGTAATGTATGTGGCTAAGTCTTCTACAAATCTGCCATCATAAAAAGTTTCCTATTTACATAATCCTTATAGATTAATCTTCAATAGCAATACCATATTACGTATACCATTTCCTTTTATACTTACATCTATAGCTTTATTCAGGAAAATCTTATTCTAAGCGGCCATAGAAATCGCGATTGGAGTCCATGTTTTATGCCCATCGTTCTAGGAATAACGGGACAGACACTAGACCATATTATGCATTATAACGGCCTCATTGCCATGTGCCCTGGTCTGGTTAATGCAGGCCTTTTTGTCTGTATAATGTTATGGTACACAACTTTGGAGGATGGAAAATTGAATTTTTGATGTTGTTGGATCTTGTATGTACCATGTAGTGTTCAAAAATGAACTCTGTTTCCGTAGAGATAGTTATGTGATTAGCTCGAGAATCAGATAATAGGATGATAAATTTCATGCTAAGCCACCTATTCTCATACCTAGCTCCACATAGAGATTTATGTCGATCTATTGGTTTAGTAGACACTTCAGAAGTTTATTGCTGATTTGATACTTTTACATTTATGACTACATGTTATGGTTTTGAATATGTTTGTTATTTGTATTCTTGGACCCGTTGTATGATACTTTAACAGTTATTACGTGGGCCCGCGTGTGTGGATTGTATCAAATAGCAGTGTGGTCACATTTATAGGACCTATACAGACAAATGACAATCGAATTGAATAACTTAGTCTTTAGGAACAACATCATTATTAATTAACATTCCTTCTAACAAAGCGTCTGCCAAGTAAGCCTCTGGCGTAGCATCGTTTGGTCGTGTTGGTCTTGGGTTTAACATTGCATCACCACGCTCAACTGCCGTCATCCTTCCTATTCCTAAGTTTTTTAAGTGAATAGGCTTAATAAACTAGTGCGCTTTACACTCAACGATTGCATCACTGCTTACCATCAGGCGGGATTGCAGTCAAGCACTAGTTTATAATTATTAAAAAAAAAAAACAAAAGTGGAGGACTGTGTACCACCAGCGGGAACATTAATACTAAAGACTGATTGATTATTCATCACTATATTTTATAAAATATTTATTTTGAATATAGTACTACTCCAGCACGCTGATATTGGTTTTAGCCCTGTACCTTCTGGCAAGAGAAGAAAGGATTTAGTTTTTTTTTTTTGTAATTATAAACTAGTGCTGGATCGCAATCCCGCCTGATGGTAAACAGTGATGCAATCGTTGATGGTAAAGCGCGCTAGTTCAATAAGCTCATTCACTCAAAAAACTGAGTGCATAGGATGGAAGACGGCAGTTGAGCGAGGTGATGCAATGTTTACCAGAGGGATATTGATCTGGAGACCCTCCACGACCAAACTCCCGACACAACAACCTTTGCCGCATCGTACTCGGCACACATCGCAACACAACTGCTCAGACCTGTCCTCCGTACGGCTTCACCAGACAGTTAGTTTTCACCAACACTTGGATGGAAAATGCTTTTGCTAACAGATTTTACTTATTTCTCCGACCATATTTTTGTTCTTTTTTTTTTTTAAATTCATGTTCTATAAGAAAGTATTCTCAACACATCTTAGTGTTCTGCCTCTTTAGCAACACATAGCATAATATTTTCTTTTATAACACTCCTATCTATAACCATATATTCTCTTACCTTATCACGATTTATCTCCAAAAACACAAATATACCATATCTAGTACCCGAGAAGAGATGTTATTGATATAAAAGCGAAGTGAAATCGTGTCGCGTTGCCAGCGGATGCTACGTATAAACGACGGCATCCGCTATTACTGCTGATTTGAGGCCCCCGTTACCTATAGTATACTATCAGGCTATCTGCCGTGTTACTCGACCTTCTATGACATGGGTCACGATATGGACTCTGATAAACACGATTTATTATGGGCTTGTGATGTTCCAGACTGGGGCAAAGGTGTCTGTATCTATAAAGCTCTTTCATCTTTCTTTTGCAATACAGATAACAGTATTACGAGCAAGCCAATCAGACAGCTGCTTGTGGACATTAAGGAGGTAACATGTCACGCCATCTCCTGTGATTTCAGTATAGTACATTACGATATTAGTGCGTAATGATGGTTATAACATGCGAGGCGGAATTTCAGCCCGAGCCGAAGGCGAGGGTGTAATTAAGCCGAGCATGTTATAACCAATACGCACGTATATCGTACGACTTTTTTTAACACACTTGCGAGGAAACAGAAAAAAAAGTATTTTATATTTTGTTATCCATCCCTATAAAGTGCGTATGTTTGTATGTCTGTCTGTATGTATGTGCCCGAAGTTGCTCAAAACCCTCACCACTATAGATAATCATATAGATCTGGATGCGCTGAGTTCAAAAAAAAAACACAAAAAAAAAACAAAACAAAACAAAGAATTTTGTTTTTGTCTCGGTCCTTTTAAATAAACTCAATCTGTGAATGCACACTGTTTCTTTCCCGCCATTAGTATTATTATTTGCCATTTCAAATATGGAACAGCGCGCAGCGCGAGCCGTGCGGCGGCGATCAGTTCCATAATTACTTGAAATGGAAAATAATGCTGTTATGGAATTTGTATGGACTATAACTTAACTATTTGCTTTGATAATACACGCGTTTGTTATGGCTCGCTTTACATATTTAAAACCGGTGGAATTACATCAGCTTTACGAGCAAGGGTGTTAAAAAGGTAATTACGTAACACACTATCAGTAGCAATGGGTTTCATTTTGACAGTTGAACAACATTCATTACGTCATTTACATAGCCGACCAGACAGTAAGCAGAAACATTTTTCGAAGATATGGACCAATGAACTAGCAATTAGCTTCAAAGTGATTCCAACTGAGAGTAATACTGCGTTACGCAATTACGGTAAACAACTAATACTTTCAGTAGTTTTCCAAACTATATTTGAGAGTTCCCGTAGTCACTCAACCTGTGGAGATTTTTCTACTTTAAGTATAAGGTTGGCAACGAAAAGGCAAAATCTTTAATGTGGCAGGTGTTTGTCTATACAATCTGGCTGCATCACGAGAGCTGTATCCCCTCAAAGTCCTTCGATCATGAACTTCGGACATAACATCCTTTCCAATTTTTTTAATAATAATAATAACACCCCTCCCGCCATGTTTGATAATGTCGCAAAACTGTGGACCGTACAATGCGCGTACGCCGCTGCATACTATCCGCTACGGAGGGTGAGCACGACCCCTGCAACACAGGGTGGTAATAATAATTACTATCGATGTTTCTAGATGTTGTTATAGAAAGTTAATTGTTTAGTAGCAGTGCATCATTTTAAATAGTTACTTACATTTGTCAGCTGCATCTTTGTTTCATCAATTGCCTAGCCTTTTTCCAATTATGTAGGAGTCAGCATCAAGTCTAACTCAATGCAGCTGAATACCAGACAGTCTGAAAACCAGTCTTACCACTATTACTTTTCAGCATTTTTTTTCAAAGTTTTGATAAATGATTTATTTTCTACAACGTGTAACAAAAAGGGTATATACATACCAAGGGCATGGCATCTTTAGATGATATCAAACGATATCGGAAGGGTTTTAACTCAAAATAAAATACTCAAAAATTTGGTACCAAATTTTCGGTTTCGTGTGTTTCTTAAAATCAAATCATAACAAACGTGGCAGCACACTACATACGTTAATAACTACTCGTTACCCGTCACGTTACTTGCCAAAATCCGATGATAAATGTCTTCAATATCTCTGTGTGACTAGTATGATAGTAGCCGATCACAGGCGGTGTTTTTCCTCATAACTTCCTAACATAAAGATATAGGATTAAAAAACCCTTCCAATATCGTTTGATATCATGTAAAGATGCCGTGCCTTTGTTATGTATATACCCTTTATGTTACACGTTGTATAAGTAGATTTGTACAAACACTTTGACAAGTTTTCGTAGAAATCCCCGACTTGTCTGACTACTCCGAGAAAAAAGGCCAGTAAAACCCCTGCCAGGATCGCGGTGTCCTCTCGCGCACAGGCAAGCGAATAAAAAAACATGGGTGGGTTTTAGTCAGTAAAAGTCTGACATATCCTTCCGCACCGCCTAGAGCGAGACAGGTCATTTAAAGAAATTCCCCATACAAAAAAAGGCCAGTAAGCTTTTGACAGTAGGTAGTAGTAAGAGATAATGTAGGTGACCAGCTTCGTTGGATATAGGTGAAGATTAGTAAGAGAACGATTTTAACAGAAGAGAAACACATATTAGTCAAATTAAATGTTATGTCGAAAAATCTGTTGTTTTCTCACTGACCATTAACTATACCCAATGACTCTGGTTTTTCCTGCAACACCCATCATGTACGTTCTATGCAACACAATAATTAGTTTTAAAATATAATTAGAAAGCTCATTTGTATCAATGAAAACAGACAATTGATCATTGTTGTTACCTGTCACAATGACAAGCTGCTAATTGATCACGGTAATTAAACTTGGTTTAGTGTCGTTTCTTTTAGGCGTATAGAAGCTTAATTCTCGTGATTTTAAGAATGTTCATAGTTTCCTATTGTTCACAATCTGTCAAAAATATGTCTAATTTACCTTTTTTTTTTATACGAGTGAAAATGCTTTACGCACCGTACCCGCCGCTAGCTAGGCGACAGGCGTATGTGGGACTCGCCCGGCCGGAGCCGGGAATACCCACTAAAAACACTCGGTTCCCTCGAGCCCTGCGTTGAGAGTGACCCGGGCTCGGCCCGAAGATCTGACTCCGGGCCATTTCTAATTTACCTAAATTTTGACAAGTTTTTGACATTCTTTTGTCGCCGAGTTCAGACTGCTACTAGATTTTGAACGAAAATTGGCTTTTAGGTTATCATAACATATCAGAATCCCTTTTTTTGCTGCGCGGTGGAAATTTTCAGAGATTTAAGATGGCGATATAGTCGCATGGCAATTACACCCCCCCTGCTCCCCTCATAGGTACGCCCATGCCTCTACCTATGGCCGAGGGTGCGAAATTCGTATAAGCATGAATGCGCTTCCCCGAAAGTCCTTGACCTGCTGTTCCTCAGTGGGTCCTAGAAGACAAAGTTATCACTATTTTTATTTTGCAATAAAAGATTAATATGAAGAAATCACTTTAGCATACATGATGTAACAAAACGAAGTCTGGTAAAGTAACCATGATAATGATAGTGAATTAGTAACCATCTTTTTGGAGCTTCGAAGACCAATGGGATAATTGTGACACACTTAACAATTATTGGAATCAATTGTAACAGCAAATACCTACTTAGGACCCATTAACTTAATCAAATGTTATTCCGTGGTGCTTGGCAATCTGGGCTTCTCCCAGTTGCAATAATGTCCCTTTGTGCCGATTGGCCTAGTTCTGTTCTGTCTCCTGCTTATTATGGAGGGAAGTGGAAAAAATATCTTTTTTCTTACTCCTCCGCTATTCTTTTCTGATTAATTTCGTTGCGGGACCCAAGACAGTTGAAACGTTTCTCCGGGACTCGTCGAGCTTCATTGCTCGGCGTTTTTCTGGCGGTCTCCACTGTTGATTCTGGCTTTCAGGAGTTGCAGTGGGTTGGGAACAGTGTGGCGGGTTTTGTCCCATTTAAAAAGACACTTAACAGCAGGAATGATTTTTATTTTGACAGTTATACAATATACATTGCGAGTTATTTTCATTGATGAGCGTATAAAATCGAACCTACGGAGCAATTGATTAGCAATACGCTTCAAAATGAATCTGATAGTGATTGATTGTATTTTATGTAATTAGGATGCAACAGTCCCAAAATCAATTAGAGAAAGAAATAAAATATCACCTTTACACAGCCCATAATACCATTACAGCTGATTAAATAACAATAACCACACCACGGTAGGAGCCCAAAACCGGCCAGCACCCACGCGGTGTAACAGTGGTCCACTAATGTTCACTAACGGTACTTAATGTGGCTTTGGCCCAAGTTCCGCGTGGCCATATGGACCATAATCATTTGTGTTTATCTATTTAATTTAATTAACGAAATTTGTAATGACGAATTTTATTTAGAGGCTAATGGGATATTTATGAGGTCATGGGTCAGCCAAAGGCACCATTGGATAACGGTCCAGATGTGAAAGAGTTCTTGTCCTGCAATTTTTTTTTAAAATAATTATAAACTAGTGCTTGACTACACACAAGTTTATTCAGCCTATTCACTTAAAACTCTTAGTGAGTAGGAAGGAAGACGGCAGTTGAGCGAGGTGATGCAATGTTAAACCCAACAACACTACCAATGTTGCTGCACCAGAGGGAGATTCAGCTGGAGACCCTCTACCACCAAACTCCCGACACAACAACATTTGGCGCATCGTACCCGGCACACATCGCAATACAACTGCTCAGACCCGTCCTCCGTACGACGACGATGTGACGTGTGGACGTGAATTAACTTCTATACTTATTCTATGCAACGTTATTTTGAGTATATGCGAAACCCGAAACACGTGTCTAGTATTTTTAAGTAAAGAATCTATGTATAAAATTTTAAAAAGATATCATGGAAAACCACAAAGTTAGGAGCTTTTTATCTTACCTGGTTGACCCAACAAAACTATGGTCAATGCACCGCCCGTCCGACCGCGCCTGCAGCGTCGCGGCGCAGGGGGCTCCTGTCTCACTGTGTGTGTAAATGTATTTGGGATAAAATACTCAATCGGTTCAAGTAGTTAACTAAAGGTTTCTAAAAAATACCTAGTGACTTACAGTTCGTCTGAACATAATATGTGCCAGTTGTATTCATTTGCCATGCTACAAAAACGAAGAACATTAACTAAGTGGAGAACAGCTCCCTACAACTCACTACAGGTCAAGTTTTCAAGGTGATCTTTAGTAAAAAATGAACTTTTAAAAGACGAAAATAAAAGCTCTCTTATGATTAATAAATGTTTAATTTGATAGAAATAAACAAAAGTCCAATAAGCACGGTAGAAAGAGTAATCCTGGCACTGAACATTTAGTAATTTACCTTAATCATAATTTGAATCTGCCATAAAGGCAATTTTTATTACCTTTTAAGTCACAAAGCTGTTAATAATACTCCAAACTTTCTTATCATAAAACATTACAATAATGTTTATAAATTAAATTATACTCTTCAAATATTTTTTTTTATCATAACTCATAAACAAACTTCGTAATTACTGTGACTAATTACTGATTATTCGAAAGTGATTATCAATTACGTTGTAACAGGAACTCGCGCCTAATTACACAAATAAACCATAATGATTGGTAAGCATTGTTACGATTTCTTTAAATTAACTTTGCTTATCAATGAAGATAACGTCGTGAACTTTGATAGTTGTAGCGGTTATGACCCGAGAATTAGTGAGATTTGTAAGTTATTGTAACGAAAAACTGTTTCAATAAAACCATTTTTTTATATATATTATAAACTAGCGCTTGACCACAATCCTGCCTGATGGTAAGGAGTGACGCAATCGTTGATGGTAAAGCGCACTAGTTTATTAAGAGCCTATTCACTCTAGCCCTGAAGATACTCAAATTGTAGTCCGACGGAAACACCGCCGCTGGCAAATTGTTCCAGTCCCTCGATATACTTTTGGATGTTAAAATAGATACATAGAAAAATAATAGGTAAATAGATAGATAGAGTTAAAGAAAGGAAATAAAAATAACAAAAAGTCTGTAATATAAAAAGTAACAAAAATCAGAAAGTCTCAAGTCCCTTACCAGGCCAAAAGGCTCCATCTCAGTATATTGCTTCGACATTTATAAAGTAAATGTCGCAGCGCTGGTACCCTGATAGGGCCTGGTGTGGTGTCAAAATTACCGCAGAAAAACAATAATCCACGGAACTATCACATATATCACACTTTGGAAAGATTCGAAAATCTATGAGAACCGCGAATGATTTTCCTATCCCGCATTCCAAAATGGCGGCGCTTCAACTGTCAAACAAGCTTGATTCACCGTGAAATCGCTAAACGCAACCAATTATTGTTTTATGTACGAATATGTATTGAACATATCGGCATTTATCGAATATCGACATGCGATTACACTCCCGTAGAGTTTGACAATTAGCGTTACCAGATTTGGGTATCGGTCTCTCGGTATTTGGTATCTGGTACCAGAGTGCGTGCTGTTCGGTTCTCGGTTTTTGTGGGATCGGCTTAAGCTTTAGTTATGGCTAAACTGGTTTTTATTTATCAATTGACTGGAAATCTGAGTTTAATACTGAATAATGAGAAAAATGTTTCCAGTTTTTTCCATATCATGAATAGTTTTTTCGACAATCTATTGCCTTCCAACCAGCTGGTGACTAAACAAACTTTGGTGTGGATTTCATGAATATTAAATTGCATATCACCTTACGTATTTATTTTCACATTTAGATAAAATGAATGAAATACATTCCCCACCATTTCTCTTCAAAGAGTTTTTACGAAATCAGAAATCGTTTTTAAATATCTAAATTATATCTCGATATATTTGTAAACGTGTACACCCGCGGGGTTCGTGTCACAACCATGAATTTTAAGTAAGTGCACTGAGTATTACATTTAGTCAGAATCCCATAATGCTGTCAAAGTGACAGTAATGAGCTGTTTATACACAAATTATATAGAATGTACTCTTTTCTCGATCCTCGTTTTATGTTAACGTGAATGTCTGTGTTGTGGACGTAGAATAGGTTTTTATCGATAGATGTCTTCAATGACAGCTCTATTGGTTGCAGCAAAAACAAATTAGTTCTTTTTTTAAATTTCGAATTGCCTTTGGTGCTCATAAAAAAGATGTTATTAAAGTTTCTTTATTTTATCCGTTGTTAATAGTGAGTCCCTAGAAACAGTTTCACATGCTAACGTAGCCGATATTCCTAAAGGTAATGACAGACAACATAATTCTCACTAGCAAAGCTTTTTCTTATCTTTGTCACAGTGTCAATTTACACGAATATGCAAATAAGGGGATAGAGGTGGGCTTTTTGTAGCGGTTTTTTGTCAATCAGTCGATTTATACTGATGGTTTTGGAGACCGTTTTACCAAAAAATTCCAAATATTGAAAAGATTACTTTTGGAATTAAGTAAGCTCTTCTATATATTTTTTTGTAATTTACTCTTGCATTCAATGTGTATGTGTTAACTCAATAAAGTTACGATTAAAGTTAAGGAATCAAAAAAACGACAATGCAAAAGTAGCATTACGTCAAATTTCACACACACACTGCTACAGTGACCATATTATTATTTATTTGTTTTCAGTCTATGTGGTTCCACAGCAGTGCAAGGGCTCCATTTTTCCTTTCTACTCGTCTGTATCTTGAGTCTGTGTCACTGGTCCACACAGCCTCATACATTTGACGTCTACAAACAGGACTGCCTGTCTGTAGACGTCAAATGAGTCTCTCCATCTTATCTTGGGCCTACTATGATGTCACCGGACGTTTTCTTAAATTGACTACATTTAGTTTTATCGGATGGGAAACCATCATATGACGTCTCCTGCTCTGGGCGGAGCGGAAGGGCTTGTCAGACTTTTTGCTCACTAAAACCCACCCGTGTTCCTTTACTTGCCTATGCGCCAGGGCCACGGTATCTTCTTAGACAAACCCGCGGCACACATCAATTGTCAATTTCGTAACTACATTTTTAATTATTATTTGTCATTATCACTAAACAATATTTACATCCCAAATCATATCAGCGCTCAATGTAGATCAAGTCGTAACTTGACCAGCATTATCACGAACCTATCAAGCGTCTCGCGGAAACGCACGACCGTAGGCGATTTTTAAATACAATGTTTTTATTGTACTAAATTATTTATATATTTTTAGTGTTCTTATCAGAAGTTCACGGGTAATATTCCCACGGTCCATATAGGCTTATCAGCACTTCCTGAATGACTCAACGATACTCGAATCTGATGTTTTTTTTGTACGCGTATTTACATGTGTAATTTCAATTGATATTGTTGTTGTTTCCTTGTATTCTATTTTCGGGGCCGCTGTTTTATCCTTCTAAAACATTTCAAGCATCAACATTTTGGTTAGGAAGTGAGTAGAGAGACTTTTGACTTTGACTGACAAATCCTTGTAAAGGTTAGGTTATGATATTGTTTAGCTATATATTTTTATTAGGGGTGACTATGATCCTCATTTACTGATAGTATGGACGAGAGCAGATCAAGCTATCCGATACTATTAAACATTTCCAATCAACCTTGAGTCTTAGTTCTTTAGCCCCACAATTTAAAATCTAATAAAGGAATTTGACAGATTGTAGTAGCTTGTTGTGCTGTCGTTTGTACATCTGTAAAATGGTATTTACTTGCCTATCATCATAATTATCCAGAGCCCGAGTTCAAAATGATTTTAAGGGAAGAAAAGGATCCAAAACCAATTACCCATGCAGTTTCTTTTAACAAATAGCCTCTTAAACATTGGTCGTGAAACTCCAAACTTGGTGTATTTGAAAAGCGGTGCATTCGCAGTATATCAAGTAAGTGATCAATAAACATCAATAAGAGCCAGTCATTATTTGATGGTCATTCCTCAACCAGTGGTCGACATCGATCAATGTCCTGCTAAAGGCGCTGTAAGCGGCTACATATGCACAGGGATGTATTGAACGAGTTTTGTGATTTTGATTGGAAATGAATTCTGAATCAGCGGAGTGGTGCATATTGACAAATTAACATTATCTATTCTGTTGTTTTTTTTTTCATTGTCGATAAGACGTATACATTAAACAATAGACATGTATTTCTATTAAACTTGGTGTTACGATATTAGAATATTTGTCTGTATCTGTCAAAATTACCACTAATTTCTCTATTGACAATTTCGTTGAAAAGAGATTGAGACTTGGTTATGAACGTTTTCAATTACAAGCCTCCTGTTTATTTTTTTTTTTTTAATTAAAATAATCTTTAACATATAATTCATTACAAATATGAGGATAATGGATTGTAAATCATCATTTCACAACTATCTCGATGTGTAGGTAAAGATAGTCAGTCACCCATCAAAAGACCAGCTACAGCAAGCATAGTTTAACCTAATTGATTGATCTGATTGAGCCTATTATAGCCACAAGCTCCCTCTCCCATACAGGATTGTAAATATGGCGTGAAAAAGTTGTCTACTTATAAGAACAACATCAGTGACAGGCCGCCAATCTTTCACTTATAAGGAAATAGTAGGCCTGTCATCTGTCAATACAAATTCAATCATCGATATTATCTATGGCAGCTAGCACTTGCCAAAAGTGTAAGCACCATTTTGTATATTGTGTGTATTTTGAAAAAAGAACGTTATGGTCTGTAGTTCTGTTTTTTTTTAATTTATTTTTATAACCTTGGATAAATATTGTTTTTCTGGAATTTTCCGACATTTATGTTTGTTACTTTTGATAAACAAGACAAACAGCAAAGTTTAAAAGTTGTTTTAAATTCCGTTGTGCAATTTCCTTTGACGTCAAAAGTTTTTTTATCGTTAGTCAAATCTAGGTTATCGGAAGTAATGTCAGTGGTCGGTTATATATTTTGTTTTACATAATATATGCTTTTTGCTATAGGTATTTTAAAATCAAACCAGTTTTCAGTTGCAGATTCAAATTGCCCAACGGCTCAAATTAATGTTTAATATCTGTCGTTGGTAGGTGTTCAGATAAAGTAGGTTTGATCTAAAAGATAAGCTTGTGCTTTTGCATTCAGAAGAAAATGTTGTCTATCTTTCTTAAATCACAAGATTGATCCCCAAAACTCCAAAATTAACCACGGAACCTTCCCTCGTTAAAACATCCTTTTATTTCTACATAAACTACACGACAATGGGCAGAAAATTATCAGTCAACCTCCCGCCGGTCCTGCGTTCCTCATCAGTAAAAACAATGGATGACCTTATACGGTGTTGGCAGTCGCATCCAGTTTTTACACTAGCACCCGTCCGATACGCGAATTTGGGAAGTTATGTGAAAAAACGAATATGCAGACCTTTCGCTTTGTTTAACTTTTCGCAGTTTCGAAATTTCGGGGATCTAAACTACTGTTTCTTTTTGGGTTTGACTTTGTGGTGGTAGTGGGGGTAGATAGAGGTCGAGACGCTTATAGGAGTTTGTGGGGGATCTATGAGTCTTTTTCTATGGACTTTTTGTTCGAAGAGCTAGAGATTTGGAAATTGGAGATTTTTATATATGTAAAATGAATGGGGAAGGATGGCTGGTAGCAGCTGAAAGATAGTTGGTGAAAATGTGTAAAATTTTGGCGGTAATGATGATTATGATGATGAAAGGGGATTGACTATTTTAATTCCACTAACACCAGTATTTGAACTGCATTTACCTAGTTGCTCATATGCATCTCCAAAACCTTTGCATATTATTGGGGAGTTTATTGCAACACTTCTTACCTGTAAAACGACTTACCAGAGAAGTCGTAATGGGCGATCGTTTTGGGGAACTATCTTATATTCTATTTTGACGTACGAAAAATTCTGATTTAAAACATACGTATCGTTCACCTAGTAATATATTGGAGCATCTGTAAAAAAGTTAGGAAAAGAAAAGTGAAACTGAGTTTATAACATATCCATAATATTTATTAGCGTCTATACTAGTACTTCAAACCCGTTGGTCACTGCGTTTGGACTTTGGTTACTAGTATAGACATGAATCTGTAAAATAAAAACTTATAAACTTAAATTATTTTCTGACATTTATAAGATCTTATTCAGATACATATAATTATATTACGTCAATAAGCATATTTTGCGAACTTTGTATCATTTTACAACTATTATATTATACCATACCATTATATCACAATACGAGTAAGTTCAAGTCAAGAATAAATTCAGAACTAAGTGTGTTAAATCTACATAAGTTGGTTTGTCTCTGGTTATAATCAATTTTGAGACACATTTATTTAGGCTATTATAAATGAAAGGCCCCTAAAAGCCCTTTACCAAGCGCTTGGTATGCGGATCATGGCATTTATCAGATCCCAGTTGAACGAGTGACCTGAAATTATTAGTGTCCTTGACTATCACGAAACAATGCGCGTGAGCATTGTCGAATTGTATCATAGACTGGTTTCACTTCATGATGATATTTTGGAAGTGAATTAAGTGGCATTTTATGGTTTATGCTTATTTGAAAATTATGGTGCTCAGCAGGACTTAGTTGTGGTAAAAAGGGATGATAAAGTGGTACATCATTATAGTCCTTTGTAGAGGTTTTTTTTTTGGATCAAATTGGTAGCTGTACGGTGATCTTTAGGGTAATTACGTAACACACTATCAGTAGCAATGGATTTCATTTTCACAGTTCAACAACATTCATTGCGTTATTCACTTTGTTGAACAGACACAGTTTCGAACATAGGGAGCAATGGAACAGCAATAACCTTCAAAATGATTCCAATTGATAGTCATAGTACGTTACGCAATTAAGGTGCAGGATTTAATGAGTCGTTTTCTTTTATTCTGTCTAATAAGTCAAAAGCTTCTAAGTAAGGATTCTTTAGACTTCCTTAACTTAAATTGTTTTCTCAAAGACCTTGACGAGCGCATATTAAAATTGCCCAATACTGGTGAAATGCCTAAAGCTAACTTAGTTTATCAATTATATCAGTGTTTACTTAGTTTCAACTTGTTCCCACGTGTGTCAATCACCGAACATGTTTACATTTGTGAAGATAACCTATCACTTGCATACGATTGCTGAGTTATTCTCCTTTCCTGTTATATTTTGGGATTATTCTCGGTGGTAGGCCATATCATCGGCTGCTGGCAGAAGTTACCACCCACCAGACAAAGTCTTGCCGCCAAGCGATTCGTCTTGTTCCGGCATGATGTCTGGTGAAGCCGTACGGAGGACGGGTCTGAGCAGTTGTGTTGCGATGTTTTTATTTTTTATATTCCTGTTTGTGTTTATTGAAGCTGTTCTCTCACCATTTACAATTGGATAAAAATTTTATATGTTTTTATTTTTACTGTACTACCGTCTCGATGCCACTTCTAATTGTTTGTATGTTTTTATTTTTTGTTGTACTTTTATGTTTTTATTGTTACTGTACTACCGTCTCGATGCCACTTTTAATTGTTTGTTGCACCGGGTGACGTCTTTACGTCGGCGCCGGTTGTCGCTGAAAACCAGCGCTGGGCTCTGTTTTGCATAGAGTCTCAGCATAATGCTGAGCGACAGCCGTTTTGCGTGGATGTGACGCATGTTTCCCTCAATTATGTCTTATTTTTAGTGTTTTTGTAAACTTTTGCGTCATGTTTACTGCAAATAAACGTCTTTTCTTTCTTTCTTTCTTTCGATGTGTGGCGGGTACGATGCACCAAATGTTGTTGTGTAGGGAGTTTGGTCGTGGAGAGTCTCCAGATCAATCTCCCTCTAGCGCAGCATTGTTTGGTCGTGTTGGTCTACGGTTTAACCTTTTGAACGCCAATCACTTCTATACAAGTTCGAGATTTTCGTGCCCTCAGCGCCACTACTTGATTAGAAGTAATCACAGTATAAAATAAATTTACGACTTTTACAAGACCTTTTATTTTGTTTTTATGGAAATTTGCCCTGTTATCAACCATATTTTTAACTTTTTCACGCATAATAAGTTCTTATTTGTTTAATTTTCAATAGAAACAAAAACGACAGAAAATATTTTAATGCCCCCAGCGCCAATTACTTGATATCAAGTAAGCCAGTGATGGGACACGACGAAGACCTCGCGATATTTCATCTCGTCAAAATGATCATAAATATTATTATTGCAAGAAAATGACGTAAATATAGAATATTTTATAAATATTGTACACTTTAAACTAGGTTTTATTTACCTTAATCAAGAATTAATAGGTTTTCTAATCATTGTCGATAGTGAAACCCCGTTTGAAAAACCCATCCCTACAAAGTTAGTTAGTTGTCGGTCCGTACACGCCACCGACGTGTATAGAAGGAAATCTGTGACGTCATAAGCGGACGGGTTTCAAGGTCATAGTGACCTTGTGCATTTTAGTGTAGTGCAATGTTTACATCTTGAGTTGGCGCACGTGTCCTTATAAATAAAATTGTGACTGTGAATATGACGAATTATTGCGAGTTGTTCAAGTCTAAATCAGAATTTTGAAATAGTTCGTCGTCTTGACATTCCGTTAAGTCGTCAACTTCCGTTTCAGGAATTTTCTTCAGTTTTCTATTAGTTTCTACAAACCAGAAAAATTATTGCGAGTATTTAGCGACACCATTAAAAAAAAGGTCTTGTGTAAAACAGACACTTACCCTCCATTTTATTTTATTTTTTAAAACGTAGAAAACCACGTATTTAGCTTCTATTAATTGTATTTGTTGTAAGTAAACGAAATAAATTATGCAGGAATCGGTTGAGTTTATGCACGTGTAACTCGACCACAGTGAATATAAAATGTATAAGTACCATAGAAATCTAGACATCCCTAGAACAGAAAGGATTTTGACGTGCCTCGAGCGCCAACTACTTGATATGAAGTAGAAGGATTACATTTGGAGACAAATAGGGATGTGCCTTGTAGAACACACGTCTAATAAATTTAAAATTCTTTTCTTTATTGTGGGGAATATATCCAGGTTTTCATATTGTTTTTTTTATGAAATAAAATAAAATATGAAATTACGATTACAGTTTTTATTTAGCTTCGTAAATTGGTGAATAAAAATTATTTTAAATGTATAATATTATTTGTCGATAGGACACTAATCCCATCCCTACGTTTTACTATAGATACGTTATACATTTGTAGTGTGGCGCAGGAGGACACATCGCGTATTATATAGATGGGCGTTCAAAAGGTTAACATTGCATAACCTCGCTCAACTGCCGTCATCCTTCCTATTCCTTAGTTTTTTAAGTGAATATGCTTAATAAACTAGTTCGCTTTACCATCAACGATTGCATCACTGCTTACTATCAGACGGGATTGCAGTCATGCACTAGTATATAATTACATATAAAAAAAAATATTTGCTAGAATTTTGTAACCTAATTGTCCGTGGTTTTCAATTTGAATTGGAGATAAATAACAAAAGATTCTTAATGAGTTATAGAGACAGATTGTTTAAATATAGTGTCTCTATTTCCGAGTTGGATTTCTTTGTTAGAAGACAATAAACTGCTGTCCTTTTCTTAATGGAATAGAAATAAAATTTGAACTGTAGGCCTAGTATGAGCGCGTTTGACTCACCGATTGGCCCGCTTTGAGATTATAAGAACTCTCAACCAATGAGAGCGCCAAACGCACTCGATATTGACGATCGAGTCTCGTAATGAAAACTCATACTAGGCCTACTGAACTAAAACTTCGTTTAGTTTGTGAAATCTGTGTCATTGTTCAAGTCTTAGAATACTAAAAATACATATCATCCATCAATTTGTTAGTAAAAGATTTGCCCGCATCCAAGTCAGTTACACTTTCAAGTATGTTTACATTTTTACAAGTGTTAAGTAAATAAGTGAGAAGTAGGCTTATCATATTTTAATTTTAACAAAAATTATTTATCGCTTATCCAAACACGAGATTATCTGGTTCCGCTTAGAAGCTGAAATTGAGCGAAATTCGTTAGATTTTCCCACAGATGTGTATTTTGCAAAAAATGTATTTTTGTGTACATAATTTGAGTGATAGCTTTTTAATGCAAATATGTTTAGTAATTTTTGTGTGGTTTATAACATTAGATTTGCATACTTTCCCATGAAAACGATATGTTAAATCCATATATCATCTGTATTTCTGCTGCGAAAAATGGCGAAAGCGTAGATTATAATCATTGTCAATAATGCCCCGATTCCCTCCCCTACTTTTACTATTTAGTATAGTTTTTGAGCAACGCAAACGGTAATAATATTAACGCCTTTTTGTTAAATATTAATGAGTTATGATAGGTATGCATTACGACATATCAAGCTATACATGGCCGGACGCTGCTTAACATAAGCTGACTTCTATTTAGACCGAAAAGCCGCTACAACGCGAGGTTAGCTAAACTGCACTGTTTACGTAACGCAGAATACAATCTGTATCATATTGTAGGATATTGCTAATCCTTGCTTCATGATAATGTTCTAAATCAAATCAAATCAAATCATTTATTTCAAATAAACCAGTTACAGGCACTTTTGAATTGTCAGAAGGTCGGTAAGTCAATAAGATGAAGCTAGTCGCCCATTCCAAAGAGTAGGTACCTATGGAGAAGAACGGGCAAGAAACTCCATGGACACTCTTTTAAATTTTTAAGCTATTGTTACAAATATTTGATTACATCATTCATGTTGAAATCAACCGCGTGAGAACGATGCAGAAATATATTGTACGCTGAGAGCGGCCATTATGGAAAACATACAAAAATCAATTCAGAAATTAAAATACGCCGTGGCAGCTAAGAGATGACCAGTCCCCTCCGACGGCGTCCGTTCACGAACATGACGTATCTAAAAACATGTCTTCTCAATAACTTAATGAATGTTGTTGAACTGTCAAAATTATAGCCGTTCGTACTATTAGTGTATTCCGCAATTAGTTGAAGATGGACAGCTTGATATATTATCGTATGTAACAGCATTAATGTGATACTACATCATCACATCTCATCACTTTCGTCTCTCATCTCTTCTTCTTCTTCGACCTATAGAGGTCCACTGTTGGGCAAAGGCCTCCCCCAAGGCTTTCATTGCATTAGCGGGGTTTGCCATAATCACTACGCTTGCAGCGCTGGCGGATTGCGGATCGCAGTAATTATATATTCCACAGGAGAAGCACTGCTGCCTTTCTTTGGTGAGAGTCCCTTAGTCGCCTCTTACGACACCCACGGGAGGATATGGGTTTGGTACTATTGTAAGCCCGGTACCACACGGGGTACCGGACTACTCTCATCGCATCTTGATGTTTTCTGCTGGCATGAGCAAAATTGATGTCATTTTATAACGAATCAACTTTACATTTTTACAAAAGAAATAATACAGTCTTGTACAGTCAATCCAACACCTGCGGCTTCACAAATATCACCCCTATTGCTAAGACTTCACGATCTTGTTCATTTCGAATTATTGCCTCTGTTATGTGGACGCTGGTTGACTGTACCAACAACTACAGTTTTTACTCCATCACTATTTTTATTTGTTTATTTAAATTAAATAAAGCCGCCGTTTTGAGTCCAATTTCCTGGACTAAATGTATCCGATATGTTTGGGTGGTCTCGATTCTGACTGATCGATACATCGAGATTATATCGATCGATACTCGAGTGTTGATAAAAAATCGAATGTGTAAGTTTTTTGGTCCCTCCTTCTGTTTGTGTAGAACAATCTTCTGTATTATCTGATGCTGTATCTGTATGCATATTTTATGCAAATTAGTGCTTTTGAAATATGCGCATAAATGATCATATGAGCTTAAAGAATTGTTCTCAAATTAATTTCATTATCAACCTTTTATCGTCTCACGCTTGCTCAATGCGGGTTGGCGATTTCAGACTAGAAGTCCAGGTATCCTCAAGATGTTTTCCTTCACCCTGTAATCAGTCATTGGTGTCCAAGATATACAATTAAATACATAGATATTCAATTTAATTCAGAAAAAAATGAAGCAAATAATTTTACTTGGTGTCTCATAGCCAACTGCTAAGCCAAGGATTCTTTAAGTTCCACCAAAACAATTCCACCGCCTTGAAAATCTTAGGTTCACAATTTCGCAAAAACACTTACGCCCAAAAAAGAGATCCACTAAAAATCCCCATATCACATTTTTCCAAACACCTCATCACTTTTGCCAAAATTCTTTAAAACTTTAAATGCTCACTATCACGGCATCAACGATACTTCTTGAGGACAGCAGTAATATGTTTGAGCACTCCCTGTCACTTGATCCGTATCTCGCACTTTACCACCGGATCATTCGTATGCTTTTGTCGCCAATCAATCTTGTTTAAACTTTTTGTCCTGTTTCTTTATTCCGCAAGTTTACACTCGTGGTTTATACATTGGTGCAGAAGTTTTGGGCCAGTTTTTTTTTAAATAATTATAAACTAGTGCTTTACCGCAATCAGGCCTGATAGTAAGCAGTGATGCAATCGTTGATGGTAAAGTGCGCTAGTTTATTAAGCATATTCACTTAAGCAACTTAGTGAATAGGAAGGAAGACGGCACTTGAGCAAGGTGATGCAATGTTCAGTTAAACACAACAACACGACCAACGATGCTGCGCCTGAGGGAGATTGATCTGGAGACCCACCACGACCAAGTTCCCGACACAACAACATTAGGCGCATTGTACCCGGCACACATCGCAACACAACTGCTCAGACCCGTCCTCCATACGGCCTCATCAGACATCATTCCGGAACATGACGAATCGCTTGGTGGCAAGTGGCAAGATTTTTTTGGTGGGTGGTAACTTTTGCCGACAGCCAATATTATAGCGAATAATAAGCTGATATTTTTGATCCACACTAGGAATTACTCCTGTACCGTGGGTGCTTTTACAAACTGCTCCAATCATGTCGTCGATTGCTATATTCAAAATTATTGTATAGCGTAGTGTAACTTACGCAGTAGTGTTGAATTATTCTATAGCGTCTTAGCTCTTTCCATAACATATCATTATTGCTTTTATTTACCATCTTTAACTCCTTATCAAAATATCACGCTGGCCTTAGGCCAGAGGCTGACAAATACAGATTTCTTTTGCAATCTTTGACCAATCTAATAGCGGCTTTTTTTATCAAGATCTGTCAAATATTTATAATTTTTATTTCAAATCGCAGCGGTGACCTAGTTGGCCTTTTGTGGCCATGTATAATGACTGTCATAGTCACAACGTGGTACAATTAATCAGACGAAATAAATGTACATATATCATTTTTGTGCTGCAACGCCTCAAAGAATACCTACCTGTAGCTATAATTTTTTCGTTGTTATTACTTACATATATCAGTGTTTTCTGTTTTATAATTTTTAAGTGATTCTTCTTACTTTTGCCGGGTATGGTTCCACAGATAACTACAGTAGATAGTTTCACCTTTTTTACCGACCAACTCGCTGACAAATAAAAGTGTTTGTAATTTGTTTAGTTGCAATAAGAGCTATAAGATTAAGTTTCCGTTTCATGTGCCTTAGCCTTGTTTTTATTTGTAAGAATTTTCCTTTTTTGAGGATGAGAAAATCAATTGCCCTCTCCCGCTCTGGGCGGAGCGGAAGAGCGTATCAGACTTTTATTGACTAAAACACACCCGTGTTTCTTCATTTGCCTGTTCGCCAGGGTCACTGTATCGATTTCGAACAATCATACCTTAGCTTGGTGTCCGAATACCAGCAGTACCAGGAGGCCACCGCCGACGAAGACGCAGAGTTCGACGAGGAGGCAGAACAGAGATCGAGGACAACTAAGCCCTCGCATCTCAACAAACCTCCCCCTACGTTCTTAGAAATATATATACACAGCCACATTGCCTGGTGCTATCAAGTGTACATATTACAACATGCTAATGTAACGTTTTCTTTTTCTCAGGTTTCGTGTCATGTTCGCCCTCGCCATGCAAGAATAGCGGCACTTGCCTGTCCGCGCCAAGAGGAGAATATTTTTGCAAGTAAGTACTTACATTCATTAGCTTTGCACATGGAGTATATAATACTGAAATTAACATATTTATTTAATTTTCATTTGATCATATTTGCTGGCTAAACTTGAGCATAAAGTGACAAATTATGCAATCCAAATAACTACAGACGAGAGCATCAAGCTACTCCAATCTGTCAAATTACTATTTTTTTTTTAAATGTTGCTCTATACACGCACTCACGATAGAGGACAAATTACTAGAATTTCTCCTGTATCGTGGGTGCGACGTGCGTTTACAAACATAATATAAACTCACATACACCAACAGCCCATTTCCAATTTCTTTATCGTTAAAGCATTAAGGCTTAAGGTTGATTGGAAATATTTGACTTATTCGGGTAGTTCGATCTCTTGTCATCCGTACATATTAAGAATAAGTAGGTACTATAATTTTAAATTGTTTCAGCATACTCTATATCAACTAAAACATCTCACTAAAAAGCATGAGCATCAAGTAGGAACTTAAGGCTATAATTTTTTGTTCTAAAAATCCAAAATATTTTTTAAATACTATCAAACAAGTCTAAAAAAAGTTACTTTCCGAAAATTGATACCCCATCCATATGCCGTAGAACCGTTAGAAATTATTATTTCACCGCGCCCCATATATACCCATTACCCACATACAAACACGTATAAGTACGGTACACGTTTGTGTGCGTAACTATGGTTTGCGCGTACGCATGTGTGTGTATCAACGGACAGATGCGCAAACCCTTGGAATTCAAGTGGGTCCTTAATTGCGTTTAAAAATATATTGCGGTAATGAATTTTTGGCTTGTCGGGTTCCTCCAAATAAACCATGTTTTAATGTAGGTAGGGAAATAATGTAAGCTTCTGATGGTACCATTTACAAATTTTGGTTAATTGTGTTTTATCCTGAGTATATTTGAATGATGGCTCAGCGTTTACTATTGAGACAGCTGTTTTAATTATAGGAATCCGTTTTCATATTTTTTTACCATATGCTTTTGATCGGCTATTTACCTTCACTCTTTCAAAATTGCTTAAATGCAAACCCTTGGAATTCAAGTGGGTCCTTAATTGCGTTTAAAAATATATTGCGGTAATGAATTTTTGGCTTGTCGGGTTCCTCCAAATAAACCATGTTTTAATGTAGGTAGGGAAATAATGTAAGCTTCTGATGGTACCATTTACAAATTTTGGTGAATTGTGTTTTATCCTGAGTATATTTGAATGATGGCTCAGCGTTTACTATTGAGACAGCTGTTTTAATTATAGGAATCCGTTTTCATATTTTTTTACCATATGCTTTTGATCGGCTATTTACCTTCACTCTTTCAAAATTGCTTAAATGTCATAAATAGTTTGGTCTACCTTACGCTTACGCGAGATTCAACTTGTTTTTTTTTCCTAAAATATTGACAATTAGATATTGGCGTTTATTCTCTTGTTTACAAAGTAAATAAAAAAGGCAAATTATAAGTACCTAGTAAATTTAAGTTCTATTCATCCTTTTCTTTTATTTCTTTATGAAAAGGGCAGATTAGTTCAGGCCTGTCATTAGCGCTTGACGTGAATTGGCAGTTTTTAGTAGACATATTGGTAATCAGTAATCACCGTAAACTGTCTTTAGGTAGTACCTCAATTTGACAGGACAAATAATAACATAATATAATAGTAATTAATATTTATCTTCTGTTTGAACTGAACTTAAATTTTGTTTACTTTGTGATCAATGGAAATGGCGCCATTAAAAAAAAAAAGAATAGTTGTCCTACATTAGGAATTTCCCTTGTATCGTGGGAGCGTTTACAAACAGACCCGAAACAACAACATGCAGGTCATACAAATATTTGTTCCGTGCGGAAATCAAACCCGTGCCACACAGCGCAGTAGTCGATCACTCAACCACTGCACCACCGTGGCTTCACGATAATATTAAGATTTTTTGATAAAGTAGTATTTTTTTATAGAATAGAATCATTTACTGCAGGTATGTAAGACCCATTGATCACAACATTTTAAATAAAGCCAACACAAGTCAAATTAAATTAAAAAAAAAATCACAATAAATAAAAGTTATATAGGTTAACAATCATTTGTTTTTTCCCAACTTTACAGTTATTAGCTCATGCCTACGGAGCCTAAATTGCATCACTTTGAGCCATCCATCTTTAAGCAGTATTTGGAGCTAATGGCTTTCAATCATGTCGATTGATACGTGACTTTGAGCCAATATATTGCAGCTGGCTACTTCGATAATTCGCCAATAAAAAGCTTGGACGTCTTTTTTCCTAAATTGCTTTTAGCTTCACTGAAAAAGGTAATAAATTTTGCTGTACAGAAATAAAATATATAAGAATCAATTCGCAAAAAGTAAAAGTTGATTGAAAGACATGACATAGTAAAAGTCTCTTTTATTGATACGAATACAGTCCCTTGTAGTTTGTAACATAAAAACAACTTTAACGTAAACAAAATAAAGATCATTGTTATTTTGACAAAGTTGTTACTAGTAGTGACTTAACAGCGTCCTTATTACTAGGACAATAAAGTGCACTCTATTTCTGTTATTATTATTTGCAAAATCAGATATATGTTAACTTTCAACAGACTGTAGATATTAACTTCAACATTCTAGACATCAAACAATTCACATTATCAAAACCAAAGACAAATACATCTTGCAGCAACTCAAAGTTCCGATACTTTTTAAATGAATTCCAGAGACAATGACAATGCGCTCGCAACGCCTCGAGAGCAAGTACCGCTTGTCTGCAAATATTATGACACGCCTTTCAATAACTTGGCAAAAATGACAGAGCAGTAACAAGTAAGGGCCTTAAGACCCATAAGGGTCCCTTTTGTTGAATCCCTTCAAGCATTTAAAATATGAGCTTGCTTGTTAAGAGCTCTTTCTTTGACCCTAAGACATGTTTTCAAAGGATTGAAAGGCCTTGTAATACAAGGCCTTTCAATCCTTCAATATGATGAACCGATTTTACTTTTTTAAATCCGCCATGTTGGTTTTATGTGCTATAATTGTGAAGTATTGGTGACCGAAGCATTTTGATACCGGTTGATTTTTAACGGTTATTGGTTAGATATTTAGCTTATGATTACAGTGGCTATCTTAATTAAATCTAAGCCACCTTTAGACTATATTACACAGCCAATACAAGACTTATTTAATTTATATCACGACTGCTCTCAAAACGGTGTAGAAAATCAACGTGAGGAAACTGGCATGGCCTAGAACCTGAAAAACGAAGAGAAATATCAATCGCCAACTCGCACTGGGCCCATATGGTGGATTAAGGCCCACTCCTCAGGCTCAAACCACGTTCCAGTTAGTTATACAACGATTATATGCAGTTCTTAACATCATTTTTCGTTGTAAAACATGTAAGTTTACCAAAACCTGTTGTGATATCAATCTTCGAGTCTAGACGCATCCAGCCATGTAACATGACGAAATGCGGACTGATTATATTATCTGCATGTATGAGTGGTTCTTAGAAACTGGTGGAACATTATTTCCTTTAAGCTTTTTGGGGGTAACCTTATTAAGAATAATGTAATGAGTATTTGTAAATATTCATGCTATTTTCTAGCATATCCACTGGCATGAACGTCTAAATTTCAATAACTAGGAGTATGTAGGTAGTAAAATTAACTTAGATATTCTGATTTATACAATGATCTTTTAAATTGAGTCCAAAGGCAAGATGGCTGCCAGGAAATTTGGCGTATTTGCAAAGGTATTTCAAACCGGGACAGCTTTTAATTTTACACAAAGTGCAGGTACTTTCATATGTGGAGTACTGCAGCCACATTTAAGCTGGTGCTTCAAAATGCCACGTAGCAACTTTGGCCTCAGTGGAGAGGCGTGCGAAGAGGCTGGTTGGCGATCCAGATTGATCGTTTAAATATTATCGCTATACTTCAGAAATTTATAAAGGTCACATACAGTCAACCGCATTGTTTTACGAAACTATATAAGGGTGTATCTGACATCGTAACGCAAACTTCGCGAAAAGGCTAGACCGCATGCCACTAATAAAATTATGATAGTCATTTATGTCGTTAATGAACGGTTACAGAATACACAGTGTTTAAATAAAAGTGTCAGCTCGGCTTTTGAACGTTGAAAGCGTGCCGCCGTGCGAGTTTGTACGTATGACGTTGATCCCTGATGTGAACTCTATTAAATCAGCTGAGAAGATCATTTTTCGGGTTTTGTTTTCATTGCGCTTTTTTATGTAATTAGCGAATTATTTAATCTTGACTTTAAAATCTTATTAGGTTATAAAAGTATAGCAATTGTGAATGGTCTGAAGTGAAAAAACTACATTTTTTTTTAAATCATTAAAAAGCCGACGAAAAATTCCACCATTGGGGCGTTCAAAATCATGTACTGAATCCATGGTACTCGTTTGAGCGTCGATGTCAGATACACCCTTTATGTGTCAGATTGTTAACAGTAACGAGTAGTTGAAGGTACGAACAGATATTGAGTTTTAACTTGTATAATATATACCAGATGGATCTTTTATGTGATGATAAAGCGATAACGGTAAATTCTAACACAAAATTATAGAAGATATCCAATAATTAGTGAATCGATAAATACAATGAACAAGGAAGTTTCTATTAACATAAACATAAAATCATAACATAGAATAAAAATGGAATTTACAATGACTCACAAAGTCCCGTATATATAAAAGAACACCAGCCAAGAACCAGTTATAGCAAAAGAAATTTACAATTGCAGGTAATTCTTACCTTACCGTGGTAAGGCACAGTCCCGAGGTAATAAGTAGCGGTCCGCTATCAGATGGCCATATATGTCATGTTATATGCAGGATTCACACTAGCTCCCCTACCAGAGGTTCCAAGCGGGACAGAAGTGAGAATTGGATTTTAAAAGTGATGAAGACGTTGTTGCTTATAATTGGTACAAAATTAGTTCAATGTGGACTTATAGATTTGAAGTTTTTTTTTTTTAATAATTATAAACAAGTGCTTGACTGCAATCCCCGCTGATGGTAAGCAGTGACGCAATCGTCGATGGTAAAGCGCACTAGTTTATTAAGCCAAAATTATTATTCACTTAAAAAACTTAGGAATGGGAAGTATGACGGCAGTTGAGCCAGGTGATGTAATGTTAAACCCAAGACCAACACGACCAACGATGCTGCGCCAGAGGGAGATTGATCTGGAGACTCTCCACGACTAAACTCCCGACACAACAACATTTGGCGCATCGTACCCGCCACACAACGCAACACAACTGCTCAGACCCGTCCTCCGTACGGCTTCACCAGACATCATGCCGGAACACGACGAATCGCTTGGCGGCAAGACTTTGTCTGGTGGGTGGTAACTTCTGCCGACAGCCGATGTTGTGGTTTACCGCCGAGCAAACAAACTTTGTAACACAAACTAAAATAAATGTAAGTTAATTGCATCTTTTCCTTTCTATTTCGTTAAGATAAGGACAGAAGATAAATTATTAGTTTAATCCTGTCAAATTTGTAGTCTATATTTTTATTCGCGTCCGATTAGTCTATGGAGTATCTTAATTTGACAGCACTATTATTATCTTCTGTCCTTTTTGCAGTGAATAAAAAAGACGTATTTAAATCTAGTTTAGATTCGAACGAAGCAATCGGAGCCATTGATTGAGCATAAAATCCTGTGGCACTGTATGTTATATCAGAAATGAAGTTTCGCGTTTCTCCTCTCCCCGTACATCGAAGGATTCGAACAATTTACAATTTTAGTGTAAGAGTGAATAGGCTACGTTCATCGTACATCAAAGATTTTATCACTGCTTACTATCAGGCGGGATTGGGTTCAAGTACTAGTTTATAATAAAAGAAAAGGAGAATACTGAATATATAAAAAACATATATATTTATTAGGCTTACACTTTTTTTAAAATTACAAGAGATAGCATGCAGTTAAAACAGCAGAACAACTTTTCATTTAGTTCGAATTAACAGTGGGTCCCAAACTAGGCACAGCCTGTATCTTGGTGACCCCAACACTACACATAGTTACTAGGTAAGTTCTGCTAGCGCAGCAAAGATTTACATTGGATACATTCATCGATCACTCGGTGGATGGATACTTTATTATTTACAAAAAAAAAATGAACTCCTTCATCTTCTATGCTATAAAGCTGAAGAGTTTGTTTGTATGTTTGTTTGTTTGTTTGTTCGCGCTAATCTCGGGAACTACTGATCCGATTTCAAAAATTCTTTTTGCGTTGTATAGCCCATTAATCCAGGAAGGCTTTAGGCTATATAACATTACGCTGCGACCAATAGGAGCGGAGCATAACTAAACCACGCAAACGAAGTCGCTGGCGGCGGCTAGTTGGAATATAAAGGGAGTTACTAAGTCCTTAGTCTGATGTTAAATAGGGACTTTTATATTATCTGTAGGGTAATTACGTAACACACTCAGTAGCAATGGGTTTCATTTTGACAGTTCAACAACATTCATTGCGTTATTTACGTTGTTGAGCAGGCAATTTCAGAACGTATGCAGCAATGGTTTAGCAATATGCTTTTTTATATTATAAACTAGCGCTTGACCGCAATCCTGCCTGATAGTAAGCAGTGACGCAATCGTTGATGGTAAAGCGCACTAGTTTATTATGAGCCTTTTCACTCTAGCCTTGAAGACACTCAAATTGTAGTCCGACGGAAACACCGCCACTGGCAAATTGTTCCAGTCCCTCGATGTACGCGGTATAAAGGAGGAGGCGAAACGCTTCCTCCGGATCGTAGTGGTGTTAACAACGTAAGGGTGGAAACCAGCTGTACGACGGGTCGTCCAATGGTGGAACGGAGATGGTGGAATTAAATCATGCAATTCCCTCGCACACTCCCCAAAATGCATCCTATAGAACACCGAAAGGCTGGCTACTCTACGCCTGTGCTCTAGGCTTTGGAGACCATCTCGAGTTAGATCAGGGTCCACCAATCAGCCTCTTCGCACGCCTCTCCATTGAATCCAAAGTGGCCGGGTGACACTTAGCAGGACTAGCCCAAATGTGGCTGTAGTACTCCACACACGAACGGACCTGTGCTTTGCATAATATTAGAAACTGCCCAGGTGTGAAGTACTGCCGGACCTTTGCGATAACGCCAAGTTTCCTGGCAGCCACCTTGGCCTTGGACTCAATGTACCGCCCAAAGTTAAAGTTCGAGGAAATCTCAACTCCCAAAAGCTGAATGCTTCAGATTGATTCCAGTTTATAATAATAGTGTGTAATATTTACTCAGAAGCTTAGACTATCTCGCTAGCATACATTTTCTTACTCTCACTACATTATCACATAGTGGACCAATAGTAAGGCCTAAGGTGCGGCAGTTCCCTTTGTTTTGTGCTCATTAAAATGGTTGCTTTTATGGTGATCATGGCAACTATGACCATAAGGTCTGGCGGAACTTGTAACACCGCTATCAAATACATATTTGTATCGAGTATCTCCTTATCGATATCTTTCTGGTTTTATAGTACGTATATGTATCGATAATTTTATGTGTAATTTTCTTTCTAAGCTACTCTAGTTGGGTCCGTGTTAATTATAACGTAATCAGCCTTTTAAGTGCACTACTGAGATACCAAACTTTTTTCGAGAGGGAGTGGGCTATAATCCACCAGTGCGGGATGGTAGATGTCATAGGTCCATCATATAACGACTTAAAGCTTGCCTGATGCTCAGTAACATTCAGCCTGTTCTCTGTCTGTCCATAATATCTTTATTTTTCCTTGATTTTCTCGGTGGTAGGCCACAACATCGGCTGCCGGCAGAAATTATCACCCACCAGATAAAGTGTTGCCGCCAAGCTATTCGTCGTGTTCCGGCATGATGTCTGGTGAAGCCGTACGAAAGACAGGTCTGAGAAGTTGTGTTGCGATGTGTGCCTAAACCTCTCAACCGATTTTGATGAAATTTGGCACAGACAATCTTTAGACTCTGAGAAAGAACATAGGCTACTTTTTATCCCGGAAAAATATGATGTTCCCGAGGGAAATCTAAAAAGCGCGATATAACCGAACTCCACGCGGGCGAAGCCGCGGGCGGAAAGCTAGTAATTACATATATTAAAAAAAATATTTTTGTATTTTTTTTTTATATTGATTGTCGCTGAGCAAGCTTTGATTGTGACTAGATTTTGAAAGTTTTTAACTACAAGAATTGTCCTTTGGATGCCTGAAAAACAAATGAAATTCTTTAGCATAAATTCAGAGATATGACTCATTTAGTTTTTAACTCAACCGGACATTCCAAAATAGTGCTTGCATTTACATCACCAAAAAAAGTTTCTATAGTTTTTTTATTACTCTCAAAAAAGTGACCATTATGTACGAAAGGTACTTTTGGAAGATGCACAGATAATAGATAACAATTGTCCACTCGTCTAGACGCCTAATGCCTGCCTAATGGAGGTGGGCGGCCGGCCCCGATTCCGCTGATGTCATGCGCGCGCGCAATAAGTTGTCCGGATCCATGACCACGGACTACTTGAGGATTATTTGTTTTAGTAATAACTTTTTTGTGGGTTTGAGTAAGTGAGATGGACCAGGATTTTGACAATATTCAATAGGTGTATTTTTAATCCAATAAATAATAATCATCACCTCAGCGTTAATCCCAGTCGCATACGAAGCTTTTTCAGCTTTGGAATCTGGAGTCCGCTTTACCAGTCTAACAACTGATTTTGGCTAAACTTCGCGACTGCCAGCTGACCTCCACAACCCGAAGGCGATATAGAAGTATTGCAGTTAGATCAAATGTTGGAATTTTGAGGGCTGCAAAAACCCATAACGACTGCCATTAGATGTTCGTATGGCAACCGGGACCAACGGTTTAACGTGCTTTCCGAGACACGACCAGACCAGTGCAAATATTCACGCATACAAATATTTGGGCTGCTCGGGGATCGAACCTGCGCCTCCTTGCGCAGCGGCCGCGTTCGCTACGCCACGGAGGCTGCCAGTAAACGTAATAAATAAATTATTATAAAATTTTATTCGAAACATAAAGTAGTAATTTCAATGTTATCTCCAAAATGACAAAATTAGTATTATCTACCAGAGGGGAGTTTCACCCTAACATTAGAAATACAAAAGAATGTTTGTGATTGTCCCTAACACGTGTTTCCTTCTCAAATTGACATTCAAAATCATTAGGATTATTTATTCAATAGCGTTTATGATATCAAATTCACCTTCCATAGCTTTTATTACAAACATTTACAATGATTATGGCCCGAAATCGTTCGTATAATTCTATCGAAATTATTCGATGGCGATTTAGGTACATCACTATTACTGACTATAACAATTACGGTTATTCGGTTTTGTATCAAAGGGATAATGGGTTATTTTACATCAAGGCTAGGATGATCATACGAACAACATCGATTGAAGATAACATTATTTTTAATTTCGTTATTTATGTTCGATTTTGTAAAGATATGTTTCTAATTTGTCTATCTTCACTTTTGAATAGTGAGGTTATGTTATCGAATAATGAATCATACTACTTAACATACATACACTGCCAACCTGCATTGAGCAAGTGTGGTTTTTTTTTAATTTCTCCTGTATCGTGGATGAGTTTATAAAGACCCGAAACAACTATTTGTATATCATACAAATATTTGTTCCGTGCGGCAATCGAACCCGCGACACGCAGCGCAGCAGTCAATCACTTAACCACTGCATCAAACGTGTATCAAATTATAATGACATTTTAAATAATCCATGCTAATATTATAAATGCGAAAGTAACTCTGTCTGTCTATCTGTCTGTTACGCTTTCCCGCTTAAACCTCTGAACCGATTTTAAATTTGGCACAGATAATCTTTAGACCTTGAGAAAGGACATAGGCTACCTATTATAAAAAAAAAATGATATTCCTGAGGGAAATCTAAAAAGCGCGTTATAACTGAATTCCACGCGGGCTAAGCCGCGGGCGGAAAGCTAGTAGATATAATATACTAGGGTTGTAACGGAGGCTTGTTAGCGGAGGCGGAGGCGGATGCGGAGGCGAAGAGTCTCACCTCCGCGGAGGCGGAGGCGGGGGTGAAATTACATATAGAAAAAATTGAAATTTATGGTTAATTAAAACAAAATTTTTATTTTAAATACGTACATTAATAGTAGTATACTTGGTAAAAAAATACCTTGTAATGAAAATTAAGGAGAAACAAATTGTGTTTGCCGCATTCCCGCCTCGCACTAGTTAATTCTTGACCATTTCGCGCTCAAACGCGGCCGGACGGTTGTCGAGCGTCGCAGCTTGCGCGTTATTTATTTTATAAATACGTAAATAAACCTCCGTTATAACTCCGCAAAAATTGTGCGGAAGCGGAGGCGGAAGCGAAGATATGATTTGTTGCGGAACTTCCGCAGTAACGGAAGCGGAGGCGAAGCTCCGTTACAACCTTATAATATACATATAGTAAAATAATATTATAACTTTAATTTAACAAAAAAATAAAAAATAAACAATACAAAAACGCTTTGGTAAATGTTAAATTTATCGAACGAAAATATAAATGTACTTATATAATAAATCCCCCTACATATAACTTTGTCCAACGTTGACGAATACCTTGGTCACACCGTAATGTCATGACCATACATACTGCTGACTTACGTTGAGAAATAGCCCAATTAAATGCAACCATAACCATAGACATAGTTATTATTATTTCTCACAGTAAAACAAAGCAACGATTTAACCGAAAATTACCAAAATCTAATATTACACAGACACGGGATTGAACCCACGACCCTTGGTCAGGCATGCTCACGAAAACGTTATTTGTGTGATGAAATACGTTACGTTGTGTTACTTTGATGACTAATCTGCGTACGCGCCGGTAGGAGGTCAAATTATTGTAGAATGTTTTGTGAGATTACGGTATTTATTTACACTATGACGGGCACGTAGTGACACGTGCGAATTGTATATCTACCGTTTCATACACTATTAACTCAATAAAAAATGTATAAAAACGAGGTTTGTTTTAGCTATTTTATTTAGATTGTGAATCACAGAAAACTTGTTCAAATATTAACAAATACTTCATCTGAAAATCTAACCACTTTTTCAGTTTTTCATGCCTAAATTCACGGGTCACTAAAAAATAATTCCACACATCTATACTAATACCTACTGCGGCCGCCAGCGACTTCGTTCGCGTGGAGTTAGTTATGCTCCGCTACTATTGATCGCAGCGTGATATTATGTAGCCTAAATCCTTCGTGTGTTAACGGGCTATCCAACGCAAATAATTTTTCAAATCGGACCAGTACTCAGTCTTCAGCTTGATATCTATAACTTTATATAAAGCTGAGAGTCTGTTTGTTTGAACACGTTAATCTCACGAACTGCTGGTCCGATTTAAACAAATATTTAAACGTTAAGAAAAATATAAATATAGTGTCAAGAAAATGAAACTGACAGCCTCGGTGGCGTAGCGGTAGCAAACGCGGCCGCTGCTCAAGGAGGCGCGGGTTCGATCCCCGCGCAGTGCAAATATTTGTATGCATGAATATGAATATTTGCACTGGTCTGGTCGTGCCTCGGAAAGCACGTTAAGCCGTTGGTCCCGGTTGCCATACGAACGTCTAGTGGCAGTCGTTACCTACGGGTTGTTGAAACCCTCAAAAGTTCAACAATTGGTCTAACTGCAATGCTTCGATGTCGCCTTCGGGCTGTGGGGTCAGACGGCAGTCGCTTTACGGAAAATATCGATGTTTAGCCAAAATCAGCAGTTAGAATAGTAAAGCGGACCCCAGACTTCAAAGCTGAAGAAGCTACGGATGCGACTGGGATTAACGCTGAGATGATGATGATGAGTGTCAAGAAATTATTTTTTTCCCACACACGCTGACATTTTCATGCTAATTCCTAAATTACTTTACGACAGCCAATAAAGATAAGACAGCTCTTTTTCTTTAATTCCCAATTTATGAATACCCACAAATAATACATAATATTTCTTTACACAAGTTATAGAACTGCCTAGTTCCAGCTTTACAGCATGCATTATGTATTAACCATAAGGCGCCATGAGACATAAACTTTTATGGCACTGTGATGCTGAATTACAAAATGTAATAATAGACGACGGTATAAAATTCTATGCATATGTTAAAATGTATTAAAGGAAGACTGTGGGCGAGCCTTCGTGTACAAGGCGGTACAGTAATGCTAATCTTAAACTAGAAGATGTTATCAAGCGATCAAGATTAATTTTTAGCCAGAGACATCTCGTATGCCTCTGTGGTTGCAAGGCCTGAGATTTGAATATGAGTTCCTGGGTCGATGCAGGTCGGGCTGTTTTTTATTAGAATTTTTACTAAGTACTAGCGGCCGTCCGCGACTTCATTCGCGTGGAGTTAGTTATTTGAACATTTTATTTTAACCCCAAAAGAGTATTCGGTTTTTTTTATATGCTCCGCCCCTGTTAGTCGCAGCATGTTATATAGCCCAAAGCCTTCCTGGATTAAAGAGCTATCCCACGCAAAAATAATTTTTCAAATCGGACCAGTAGTTCCTGAGATTAGCGCGTTCAAACTCTTCAGCTTTAGATATATATTAGTATACATAGATCTCCTTTTATTTAAAAAAATCTCACTGCCATACTATTGATAGCTTATGTCCAGCATTGGACTTCTGTAGGCTGACGTTGATATACTTATTTAGTTTAGCCCAGCAGTGGGAGTTCAGTCTACACTAACTCCAAATAAACATTAATTCACTGTCTTTCAAGTATCATTAGATACAGTAGTTAAAAGAGTTCACACGAACGGTTACGAAATAAGAAACCAAGAAGTATCACAATCTTATGCAATGTTGGCTTAGAAGAAGGTAATGTGTTTTGACTATGTATGTATGTTGTTATTTGACTGACTGTATTGCCAATAGTAGTGTCAATACATAGTCCTTTGTTTTAATACTAGTTCTGTTTTGCATAATAATGAATAGTTAATGCTTTTGTTACTTTTTTCTGAGCTAATGCTTAGAGCCGTTGTGTAGTTAAATAGCGAAAATCAAACACTGGTTAGGACTTCACTTGTTAAAGCGTCTTGTCATTGTTTAGGTCAACATTAATGGCTAACGGATCATATTTATTTTGAATTTGTTAAGTAAGAGTCTCATTAATGAACATTTAATTAATGTTCATACTCGTATGGAATGCCTGTTTATAGTTCACATTCAATTATACGAATATGGACTTTTTTCGCATGGGAGCAAGGGTTATTTTCGCATGAATTGCTAATTTTGCTTTACAAAGTAAAGTTAGGCTGCGCTTTATGAAACTAACCCATTTGTACAGAACCTCCTTTCATACTTCAGCATTCAACAGAAAATTATTAGCGTCAACAAATTTGATTTGTTTTAAGCCTTTAATAAACAGACCACAAAACCCTAAAAATAAAATAATGCAATATATATTAAAAATATTCATATTAATAATATTATTTTTAAATTACTCCTTCCCCTATCTATTCCAACAAGATACGTTCCATTTCAGTAGTTTTGTAACAATAACTTAAGTACTAAAAGAGTTTATAATAAAAGGATTCCGCTGGGCATCATCTTCGGCCCCTTTCTCTTTGGCCACTAAGAAATGCATTAGTTTAATTGTAGACCAACATCGAGGTCTCGTTACACCGGATTGGGATAAAAAATGGCTTTTTAGAGTTCGTTGTAAGTGGGCAATTGGTATTGACTTGGAGTACGGTTTTTCGGTAAAAGAAATTACGGATTTATGTTTTTGAATTAGAGAATGAGTTCATTTCTGTTTTGAAAATCTTAATATTTTAGACAAATAATGTACGCAAACGTGCATAGTATTTGCTTTCATAAATAAGTACTTATTCATTGAAAAACACTCGTCTGTATTGGACTCAGATTCATATCTTTTACGAAAAACATCTCCGTGGTATTTCCAACCATATTTACCTACATGTTTTTTCTTAATATTTACAAGTCATGTTTTTCTCGTAACATAAACGACACCTGCCTAAATAAATTTCTCAAAAAGTTACGGAACCAGTTTCATACGAGCTAGTAACCAAGCGACCACGACCATGCGACCATTTCTCGGTTTGTTTGACTTAGTTGAAGGAAGATAATAGCGGTGACTTCCTCAAATTCGTTTCTAGATGACTCGCCTGAGAGCGTGAGAAATAAAATGATAGTTTTGGAGGCAGTGTGAAGTCTTGGCATGAATACATGGCTTGGTGTGGACAAAATTGTTTACACCTGTGTCTACCGATCGCACAGCGGTGATCAGGAGACAACTCGTTTATTTGACCACCTCAGTGAGGCTGCTGACAATGCGCTGCATCGGCACCCTGACGCTCAGTTCGTCGCTCTGGGGGACTTCAACGCCTGCCACCAGGACTGGCTCTTCCCATACCAGAGGACCGACCACGCTGGGAGAGAAGCGCGAAACTTCGCGCTTTCTATGGGCCTTTCCCAGCTGGTAGAGCAAGCGACTAGGGTGCCTGATGTAGTTGGCCATACTGCCAACTGTTTGGACCTTCTGCTGACCACTGATCCGGACAGATGTGTTGTAACAGTTTCCTCACCGTTGGGAACTTCAGACCACTGTCTGGTGAAGTCTGTAACGTCCTTCTCCCCACCAGATCACGACTCTCGTGGTGAACGGCGAATGTGGCGATACAGGTCAGCGGATTGGGATGAGATGCGCCACTTCTTTGCGTCTTATCCTTGGCAGCAGGTCTGCTTCTCCTCTGACAATCCTTCGAGCTGTGCGGACGCTATAACCGATGTGGTGCGTCAAGCTATGGAGTATTTTATCCCATTCAATGACGTGCCCGTCGGTGGCTCGGCTCGCCCATGGTTCAATGCCGATTGTGTCCAAGCTGAACAGCGTAAGCACACGGCATTTCTCGCCTGGGTTGACGCTCGTGACCGCGGAGCTCCGGATCTAAGCTCAAAGAAGAGAGCCTTTAACCGTGCTGCCAAGTCCTACAAGAAGGCGCTCAAGAAGGCTCGCTTCGACCGCATTACCCATATTGGCAACAAGTTATCTGCGCAGCCATCCGGTAGCAGATCTTTTGGTCCCTTGCCAAATCGGTTGAGGCGAACTTCTGTCGGCCCTCACTGCCTCCGCTGGTTAGGCCTGATGGAACACTGGCTCATACGGCGAGAGAGAAAGCAGGTCTCTTTGCATCTCTCTTTGCCCATAATTCGCGTCTTGATACTGGCAGTGCTACTCCACCTAATTTACCTCATTGCGGAGCTTCAATGCCTGAGGTTCGCATTAGAAACAAGGAGGTTCTGAGAGTACTGTGTCGTCTGGACGTGAATAAGGCTAGTGGTCCGGATGGTATACCAGCGATTGTTCTTAAAGCATGTGCGCCCGAGTTGTCTCCTGTATTGACGCGCTTGTATCGCCTCTCATTTAGGACTGGTATAGTGCCCAAGTCCTGGAAGCTTGCTAACGTGCAGCCTGTGCCCAAGAAGGGTAGTCGTGCCGATCCTGCCAACTATCGGCCGATTTCGATCACCTCCATACTTTGCAAAATTATGGAGCGTGTATTGAACTCGCGCCTCTTGGCATACCTGGAAGGTAACGATCTCCTCAGTGACCGACAGTACGGGTTTCGCCGCAATCGGTCAACTGGGGACCTACTAGTGTATGCCACTCACTTGTGGGGCGAGGCCCTCGAGAAGAATGGGGAAGCGATTGCTGTCTCCCTTGATGTCTCGAAGGCCTTCGACCGGGTTTGGCACGCTGGCCTTTTGAGTAAGCTTCCAGCGTACGGCATTTCCCCTAGCCTGACTGGCTGGGTAAAAGACTTCCTGACTGAACGGTCCCTCCGAGTTGTTGTCGACGGATGCTCTTCTGAGCCCATGTCAACTAATGCCGGTGTTCCTCAGGGGTCTGTTCTCTCTGCAACTCTGTTTCTGCTGCATATTAACGATCTGCTGATGCCTGGTATCTATGGGTATGCAGATGACAGCACAGTTGTAGAGAGATACCTGCCGGATGCTCGGGCTAGTAGGGAATCAATCCGGTCCGAAAGAGAGGCCATGGTTGAGCGAACGAGTGTTGCACTGCAGGCAGTCTCCGAATGGGGCAATGCCAATCTTGTAGCATTCAATGCCGCCAAAACACAGGCGTGTCTTTTCACCGCCAAAAGGAGCCCGTTCACCTTGGCCCCTACTTTTCGGAATGTGTCCTTGGAGTGTTCCAACCGCCTTCAGCTTTTGGGAGTTGAGATTTCCTCGAACCTTAACTTTGGGCGGTTCATTGAGTCCAAGGCCAAGGTGGCTGCCAGGAAACTTGGCGTTATCGCAAAGGTCCGGCAGTACTTCACACCTGGGCAGCTTCTAATGTTATACAAAGCACAGGTCCGTTCGTGTGTGGAGTACTGCAGCCACATTTGGGCTGGTGCTGCCAAGTGTCACCTGGCCACTTTGGATTCAGTGGAGAGACGTGCAAAGAGGCTGATTGGTGACCCTGATCTAACTCGAGTTGGTCTCCAAAGCCTAGAGCACAGGCGTAGAGTAGCCAGCCTTCGGTGTTCTATAGGATGCATTTCGGGGAGTGTGCGAGGGAATTGCATGATTTAATTCCCCCATCTCCGTTCCACCAGCGGACGACCCGTCGTACGGCTGGTTTCCACCCTTACGTTGTTAACACCACTACGATCCGACGAAGCGCTTCGCCTCCTCCTTTATACCGCGTACATCGAGGGACTGGAATAGTTTGCCAGCGGCGGTGTTTCCGTCGGACTACAATTTGAGTGTCTTCAAGGCTAGAGTGAATAGGCTCTTAATAAACTAGTGCGCTTTACCATCAACGATTGCGTCACTGCTTACCATCAGGCAGGATTGCGGTCAAGCGCTGGTTTATAATTTGTAAAAAAAAAAAAAAATGAACCTCTTTATCTATTACTTTAAATTTAAATATGTATAAAGAATTTTTTATTTGAGTATAAAATAATGGTTCCATTACATTATCTTATCGTTGCCGCCGATTCTTTTGTTTAATTTAGTCCTCTCAAATTATCAGTGCCTGACATAAATTGACGTATTTTTAGTAGCCAATGGTGTACCCATGTTTTTCTTTCTGAAATACATATTAAGAAAAGGACAGTTGATACATTTATGTAAGTCTAGTTAAATTAAGATACTCACATGTACAATTGAAACGTTATATGAAATTGGCTACTAAAAATGTGTTTACTTACGTCAGGCGTTGACTATTAGTCATTCATGACTAATGCAACATTTATCTTTTGAGCGTTCCTTTATGAAATGAAAAGAAAACTATCACTTAAATTTAGTTTAGTTTCTTAAAAAGGGAAGCGGCGCCATAGTCAATATGTATTTCCATCCTTCTAAAGAAATTAAAAGGACTAGAAAAACTGAATTCATGGGTAGTTTGAAATTTATCTTCATTTAATTTAATTGGAAACTGCCACTAAACAAGTTTTTTTTTAAATAGAACCTTTAAACTCCCAGCTAATCCAATCAACTCAAAAACACCGCGATCAAGATGAATTAGAAATTATGTATGATCATCTACTTAAACCAGATATTGACGCTACAATGCCATTCAATGCAATCAGCCTCAGAATCCCACTCTTCACAGATCTTCGGCACTTATAAAGATTAGATCTTCATTAAGCACGTGCCTAGTGTCACTTTGTGATACTTTTTGTGCTGCTAGAGTATCATCTTTCTGGACTTTATATATATGTGCTTAAAGATAAAATCGTCCCTTAATTTGCATTTATTGGTTCTTACTTTTGGGTGTCATTATTATTGTACAACTCTGTATTTTAAGTGTTGTGAACTTCAATTTTACCATTACCCATGTCATCATCCCAATTATCTCCATCTGTAATAGTAAGTAGATACATGTCGTATACGAAGCCCTTTTACAGAAATAAAAAACGGATCAAAAATTTAGATCTTAACCATACACTTGTATCGGCGATAATGACTCTCATCGTATGCCATTATGAGCTCAATTACGATAAATATAGGTTGCAGAATCCCTCGTTACGTATTCATAACACGTGGACAGTGTACTGCTTTGAAGTGGTTAAATCTTTCTGGCTTCTGGGAAAGAAAGAAAAGGGATGTCAGTTGTTCAGTCTCTTATTTTTAAGAAAAATGTAATAATTTGTTGAAATCGAATTTGCCTACGTTTTTGTAACTTTAAAATATTTGTATCCATAATTTTTTCTCATTATCTATAGTAATAGCGAAGCTGAGAAGTGCGTTAGTTTATACACGTTAATCTCTTAATCCACCAGTGAGTGACATTTAAAAAAAGACACTTGATTAATCAGCTTCTTGATTAATTCTATAAGCTATTTAACACTACAACTCGGAGTCGAGCAAAACGAAAAATACTCAGGCAGAACGCAAAGCGAATGGAGCACAGTTATGGGAAATATATTATATGTAAGTATCACGTGGCCGAAGTAGCTAACAGAAGTTAGTCATTAAACGAAGAAATATTTTTAATATCCCCAAACCAGATTTAAAAAACCATTCACCATAAAACCACTTATAATGCAACTTCCAAATGGGTCCCACGACGTGGCAAAAGTAACACCAAAAAGATTAACTCCTTTTATAACTTTAAAACACGTCCCAGTCTGGACGATGTTTGTCTTTTCGTTTAAATAAGTGTTCTGCTGACCACCATGACACTTTAAGGACAAACTGCGGTCAAAAAGATCAATTACAAGGGTTTTACAACTTAAAAAACCTTTTAGCTTTATGTGGTCCATTATTAAGCGGGCAGAGCGCCTTGAAGAAGAGAATCTTGGCGGTTCGATTTGTGGTTAATTAATTTCAGTAGGATGTTTTTGTATACTGTAAGCAACGTTTGATTCTGAAACTTATGATCACACCTATACAGCTGCTTGAGTTATATCATCAGCTATTCACAAGGCATACACTCGTACACAATAATTTATCCTTCAAATCCATATAGGAGTATTTCTTCCTGCGTCTTTGTTGAACAATCGATACGCACATACCTACAACGACGTATAAGGCATAAAATTATGATATATTATTTCATACAACGCGCGCAGCAAAATAAACTTGATACACCGTCCCGGAACAACGAATCACGTATACGCGCACGCGCAAACCGCCGCCATTGTTTCAAATTCGCCCAAACAAACCGGTTCTCGAGATAATAGCACCAAAACGATCGTCCACGCATGCAGTCTCGGAGAAATTCCGACTGAAGTAGTTTTATTAGTTAAAACTTTAGGGAATCCTGTCCGGAGGCATCTTTCGATAAAAAGTCATAGACGTCCGCTTATTTATAGCTGGACAAACAAATAAATTATGAAACGACTATAATGGACGCTACTGTGATTTTAAATATTATTTCTTATCTTCTTGGAAAAAGGAATTTTATTTCTGCTACCGGTACGGGCCATTAAAGGTGACAGAAAATTAGTGGCGTCTAACGATTAATTGAATATTAATGTTTTTGATTGGATTCCGGAGGCTCCTATTATAACATACGGCGCTGGCTATACGTTACAATTATTAGAAGCTGTCATATAGACAAACTATTTTATTTTTACATTAAAATTATATTGGAAGACTGAGAAACTCGCCCAATTTATTTTAAAATCAATAAAATATAAATAAATATAATTATAAATCGATTATAATTGATATAAGCTATACTTTTATTTGTCTTGAAGCCCCGTAGGGATAAGTTCAAAGCAGATTACAGATTACACTTTGTCATTTTCAGACACTTGCCTTAAAGCGGCAAAAGATTTCCTACACGGCACCAATGAATAATAATAAGCCCAAAGGTATTGAACCATGACTTTATGCTATAAATAATGTGATACAATCTTTGCTCGGTCGGCAACTTGTACATACTGAGTCATTATAGGCATACTAGCCTTATGAAGTTGGTACATGCAAATGTGTGCTTCTGTTGCAAGTTGAATAGGCATTTAGTATAAGAGCACCATATCTGGCTCAGCTTGTATATCATAAACGGCAATACGGTCCTTTAGTTTAGCTTTAGGCAAATATTGTTTTAGGAATTTCCGGCATTCAGAACTTGAACGCAGTTTTAAGAACATTAAAATACCTAATATGTACTTTTTATCATAAAAAAAGATCAGAAAACATGTAGCATTAATAACTCAATTCGTAAAAAGTACTGACAAAAACTACGATGAAAACGTAAAAAATAACAACGTACAAGAAATAATAGGATTAGACAAGAAAAATGAAGTGACAACTTTAGTCCAAGGAAAAATGTTAAGAGAAGCTCTTCGGTTCAAGTAATTGTGTATATGACAACACTCATTTAGTAAAAATTCAAATCTATGGATTAAATTTGTGAAGATATTCATGATATTTTATCGAACATGTCAAAACATGGTGCTGACCAGCTGAGTAATGACAGGAATATATCAAGTATTTAAATAATACAACTGTTTCATTATTCATAGATGAAAGATTTTGGATATTAAGTAACAGCTTAGAACCGTGCGAAATGATTATAGGAGATTTAGGAGAGTACCGCTTTATCATGATTTCATATTAAGGACTGAGCAAATAAATCAGTCTTCGTTGGATTAAGTATTTTCTTGCGTCGTCGTAGATCCTTTGAAGATAATCGACAGTTTTAATTTCTAGTTTTCCTAAAATATTAGGAACCATCAATAATTCAAGGTTAATTCTTAGAAAAAGCTGTGCATTCCTCATTATTCGAACAAAGACCAACCACTGTTAATCCATGCGAATGGTTCACTATAGGCTGGTCACGGGCGTGTTGATTTTTTGCGCATTTTTCGATCCGATATCGGCCCCCAATGATTTAGATTCGTATTCAAGTTTAGTATTTGGCAGATGTTCAGCGGACGTTTCATGGTGGCATTTGCATTTATATCTGTTTTAGCTTGGTATGAAGTTTTTTTTTAGTTGGATCTGCTGGCAGTATGATTTGGCCAATTTTGTCTGCAAAATTTGCTGTAGTACAAGCGAAATTGTAATTTTTATCTTAAAGAAAACAGTTAATAGTTTAACGATGGTTAGGGTTTTCAAATTATTCTTCTTAGTTAAATCATTATATGCCTGTGAATATGTACTTTGCACGAACAAGTAATAATAACAATAAATAAATACACAATTGTTTATATAATAAGATTAATTATGTTATATAAAACTAGAAATTATCGACTGTTCCTTGCTGACTACTCTAAGAAGAAAAGCCGAAACAAACTCCGAGGTCGCAATTTCTGAGACACAATCTTGGTGAAATCATTTGAATACGTTGTAGATTGATAACATGGGCGTTAACTAAAGCGAAGAGTGAAAATAAATTAATGCTTTGTAATGGTACTGTTTATTTGCATTTCAGTAGTGCATCGATATCTTTGAATTTCAATCAAGGTGAACTACTAAATGCATAAGAAAGTATTATTGAGGCAGTTAAAATGAGCACTTCAGGCATAGTCCTAGTAGTTGTCTGGTCTATTTCTCCAAATTGATGGCTAGTTCGTAACAGTTTCTAATTTAAATTTATAACAGCATTAACGTTTCTCAATTCAACTACAATTCAAATTGAATCAATGCTTGTTCTCGTTGCGAACATTGATTCCCTTTACCGTATTGTAATTTAGCGAGCTATCACATTTAGAATGGCTCCGTTCCCTCGTCCTTTGGCTAAACTGGAGCATGTGGAGTACCTAAGTTTATGTCCTTTAATTAAATTACTTCTCGAACATTTCATTTATGTAATGTTGAGACCGTCATTACCTATTGGTAATTATTGTAAATTCTGTATGGGTTTTTAGTTTTGCTTGACTTGCTTAATACTTTTGTAGCATGTTATGCTTGGAGCTACTTAGAAGATAGTCATTTTGTTAGGGCCGATGAACCTCATGCTCAGCGGTGGTACTCGCAATAGACCAGTGTTTTTGTACGTCTGGTCGTTAATTGTAGACATTCTATTTTTCTGCTTAACCAAAAGGTACGTAAAGTGCCACATTGAAATTCCAAGTTAGAAGCATTGGAGGCAAGGCGGTCACGAAATATTTATCGAAATTAGAGGGGTGTCACGGAATGTCGAAGTTTAGCCATATCAGCAGTTGGACTGGTAAAGCGGACCCCAGACTCCAAAGCTAAAAAGGCTTCGGATGCGACTGGGATGAACGTTGGGATGATGATGATTCCACAGTGTATGGCGCAAATTAAAATATTTTTTCTAATTGACATTTTATTACATGTTTCGATCTAGAAAAGATCTTATAAGTGTTATGTTAATGAAACCCACCATAACCTGCATTTTATTCTAGTATTTTAAATTAGATATTTGTTTTAAAAAAGGTACGTTTATATCGGCCTTCCGTGTTAATGAATTATTATCATTTATTTGCTCCTACATATTTGCAATTTTTGACCTCAATTTGAATATTATCCAAATGCACAATTACCGTCACCGTCAATGCTTTTGATTCAATACAAGCTTTATCTCCAATTTTCTGTACTCCCATTATTTCTATCATTTTCTATACTTAATACAATTTACCTTTTCACAATAACAAAAAATGGTCAAACTTTAACGAGCTTCCTGAAAACAATGCTCAACAATCACGATTGTCAGGCATTTGAATCAAACATCAAGATTCATCAAGTCGGTCGGATCAGTTCTAATGAATGCTTGCGACGCCATTTATGGACTCGTTCGCTGCGCCCGCGCAATCGGCTCAGCGATATCTGTATCACATCGCATTGTCGTTAACGATGCGGATTGTGTGAACTGTGGAACGGTTCTGGTCTTCTATGTTGTTAGGAAACGCGTATATATCAAGTCTAGCCAGAAGATTGAAAGATGACTGAAATGATCATCTACATCAAATTTACGTACATGGTCATCACATGATCAGACCAAGAGGGATGCATGGACTTTAGAGACAGTGGCCTCTGAATTTGCTTCGGTTTTCATTCTCTAGAATATTCAGATAAAAACACGGACCTCATCTAGTTTTTAAAATACGATTGATCTTTGAAAATTGAAAGTGTTTATACAAACTTTCTAACAGAAATAAAACCAATTTGCATCTTGAAGGAGAATGCGAGATTACTATTTTCCAAAAAATATTTGTACTGCTATGCTATCAACCTACCATCAATTGAAATATATGAAACGGGAACCTTAAATGATATTATATCTATATATATAAAAATGAATTGCTGTTCGTTAGTCTCGCTAAAACTCGAGAACGGCTGAACGGATTTATCTTATCTTTGTCTTGAATTATTCGTGGAGGTCTAGGGAAGGTTTAAAAGGTGAAAAAACTCGAATAACTGCCGGGAAAATCCTCAAAACAGCATTTTTCTATTTCCCATAAAAACGTTTTCTAAATAAAATGGAGAGTCAATTTGTAATTTATTACCGCTGCATAAAGTTCAAATTCGCGTGCGCGTTAGAGGATCTAATATCGCGTTCTGAAACTCAACAAAACTGAAATTGAATCGCGAACGCGACAAAATTGCATAGTCTCAAAATACATATAGTACATAAATAGTGGTCGGCTTCGAGAAACTCAATTTTAGCTAACTTCAGTTGTTAATCTGTTAACCAGGGTAGCACAAAAGTGTAGGAGAAGTCGAAACAATGAAGCTCGGAGTTGCAAGGTACCAGGGTCGCAGAAAAGTGTAGGAGAAGTCGAAACAATGAAGCCTCATTCATCATAATTATTAATCTAATATTACATGAATAAAGTTTCATTTTGCCTACTTTGAGGAGTTGCAAGGTACCAGGGTCGCACAAAAGTGTAGAAGTCGAAACAATGAAGCTCCATTCATCATTAATCTATATATATAAAAATGAATTGCTGTTCGTTAGTCTCGCTAAAACTCGAGAACGGCTGGGCCGATTGAGCTGATTTTGGTTTTAAAATGTTTGTCGTAGTCCAGGGTAGGTCTAAACGGTGAGAAAGTAAGGAAAAAATGATTTAATAATAATGATGTATGAGCTTCATTGTTTTTACTTCTTTTCTACACTGTAGTGCTACCCTGGTACCCTGCACCTCCAAAAAGGAGACAAAATAAAACTCACTTACAAGAGCAATGGGAGAATGGCAATGATATATATAATGTCACAACAATACAATATTAGTTTGAAGTTGAAGTTGGCTTTGTGGCTTTTTATGAAACTTTAAACCGGCAGAGAGTATTTCTTGCTTTAAACGAATGCATCAACGGCTGAGACTTTTTTTTATGTACGGTGTATGGTACCAGGGTAGCACAAAAGTGTAGAGTCGAAACAATAAAGCTCATTCATCATTATTAATCTAATATTACATCGATGAAGTTATTTTGCCTACTTTGAGGAGTTGCAAGGTACCAGGATCGCAATAAAGTGTAGGAGAAGTCGAAACAATGAAGTTCATTCATTCACACAGGAACAACGGGAACGGGATAAAAGGATATCCTATATCCTTCTCCCAGTTCTTAGCTACCTCCCTACCAATTTTCAGTCAAATCGGTTCAGCCGTTCTTAAGTTATAAATAGTGTAACTAACACGACTTTCTTCTATATATATACAGATTATCCTAATTTAAAATAGTAGTAGTAATAAATAAGATCATGTCATATTGCCTTTAGGGCGGAACAAAGTTCGCCGGGACACTTTTGTGCTACCCTGGTACATAGCACCTCTACAAACTAGGCACAATAAAAGTTCTTTGATGTTATTATGGTTTAATGATGAATGAGCTTCACTATTTCGGCTTCTCCTACACTTTTGTGCTGCCCTGGTACCTTACACCTCCACAAAGTAGAGAAAATCAAATTTCTTCTATGTATTAGTGATTTAATGATGAATGCAAAGCCAAAAGGAAAACATTTTAAGGAAACCTGGCCTTTTGTAAGTCTGAAATCGCCAACCCGTATTGAGCAAGCGTGGTGATTACGCTCAGTCGTTCTCCTCTCTAGCTATCCCCAGCAGGGGGACGATAAAAAAAGGCTGATGATGATGATGATGATGATGAGCTTCATTGTTTCGATTTCTCCTACACTTTTGTGCTGCCCTAATTATCCTAATTTAAAAACTAAAAAATAAGATCATGTGATATTTATTGCCTTCAAGGCGGAACAAAGTTCGCCGGGTCAGCTAGAGGGTCTTCTAGCTGACCTTGCGAACTTTGTTCCGCCTTAAAAGCAATAAATATGACATGATCTTATTTACTACTTTTTAAATTAGGATAATCTATATATATAAAAAAGTCGTGTTAGTTACACTATTCATAACTCAAGAACGGCTGAACCGATTTGGCTGAAAATTGGTAGGGAGGTAGCTAAGAACTGGGAGAAGGACATAGGATATCCTTTTTAACCCGTTCCAGTCATTCCTGTGTGAATGAATGAACTTCATTGTTTCGGCTTCTCCTACATTTTTGTGCTACCCTGGTACCTTGCACCTCCTCAAAGTAGGCAAAATAAAACTTCATCCATGTAATCCATACTAATATTATAAATGCGAAAGTAACTCTGTCTGTCTGTCTGTCTGTCTGTCTGTCTGTCTGTATGTCTGTCTGTCTGTCTGTCTGTTACGCTTTCCCGCTTAAACCTCTTAACCGATTTTGATGAAATTTGGCACAGACAATCTTTAGACCCTGAGAAAGAACATAGGCTACCTTTTATCCCGGAAAAATTTGATGTTCCCGAGGGAAATCTAAAAAGCGCGATATAACCGAACTCCACGCGGGTGAAGCCGCGGGCGGAAAGCTAGTCCATACTAATATTATAAATGCGAAAGTAACTCTGTCTGTCTGTCTGTTACGCTTTCCCGCCTAAACCTCTCAACCGATTTTGATGAAATTTGGCACAGACAATCTTTGGACCCTGAGAAAAAACATAGGCTACCTGTTATCCCGGAAAATTTGATATTCCCGAGGGAAATCTAAAAAGCGCGATATAACCGAACACCACGCGGGCGAAGACGCGGGCGGAAAGCATACGATCTTTAGACCCTGAGAAAGGACATAGGCTACCTTTTATCCCGGAAAAATGTGATGTTCCCGAGGGAAATCTAAAAAGCGCGATATAACCGAAATTTACGCGGGCGAAGCCGCGGGCGGAAAGCTAGTTTCCAATAAATATAATAATCACGATCATTTGAGATTATTAAGATATTGACAGGTAAATGTAGGCGGAACTACGGTCAGCTTGCATCTCGATGGAATATTCTCCATTAATGATACAATATCTTGATATGGCGTTCATTATAGCCATACAAAGGTCTTGGAATCCAAATTTAGTGTCTATGAAATTTAAATAATTGATAAAGATTGTGTGGATAGGGTTATTGAGACGTTATGGTTCAGTAGCCTTTGGGATAAACGTGAAATTATAATGTATTGTGATTTAGTCCATGTAAAGTTTAAAAGTAATAGTACTAGTAATTCAGATATTGATAAAACTTTTAATTAAATTGTACTAAGAGGAAATAAAGACACATACATAGTAGTGAAGAATTAAAGGTGCAAAAAGAGGAAGTAGAAAGGAAAGAAAAATAAGAGGTGTGGAATTGGTTCTGAATATTAATAAGATTTTAAATTGCAAAAGAAGCGTTAATTGAGACGATATCAATGCTGCTAACGTAGACAATTGATGCTGAAAACCGCTGAAACAAAGCACAATTTATACATTTATTTACTCTAACGATTGTGTTTCTATAGGCGCACATTTACAATCTGCACGATTTTGACATTAGGATGGACAAATAGACACCAATCATCTCGCAGTTTCAAATGAGGCTATTTACTGTTTGAAGGGAATGGTTTGTAACTCAGCACCTATTTTAGATTTAAGTCCCCAGCAGACAAGCGCAACGAAACGTGACTTTAGGAGAACGATAGCTGTTTTGCGTAGATGTGACGCATGTTCCCCTCTTCTTCTTCTTCAGCCTTCAGATGTCCACTGCTGGAGAAAGGCTTCCCCCAAAGCTTTCCACAAGCTTTCTGGTCTTGTGCTGCCCGCATCCATCGGCTTCCCGCTATACCAGGTCATCCGTCCACCTTGTTGGGTTCTTCTTACGCTGCGTTTTCCGGTACGTGGCCGCCACTCCAGAATATTACTGCCCCATCGGCCATCATTTCTACGAGCAATGTGCTCCTCCCACTGCCGCTTCATTTTAGCGACACGAAGAGTTATGTCGGTGGGTTTGGTTCTTCTGCGGATCTCCTCATATATGATTCGAGCGCGCGGAGAAATTCCGAGCATAGATCTTTCCCCTTTTGTTCCTCTCAACCACTTCTTATTTGTTGTGTTTTTGTAATTTTTTACGTTATATTTACAGCTAATAAATATGGAAGTTGTTCTACCGGAATCCTGTAGCTTCTGTCCGCAGGAATAAAAAAAAAAAATTGAAACCAAGATCTTTATACATTCTTCAAAGAAAAAGAAATTATGAGAATTTTGAACTTTAACAATAAAAGCAATAATTTTGACCACAACAGTTACTTTATTCTTGGAACACTTGTGAACACTGTTTTCTAACATAAAAACAGTTAAAAAAACCTTTGTTGTATTATCACGTTTTATCTTGATGACAACCTATGTAATAAAGAACTTGGACTTCTACTAAAAAGTGCCGACTTTACCACTGAAGAACCTCCCTTTGCTGTTGAATAATCAATCTTAATTTGTAAGTCACAGAGGTTATAAAAACATTTTTGATGTTTTGTACGATTTCTGTGAAAATTCATCTGCGCTCGCGTCTATCTCGATGCATGAAGCACGTCTCATTCGGTCGCTGTGTTTTTATCTTACAGTCATATGTCTTAATGGTCTTAGACCACATGAGTAAGCACGAAGGGTTCATATGAAGTTATTTTCTTTTTAACCGTACAGTTGTTTAAATTGTTACGATTTTTTCAGAATTGCCTTTAAAATATATTTTTCAACATTTAGCTTTTGTAACAAAGCTAAATGTTGAAAAATATATGCTGCCCATTTCGAAATCTAGTAGTATTTTGAGCACGAGTAATCTGCTTTTTTTCATAAAGTGTTCTTATCTCACTTCCAATATTGTTATCCTTGTTGTTTTCAATACCTCTTCCCACATTACCTTCTTCTGCCACACCTCCAACATTTCATCATCATCATCATCAACCTTTTTAGCGTCTCACTGCTGAGCACAGGTTTCTTTTCATATAGAGGAGGATTGAGCGGACCTGCAACACTTATTAAAATCAAAAGCTTTACTAAACTCGTGCAAGAAACTGATTGATAATCTGCATTTAATATCACCGCCATCATCATCGTCGTTGACGATCAGATCATAACGAATCGCTCTAATGATCCCCTCGAGCATAACAATGCGATTGTTAAGAAATGATGTATCGAGTTATTTAATCACTCATTCACTACGTTTAAATGGTATTGGTAATTCAGTCTGCATATATGTACTGCCACCCACAGAATGGTATCGATGAGATTGGGACAAACTTAGCTTGCATTGGGTGAAGTTGAAGCAGATTTTGCAATACATCTTTATTGTCACTGGTAGCTTTGTTTCATCCACTGTCCAGTGTAATGATTCTCTGGTCTATGCGAGTCTCATTGATATGCTATCCGTAATCTTTTGAAGGTTGTCTCCGCATTGTTATTGGTTTGCCGACGCTTTTCTCCCTTTGTGGTTACATTAGCTATAATTATCGCATCTCTCAATATTATTTAGACATTTAGTGTCATTTATATACCGGGCACATTATTGCAAGCTTCGTTTTAGATGTTTTTATGAGTTGTGAGCGATAACTGTTATGATTTATGATACATATTTGCTTTACAGTCTGTAGAAGCCCCGAAGTTTAACAATAACGATTTATATTAACTTTATTTTCCCATAAATATAATTATTTGATTAGATTGTTTGTCAAATATCTGACTGCATGTATCTGCCTGCATCCATTGCTGAGTATATGCCTCCTCCTCCCTTTTGTACAAACCGTTAATTAACCATAAATAATCAAATATATTTCTTCTGCATCATACAACATAACGTACTCTCAACATGAATATTGTTAGAGCGCGTAACACGAGTCATCCATCTAAACTGTATTACAACATCTGAAACTATTAATTATACGTTTAATGAAATAATAGCAATGCGGATCACGACTTATAGCATGAATAGGGCTGGCTTACTATCAAAGGTATCCATCATATGCGATTTGGAGATATATGCATATAGTAATTTACACTTAATATTATTCGAAAGTGAAATAAATGGGAGGTTACATGAAGGGTTACAGATCCAATTACAAAAATTATTTTACCAAAGGGAAGCTACATCATGCCCGAGTCACAAAATACATAAAAACTATATGTATTTTAAAATCTTGTATGAGAATGTACCTATGCTTTGTAAGCGGTCAAAGGCGCTTCGGCGTAATCTTAGGTAAAGAAAATTTTTATACTTAGATTTATTTTGATAGGCAACTCCATGTATACCAGCTTTGAACAGCTACAAAAGAAAGCTGTTTTAGAATCCGAATATGTAATCACACTTTTCGACTTCTGTGGGTTGACAAATCTCTAGATTTCAATGATTGTTATTAAAAGTATATTACAGGCGCTGAAACTGTATATGTATTTTAATACCTGTTTAGGTACTTAGATTTTTAGGAAAAGTAACCTTAGTAAATGACAAAGATACAGAGATTGAGAAACTAATGAATGCGACGAATAATCTGGAGAGGGTTACAGTGCAGTTTTATAAGCAACCCTAGAAACAACGTGTCTTGCACTCGCGTCAATATTATTATAGTAAAGCAAGATTATGTTAGTATTTAACTCAAACAAGGCATTGCCACATACTGTTGAGTGATTTTGATTGACAGCTAGTTCAAAGTGCTTGCAAGGAGAACATTAGGTTTATATTTATTTATTTATTAATTAATTAATTTATTAATTATATTTTTTTATTTATTATAGTACTGAATTGGAATGCTCTGTAATAGTGCTATAATTGTATTTTTCTAAATAAATAAATAAATATTGGATCAGAAGTTACTATATTCAGTTAGTAGTCTTATTAGTTTTCTGTTTCAGCATATGAAGGTCCATAACTAAACTTCATACCTATGTATCATCATCATCATCATCAACCTTTTTATCGTCCCACTGCTGGGCATAGGTCTCCTCTCATACAGAGAAGGATTGAGCGTCATTACCACCCTTGCTTAATGCGGGTTGGCGATTTCAGACTTAAAGTCCAGGTTTCCTCAAGATATTTTCCTTCACCTTCATTCTCATTGATCATCGTTGATGTCCATGATATACTTAGAAAGTACATATAACTTTAGAAAAGTTACATTGGTACTTGCCAGGAATCGAACCCGCGCACTCATACTTGAGAGGCTGGTGTTTTAACCACTAGGCTACCACGACTACATACGTATCTAAAGATTCTAATTTGCTTTTCAATTATTTGTGCAAGTTTGCCTGATGATTTGGTTGACTCTGATTTCTGATGACTATGCTCATTCCCGTGGCTAGTTTCATAGATTTCTGTTTAGGTACAAGTTATACCTTTATATGGTTTTAATGATTAGTTAGTGTTTGAAACCATGATTTTTCGTATGTTAAGTTGTTCTGTGAAATTTCACTGCGTCTTCGAATAAAACTGTGTTTTAAATAATCTATGCCTTGGTGGCCCAGTAGCAGTTTCCCTCGCAACTTAAGCTTTGTTGATCGTGGGGCCGCACTCAGATAGGCTTTCTGTAAATTGCTCACTCCTGCTTTCAAAACGGTGGAGAAAAAATCGTGAGGAAGTCGGCATAACCTGGAATGAAAAAAAATTAATATAATGTGATGTCTCCCAATTGGCACAGGACCCATATAGGAATTTACTGCCCACTTTCGCCAAGAGATGGCCTGGATCGTAGCTGTGGGAACATTATCGGCTAATCATGCTAACTGGCAACAACAACACGTATCATTATTACCCAAGATTACAGAGAACTTTAACGATAGAGTTCAACACAGAGTTTTATTATAATATTCACTTCACTCTTACAATCACATAAGCCTCTAAACAAAGAACGTTATTATTAATTATATGCATATAGCAAACAATGGACAAGAGACTTTACAGGGCAATGAAACTGGCATTAGCTGATGTTGCAATACCGTGGCTACAGCGACTGGTGAACAGCTATCATTAATTAAAGCATGAATATCAAAAGTTATATATAGCTGGTAATTCATCTTTTGATTGACCTTGATGTTCATATTGTAAGTTTTTATTTTTACAATGCATTCATTGTCTATATAAAACTCTTTTACAAGATTGGCCTTATTTGATTCTATACGTATATTTTTTTACAATGAATAAATATGTGAGCTGTCACGCCCTTTATGCCTGGGTTATTTTTTTCCTTACATTTCCATTTTAATGTTTTGTTTTTTTTTGCTTTGCTGGTATTTTGGCATGGGTAGCTGACATAAGGTCATTAATTTGAGTCAAAATGTCTTGTTTTAGTTACTATACATAGTATTGTATAAAGGCATGTGTTTTCTTTTAAACAACATGCTGTGTTGCTGGGGAGTTTGTTCCGCCACTTCTTCTTCCCAGCGAAAGCATTAGGATGTGGCGAAGGGCGGGCGTTTTGGGGGGACTGTCTTATGTATTATTGACTATCAAAAAATACTGATTCTAAGCCTAATTTGAATTAATGGCTTTTTTATAAGAAACTTTCCCCCACACTAGGAATTACTCGCTCTTATCAGTGGTGTCGTAACTTCTACAAACAAATACTATACAATTCGTAACCGAGCACCATGTGAATGAAACACACAACCAAGTAGACATTAACCAACGCTATTTCCTCATCATTATATTGATATACTGTTAACACTAACTGTCAAGTTATTTAGTCGATTAACTTTGGCTACACAAGCACATCCCTATTATAATGCTTAGTGTTGTTTACCGACTTTCGCCCACTGGCGTGTATCACGCAATTCTGTAGCAGTGCAACTTGAGAACAATGGTGTGTTAGGTTAGCGCTAACCTGCGCGCACGCATGCTTTCGTTTCACACAGTTTGATGTAATATGGCGCAATTTTATTGTGGCTAATGTCAAAAGCTTTTTTATAATGTGTGTTATTTATTTTCTTGAGTAATATCGGTTATTAGTTTAATTTTCGTTGCGTTATCCAGTTTTAGTATTTGAAGTCAGGTTTTTTAATAACGCTGAATCATTTCTAATGCTGGCCTTTGCTATCCTTAGCAACACCACAAAGCCATCTGTATGACTTAAACTTAACATATTCTTCATCTTAATTTTTTTATACCCTCGTCTTCTTACATATTCTTTTTAGTATTACAATACTATGATCAACACCACGTGCTGGACCAATAACATGACTCCATCGAACATGATTCATGGAGACTTGAATAAAATTGTTCTCTAACGACCGGATGACGGCTTAGAGTACAGACATATTATGCGGCATTGATCTGTATGGTTGTTAGTGTACGATTGATATATCAATCGCCAATAGTATGTTGATTTGATAAAATACTTTATGGAAATCGTCCTCGATTTGTTGAGCGATGATATTAAACTTTGTGCCACTTTGTACATCAGCTTCATCAACATCATCATCAGCTTATGCAGTCTGCTGCTGGACTTAGGCCTCTCCAATTTTATGCCAGTCAACTCGATTTTCGGCAACTCTCATCTAGTTCGTAAAAAATAGAAATTGGTTCTATGGCTAATATGGCTGGCCAATTGCCACTTCAGACACATCACCTTAATTTCATATAGGCCTCATCTTCTATCGGCTTCATTGAATGCCGCCTTAGATATTTTCATGTTTCACAAACTCTTATTGAAATCTGTGACAATCGAATTCAAATCTTTAGTAACTAAAAAAAATATTAACAATACTGCAACATTCGCAAAAAATTAGTACATTCAACTAAGCCTATTCGATCACGACTCGATCACATACGTCAGCACCTTACACAATACTTGAACTTTAGCTCCACGCAGCATGAAACTCATCATTTGTCAGTCATCGCATCTGAACTATTTACGTAAATATCAACGGCAGGTCACTAACCTTTGTCCAAAGAGGTCTATTGGTTTAGAAATGTACATATTTTGCTTGCTCTTCTTATCTAACGTTTGTTTTGAGACCACCTTTAATGGACGGTCTACACGTCATGAGGTCAGCGGTCATATGAATATTTTGTATGTTCTATTATTATTAGTATTGTCTCTCCTTCCCCTTTTTAAAACATCCACAGATTAAAAAAAAATCGCTCTGAGGGACGAGATTATCAATTGAGTCAGTTAGCTTTTATAAAATTTAAATAAACAGGGTCGACGATGGAATTTTTCGAACAAACTTTAATGTAATTACTAGAAAACAAATAGTTTTTTTTTTTTCAAATTAATTTTCTTTTGAAAACTGCCGTTTTCTTACAGAACTTCAACTCGACGGCCTAGGCTACTTACCTCTTTTTGGCGACCGTTCTAAATAAACAGTTCTAAAACAAATACGGCTTAGTTAAAACAAAAGTTCATTCACCAATCTTCATTACCAAGCTTTGTAGTTCTTTCTTTTTCGATTCCAATAGCTCTCAATATCTCATCGATCCCAAGACGTGACGAGTCGTTCCTGAGCCGCTATGACGACAAAAAACAAACTAATTTCGGATTTAGATTACTCTCTTACCGTGACTAAAAGCCTTATACCACTGTTTACTCAACATCGACCGTTTATCAACGCACGATCTTTTGTAATTCCGTGATACTGGTGATCTAAGGTTCCATGAAAATATTTGTGGCATCTTTCTTAAAATTAGTTCGCGCGTGAAGTGGTAACGCAGCATGGGACTCTCAATTTGCTCTGCTAATATTCAGAATGATAGGCGTGGTGTTGGTATGGTATCATGTTTACTGAAGATACTCTCAACAAAGTTCATTTCGTTTCGGCGTCTGCTCGTCCTATTTTATAATGATCCGTTGTGGCTTCTGTAGTATTTAACGGTTCAATGTACAACTTCATTATCGGACCAGATTGTTTGGACAGTACAGTAGTAAATCCCTATCTTATTTAATATTTACATTCCATTATTGAAAAACGTATATTTGTTCGCAATAAAATCTTTTCGTATTCGGTCATAAACTTCTAAATGAAAAATGTTTGTTACATAACCTCCTATTTTCCGTGGCCAACCACTTAATATCTAAAACTTGGTAAATTACATCATCTCCTGCTCTATTTAACAGCATTCCCATGTCGTATAACTAATTAACTATATTTAACAGCTGCCGCGTTTTAACTGATGCTTCTATTTAACGAATATTAAACTTAACTGCCACTAAATGTCACTCCATATATTTGTTAGTACCTTCAACACGTACACTGTTGGTACCTTTTGACTGGTGGTGCGTGTTAATTTCTTTTACTTATCATTGTTATGTTAATTTTGTACTTTCTTTTAAACAACTCGATCGAATTTCTTTGGGACTTGTTAGGAAGTTTTATTTACAAGTTCCATCGAGCTTAGAACTTTTATCTTGCAAGTATGTCTTGCTTAAGTTTCTTTATTTAAAAAATAATTAAAGGATAATATGCGACTTCCCTTCATTTGGTGCCAGTAAGGTAAACATTGATTCCCATTGCGATCCATATCTATCAAAAGTAGGGTCAATGTTTTTTACAGTAGTTGACCGGCTTTTTTCCATCGTATCTTTCAGCATTGTCTGATCGACCATGTTGGACATGACGGGCCTTAATTGGAAGTTATTGCAGCTGAAAACGATTGGTATTGTAAATTACTACATTCTGCTACCAATCAGAGTGATTGATTCAACTGAGTAATGCGTGCAGAATTTTAATTGAAACCTTTAAATGGATTGATCAGAATGACATTTATGAATGTTTTGATAACATAACGATTCCTTGAAGTGAGGAAACAATGAAGTTTCTTGCGCATGTTTAAAGTATTTCTTGACCGGTGTTGTTCGTCTCACAAGTTCAACATCTTCATCCCGATGAATATCTACAATATGCATTTACCAACAACCAACATTAAGCTCACTATCTGCAGCTTCTGCTTGTGGTTTACCAGATGCCACTTGACCATAAATTATCCTACATTCTTAACCCCCTACAGCTCAACTTAAACCACTTTTTTGTACCTGCATCCATAGTATTTTCAACAATACATTGTCTGTCTGTGTGTACCTATATCTGTCACAGTAACATATTGTGGCTGATCTTTAACCTGTTTTTGCTAGTTGTATGTTTGAGAATGGTATGGTCGCCACGGCCTGTACTTATTTATCGGTGGCAGGTTTCTGTATCCATAAGATCGGTGATTACCTTATTTAGCCTTATTTTAATTTGACACGAAAGAGTTGTAAAAACATGAAAAAATTGCCCCATATTTAGATACCATACTCATTGACTGAGTAGGCAATGCTCAATAATTCGTCAAATGTATTAAAAAGTGAAGGTTGCTTTGACCATAATTGCTAATTGTGATTACATAAAAATAACACGTGTTGCAAAACCTAATAATTTATACCAATTTACCAATAATTAAATTCCAATTGATATTTTTTATGTTATCTAAGCAAGGAAGATTTATTAATAATTTTATAATCAGCGACTGCTTTCTAAATCCAGTTTGATTGCTTTGAAAGTGTGTTTATTTAGTTTCCTGTTCCGATGCTCACCTTTCAATAGCTGTTTTATCTTTCGTGTAATACTCCGAAATCTTCACTGCGGATGTCATAGTTGACCATATCCTCTCCAAACAGAACTGTCTCTTTAATCTTTACAATTAAAGACTAATTTGTGGTATCAAAGAACTCAGATCAGGTGGGATCATAGTATAGCAATTTAAAGGAATTTACACTTTGTGTTATGCGTTCAAAGGTCTAATTTTGAGTATCAGGCCTAATATTATAATCGATTTCTTAAAACGGACTGTTACTAAGTAAATATTCAAAGTTGAAGTTCCAAATCGATTCGTTGGATGTTTATTTAGGAAAAAAAGATCGTGCCTCTTCAGAATTGAACTGAGCAGGTATCGATTTGACATCGAGTGGAGTATCAATCGATTGTGTGGGTTCGATGCGTCATAATATTGTTGCTTATAGTGTAAACATAATGTGTTTATTCGAGTCGTGGTTGTCTTGATTGTAAATGAGCATTTGTAAGTTTGTATTTCTTGTTAGTTTAGAAAGTCTGATAGAACATTGAGAATTTTCAGCACCGATATAGACTTTTACGATGTCTTCATATTTTATGGAAATACATATGATTTATGTAACTATATTTACAATAGGAAATACTTCTGTATCGTAGGTGCAGTTATACACATTTAAGTCACATACACAAACAGCCAGATCTGGAACAACAACCTGTAGGCCATACAAATATTTCGTTGCAACGTGCACTGCGCCGACCATATCGTCAAAAATTAACAACATTTAATACTCCAATACAATTATGAAATTAACAATTAAATTTGACTTTAAAATTTAACGTAAATTAATTAATACCTATTTATTTTTTATTTGAGTTCCATAAATATTGACTAAAGCCCTACAGGCAAGGCATTTTGCAAAACCCCACATCATATAATCAGAACTTTTAAAAATACAACACCATAAAAGTGAAAATTTATTGTATGCTACCTAATTTTTAATCGTCCCCGGAATGTCTGGTATATTAAAATTTATTCAAGTGATAATAAGATCATAGGCCGTTAAAGGTCTCTCTAATTTGGTGGTATGTCCATTAGTAATTATGTATTCCTGATATCGTCGTCCATTGAAACAAGCACAGAGCCCGAATGTTAATAAAATTAAAATGAGTTTCGGTAAAACAACAGTGTATATGGTGCAAGCTGGGAGTTACAACCGGTGAAGCAAAAGACAAAACTGTTTAAAGTGGATTTTTCACATACACTTGATACACGCGTATACATCAAAAATTGTGCTAACTATTGTCAACCAACCATTATAATGTCATGAATAACATCAACAGCAATAATTGGATAATTAATATAAATTATTTTATCTATTAACAACCGTTTAAGAAAAAGCTTTTCTTCTTAATTACGTTTACGTATCTAGATTCTTTAAGTTTGACAATTTATATCTTTGTTACGACCTGCATAAAGCCAGGATCAACTCGGTATAGGTTCCAAAAACACGGTTTTTAGCCAGGTGTTCTACTGCATTTGGTCAGGATCGCTTGCTCCCCTCGCTTGGACCCAAAACCCCCATAAAAAGCGTTAATACGGTGCCGACGACCGATTACCCAGATCATTTGAATAAGCCCCGCAATTGTATTGAATTAATAAAAAAAGCAAATAAATAATGCTTTGAGCAGGAATGCATCGAAGGATGAGCTCAAGATATTAACCAATCTCCAGAAAGGAAGAATAAAGAACGGTCCCTGATTGGTCGATGAGGCTGATATTGGATTTCAATCTCATTCAGTTTTATCGTTCACTATATGTACGTAGTTCCCATTAATTCTTTGTTTGTATTTGTCTTAGGGATTTAATGGGACACCTTGGTTTATCATTTTTATAGATCCGGTCATGAATTTTCATTTAGGTTAATTTCGAAGTGGAACGTGTTCGAATTTCCAATGTTCTGATTTACATCATAATGTTCGAATAATTTATGCCTGTTGTAAACGGTAATTTCTATAATTTCTATAATAGGCCCATTTATCATTTGCATTATTAATGTACCAGAGAAGGCATTTGCAAACTTAGTTTGAATGAAAAAGGTGCTCAAATCTGACCCGACGAAATCAAAATTTTAAAATCTCTAAATGCGACCTGTAAGCACATTGTCAAGCTGATGGTCAGCGTTGATATAATAGCACCCAAAGCGGCTTAAGCGTCAGTCATGAAATTTGGATTAAACCTTAATTCCTTAAGATGAGAAAATTACCCGGAGACGCTATTTAAGCGTTAAGAAATCTACCGTATTACGTTAAGCATAGCATTAATTTTTATCATCATTTATTACGTTCACCACAAAAAGGAAACAGTTTCCAGGAGCAATATTAGCAAATTAAAAGTTCCAATGAGTAAAACCGTGATCTCAATACACAATTGCTTTTGTAAAACAGTCCAAGATAATGTTAGTCTAATCTAGAATCGTGTGATTACTTATGCACAGAGACATCTCTAAACCTATGTGATTGTCCATAGCTGTAAACAATATCCGGGTAGCACCAGTACCGGTTCAAGGTCTACTTTTGAACGTTTTCTTGGGTTTTATTGTTACGATACATTAGGATAAGGAGGCCGGAAAGCAATGAATATATTTTGGAAACTTTTAAGCAGGAGCCAGATAAAAAAACGAAAAGAGTGGAAATTAAACTTGGTTAATGGATTTAATGAAATGATTGAAAAGATACAGATACAGTTGATAGCAGGACGATATTGAAAACACTTTTTCTAGAATGAATACTGTCTCGGTTTAACAGGAAGATATGTATATAATACAAAATAAAACATCGAGGCAACAGATAAAATTGCAAAACGAGAAAGATCACACTGACTCACAAAACGAGATATACCAAAGGATATTTTTTTAGATCTGACTCGTGAATATTCACATAATCGTGAGATGTCGTAAAAATTGATGCATACGATTGTTATTAGAAATATTATATCTATGGGGCTATAAAGTCTTTTGATTTTCGTTACCCGCTTTTATTAATGTTAATCTATTAGAAGACTTTACTGCTCCGAACCCGTTTGATGCACAAATTGGTCTCCCAAAATAGATGGTGCTATGAACTTTATTGGTGTGTGATTTTACGATTGGATTATTCCATATCTTTTAATTTGTGGGTAATTGAGGACTGAGGTAGCTCATTATGGTTTTGTATAATATGGGAGAGTTTTAGTTAAGAAAAGTTTTCATCTTAATTTGTTTGATCGATTTTTCTAATCCATTGTTTCTTATGCAATTGTTTAATTGTCATTCTTTGTATGTAGTTTTTTTAGTGTATAGGCTCATTTCAATTTTATTTTACAGTCTTGATTTCTCATATTACAAAGATTTGTAAGCCATCTGACATAACGTAGCGGCCTCTTTATTCTTTTTATATACGTATATAACATCATTATTGTATCATGTATGTTCAACAAATTAATAATGACTTATGTTTCGAAAAAGGGAAGACAATTGTGAATTCAGATGAATGTCTAGCAATAGCTGTCATCTTGCTTTTGAACGTCCCATCAACTGTAATTAAACTTAGACTATACTATTATTACCTCTTAACTTTTTTCTCCCATCATAAATTACCAATAGAGTCCATTTGGATTATAATCGTTTTCTCAAATAGAGGTAATTATCCATACAAAGCGGCAACCCTCTTTAATTATGACAGTTTGAAAGCTGGGCGGTCACCTGCCCACTTCTCTGTCTAACCTGTTGATGATTCATACTTATACTATAATACTTAACAAGCCCTAATTTTGAAATCTGTGGGATATTTAAATGACCGCGTCCTTTCGTTTCCTTGTTTACTTCTAGATGCGATTTGATTGCTTGAATTTGATTATTGGTTTTGCCACCATTGTTTTCGTTACACTTTCAAGATTTGGACCTTTAAGCTTATTTCTTTTATCTTTTTTGTTTAAATATTGGCGTCTATTCTCATAAACACAAACTAAACTAACTTTAAGTTAAGGGCATCTTTTACTTTCTATTTTATTAAAAAAGGATAGAAGATAACATATTAGTTTCTTCTTCAGCCTATAGATGTCCACTGCTGGACAAAGGCCTCCCCCAAGGCTTTCCACGCTGACCGGTCTTGTGCTGCCCGCATCCATCGGCCTCCCGCGACCTTCACCAGGTCATCGGTCCACCTTGTTGGTGGCCTACCTACGCTGCGTCTTCCAGTACGTGGCCGCCACTCCAGAACCTTGCTGCCCCATCGGCCATCGGTTCTACGAGCAATGTGCCCTGCCCACTGCCACTTAAGTTTAGCGACTCGCAGAGCTATGTCGGTGACTTTGGTTCTTCTGCGGATCTCCTCATTTCTGATTCGATCACGCAGAGAAACTCCTAGCATAGCTCTTTCCATTGCCCTTTGTGTGACTTTGAGCCTTCGTATGAGGCCTATTGTGAGCGACCACGTTTCAGTTCCGTAAGTCATCATTGGCAACACACACTGGTCAAAGACTTTAGTCTTGAGACACTGTGGTATCTTGGACGACGAGAAGATGTAGCGTAGCTTCCCGAACGCTGCCCAACCGAGCTGGATTCGTCGAGACACCTCTTTCTCGAAGTTGGACCTACCTAGTTCGACTGTTTGTCCCAGGTATACATACTCGTCAACAACTTCGACTTCATATTAGTTTAGTCCTGTCAAATTAAGATACTCCATTGACAGTTTAGTTCGTGATTAAAAACATGGCAACTTAACATTCATCATTTTCCGTCAGGGGCGGACTAATTTGACAGGAACTTTTTTTTTTTTACAAATTAAAAACCAGCGCTTGACCGCAATCCTGCCTGATGGTAAGCAGTGACGCAATCGTTGATGGTAAAGCGCACTAGTTTATTAAGAGCCTATTCACTCTAGCCTTGAAGACACTCAAATTGTAGTCCGACGGAAACACCGCCGCGGGCAAATTGTTCCAGTCCCTCGATGTACGCGGTATAAAGGAGGAGGCGAAGCGCTTCGTCCGGATCGGGTGTTGTTAACAACGTAAGGGTGGAAAACGGAGAAATCATGCAATTCCCTCGCACAAAATGCATGAAGAAAGTGGTCGGAACCAACTCCAAGCCTCTTTGCACACAATCTGGCCAGACAAGCAGTAGGAACGGACCAAGAAGCTGAAAGTGCCGGACTCGATAACTTTTGGCGGTGAAAAGACACGCCGGTGTCCTTTAGGCGGCATTGAAATGCTACAAGATTGGCATTGCCCCATTCGGAGACTGCCTGCAGTGCAACACTCGTTCGCTCAACCATGGCCTCTCTTTCGGACCGGATTGATTCCCTACTAGCCCGGGCATCCGGCAGGTATCTCTCTACAACTGTGCTGTCATCTGCATACCCATAGATACCGGGCATCAGCAGATCGTTAATATGCAGCAGAAACAGAGTTGCAGAGAGAACAGACCCCTGAGGAACACCGGCATTAGTTGACATGGGCTCAGAAGAGCATCCGTCGACAACAACTCGGAGGGACCGTTCAGTCAGGAAGTCTTTTACCCAGCCAGTCAGGCTAGGGGAAATGCCGTACGCTGGAAGCTTACTCAAAAGGCCAGCGTGCCAAACCCGGTCGAAGGCCTTCGAGACATCAAGGGAGACAGCAATCGCTTCCCCATTCTTCTCGAGGGCCTCGCCCCACAAGTGAGTGGCATACACTAGTAGGTCCCCAGTTGACCGATTGCGGCGAAACCCGTACTGTCGGTCACTGAGGAGATCGTTACCTTCCAGGTATGCCAAGAGGCGCGAGTTCAATACACGCTCCATAATTTTGCAAAGTATGGAGGTGATCGAAATCGGCCGATAGTTGGCAGGATCGGCACGACTACCCTTCTTGGGCACAGGCTGCACGTTAGCAAGCTTCCAGGACTTGGGCACTATACCAGTCCTAAATGAGAGGCGATACAAGCGCGTCAATACAGGAGACAACTCGGGCGCACATGCTTTAAGAACAATCGCTGGTATACCATCCGGACCACTAGCCTTATTCACGTCCAGACGACACAGTACTCTCAGAACCTCCTTGTTTCTAATGCGAACCTCAGGCATTGAAGCTCCGCAATGAGGTAAATTAGGTGGAGTAGCACTGCCAGTATCAAGACGCGAATTATGGGCAAAGAGAGATGCAAAGAGACCTGCTTTCTCTCTCGCCGTATGAGCCAGTGTTCCATCAGGCCTAACCAGCGGAGGCAGTGAGGGCCGACAGAAGTTCGCCTCAACCGATTTGGCAAGGGACCAAAAAGATCTGCTACCGGATGGCTGCGCAGATAACTTGTTGCCAATATGGGTAATGCGGTCGAAGCGAGCCTTCTTGAGCGCCTTCTTGTAGGACTTGGCAGCACGGTTAAAGGCTCTCTTCTTTGAGCTTAGATCCGGAGCTCCGCGGTCACGAGCGTCAACCCAGGCGAGAAATGCCGTGTGCTTACGCTGTTCAGCTTGGACACAATCGGCATTAAACCATGGGCGAGCCGAGCCACCGACGGGCACGTCATTGAATGGGATAAAATACTCCATAGCTTGACGCACCACATCGGTTATAGCGTCCGCACAGCTCGAAGGATTGTCAGAGGAAAAGCAGACCTGCTGCCAAGGATAAGACGCAAAGAAGTGGCGCATCTCATCCCAATCCGCTGACCTGTATCGCCACATTCGCCGTTCACCACGAAAGTCGTGATCTGGTGGGGAGAAGGACGTTACAGACTTCACCAGACAGTGGTCTGAAGTTCCCAACGGTGAGGAAACTGTTACAACACATCTGTCCGGATCAGTGGTCAGCAGAAGGTCCAAACAGTTGGCAGTATGCCCAACTACATCAGGCACCCTAGTCGCTTGCTCTACCAGCTGGGAAAGGCCCATAGAAAGCGCGAAGTTTCGCGCTTCTCTCCCAGCGTGGTCGGTCCTCTGGTATGGGAAGAGCCAGTCCTGGTGGCAGGCGTTGAAGTCCCCCAGAGCGACGAACTGAGCGTCAGGGTGCCGATGCAGCGCATTGTCAGCAGCCTCACTGAGGTGGTCAAATAAACGAGTTGTCTCCTGATCACCGCTGTGCGATCGGTAGACACAGGTGTAAACAATTTTGTCCACACCAGTGTCAACCAACAGCCATAGGGACGAGAAGTGAGGGTCTTCGAGGTGACGGAGGCGCCGGCAACAGATGTCATTGCGGACATACACACAGACCCCGGCACGCTGCAGGAAATGATGCTCCAAAGAGTATCCCGGGTAGCCGAGGTACGCCGCGTCAGTCGGACATCTGATCTGGGTCTCCGTCAAGAAAAGTAGGTGGGGCTTTTCAGTCTCAAGGTGGTAATGGACTGCATCGATATTGGAGTGCAAACCTCGGATGTTTGAGAGGTGCACTATGAACGAGAGGACGTGCGCCCGCTGTGCACACCTACTTTTCCTTTTGTAACTTTTCATATAAGTTTATATACTGAGTGAATAGGAAGGAAGACGGCAGTTGAGTGAGGTGATGCAATGATAAACCCAACAATACGACCAACGATGCTGGGCCAGAGGGAGATTGTTCTGGAGACTGCGGGGACGCCCGAACCCCCCCAGGGATCGCCATCGGGTCCTCTCGTCCGGTCGCCAACCGGCACGATGGGGCCACCCTGGGATTTTTCGCAGTTGGCGGGGCAGCCTTTCGTATGTGGCTGGCACACTACTTGGGCCCCCAACTACCTGCGGTCGGCCAGCGGAGAACCGTGCTTCGGATCCCGCTACCCTCCACGAACAAACTCCTGACACAACACCATCTGGCGCATCGCACCCGGCACACATCGCAACACAACTGCTCAGACCCGTCCTCCGAACGGCTTCACCAGACATCATGCCGGAACACGACGAATCGCTTGGCGGCATGTCTTTGTCTGGTGGGTGGTAACTTATGCCGGCGGTTGATGTTGTGACCTACCACCGAGAAAAACTACACTAAACTAAACTAATATTTATCTTCTGTCCTTTACTTAATAAAATAGAAAAAGATGCACGGAACTTTTTAGTTTAGTTAGTGAACATGGGAATCGGGGCCATTGTGATTTTATGATTTTACATTATTTAAGTTATTTATAACGCCATAAAATTTATATAGCATAGAAAATGCGATATTTCCATCCCACATATATACTTATCTAGACCATCTTATAATAATAACTGTCACTCTAGTTCTGTGATTGTAATCTCCCACACAATCAGTGGAACAAATCGTATCATCTAACTAGTTATGACTGGTGATGCAACTAGGTATGCAAATTGTCCAGCGTCGGGTCATCGGCCGCCATGTTTGAGCATCGTCGCGCCCCCATTGGTCGGATCTGAATCGATTCGTACTGCGCCCGCGCAGTTAAGGTCAATGTCGATACGCCTTTGATCTGCTTCCGATTTTCGATCTAGAATTAATCTTGCGGTTAGTTGTCTGGTTTTCCTATAGATTTTTTTTGGGACATTTCGTATTTTTTGTTGAATTTGAAAGTGACGGTTTAAAGTGAGTTTTTCGTTTTATTATGTTTTTGGTTTTTATATCACTTCCATTATATTTTATTATCCATAATGAACCGTGCATGCAATTATTTTAAAATTATTTAGCAGATTGTGCAAACGTTCTTTATCACGAAATTATTAATAATATCTCTATAAGTAAATATGTAAAGACAGTTAATGAAAATGTGAATATGAAAATCTATAAATCCGTCTAAAATGCGATAAGGCGTCATATTATACTATTACATTTGATAGCATCTACACGCGAGCTGCCCACGATGCGGCCTCTGCGCTACGTCAATTTGAAAGACGTGCTTTCACATATTGAGGATAAGACTGAACTTGAATTTTTGGAATGTTACTTAGCCTTAAAGCTTCACACGGATGTCAAAAAGTAGTCTATATCGTGGTGATGGTAGATATATCTCATTTATTCCAAGGTCTACCTTGAATCGAAGATACACGATTGTTGAACTAAAAATACCTAGCAATTCAAAATACTGAAGCGTCACTTATCAAGGTAATCACAGGTTGACAGCCTCCGTGGCGTAGCGGTAGCGAATGCGGCCGTTGCGCAAGGAGGCGCGGTTTAGATCCCCGCACAGTGCAAATGTTTGTATGCATGAATATGAATATTTGCACTGGTCTGGTCGTGCCTCGGAAAGCACGTTAAGCCGTTGGTCCCGGTTGCTATACGAACATCTAGTGGCAGTCGTTACGGGTTGTTGGAGCCCTCAAAAGTCTAACAATTGGTCTAACTGCAATGCTTAGATATCGCCTTCGGGTTGTGGAGGTCAGACGGCAGTCGCTTCATGGAAAATATCGGAGTTTAGCCAAAATCAGCAGTTAGACTGGTAAAGCGGACGCCAGACTCCAAAGCTGAAAAAGCTGCGGATGCGACTGGGATTAACGCTGAGATGATGATGACTTATCAAGGCAATCAGATGGTAACTGCAATATTCTTAGACAACAACTAGCGTTAATTCATTCGATTCTCATATCGAGTAGCATATTTTGTATCCTATTCGATGTCTCGAAATCTCAACAAAAAGTGTTACTTCTACCATAGTGTTACCTGTCTATAAAAAGTTCCATTTGATCGACCACAGGTTCTCAAATTGATGTAATTTCTAGGAACGAAATAATTTGCATTTATGAGACGACCTGCTGCTCTATGGTATGTAGAAACATATTTATAGGTATGAATTCAGAAATCAATCAGGTTTTTGATTGTTCTGTCATCATCATCAACTTGAATTAGTTTTGGTTGCGTAATATCGTTGATGATATTGGTAAAAGTTTTACAAAAACATATCGTCTACATCCGGAAAGATTTGATCTTCTACATTCTACGGTATTCATTTTTGGGGTTCTAACCCAAATAGGAAAAATAAGGCTACTAAATCTCCACTGGCCGTCTGTCTGCCTATCACCAGCATGTATCTCGTAAATCGCGATAGCTTGACAGTTTCACTTGTGATGTTTTCTCTTACCGCTATAAATACTAAATATGAGTGCTTAAGAGTCCTCTAAAACAACAAACGAGGTTGTTATAAATGCTGGTACCGAACCCTTCGTTCGCGAGTCCGGCTCGCACTTGGCCGGTTTTATAGAATTAGCTAATATCGACCGTAAGGTACTGGTATCATAAAATATTATTATCATTTGTAAATCAAATATTAGTACCGCTTATTTTTATTTATTTTGAGAAAACGTGGGCGATATGATAATTTTCTTCAACTTCAATGCCATCTTACTCCACACATCTTAAATCACGGCTCGGTTCCCAAGATTTCCCGTATCATAAAGAACTGTTCACAATATCTACCGCGTCGCCATCAATAAATTTCATATTACATGCTGAATACATCCATATGTATATATCGACACCATTTCTCGCTGCATATTTGAATCTTTAATAAGAGCGCGTATTAGTTTTATTTCATGCTCTATTTATGTAACCACTTCATTTATAAGTTTTTCGAGTACCTAAGATATTGACAACTGTGTATCTTAGTTTATATTTCCTGAATCCAGATTCTTTTCTGTTGACGAGGAGATGATAGCAGCCAGGAACTTATTTATAGAAGCAAATTTAGCAGTGAATTATGATAATGAGATGAGCTAAATTTAACAAAATCTATCTTATCAATTAATCAATTACTAAGTTAATGTTAATTAATTTATTAATAATATCTGTCGAGTTCTTTAAATTCACATAAATGATGTTGTACATATAACAAGTTGTGCGGAACGGAAGCTTTTTCTATATTCCGTTCATCTTGTATTCAAATAAAATATTAAACTTACGTAGCTAAATCATGATTTATCAGAGCCGCCTTGAGGTATAAAGTCGTTTATTCACTATAATGTGAAAGCAAATCAAATGCAAATATAACTCAACTTGCTAAAAATTATATATGTTTAAATAACACTGCAGTATTACCATTAAAAAAATTATTGTGTACTTACTTTAATTCAGGCACTTAGTAATAAAAGGAACAATATGCACATGGAGTAGTATCTTACATGAACAAAAAGGTGTAAGACATTCAAGCACATAATTTAAGAAAATATAACCACAAAGCTGTGGCCAAAAAGCATTACAAACATATAACATTGTATCATTCGCAATACAAAACCAATCACAAGCTCAAACCACATTTTGGAATCGATTATAAATCAATTTCAATTCTATCATAACACACATTATTATGACCAACATTGTTTCCAATGTAAAAAGGCAGCAAGAACCGGTGGTTAGGCCAGGTCGGAGCGCCTGGGGCGGTGGCGCGAGGCCAATCGAGAGAACGAAGCCTCGAGGGCTCCCATGCGAGCCAAGCCTCTTTCCCACAAACACGTAAATACGAGTATACTGCCATCCTAGGCCGTACCGTTCGAATTTTATCAAGAGCTCTGCGAAATTACTAGCATGAAACAGTTTTGAATTAAGGACTAATTTGCCCAATAGATTCCCTGTTTTTTTGTTTCATGTGTCTTTTCATGTCCTCGTTTTCGCAGCTGTCACAAAGTTTTTTAGGTCTCTATAATTAATAATCTATTCAACCATTACCTTACCTGTTGCAATAAAGTCAAGTTCGTTAGCTCCTATAATCTTTGCTTAGAACTGAATATAATCTTGAATATATTGCTCAAGACTGTAAAGTACAAATTATAATCCCCTCAAAGTAATGTTTCTAGTTTGAAACTTATCTTGCTTAATAAATGCAGCTTTCGCCCTGTGCTTGTTTACGTATAAATGTCTTTATTACTGTACATTATACGATCTGTTTATTCGCTTTCTAAAACAAAATCGCAAACGACATGTCATTCTCACATACATAATAAGATTGCTCAATTATTCAGAGAAATAATCTGGGTGAATTCAACAGGCGTTCGTCTTGAACGTTTTAACGTCTGAAGCGTGTCTTTCTGTCACAATAGGGTGACAGAACGCGTTACCCAATCGTTGTTTATTTTATGAAGTGTTTGTCTATGGTTTAAGTTACCAGCTTTGGAGCAAAGTTATGTCTTGTTATGAGTAAATGCGGTATTGCAACAGGAATACCAAGACTGCATTCATAAGCCATTCATTGTTTTCAAATCATAGCATTGAAAAATAATATAGTCGTACGTTATTCTTGTCTGCGATCCAGTCTTTTCTTTGGATTTCATTAATGATACCAAGATCTAAACACTGATTGGACAAAAGCGGATCGGCTCAGTCGGCTCGCAATGGTCGATACCAAATTAGCTATCGCTGTCGTCCCAAACTTGTGTCTGGGAGAACGGCTTAAGTATTTACATATAATGGCTGAGCGGTGGGACCACGACTAAGATTTGGAGCACAGATCTGAGTGTCGTGCGCTTCTCCGCCACTCCATACATCATACCATCCGATTACGATTCAATCCCGGCTTTGTACATCAGTGTGTCAACCAACACAGGAGTTTCTCTCAGCAAATATTTGCCAATTACGCTGCACAATCAGTAGCTCGTTTGCAGGCAGCTCCAAAAATGACACCGAGATGCTAACACAGAAAAACTTAATAAAAGTTTATTGACTTTAAACCTCATTAAAAATAAAGTTCGCATGACTCACGGCAGCGAGCGGTGTTGATGGCAAATATTCAGCAATCTTTATCACCATGAAATACGGCTCAAAGTCGCTTATAAGCCATTTGTGACAGCAATACTAGTGTATGTACTCGCGTATTCTTATGGTTTTAACTACCGACTGGTTGGTTATTCGAGTTGTTGCGCCGTTTAGCACGGTGACCCGACCCCGGGCGTGCTCACCAGTACAATCTCATTGATTCGATATGAGATTAAGCGGCGTCCGTGAATGTTTCCATTTTGAATCCGCGGTGATGCTCGCTTGAACTCGCACCCGGATGTCATGTTCGATTTACATTTCGTTCTCTTGTTGCCGCATTCAATAGCAGTCGTGCTCTAGAGGTATTTACGAGCGAGTACATGATTGACGGTGGTGCGACGTCTGATGTAGACACAATTGTTAGGTCCCGAGCGTCGATAGATCGGTTCTCACTATACAGAAGATGGAATTCGATAATCGCAAAAAAGTGTTACAATAGCTGGGGTCGCGTGTTTCCCCGGCTATCAGTATGCACGTCGCACACGAGCCCACATGTCTTGTTTACAATCCGGTGTCGCACGTAGCGATCGTGAAGGAACAATTATGTTGCTAAACCATGGACTATTGTATTCGCGGTTTGTGCGACCGTTAGCCGCGACCTTGAGCGTGATACGTTGAACTTCGGCGCCCAACTTGAGGTATTAATCGTTGCGGTTCCAAAAAGAGAAAAATCATCTCAGAAAGTGAAGTCGCAAAGATACAAGACGGTCGTAACTAAGCGTGCATTCGTTTGGTTCGAGCGCCCGAGGCCAATCATGTCTCGGTATAATAAAGGGTTGCGCGCGTCCTTTCGGCTCGGCTTTTAGATTTATGGCCGAGGTAGGCTGCGAGCCGCCGCCGCCGACGCCCGTTCTGTACCTTTGTCACACCACTACCACGATTGAATGCTTGCATCCTCTATTGACTTCAGTAATTGCTAACATGTGCTCAATAGTTCAACAAACCGAGCACAAATGTATTCCACTATTACAATTTAAAAAAAAACGAGCATCATGATTAATCTTCTTAAATGTAACATGACATGGTTACGCCCATATTAATATTTATGCTGATCGAAGTAGATATCGTAAATCGAAAGACTTTTGTTTTTATTCGGTGATCCTATCGGTGTGTTACGGAACAAATATGGTAGATTATTTATTTACTTTTTTTTTTGTTATGGCTGGAAGCGTTATTTGGTGTCTCGATTTGGGTCTGAAGGTTGATTTACATACTTCTTCAACATGTTATTTGGAGTCTGTACAATTATTCTAAACATCTGTGCTTGATTTCTGCAGCTCACTTGCTACTTTTTTTTATCCCCTTTAGATGGATAATATTCTCATCCTTGTTAACAGTTAGCACGTTAAAGGATTCTCATTAAAGCCTCACACATCTGTTGGAGATGTTATCTTGGATCTAGCGCCAACTGTAGCTGCTGTTTCAGGCTCGGACGCTGTTCACGCTAGCCGTTAAATGATCCGATTGATCTCGTATCTTGCTTCGTTTATGTTCAACAGTCCTGTTTCTGTTCCTTTAGGTTTCCAATTACATGCGGATTTAATTCCAGAATTAATGGAGATGGATTTATTTAATTTGTTAAAGGTTTTAGTTGTTACTTATTCAGTGTAATCAACATTATCAATTTTGTTGAAATGTTGACTTTTGGGCTTCATCTTTTTGTGAAAAGAGGATTTTTGTCAGTATTTTTGAAAATTTTTTTTTTTGAAATTTAGACTAGAGTACCTACTATGTTTTGCAGAATTGACAGTCATAATAATATTCAACAAAGTTTATTAAAACACTTAGATCTTAGCAAAAACGCAGAAACTATGTGGAAAGCTACTAAAGTATAAACTCACAAAAATATGATCCTCCTAATAATGTTAACAAAAATGCATAAAACAAATTTCAAAAAACCAAGGTAAGCTCCACATTTAAAGACCAGTTTAACTAAAGTGGTCAGCAAAACATTAATAAGTGTTTACGTCAGTTAATTGGATGCATCCAGCAGATTAATAACTAGATCTTAATAGCAATTAGCATAGATTATAGAATTCTATGGCTACAGTAACAGCTTGAGAAGTAAATACTGCCATGAACACTAGTTCCATTCACTGAGGACAATTTAATTTGTTTTTACTTAGAGTTAGTGGGATTTACTAATTGCCTTTTGTGCGCTTAATCTAATGAATCCTTTCATAATTCAATTTCGCATTTACCAATAATGAAGCTTAATTTTTCTAGCTTAGGTTTCATTGAACAGTTCTTCTAGTTTCTTAAAACGACATGAATTTATTTGATTGTCAGGTTTTCAAAGAAAAAAAAAAACTGCATTGTTAACTATTCGACATCACAAAATTCTTCGTTCAATACATTATATAACCCTACGTCTAGGCACTGCTCTTAAGCATTACATAACCCACCTTGCATAGATACAACAACAGTATGTAAAACTGACAGCATATGAAACCTTAAACTTCAATCATTACTGACATTACTTACATAACAGCCGACCGTGACAGAACTGCATCGAGGCAAAATTTCTGCCCGATCTCTCACGGAGAGACGCGTCTGCGCATGGGGGAAAGGGGAGGGGTATTGCACGTGTGCAGTAACTCGATCCCGGTGTATAGATAATTCCGTATTGTTTGGTACATAATGAAGCGAGGGGATGAAGAATAGATGCAGGATCGCTTTGGTATAATGGTAATTTTTATTTTTAAATTGTGAAGGTGTATTTATTGGGATTGGAGAGGGAGATTGTAATCAATTGGCATATATTATGACAAATAAAAAATAACTGTTTTCGGAATAAGGATTGCTTTGTGACGATCCACTATCCAGTCTTTGTTCGATGAAAAGAAAATACAAGATTCTTGCTAACTTCTCACTTCTTCTTCACACTTCTCACTAATCCAATTTCCTCAACAACAGCAATGGGTGTCCCACCATTACTGAGTGCATTAAACTAAATAACCTCCGATTTGTAGTTCATAAAGCACAATGCTATTACCTTGACGATGACGTCGACGGTGTCAGCAGACGTGTGCTCAATGGGATCGACGGATGTTGTTCTGCGGGTGCTCACAGATCAAGCGACAGATGTGTTACAGTCATCTTTTTATTATGTCTAAGCATCTGTGAGGTCATGGACATAAAAAGGGTTCTTTTATCAAATTGGCAGTTGCGAATGTTTTTTATGCTGCTGTTGCATTAAGTTCAGATGGTCCTACTGCTCATTGTAATTCAAAGTTATCGATATTTCGTAATATAAATCTATGTGAAACATCTTTATTATCAATTTTGAAAGTAATATGCAACCCATCGTTAAATTATTCAATAGGCCATCAACGAGCCACGTTATCACTATTTTTATTACATATCTTTCAAAACAACTTGCCAACATTGTGTGAATGGTCACATAAGAAAATAACTTCGCAAAAAATATCCGTACCACAAAGTTGCCTACAATTATAAATTTTACGACCAATTTACGTCAAACATTATCCAATTTTAATTAAAACTATAGAACAAGCGATCCTGAACTAAGGTGTCCAGTCAAGCAGATGTAGAGGACCTTCGGTTACATCTGCAATTTTGCCGCCGACCTTGCTCGGAACTGGTTCTTCATTAACCGTTGATTGATGAGTTGAAAATTTGTGATATACCTATCTTTCTATGTTCGGGTAAGTTTTTGAGTTTCAAATGAGATTCTTGTGGCCAAGGTACTGATTCTGACAAGATTTATTGATGTGTTTCGCTTTAATTACTATGTTTAAGCGGTTTAGTGTAACCTAAATATTATCATCATGCCATAAAATACCTCGTCATCATCATAATCAGCCTATAGAAGTCCAATGCTGGACATAGGCCTCTCCTATTTCAGCCATTGAACGCGATTTTCCGTAACTTTCATACAGCTAACTATTAGCCATCCTGTGGACATCATCATGATATTTATAATATTATAAGATAAAATACATAGTATAAATCAATACTAAACTTAAAATTTTTCATATTCAAACTCAAAGCATTTAAACTAAACCGACTAAAGACACTGAGCTTTTAAACAGTTGGTCAGTCAGAAACATGTCCATGCATAGTTGCCAATTAAGTTTTAATTATAAACTAGTGCTTGAATAATGCTTGCAATAGTTGATGGTGAAGCTCGCTAGTTTACTAAGAGCCTATTCACTCAAAAAACTGCAGCGAAGTCATGTAATGTTAAACCCAACAGCATGACTAACGATTCTGTGCCAGAGGGAGATTGATCTGGAGATCCTCCACGACCAAACTACCGACACAATAACTTTTGGCGCATCGTACTCGGCACACATAGCAACACAACTGCTCAGACCCGTTCACCAGACATCATGCCAGAACACGACGGAATTGCTTGGCGGCAAGACTTTGTCTGGTGGGTGGTAACTTCTGCCGGCAGCCGATATTATGGCCTAAAAATCCTATGAAAAGAAACTCCACACACACTTTTATAAATCAAAATATTATTCGCAAAGACAGTACCAATCGTCCAACTCAGCATATTCACATTATAATTTACTCTATGAAAGTTGGGAGCGCAAGCTGCGCGCGCCTCACACACACAAACACGTTGCGCGTGCGCCAGTGTGGGTGCGCGTGGGAACGGGCGCGGCGGACGCGTGCGCGGATTGTGACATGCGACTATTGTGAATTATTTAAACAAAATAACATTTTTTACCTTTATTTTACGACTTGATTTGTTTTAGCTGTAAGATCCTGGAGCTGTGCGATTGTAGGGTAGGTTTTATTGACACTTCATTTTTTTAAGCTGTTGCTAGGCTGTCAATTGTTCAGATGATGCTGCGCTTCCCAAAGCCTTTGTTGGTATTTTGTTGTCTGAAAAGGGGGTGGACGGTGAAGTTAGAATCAAAAATCCTATACTTACTCAACTAAAAATCTTCAAATCTTTTGAACTATCATTTGCACTCCTTATAAGTAATAGTGCAACATGACTTAGCTAACCGTATCTTAACCCAGCTCCCAAACCTTGTATTATATAACCTCTATTTGTCTATCGTCATCTAAATGATTCGATGTAAAGATTAAAATATGACTTGCACGATCTGACTGATTATTTTATGATGAAGATACTGTTTGTTACCTGTTATGGCATGAGTATCTTAGACTATATTGTATTTAGTAATACTTTTAAAATTGTCCATGATACGGACTATAAGAACTTGTAATAGTTTTGAAGTTATTTTGATGAAAAAGAAGTTGAATTTTGGGATGCTAAGAAATTTTTAGCTCTTCTAGAACAGGAAATATTTTCGGATCTGTTACCTACCTAGTTGATTAAGCAAGTGTAGTAGTAATATTTCGTTATCGTGATATGTTATGTTTTTTCCAATTCTCAATTCATTCAAATTGTTGGTTTTACTAGTTTGAAAGAATTATTTAGCTTGTGTAGTTTTTGTGTGTTATTTTTTTATCTCACAAAACATCATTTATTTTATTTGTATTAAGACTTGAATTTGTCACGATATTTAGTAGTAGGTATAAAATCTTTTTCGACATCACACTCGGGCATAATCTCCGTTTGCAGTCATTACCATTTGCCAAATGTTTGTAGAGTCACGATTTCGCAAACACCTCGTATTTCGGTATTATTACATTGACCAGCCTTTTATATATCGAAGATTGCCAACTGTGCGCCAAATCCGGGATTTAGGCTGAACATTTTTTTGCTAATAAGTGTTAAAGACTTGGGAAAACCAAATCTTAGTTTTACCTTCGGGATTTTCATGAATGAGTCAGATAATCTAAATTAAGAGAACAATTGCGACATTGAGCATTTTTTTTTTTATAATTTATAAACTAGAGCTTGACCGCAATCCCGCCTGATGGTAAGCAGTGATGCGATCATCATAATTGTTATAGTACTCATTAAAATATATTGAAATGAAGATCAATTCTCAAATCTTGATTTGCACATATCCCATCCTTCATCAATACCTTTACAAAATCATCAATTATTAGAAAACACAAGAGGAATATTCTTATACCTAAACTTGTCGGGTACATCTCGTCTACTATTCATCCCTACCTGAGGTACTCATTGTGAGATGTCATATTATCCTGGATGCGCGAGAGCATAGACCCTTTTATTTGTTAGCGTTCCATGCGCCTCTCTACGTTTAATGTCCTTGGTAATTGACTTTTGTTAGTATACGTAGTTTTTATGATGCATTTCTTAGTTGGTTATTGTTATATGCAGTGTTATTACATGTTTAATTATCGGTTTTATGGCAACAAGCTTTGCTTTCATATTTTTGTCTAGCTTAAGTTGAATATTTTACAAGTATCCTCAAGATTCTAGTTTAGCGTTGTCTGTATAACTTTGGATTTCTTTCGATTTGATCCTATCCGTAAGCTTGCTGCTGCCGTTATTGCATCAATAAACTAACTACTATCACAACAATCTTGCTTATTAAGAAACATCGACTCATCTAATTTAGCGACAGCCCCACTATAAATCTCGTGGTCTTTCTACAGAAAAACTTGAAGAATTCGAGTGCACGGAGGTTACCTATTACGAGTAGGTGCGGGTGTCCCGATCTCCCCCCTCTCGCTACCGTGGCCACGCCTCTCGGCAAATTGCGTCCGCCGCTGCGCTTGCGCCGCGCGTTCGCCCAATCACGTACTAACATAGAACTGAATTTAAGCGATCTAGATGCTTGAACTGTGACTGAGGTTATGTTAGTACTTTGGTGACGTCAAAAAAAAAAAAAGATTGATTCGTTGACGTGTATGTGTAGTGTAATGATGTGTTAGCAAGCTAAGATTACAAAAAGCTCACAAATGTGAAAGTCTTGTTTCGTTTTACATAATATTCTAAGATGTAATGCAATATGTAGATTGTTGATATACTTTTTGTGTGCTAGTACAATATCTACTGTCTTCTTGACCTATAAAACTAATAAGCTACTCAGCATCATTAATCATTTCAACTTGAATTACAATTTCATCACAAAATCTAATGCCACACTTCGTAAATAACAAAACTTATGAAATAATATTTCGCATGACGACCAGAACAGGGTATTATTTATTACACTATAATGTCCTACTATCAGCTCTGCTATCTATTTTAAATCCTAGGACATAAAGTTGCTATAAAGGGGTTCAAAAACCTTTAGCTTATTACGTCAATTACTGAGGTCGTGTGGGTTCTTATCGCCTGGTGTCTGCGGGGCACTATCGGGAAGATTTACACGGAGAGGAAAGTCTCCCGACTCCGAGATACAATCCAGCGCCTTTGTGTCCGTATCTCTAATTGTTGTTACGCTAATTAAGGGTCTAGCTGGATCTGCGAGCTGCAGATTCTTCCACATTGTCTTTGGCTTTAGGAATTTCTTGGAAGATAGCTAAGCAGTCAGTTTGATCAATTGCAGAGGTAGTTCCACTGGTTTTTAACTATTCTGACTTATTAACAAAGTTGTTTTATTAATTTTATTTGTATGACTTTTCAGCTCCGTGCGCACGCGTGTCGCACGGAGCTGAAAAGTATAGCGAAAGAATGTGGGACTTAGCAGTAGGTGTTTTCGGGCTGAAATGATGGTGGTGAACTAAGCTCTCTGACACGTTATACAAAACATTTAAAATAGTGCGTTAATCAAAAACCCGGTACCTATAGAGCATTGCTAATCTAATTTTACAACTACATACAAACCACACCATAAAGGATCTTTCTGAGAATTGAAGAAATCTGATCGCCCTACGTTGGTAGCATTTTTACACATGTTTAATTAAACAACACGTGTCTTTCTGTATTCATATGCTAACATTTTTATGTTCATGTTCAACTCATAAGTGGGCTAAAATGGTGATTTTGGAGACATGCTCACCATAATAGTACTACATATTTTCGGTTGTAGAAGAAACTTTATTACCTAGGTATCTAAGTTCATTTTGATGAAGCCGTTACTGGGTCCGTACCGTCCCTTTGTTCTTGTTCACAAATTAAACTGACTTTAAGTTTTGTGCATCTTATTCCTTCTACTTCATTTAGAGAAGGACAGAAGATCAATATTAGTTTCTTCTTGTCAAATTAGTCAGCGCGAGCGCTCCGTTTAAATATATTTTATGAACTATGTTTTTAGTCGCGTCTATTTGTCTATGGAATACCTACCTTAATTTGACAGAATTGAACTAGCATTTTATCTTTTGTCCTTCTCATATAGAAATAGAAGATAAAGATAAAGATTCATTTATTGCATAACTGTGTACATATTGATGTTATTTAATTGTAAATACAATGCTTTGGCTCAACAGTTTATCCAAGTCGGACATGCAATATCAAATAAATAAAAGATTATAAACGAATACGATAAGTCTAAATTACATTAAATTACTTTATTATTTTTTAACAAAATATTCATTTAAATTATAAAACACATTATCAATTAAAAATTTCTTTAACATTGTTTTATATATATTTCCATTTAATTGCCTAATTGCTATTGGCAGTTGGTTGTACACACGAATGGCAGTAATATACGTACTTTTATAATAAATCATATTATTTCATCATCATCATCATCATCAACCTTTTATCGTCCCACTGCTGGGCACAGGTCTCCTCTCATACAGAGAAGGATTGATTATTTACACAAGGCAAATTAATATCATATTTATATTGTCTACGAACATTTCTGTTTGAGTCACATTTAAAATTAAAAAATTGCATATTATTTTTGACAAACAAACATAACTCCAGTATATAAATTCCAGTCAGCGTTAGGAAACCTTTAGAAACTTTTAGAAAGAAAAAGATATCTACACTGAAATTAAATTAAATTTAGTTTGTGAACCGAAGGCTTAAATGTTAATGGCGAAATGTGGGAGTAACATAAGATGCACTTTTGCTTAGGTAACTGTTTCACCAATAAAATGTTAAATATTTCTTTATAGACAGAGAAATGTACTAAATATAGCATTATTCTAAAACCACAAGCGTCTAACCCTATAAACTAACCTTAAAAATCCATTCACAAAACAAATAAGGCATTGTAACCACAATTTGCATACAAAGCCAAGAGGAAAGAGAAGTATTTATTGAACAAGCGAAATGTAATGTTTTAGTTGCGCGCGCACCCGATGAGCTATGGCGCTGCGTCCGCGCATGCTACCGTGCGTTTTATGCTCCTGCAGTCCTGCCATATTGACTTCAGTTTATTTTTCAACGAACACTTTATGTTGCTATGTGCCACTGTTAATTTGGTTTGATGGAACTGCTGTGTTATGGAAGTCGGTCTTATTAAAAAAGGTTTTTATTGTAAATTAAGTCGTAATCGTAAAAATATTTGGTAGTCGATAAAGGTTTTATTATTCTGTTATATCCGCAATAAAAAAGAGAATTGCAGTATTAATTTTGCATAATTAATTTACTATATACTATAACGAACTTAACTTTAATACAAATGCGTCTTTCATGCAAGTAAAGAACAATTAACATAATTCCCATACAAAAAATCCCATTAAAACGGTTGAACATCATGAGTCCGTTGCACTTCTTTTCCGCCCTTTACGGGTCGCATAACTGGGCATGTCCATAGTTGCGCAGGCGCACCTAATGATGACAGGAACTGAACTGGTTCGGCTGCTGTATGTTCTCTTAAAAAAAAGCGGGGAATCATGTAGAAAAACACTTTTTCTGGTCTGACCAGGTGGTTACCGTTATAGCTACAAATTGGTATAAACTATGAAGTGATTAGTAAGTATAAGGTGCTGTGGGATCGACGCTGGCCTTAGATGTTCAGAAGTAATAGGATCTTTGCCAGTTGAATTATATATGTTTGAAAAAGGCTGTCGTAAACTTATGCTTGTTATCGTTCATGAAATTAATAATTGCTCTGTTTTAGAGGTTTTCGCAGAACTGAATTTTACATTTATTTTATCTCCTCTTTTATTATTATCACGGCAATTATCGACGACACTCAAAAAAATAAGGCGTCCAAAAACTCTCAATCAAAAGATCTTAATCTTCGACCGAAAATAACAATCATGCGCATGTCGATGACACTTCTGCGCTAAACGATTTAACGTCAAGATACACCCCATGCGCGTGCGCCGAAGCGCACGCAGGCCGTCACCGCGCATCAGATAAATAACTACGACATGCGAAGCTATGCGCGCTTCCACGAACCGAACCCAACAGAATATTTTGTCGTCTGTAATCATATTGTACATGCATTCATACGTGCCCATGCTAATTATGATGTACCAAGTGTTGTTGGTACTGTTACATTTGATACACACGCATTTGGGAATAATTATTTTTGGAACAGAAGTTATGTGACGATTATTGAAATATTTCGAATGGACAATACAATATGTATTTATTTTGAATCAAAAGATAATGGAATAAACCGTAGCATTAGTATGTGTTTTTCAGGGATGTACTTTTTCATCATTATTGTCACCTGTAAGTGTAGGTATCTCATACCATCTTATACATGTTTAAATTTACTATCATTAACATAATTCTTATCTTACAAAAGGACCACTTTTTCCTTTTATTTGGTAACATTAAATGGTGCAACCCTTTAAAAGTTCACTAAGCTCAGCGTATCATATAACATAGAACAAGCACGCAACTATTTATTTATTGCGGGCACTGGCTACGACACGGGATCTCCTGTCGCCAGCTATAAATTATGGTCGCACAACCAACCTTGGTCTTGTGCGCTTTCCAACTCGCCGTGTGTTTTGACACAAATGTGGTCCTACAATACAAGGTGTATAAGGACCAATTATTGATAAAGTGGAAAGTGAACTAGTTAATGATTTTGTTTCGAAATAAGAAAGATAGTTCGTGGTAATGTTAATGAGTAATATTTTACTGTGAATGTTATGCCTAATCTTTATCATTGTATCAGAAATATACATTGTGCCGCAAAAAATGACAAGAAAAGAAGTTTTGAATGGAAAAGATTTCAGTTGGCACAGAGCACCAAATACGGTTAAAGATGATGCCAACATGAAATGGCACATAAAAACCCAGTGTCACTGTGTTCGTACCCGTCGTTCCTCTTTTTCGCCCACCTCTATAATTAGATCAGCGATAATAATAATATATTGTTCGCCCTATAATGAAGATTTAGCTCCTAGTCTTGTTAGCCGAACAAAGGCCCTATTTTCAAGACAAGTTATAATTTTTAGAGATAATCTTTGGACCGGTGGCCATCGTCATCTAACAGTCTTATTGTTCCGCTGATGCTGTAATTAAGGGCGGTGAGAATCTTGCTCGGGGTTCGTGAAATAATTTCTGTTTATCTTCAAGACATTTTATAACCTAGTCTGTAATAAAAAGTTTTTTAGCAGATGAGCAGGTAATGGCGTTTGTAAATAAGTCTCTAGATTATCTTTTCTTTCTGGCAAACTTTCCCGTTTTGTCTTATAATACCTGGAATTTGTATCATGATCTCTTTATCTGAGTTTTGACAGCATTTTTTCCCGTTATTCAGATGTTTTAGTTTGAGTTTGCGAGCTATAATATTCTCAAACATCTAAACGTTTGCAATGCTATCACCGAAGTAGTAGGTCCAGTGCATGCACCCTCTGGCGAGGTCACTGCGTGGGTAGCCAACAAACAGGCTTGTCCTCCCACGCCAGCACATACAGGCTCACAGGTTCACCTCAGCTTTAATGCACCAACCTAACGAAATCACGATAATGCCATTTGTATTTGGTAGAATCCATTGTTTGGATCCATAACATTTTGCTGAAACAAAAGTAAATACTTGGAGCGCTTTGTATATTTCAATGTTGCAGGTTCTGTATCTAGAAAATGTGTTTGAGCCTAACATTATAATAGTTAAGGCCAGTAAATATCAGCAGGTTTCATCTTCCCAATTTTCCCATTTTATCAAAGCTCGTAGATTCAGAAGTAATAAAACATTAATATTCATACTTATTAGAAAATAAATAACGTTATATCCATAGTCATTTTATGAGGTTTATGGCCTACAAATTGTGGAGTTATAATTGTTACAAATAATATAAACAATATTACCTAAATACACAAACCATTTAGAATGAATGTATAATCGAACAGCCAATATGGGTATATGATGTTCAATTTGTGTAAAATGTCTATGAATGGTTGGCTACAGTTTATTTTCCCATAACACATGAAGTGTCGGTATTGGAACAGTTCAATAAATGAGATTTACTTCTATTAGTTATGAAAATTAACATATACGTGGGTTGGTACACTTAGATCGGGCCCCGTATCGGTAATATAAACGTATAGGACATTCTGTTCCATTCGTCCTTTCCCAGTTTCTTGTTTTTTAATGTACGTTGTGGATTTATTCCTCACCATCTTTTTACTGGTATTTGGCTTAGTCTGGTGAGACTGGAAGCCGAAGGGCTAGGTAGAAGAAAGATAATTTTTTATTTAGTTTTCTTTCTGATCTCATACGAGTCGCAATAAATACGTACTTGTTACTTTCGTTTTAACATAATAAAAGTGTTGCAGGAGTATATTATCCTTTATACTTTAATTACGCTACGTGCTAATAGATTTTATTTAAAGACTCATTTGTATAACTGTAACTGAAATCTGTGTCTGTAAATCAAGCGGTATATGTTTTACCTTCACCGTACATCGAAATATTCGAGTTCCTGCAGTAAAAACTGCACTTCCAGAATTTTCTGACGTGTATAAATCAACGGAACGACAATGATTTATTTTAAATGCCTACATTCTGTTCGGTTATCATGTCTTTGTAATTTATCGTGAGATTATGATAATGTGGGCTTTTTACGGCCAAGCAAAGATTTTGTCGCTTAGGTGGGCGTTCTCCGTCGGTTTTATCTTCAAACGTATTGGGTGCACCACTAATTGTGTCAGGAATGTCTATATCAATAATGTTCTTAACCGCTGCTTTGTCATTTACTATCAATAATATATTTAGGATTTAGAAAATAGAAAAACTCTCTTTTTTTCCTCCGTCTTTGAGACCCATATTTATGAAGTACCTTCTACGGCTTTACTGTTACCAGAATGATTCCTATTTCAACACCAATCTTTGGCTAGAGAGATGAATTAGTATATTCTCATGTAGATGATGGAAGAAAAGATAAAAAAGTACCTGTAAGCTTTACTGTAGGGTGTAGCAGATTACTGAGGGAAATTGATTACTTAATGGCGTTCTTAGACGATGAGCTAGTAAACCATCATTACCTGCATTATAGCTGTCTGCAAAAACACCATCATTATACATCTTGGTATTTGTTTTTGGTTTATTATCAGTAGTTTATATTGCTACATTTTTTTTTGCTATCGAAATTTCTAATCCAGGATTGCTCTTTTGTAACTTACTAAAAATATTGATATTTTTTGCTAACTTCGTCTATTCTCATGTTATGTAAATAACGTTCTGAGAGTCCAGATCCACACAAAATTACCCATATTTTGGTCACATTTCCAATTTAATATTGAAAACGCACCTTAGCGATACAAAAGCGAGGGCTGCGCGTGCGCACGTCACGTGGTCGTGTTCGCGACGTATCTGCGTTATTTATTGTCGACGTCCGGCCCAAGCTGCACGACTGCACACCTACGTACCAACACCGCGAGTATGTTATAATGTAAGGAATATATTATGTCAGTTTATCCCAACATTTTTGTTTTTTTTTATGTGGCAAATGAATTTGTATGTAAAGTTACCATTGACGTGTGGCATCACCAAGTAATAATGAATCGAACTTTGAAATAATGTCTACTAAAATCAATGTTTTGTTAAATATTCATATTAAAACTGAATTCATACTCATGCAGAATGCAACAGACAACGTCAGATCATAATCAATTTAATCATCGAGACCTGTTACACGGCTCTAATATAAAGTTCATTTAAAACAAGATCTTCGGTCGTATACGACTATTTTTATATACAGATATATGGATACAAAATCTGCAATAAAAATATCTGAACTTATAAAGTTAAACCATCTGATAGAAATGACTGAGCTCACAGGGCTATTGTACGTCATAAAGACCTCCAACTGAGGTACAGTAATAAATACTAACACATTAAATAGAGTAGTTTTATTGCATAAATCTTTACGCATGTCTTGTGGCTCGGATGTAGTATTAAGAAGTTAAGTAGCTCTTCATGAAAATACCTCTATGAATCAGGACAGTCCTACGATGGAATGGAGATAGAAACAGCATATATAAAAAGTCAGTGGACTGAAATGAGTTTAAAATTACAAGCACAAGTCACAGGTTACTCACAGCGGTGGTCTTTAAATGGCTTATTATTCACTTAGGAGAAAAGTGGATGTTCCGATTTGCAAATGGTAACGAGCTCCTCGTACACAAATCCATCCTCTTTTCTTTTGCATCTTTAGGCAATACATCTTTATCATATGGAAATTCCAAACTTTATTTGTTAACTTTATTAGTAACGAAAAAAGAATTCTTCTGTTGTTCACAATCTAAACTAATTTTAAGATATATTTTTTTCCATTTCGTTAAGAAAAGGATAGAAGTTAACATTTTAGTATAATCCTGTCAAATTAAGATACTCCATAGACAATTTAGATGCGATAATAAACATGGCGATTAAAAATACGCCAGTTTACGTCACAGCGCACTAATTTGACAGGTCTAAACTGAAATTTTATCTTCTGTCCTTTTCTTAATGAAATAGAAACTTTTACTCGGTGGTAGGCATAACATCGGCTGCCGGCGAAGTTACCACCCACCAGACAAAGTCTTGCCGCCAAGCGATTCGTCGTGTTCCGGCATGATGTCTGGTGAAGCCGTACGGAGGACGGGTCTGAGCAGTTGTGGTGCGATGTGGGGCGGGTACGATGCGCCAAATGTTGTTGTGTCGGGAGTTTGGTCGCGGAGAGTCTCCAGATCAATCTCCCTTTAGCGCAGCATCATTTGGTCGTGTTGGTCTTGGGTTTAACATTGCATCACCTCGCTTAACTGCCATCATCCTTCCTATTTCGAAGTTTTTTAAGTGAATAGGCTTAATAAACTAGTGCGCTTTACCATCAACGATTGCATCACTGCTTACCATCAGGCGGGATTGCAGTCAAGCACTAGATTAAATTATTAAAAAAATAAAGAAAGAAAAAGTTGCACTTAACTTAAATTTAATTTAGTTTGTGAAAAAGGGAATCGGGGCCATTATCACAGATTTTTCAATTTAAACCAGTAAATTTTGTACATTTTTTTCCATATTACTAATATTAAATTTTCTTTGTTTTAGTTGTACATCCAGATACGCGGGCGAGTTCTGTCAGCACCTGAACCCATGCCACAGCGAGTCCAGTCCTCGATGCCAGAACGGAGGGTCTTGCCGCGTCAGGCCAGGAGTCAGTGGAGGACCACCTTCCTTCGCCTGTGACTGTCCTCTGGGCTACAGCGCGTCCCTATGCGAGATAAGGGTACCGGCTGCCTGCGATTCTGCACCTTGTTTGAATGGAGCTACGTGTCGATTGACATCGTTGGACACGTACGAATGTGATTGTCCACCGGGATATACAGGTTAGTTTTGATTTTATTGTTCTACAGCATATTTTTATAGCTTTATAATGTTGTAATGACCCGAATTCTTCATTTATATGTTTTAAAATAAGACTAATTACAATAGTTACGTTTGGAAAGAAATGAATTAAAATTGATGAAGAATCAGCTCCTAAAGCGTTAGAGCGATTGTTTTATATATATTTATGAAAATCTTTTGTATGCTCATAAAAATATAAAATTGTTTAAAAAATACAGTGATGTCCTTAATATAAATACTAGGAACAAGCACAAATTTATTGTACCTACAACAAGGCTCAAGAAAATAGGTGGCTCTTTCAGATGCCAATGTATACATTTTTACAATGGACTTCCAGAGGTGGTTCAAGATCTGAGCCTGAATAAATTCAAATCCTTCATTAAACGTAAGTTGTGTCAGAAAGCATTTTATAGTGTGAAGGATTATATTGAGGACAAAAAGGCTTGGGCTTGAGCTGCGTCCGATTTCTATGCACTTATTGTTCTCTGATTTTTCCTCTTGTAGTTTGAATATAGAGGTAATTGTTTATGTTATTAATTCAAAGCCTGTATTACACACAATGTAGCCAAGCATATTGTACGTTACGGAATTGTATCGCTGACAGAGGTGTTCGGCACTTGTACAGCTACACAGGAGCTATACTTAGTATTCGGGAACACTGTTGGAGCTGCTGAACCTTGGACAAAACTATCTTAGCATTGTGTAGATTCAATTTCTTAGTATTGTATAATTGCATGGCAAACGTGTGAGCACAATGTACGAATGTGCTGTAAGGCATTTTTTTGTTGGGTTAGTCTTTTTTATTGACTTGATAGTGCTCTGGCTGTTGAGAGTATGTCATGCTCACTCAAATGTCTCGCTGATGGTGGCGTGTGTGTTGGGTCATTGGGTTCCCTTCAATATGGTTGAGCTGAATGATGCTGATCCATTCGTCATGTTCGTGAACGGACGCCGTCGGAGGGGACTGGTCATCTCTTAGCTGCCACGGCGTATTTTAATTTCTGAATTGATTTTTGTGTGTTTTCCATAATGGACGCTCTCGGCGTACAATTTATTTCTGCATCGTTCTCACACGGTTGATTTCAACATGAATGATGTAATCAAATATTTGTAACAATAGCTTGAAAATTTAAAAGAGTGTCCATGGCGTTTCTTGCCCGTTCTTCTCCATAGGTACCTACTCTTTGGAATGGGCGACTAGCTTCATCTTATTGACTGACCGACCTTCTGACAATTCAAAAGTGCCTGTAACTGGTTTATATGAAATAAATGCTTTGATTTTGATTTGATTTTTGATTTTATTTAATTATAAAGTGTTATAGCACGGTTTGTATCATTGCCTTCATTAAACTTCACACAAGGCATCTGAATTCCATTTAACATTAAATGTTTATAATCGGTTTCCCTACTAGATGTGTACAATTTCTGTTTTTCGTTTAATTGCGTCTTCATCTCCAATCATCGTTACCTTTTTTACTTCTCGCTTCTTCCACATTTATGCAATCATCTAGTTTGTAATCTACATCAGAAATGGCTAAAATATTATCAACATAATTGTCTGTTTGTCTGTCCGTCTTATATCCTTTATGTGTAATTGGTTAAGCACTTTGATGACTAATAAACAGGTGTTTATGATACAAGATATGAGTTATGTTAAAGATATAGCTAGAATATAAAGAATTGATTATAGTCTTTGTTTCATTAATTGGCATCGTCTTACAGACCGTTTGTAGCGCTTAATCTACCCCTTTTGTTATGATTATGACCATAACGGTAAGCGGTATTTACCTACACTTGTCCTTTACGACGATTACGTCATAACAAAAGAATAAAATCAGAATATACATAAAAAAAGATATATGTCGTTCACATTAGACTTGGATATAAACAGCTAAACATCATGTGTCTAAAGCTTTTGCCCAGCTGTGGGATGATTCAGCTTAACAGTAACATACAATGAATGATCATAGGAACTATGTATGGAAAACATTATTTGTTTGACAGGTGACCTAAATTAAAAAAAAAATGTAATTCAATTTAAAACAATGCTACAAGTTAATGGGGCCAGCATTCAAAATAATCCACTAGATAACGAACGAACACACAACACAACATATTCAATTTCGTAAATCTTAAATCACCATCAAAATATTGAAAGATTTGATATACTTGGAAACGTAAACCCTATCAATAAAAGTCATTATAAATCCGTCATCTAAAACGGTGAAGATTTTTATATTACAGTTGTTATAAAATAAATTACGAATCTATAAAATGGACAACTAAAAGCGAAATTCGATCAATCAGTGCCCCGAGCGAAACAGGTTTCACAATTATGTTATCAAAATGATTTAGTGAACTATTAATGTTGTAAGCAGAGAATGAAGTAAAAATAGTAAATTTTGGAAAGTTGTTACCTTTCAAATACTCTGTTACTAAATACTGCTAAATCAATATCTAATAGTTTGATGTTAAGCTATATGTATTGCTTTGTCTTCAAATGTCTTCAACAGTTCACAATTCTTAGTATTACGAGAGAGAAGTCGAAGAGTCATGAAACTCATGTATAATATTATTATCTGTGGTCGGGTCCTCATTCATTCCCTTCATTCCAGATTCAGATTTTTCTCGCGTTCTTTTTTTGAACGTGAGACAGAATTGATTCTACAATTAGTTGTGCTAAACCAAGATAATAGCCCTATTGCTTTATTATTCCGGCTCTCCGCTATTAATTCTTTAACTACATATTTAATATCCTTTTAAAGATTAGCTTTGAGTCATAAGTACTGTCTTGTTTTAGCTATTTCTATGTATTTGTTGTGTTCCCATTACGCACCATGAACTTGATGACCACAAAAATATAGTAGATTGTTATATGATGTCATAGTTAAAAGACGTCTATTTTTAGTTTATCTCACAATATTTTAGTTAGTAGTAGGCAGTAGGGTGGGGTGGGGTGGGGAGTGTGGGGTTGTAGTTTGTTATCTGTTATTATATTTTTTACTTTAATTGCAAGTTTTTGTTAAAAGGATCGCTATTGATTTAATTTTATGCGACTTTCTGAGATTCATTGAGATTTTCTGATTTTATCATTTTGTACTTTGATTACTTATTAATAATATTTTTGAAGGCCAGAAGCAGGTGCCGCAACATAATGTGTTGGTAAAAGGATGGCGCAAACTATTAAAGATTTTTATATGGGATACTTTAAAAGTCATAATTAATCAAAGCCAAATGTGTATTTATATAAGTGTTAAAGCTTATAAATTGACAGTTAAATCTGTAAATAATATTTACTGTAGATTGCAAACCTTTATGATAGCCGTAAATAAATTAATGTATAAAACTTGGAATCCTGTCTTTGGTAAATTTTATATACTATCCACCTTACGTACCTACTTATTCATACTAATATTGACAAGTACTTATGATTATATTGTTTCCTTTAAACATGTTTAATATCTGCCTAAAGACAATAATAATAAATAATAAATAAATTTATTTACTCAAAGAGACAGACTGTAGTAGGTACACATGGTTAAAAAAAGTTTCTTACAAAATACAATATTTATACCATTTTTCTTGATCACTTACAATTTAGGTTCTCTTTGCTTCGTCTGATTGTAATTTTTCATAACAGTTGTTAGAAAACAGTGAACGACGTTTTTTAAGCTCTCGGATTAGTTTAGATTAGTCACTTATTTGACACTAAAGTGATACAAATGTAAATCTGGAAATTATATTTTTCTACAAAAAAAAAAAAAAAAGAAATTATTTTACTTTTAACCATCTAGGTCTGTATTTAAGAAAACTACTGCTATAAAAAACTCGTAACTTACGTTACACGCACTTAACCCGTCTGCGTGGCAATTCGCTCCTATAAGGGAATTTGTGCGAAAAAATCCTTCTATGCGTCTGCGCAGCCGCCATCTACGGCGAGTAATTACAGTCCGGACTGACGTTTAGAAGCTCAATGTTTTTGTATAAGTGGGGTTAGTGATTTAGAGTTAATGTGTTAGTTTCGAGAACATTTCTTCCTATGATGTAAAAGAATAGATTTACTTTTTGTTTTATTAAGAACTAGCTTTCCACCCGCGGCTTCGCTCGCGTGGAATTCGGTTATATCGCACTTTTTAGATTTCCCTCGGGAACGTCTTTTTTTTTCAATAAAAGGTAGCATATGTCTTTTCTCAGGGTCCAAAGATTGTCTGTGAAAATTTCATCAAAACCGGTTGAGAGGTTTAAGCGGGAAAGCGTAACAGACAGACAGACAGAGTTACTTTCGCATTTATAATATTAGTATGGATGAATAGTAAAGTGGATGATTGTTAGTCATTTACTTTTTTACTACTGGACACACGACAGCAGGTTAACTAAACTGAAACTATCAAACTTAAGCCTTAATGCTTTGGAGATAAAGTTGATTTAATAATAGAGATTGATGTACTATCCTCTGTATCTCTTAGCCAAGCACTACAAAGTGCACTTCTTTACCGGAATTGGCAGTCACGATTTTTGGACGCCACCGAAATTAGCAGTGAATCACAGTCAAAAAAACAACAGGAAAAGTAAATAAGAAATAACTGGTGTTGAATGTTTGCGACGGTCAATTACCGTCAGTAGCTCGTCTACCTACATAGTTTTGACGAAACCGCCACCGCGGCAAGTCTAATGAAAGACAATTTTCAATTAAACGAATACAACATTTTAATAAATTACACGGAAAATTACATATTACGAAGTGTTCGGATCACACGGGACTCGGAGAAAGCCATAGAAAGTCTGCAATTCGTCATTTCCTGAACAAGTTGTAATACTTTTTGAATACCAGCCGTATCATAAACGTATTGTGTGAACGCGATCAATTTATTTATCAATTGTTTATGTAACTAATGAAATTAATCGGAATATCGTTTTGCTGCTGGTAATTCAGCTTTGATGTTTGAGGAATTCCACAGTATTGTAGTACTTTTGGACTTTTAACTTGTTAGTTACACGGTAACAATTAAAGCGAGTGGTTAGCTACGTTTAAATAGACTATAACGAGGAAGGTTGAATCAAATGTTTTTTGGGTTGGTAGGTACTAAACTTAAACTTCTGAGTAGCTTAATAAATATATTTGTCTGATTAGGGTGAAATTTGTCATAAAGCTATATAGTTTATATTAAAATTGATACTCGTATATTGTATAACATGATATAGACTGGACTGGTCTGGACCATCCAAATTTCTTTGATGAAATGAAATCGTTTATTAAGCAAGTAGGATCACTGATCACTTTTACACGTCATATTTTTTTAAACTAGGTGGAGCCGGCATTTCCTAACTGACTACCTCTGAGAAGAAATAGCCGAAACAAACTCAAAGATCTTTTACATGCTTTCTATTAGCTTCACTTCTATGTTTGCTTGCTTGCTTGTTTGTTTGTCCGTCTCTAACTCTTTGGACTACGAGTGAGCGGCTCATTACTGTAAAATGTCCCACCGTTTTCAATATGTTCGTTCGTTCATTTTTTTTAAAGAATGTCGCTTAATATACAAAAAATATGGCACAAAGCGCCTCACGCTTTTTTAAAAATTATTTTTAACTTTTTAGTTTGATATTCTTTAAAAGCATGTTTTTTTAGTTTTTTAAACTATATTTTTTCAAGTCCAGACATAATAAAAATGAGAATGTTTACAATAATGTACTATCAGCTGTAGAAGTCCATTTCCACCTTAAAGACTACTGTCGCCTGCGCTAAACCGGCCACGCACACTACCGCATTATTTTTTTATCGCAGTCTTCGTCTTTCTTTAAAGTAATGCAAAATTTCGTTACTTCATTTGAAGTTGAGTTAGCGGCCGCACTTAACAATGGTGCTATCAAAAGCGAGCGATTGTGGGTTCGATCCTTATTATAGGCAACTCTTTTTGTTGTTTCATATAATTTAAAATTATGATAATTGATTTGTATTTTAAAGTAAAAATGTTTGCAAATAATATTTAAACAAATAGGAAAATTTATTGAATATTTATCCCAAAAAAGGGTTTTATTATATGTTTTAGTTTACTATAGGGGTAATATAATAAAAAATATATAAAAATAAAACAATAAGCATATTATAATGCAATATATTATAAAGTTATATATTATTCGGTATAGATATACTTATACTAACAAATGAAACAAACGTTGAAACGGCAGCATTGTAATATTTTATATAAAAGTAATCCTTGACAAACTTATGATATTGTTATGGTAAAAAATACAAAAAACATTTTTGGTTGTTAGATATGAAAATTATAATATTATACGTATATTATGATTAAAGAGGTTATAGCTTAATTATTCATTTTCTTAAAGAAAAGAGGATTGAAGCTTAACCTGAATATTATTGCAATCATAAAATAATCTATACTTAGAACACATAATAGTGCTTATTACATTTATATTTTTTTTGCGTGTATAGCATAGTACTAGTGCTGCCATCCTGCAATGCCTTTTTTCGGAGTTTGAAGGCATGAGATTATAATCTTCAAGCGCTTTCTTAGTTCAAAAGTAAACGAACTTATTTCTTATCGAATTCCGAAATTATTGTTTTTATAATTTACCAAAAGTAATTTGTATTGAAATTGCAAAAGGCGACATCTGTTAGCCATTAAGCCAACCGAACATATTACTGTCACTTAGCTAAATTACTTTAGAGATGGTTTAGAGTCCGTTATTAAGATATTTATTGGTATATATTTAAAACACTCTGTAGGACACTTCTGCACTGTTTTTGTTATAAATAGTTTTTTTTTTGTTTAGCTCGATAACACTCCACCAGCCTCGCCAATTTATTTTTAAACCACAAATGCAACCTATCTTCTTCGCACGATTTAAAAGTTTATTCAACGGTAAATATTGTCGTTTCGTTTCACTTGTCTCGACAGCTACCTTCGTCCTCCAACCTCTTGACCTTGACCTCCAACGGCTTACAGTATTTATCTAAAACAATAACAATTTTATTACGCACTTGCTACAAGCGATTGGTTTGCACCTTACATAAATAATAATAAAAACAACTTACACAAAAGCCGGTTTCATATGATATTTGAGATATATTGCTGCATATGCCTGCATATTGATTAAAAAGTAAAACTAATAACACAAACTGGTAACTATATGTTCACCAACCAACAACAGCTAAGTAATATTATTTGAGTTATTGTAGCTAATAATAGTTATTGTAGGTAGCGGAATATTTTTTGTGAAGTAGTGATTCAGATTCTTTTAAGTCTACCGTCATCTTTTTATAATGACTCTAATATAGAAAAAATCTTAAAAGAAAGTATCATCTTTAAGTTGCAGATCGATATTTTTAGATATTTTTGTTGTAAGCATTCATAACTCACCAATAAACATTTAAAAATATTTTTGTAAGTTATTAGATTCGAACTCGAACCACCTTGAACGCCTATCAAGGCGAAAACCGTTACGCCATTGAAACACTTACTGTAGACGTTGAAATTAATAAGTAGTACCTAACAATCATAAGCGGGCAGCAAGTGTATGAGCGTGTATCAAACTTTATTATAGAAGAAGGTCGTAACTACAACTAGTATTGCTTGGCCATAGTTTTGTGAGATTGCAACTCGACTTTTGGTCTTGACTGTAAGTACGTGACTCAAAAAAAACATGTTTAAAAAGTCATAGATGCTTTTTAAAAGACTATTTTAGACACTAATCTACATGAGTTTCACATGAACTGGGCAAGATTATGTTCGATCTGAATTTGACACCTCAGTTTATTTTAACCTTCCGAGTGTAGTAGTTCATTATAGCGTTTTAAAGAAAATATTATGACATTGAAAACTGATTCCGTTATCAGATACATACATAATCAGCCTTTAATGTTCCCATAGTTGGGACATCGGCCTCCCCTCAGTGAGAGGGAATGGGCCGAAATCTACCACGCTGGCTCAGTGCGGGTTGGTAGATCATCATCATCATCACCCTCTCAGCGTTAATCCCAGTCGCATCCGAAGCTTTTCAGCTTTGGAGTTTGGGGTCCGCTTTTACCAGTCTAACTGCTGATTTTGGCTAAACTTCGATATTTTCCGTGAAGCGACTGCTGTCTGACCTCCACAATCCGAAGGCGATATCGAAGCATTGCAGTTAGACCAATTGTTTGGACTTTTGAGGGCTCCAACAACCCGTAACGACTGCCATTACATGTTCTTATGGCAACCGGGACCAACGGTTTAACGTGCTTTCCGAGGCACGACCAGACCAGTGCAAATATTAATATTCATGCACACAAATTTTTGCACTGCGTGGGGATCGTACCTGCCTCCTTGCGCAGTGGCCGCGTTCATAGATCATCAGATGCAATGCTATTTAATTCATTTACAATTTCTCCTGTCTCCTACAAGTTGTTTTGTTATTCCATTTCTATTCGGACATTTTGTCTTTACGTTCTCTGTTTATTACTATGTCCCAAGAGAATAGGAGATCAAAATATCAGACTCAAAGCAATAACCTTTTTATAGCGTCGTAAAGAGTCTCGAGTAAATAGGTACATATCAGGCGTTAAACGCTTTGTTTCTAAACTTGCATACAGATCGAAGCAGTGTCCATAACACCAATTGAGCTTGTTCCACCAATCAAACCGAATTCTTTCGTTTAGTTTGTTAGTCAGCCTAGCATTCTTATTAGATGATGAAATTTTTTGAGGTCAGGTTGAGTTAGTGGATCGGCCATTTTAGAATTTGTGAGTCTGTTGTTTTTGCTTCCAAATTCAAGTTTTTTTTTGTTAGCCCGCTCTTTCTATCACTCTCAGGCAAAGGCAAATATTTCGTTCAACTTATCACGACCCTCATACGCAGAATGCGTCCTTCAGTATTGATAGAATTTATCCACTTCATCCCAAATCTTTGTGGGCTCTCGGGAACCCGGCAAATTTAACTTTTGTAACTGTTAGTTTCATATGAATGGTCATGTAAACGTTGTAAAAGGAAGGAATGAATGTAATATTGACACAGTGCCAACGTATGTCCAACGGATGATGATGTTTTCAATTATAATTGTTGCTATTCGGAAGTGGATATACGCGGCTACCCGTGTTATGGTCGCCTCAGGCCTCGTTCATAATTGTATCAACCGCAGTCTCATCTTTTTTAGAAGAACCATAATGATAATGGATAAAGTAATTGTTATATTATTAATTCCAAAACACTAAGACCTCTTTTCCTATGTATGTATGTCAAACTTTCTCCTAACAATTCCCACAGGTATAACAATTCATATGCAAATAAAGACACACAAAAAATAATCATAGAACGATGTCAAATTCCCAAATTGTATTCGACACTGCAACTAAATTATTCAATTAACAATCGATTATGATCTCTCAATATAAAATTGCAATCTTGGATACAAATGATGCGATTCATGTCGGCTCTTCACCTCGTCTATATGCAAATTGTATTTTAGTCGTCTTTACTAGATCACATGTATCTTCATTAATATTCCTGATTAGGCAATTATATGCTTGTATAAGCTTTCCTTAATGATATGTTTATGAGCGTGTTTAGGTGATATATGTTTGTTAGTTTATTTTATTAGTTCATTCATCTATGTCTTTGAATAGAGCAATGTCTTCCTGGCCTTGGAGATAAGTTTGTGTCTGCATAAGCTGATAGAAATGGAAGGATATTTATTTTTATTTTGACATTGCTAACTAGAGTGGCTTTCTTGTGTTTGGTTCTGATGGACCTATTACATAATGTTTTATATTGCAGAATTATGAAAAAAAAAACAGGTTGCTAACAAAAGCACAGATTTAGATTTCGAAATCTTATTTTTTTAAATTAATATTCTTGCTACTGTGAATATTTTCTAATCTCTAAATCTTATCCACAGGTGACGAATGCTCCCACGAAGACCACTGCGCATCTCAACCTTGTCGCAACGGAGGCCGGTGTGTCGCCGATAACACCACTACCGCTGGCTACTCCTGCGCTTGTCCTCCTGGCTTTACCGGCTCCCGTTGTACCGAAGACGTGGTCGAATGCTCCAGTGGCTCCGGCCCCTGTCACCATGGACGGTGCTTCAATACGCATGGGTCATACACCTGTGTGTGTGAACCGGGGTATACGGGAAGGGATTGTGATGCGGAGTATGTTCCTTGTGAACCATCGCCATGTCATCATGATGGAAGATGTACGCCGCTGGATCATCTGAGATACGAGTGCGACTGTCCACCTGGTAAGTAAACTCTTCTAAAATAACACAATGCCATTAATTTCCTTGCTGAATAGGTATGTCTCCAAGGTATGAAAGTAAAAAAATAATTAGTCCGTCTTAAAGATAATAAAAAAAATTAAGAGCCGTATTTTTTGCTTTGTCGAAATTACCAAAAACTACTGAGATATAGCGTATTAAAATTATGGAGTGGGGGCTAATTACGTCATGCCGTGGTCGGTATATTTTGTACCAAGGCGTGACGTCTTGCGACATTTCAAATCAATATATCTTCCAAAGTATTTGAATGAAAGAAAAAATAAAAAATACGTGTTCAATATTTTTTATAAAGCTATCTGATGGACTTTACATTATTTTTTAGGATACAACCCAATTATGACAAACTTATCGGGTTTAAACCGTTTACACATTGGCGCCGATTCTTTTTTTCACACACTAATCGAATTTTAAGCCAAATGCATCTTTTTCTTTCTATTAAGATAATGATAGAAGATAACATTTTAGTTTAATCCTGTCAAATTGGTACATGGCGACCAGACATGGCGATATGCAATTTGACAGATCTAAACTGACATATTATGTTCTATGCTTTCATTAATAAAATAGAACTTGAATTTAGTTTAGTTTTTGAACAAGGGGATCGGGGCCGTTGTCTAGGGGTTCTTAACATCATAATTACGAAGACAGATCCAATTAATTTCTAAAAAAACAACAATACTTATGAGTAGACAGTTAACCTAACAAGATTACCTTCCACCACTAGGTAGTAGAACCAATAAGCACTAGTTTCGCTAACTAGAACAGAGCATGTGTTCTAAAGATATTTCGCCATGTACTGGCTCGTACAATAACTTTCTTTATGGCCATATTGGCTGCACTGGGCAGTATTATTCAATCAGAGAGATGTACAATGTTGCAGTACTAGTTGCCTTAACAGGTGCTACTGAGACGGGCCAGGTAGGCAGTAAGGTTTTCTCAACAGAACGGGCGTGGCAGTCGTTAGGTGTAACTTTAATGGGTATGTGTTGGTGTAGTAAATATTAAGATTATAGAAGGACGGGTAACGGTAATGTCGAAGTTTAGCCATATCAGCAGTTAGATTGGTAAAGCGGATCCCAGACTCTAAAGCTGAAAAAGGCTTCGGATGCGACTGGGATTAACGCTGGGATGATGATCATAGAAAGACGGACCGGACGGAACGGTCTTAATTTATAAATAGACTGATTATAGGCTTAGATCTGTTGGTATAACGACTAACTTAGAGAATCTGTAAAGACATAAAGACAAACATATAATTGAGCACCCGCAATTAAAGGAATTAATGAGTTAATGGAAAAATAACTTTTAACTGTTACACAATAATGTTTAGTTTACGCTACAGCTTCAAACATATTTACAACTTTTTCAATAGTTTTACAAATTTTTATAAGGCAACTATCTTCCATTTGAAACATAAATGAAATTCGAATACACGTAAATGTAACATTACTGGCCCATCAATTATACTTATCCAGCTCGGTTGGGCAGCGTTCGGGAAGCTGCGCTACATCTTCTCGTCGTCCAAGATACCAAGACTAAAGACCAGTGTCTCAAGACTAAAGTCTTTGACCAGTGTGTGTTGCCAGTGATGACTTACGGAACTGAAACGTGGTCGCTCTCAATGGGCCTCATACGAAGGCTCAGAGTCACACAAAGGGCAATGGAAAGAGCTATGCTAGGAGTTTCTCTGCGTGATCGAATCAGAAATGAGGAGATCCGCAGAAGAACCAAAGTCACTGACATAGCTCTGCGAGTGCGAACTTAAGTGGCAGTGGGCAGGGCACATTGCTCGTAGAACCGATGGCCGATGGGGCAGTAAGGTTCTGGAGTGGCGGCCACGTACTGGAAGACGCAGCGTAGGGAGGCCCCCAACAAGGTGGACCGATGACCTGGTGAAGGTCGCGGGAAGCCGATGGATGCGGGCAACACAAGACCGGTCAGCGTGGAAAGCCTTGGGGGAGGCCTTTGTCCAACAGTGGACATCTATAGGCTGAAGAAGAAGAATTATACTTATCTATGCACGCAGAAGTGTGCAAAGCCAAGTTTGCATAGCACGAACCATTTCCAAAGATAATTTACAATTAACGCACTATAACTGCGTTTCTATTAAATACGAATGGGACATCTCATTAAACCACGGTACACTAGACTAGTCCAACTTTCCAAGGTCCAACAGACCAACGTAAATTTCTCGTACCAATAAACTGCATAAGCTATAGCAAATATAATTCACACTATGTAATGACATTGCTATTGAAAGGACTTGAGAAAGTTCAAGAAATTTACTGTCTTATCATACCAAGTTTATGCGTTATCTTTAAATATAGTTTGTATTTGAATTGCGTTAATTATATCGTCTTTAAATTAGTAATTTTGATACTTATTTCTGGCTCAGTAATTAGAAAGTGGGTGATTTGAAGAAGACTTGTTCAATGTTCATGGAAAGTACAGATGAGATGTTGTAGAGTTTTGTAAATATACGTTTACGAATTTAAGAACTGTACTGAAATGAATACGAAGAAGTTCATTCATATTATAAACTCATGATCTGATTCTAAAACGGACTGTAAAAACTCGAAAATGTACGTTGGAGCCACTATTATCTTTTACATCAACCAAACACACAGAAATAAGGAGATCCGCAGAAGAACCAAATTCACCGACATAGCTCTTCGAGTCGCTAAAATTAAGTGGCAGTGAGCGGGGCACATTGCTCGTTGAACCCATAGCCGTAAGGTTCTGGAGTGGCGGCCACGTACCGAAAGACGCAGCGGAGGGAGGCTCGCAGCAAGGTGAACCAATGACCTGGAATGTCGCGGGAAGCCGATGACAAGACCGGTCATCCTGAAGAGCCTTAGAGGAGGCCTTTGTCCAGCAGTGGACCTCTATAGGCTGAGGAGAGGAAGAGAAACACCAAAAAAATCTTGTATCTAGCCAGACACGTATTTTGATTCCAAAACAGCCGAAGTCGACGAGACTTCGAAAGTAAACGAAAAAGCTCGCACGGCTAAAGAACAAAAAAAATAAGATAAACAAACACACCACAACTAGACTAACACACCCAGCCTCACGAACATACGCACTAACCAATAAAACGGACAGTCATAATCGTGTCTGCGTTATTTAAGTCACGGCTTAAACCCGCTCTGAAAAGCGACCGTGGCCCGAGGCGACCACGACTCCTACGAAAGCGGTACTCAGAATGGGTATACTGCATAAGTTTATCTATACTGTAAATAGTTCCAGGTCATGTAGGTATTTGATTTAGCCTGAGGAATCTTTGTGACTTGGTGTAGTAGGATACGTAGAGGCTTTAAGACAGGCGATGACCTGTTCGGCTGTTAACAAAGGTTTATAAAGCGACTTAAGTAAAGGAAATAAGGAATTTCCTTCAATAAGAACTACAGTGCTATTCTGTAAATATCTCAAGTGTAAAAGTAAGACGTGTGAGATAACATGTCTTTCCTTTTTTTATAATTATTTTTTTATAATAACTAGTCCTTAACCGCAATCCGTCTGATGGTAAGCAGTAATGCAATCGTTGACGGTAAAGCGCGCTAGTTTATTGAGAGCCTATTCACTATTTTATAAATATAAAAAAAAACATGGATTAGATTTTATGGTTTCAGAAAAATAATATTAAAAGCTTTAAACATAGAGAAGTGGGTAGAACACGGAGGCCTTTAGCCTATCTATTTGGGATTTTAAAGTTTTAGACTGCCTACTTTATTGGTCGCGAGCAAGGTTCTTAATTAAGGCCAATGTTGTTGAATTTTTCTCTCTGAAATTTCTGCCCGGAGTTTGGATCTGTGTTTGGTGGCAATAGACTCGCCCACTACTTATAACATGAGCCACTATACATCTCAGGTGAATTATGGGTCTACTATACATCTCTTCCCAATTCAATATAAATCAAATATTCCCAATCAACCCTGACCCTTAATGCTTTAGAGATAAAGTTCAAAATACATCTCTTCCCAATTCAATATAAATCAAATATTCCCAATCAACCCTGACCCTTAATGCTTTAGAGATAAAGTTCAAAATCTAATAAAGAAATCTGACAAATTGTAGTAGCTTGATGTGCTGTCGTCTGTACTGTAGTATAAAAACGGTCAAGTAAAGTGCATTATTATGGAGGAAGATAAACCTGCAGTGGCTTTGTTGTAGATGGTGATGATATTATAAGATGCAACTAATCTAAATCATTTAAAAGTTCTCAAAATGTAAAGGACAAGTAAAGATAAATTGTTTTATTTGGGAAAAACATAGCAACCATTTTTGTTAGTACATACCTTAGGTATTACAATACTAGGATAGTAGTTAGTGGGTCTTGTATTTACGAGGCATTTCGTGCGAAAAATCATTTTGCACGAGATGCCTCAGCACAGGAGCTCTGTGGTCCACTACAGCAACTTTCAGGATGTAATTGCTACAACCCGAATCTTACCCAAATGCGATACCACCTTTTTCCTGATGACTGTTGGTAGTAATAAAAGTAAAAATTAAACCACTCTATTCAAAAACATTCTTGTGGAAATTGTTACTAAGCTAACTCAATATAAAGTTAGAATTAAAAGTGATTTAACCACAACAGTTCAATGTTAAAATTAATTCTCACGGCCTGTTGTTTCCAATTTATTGCCATCGTCATGAATAAGTTTTTAAGTTGTCATAACTTGCGCAAATGTCTGGTTTAATGCGCAGGCGGCTTAAAGAGACATCAATATATGATGTACGACTACCGGCTTAATCTTAATCTCAAGAAAGAATAACTTCATATAAACATCAAAATAAAACAACACAAAAAATTACCGTCGTCTGATTGACCGACAATAGTGGAAACTGATTTAAAAACACAGAATATACAAATAGTAAAAAGAAAACGAACACGGTCGGTGGGTCGTACTCATGCGAATTCAATGCTTTTCCCCCTCCCAACAAAAGTACTCAACATCGATAAAGAAGTTCTCACTTATTTTTTTAATAAATTAGTGTTTGATCGCAATCCCGCCCAATGATTGATAGTTGATGGTAAAGCGTGCTAGTTTATTAAGAGTCTATTTACTAAAAAAAAAAGCGAGGTGATGCAATGTTAAACCCAACAACACGACCAACGATGCTGCATCAGAAGGAGATTGATCTGGATACCTTTTACGACAAAACTCCCGACACAATAACATTTGGCGCATCGTACCCGGCACATCGCAACACAAACTGCTCAGACCTGTCCTCCGTACTATACGGCTTCACCAGACATCATGCCGGAACACAACGAATCCCTTGGCGGGAAGACTTCAAAACGTTAAAATTAGACATATCCAATGCGTACACTCTATTATTTTAATACCCGAGCAATTCGCTAAAAACCAACCGCACTGACTCAACGGTTACGTCACAATTTTTGTAGTTGCGCCGGCGCATCTAGGAATCATTAGCTTCATTACGCTCTTGCAAAATGGTGGTGAGCAGTTTCAACATCTAGCGCTGTGAAATGTTCCATATTTTGAGGTTCTATTTTAAGTTTCTGAGTAAAGATTGCAAAACTAGGAAATGATGGTTATAGTGATAAGTGCTGAGAATCTAATGAAGCTTTTTGTAATTATATATGTAGGCAGTCTGCAATTAGTTTTCTTACTGTTTTAACCATGTAAGGCAAGTATATCTGCGCCCTCACGGACCTAGCCGCCGCAGGAGACGCCCTGGTAGTTGGAAGACAATATAAAACACCCGGCCAACGTAGGCGCGGGCTTACGGGCAGGCGGTTAGGCGACCAGGCTCGGGTCGAAGGTGCATTGTGTTCCACGCGCTCCTCAAAAAGATGTCAGCACATCGTGACGGAGTCCACATTGACCGATACCTGCAAGGTCCCCGGGTTGTTCGAAATAGATAGCGTGCCTACTGGCTTACAAGCAAACGAAGGAACATAGCCATGTTCCTTCATTTGCTTGTATGCCAGGAGGCATAATGCAAAATGTCTATAGATAAGGAACACGCAAGTTTATTCAATGAAAAGTGAATACGTTTAAGGTTTTAAACAAGTTGAAGTTTTAAACCCACAAAATTTCAACTTTCCATCCGGAATAAACACAGCATCAGCAACATACATAACAGCTTAATTAACTCTTTCAATGAAATAATGCGTATAAAGCCATTAAATTAGTCCAACTACCATACATTTGAGGCAGGCCGAATAATTGTCCAATGACTCAATACATTTCAATGAAAAGCACTTTCTTCCATACATTCCGCTTTGGAGACATCCATCGACAACTTAAATTAGCTCAATGATGTCACACCCATCCAAGTGTGGGAAAAGTAATACAAACTTAATTAACACCCGAAGTAAAGTAGTTTTGTTTATTGACTTAACATTTCTACAGCGAATGGTTGATCATGTGGGAAAATACTCGAAATTGTTATTGGGCGTTCTATTTTTTATCAACTTTGGGGTCTGCTTTATTAACAATAACATCATTTTTGTATTAATTGCAACTAATATTTTAGAAGTGTTTAATATAAAGATGATTTTATCTTTGTTTCTTTTTAGTAATTATTTCAAATCTATTTTGTTCAGTTCATAGTTTCAACTTCTTCGTAATTTACAGTAATCTCAACAAATGCATAATCAAGTGTATAACTTTTGCTAGGCTGTCAGGTTTTTACCGCATTCCCATTCAGCTAACTATAATTTTAATACTAAGCATTGCACGCTTCGCTAACTTCGATTACATGTTTATTAAGACAATCTGCATCTGCTTTGTAATAAATACATTCACAATTACTATTGATTCTATTTTTCATGGAGAACTACTTTTAAACTACTCTGTACTTGTCTTAGAAGCTAAATGCTTATCATTAATAATAATAGAATACAATGGAATATCTTGATATAGAATCTCATCATTCTGTTTTTAGTAATTTAAAAAAATGTAAATCTTTTATTTCCAGAAATATCATAGTTTTGATGCTTATCACTTTTCAGTTTTATAATTTTACTAGCTTTCCGCCCGCGGCTTCGCCCGCGTAGAGTTCGGTTATATCGCGCTTTTTGGATTTCCCTCGGGAATATCAATTTTTTCCGGGATAAACGGTAGTCTAAACCTTCCTTAAGAATCACTCTATCTATTAAAAAAAACCGCGTCAAAATCCGTTGCGTAGTTTTAAAGATCTAAGCATACATACGGACATACAGCGAGAGCGACTTTGTTTTATACTATGTATTGATTACCTATCGCTGGAAAATTTTATCGACAATCAGTTTGATTTATTATTCGATACTTATCTATTAACAAGTTAATTATTATGTTAAAAACTTGCTCACACGTGTTTCAGAAAACATCTCAATTTTATCTGTTCGAACATCCTTCTTCTAAATTAAAAATAATCAATCATACATTAAAGATCAATTCATTACGCCTGTTCAATTCGTCCACTAAAAATAGATATTATTAATTTTCCTATTAGTTAATGTTTAAATTATTAACACATGTGTAAATAGCCCGAACATATGTGTGCCTGTAATAACAGCTTCCGTACATGTCCCAACTTATGGGAATGTAGGGAGGCGAGCCCTCACACTTCTATAGAATGGTAATCCGACTGTCAATTTAGATTCTTAAACGTTTACGTAACACGAAACACCAATATTTGTAGCCAGTATTTCTGTGTGTATTCAATAATGGGCCATAGCGGACAAAGGTAAATAAAACGGGAGATTTTAGGAATCGTATTTGGAGAAGCAATGAAATAGAATTTAAAATGTATGGGCAAACATTTAGTAAGATTGTCGATCTCGTTCCAAACTTCTCGGGAAAGAAGAGAATAGTGTACTTGATATAATCCGTGGAAAAGCTGTTGACAAAAAAGTTGAATAAACATTCAAAGTTACGGAAAAAATCGAAGCATTTGACACAACAACGGAATGCTAACATAAAATACTAAGCTGTACCGACATGTTTTATTAAACTAATGAATGTTTAATCCCAAGCTCAGAAGGAACCACAATATATTATGTTAATTTACTAATGGAAATTTAATTTGAATGCATCAATTTCTCAACTAAAATAGTGAAATATTTAAACATTTTTATATACAATAAAACTTAAGAAATTTTGTTTCCAAAACACATCAAATTGACGGTGTGAAGATAAAATCAGATGCATCACGGGTGACACTTTTATTGTGATCTTCGTTTTATGTTCAAACCGCCATAACTATTTCTAATCTTATAGTGCTAATTAGTAATACATCATTTAATTAAACCGACATTTTAGAATAGTTTTTTTTTATAATTTGTTCTTCTTATACTTCTTCTTCAGCCTATAGAGGTCCACTGCTGGACAAAGGCCTCCCCAAGGCTTTGGCTTTCTTTTTTTTCTTTTCTTTTTTTATTGTATAATCATGTTAATCGCCCTTTACCCTAAATGAGGCGATTATTGCTTTGGCGTAATTTGGGAAAATCAAATTTCCTGTTGTTGTAAGCTAAATTAAGTTTATGAATACTAACATAAATAGATTCAGAATGTTCCCGCTGCTCAGCCAGAGGTCTCCTCTCTGTGTAAGAGAGTTAGTCGTTATTCACTCCTGGGCCCACTGTGTTCTAGGTCAAGCCGGTTCCCCAAGGATGTACCTTTTCAGGCTTTGCACAGGGGCGATTCCGGAATTGGTCTTTTAAGAGGAACCACGACCACCCCTATGTACGGATGGCAATCACAGGGGTGGTATTAGTGAGGTTGAAATCCCACACTTCCCGACCTCGGTCCCCAGAGGTCGGGTACCTTTTGAAGGTTTTCCCCTGCAACCAAAAAAAAGGTCAAACAGGTTTCTTCATGAATTTTTCCTTCATCGTTTTGAGTGTACTGGTGATGAAATTATTTATTCACATTAATACACCTGCCTGACTCCGAATTTAGATTTCTAATCGCGATGTAATTCTTGTAAGACCATAGTTGGTCCCACTGGCGACCATTTGGGTCACCTCCTGCTCCATACACATAATTTCGATCTTCTACCAACAATTCTAACAATTCCTATTCTTTCCACTAATCTAATTTAAGCCTGTGATAAACAAGTAACATCAATAGCAGTCCTAGTAAAAATCTATACCAAAATATTGATTCTCCCGACTTTCCGCATGCTGGTTTCGAGGCAAAAAAAGGCGTCGAGAGATTTAAACGAGGCGCCTCAACCATAAACAGTTGCACATGTGTTACTCGTGGGAACTGTCCGGTTAATGAACATAATGAGATTCTTTACTCAATAATCAAACTGTATGAACCACGGTGTGATTTCGACACTTAGGGATTGACCATTGAACTGCTAGTTGTAGCTATTGTTACCCGATCTTTATCAATAGCTGTTGTTGATACTAATTGAATTGTATTAATTGTCTCGTGAGATTCGTTACACAGATATTCTTTTGTTTCATTAGAGTTTATTGTCTTGCTAATAAGATTTTTTGTTGTTATCTACTTAGTGCTTAGCGTGTTGTTTTAAAAGACAAAAAATAGACCCATGACTAACCTAAGATCTAAAAACTTCTTATGATATGGTCGAGTGGATTTTAATTATAATGGTTATCGTTGGCTTTAAATGGCCAGATCTTTTTAGCTAAACATACTCCAACAGTCACAGCAATAATTAGGATTTTTTCAAAGTACATACATTCCTATTTTTTTGTAATAAGCATTGTCATATTTTGACAATGTGGTGCTTTAACACTTCAGCCAAAAATAGAAAACATATGTGTTACTTAGAATAAAGAGTCCATCAAAATTTAAGAGGTTAGATGATTAATTAATTTGGGAACCGTGTCTAATAGGAACTCTCATGAATGAGTCATGGTCTATGAATTTATGATTTGGCATCAAACTGTAAACTTCAGTTACAGCTTCCTTTTAAATAATTTTCTATAGATCTGATTGTATTATGAATGCATTCCTCTCCATACTTATAATTCTAGCTTCGTTATCTGCCGTCTCTTGTACTTCATATTTTATGTTATGTTTTCTGTGATGGGGTTGGAAAGCATCTAGTATGCTACACCGATATAAGTTGTTGCACTTGAACACGCATGTGGTTCAACATATAAACAATTCGGAGCGTCATGAGTTGTTTATTTTTTAACACGATAACATGGAATACCATGGTTAGTGCTAAAGTTTAAATAATATAAGATGGAATGCTATCCTTAGAAATTAGTTTGTAGGTACGATAGGAATTCACTGAAGTCTAGCTATTCATTTTCTTGGATACATATCTCAAATTCAGCACAGAAACCCACATAAATGTATCTAATAGTTCCTCTAAGCAATTTATCATTTTGCCATTATCTAAATCTCTCATCTTTCCCCAGGTTATCGCGGCCAGAACTGCGAGATCGACATCGACGACTGTCCCGGCCATTTGTGCCAGAACGGCGCAACCTGTGTCGACGGGCTCAATTCTTACACTTGCGAGTGCCCGCCCACTTTCACCGGGACCCTTTGTGAGACCGATGTCGACGAATGTGCTCTTAGGTAAGTCGCGTTTGACCTTAGCTGCTACATTGTTATAATGTCCTGGTAGTTTCTGATCTATATCGGTATTTTAATTGTGAGTGTTAGCAGTATCATTATATATGTATGTGTACAAACAAATTAATGTCAACTTATAATTAGTTTGCTGGCATTGAATTTTCTAGAAATAATAACATTCTGTAAACTCTTTCTATAAAAGCTGAACTGTAGAAATGCTGTAACATTGTTTATTGAAAGCTAACAAGATAATACTAAAGTATTTTATAACATCGTAGCCAACGCTATTCTTTGATCATTCAAGTCGTAAAGGACAGTCGGGTTAACTGACAGTATTGACAATCAAATTGAATGACAAGAGAATAGGTTCTTGATGTTCGATAGTGAATACAAGACGAAATAATAGCTTTTATTAGAACGCAGTAACCTTCCACGATGATAACACCATTTGTCAGAATATTTTATTGTCCAACAGTCATTAAAAATATGAAGATGAAATTTCATGTCACAAACGCTTTGGTATTCTTATCCATAGGAACTTGTGTCATTCACATAAATTTGTCGTCTATATTTGTACCAACGAGATTCTTGGAATAGCAAAACTAGTCCAGTAATTTAATTAACAAATCACCATAACAGAGATGTTATCGCTCATCTAGATAAATGAAGATATCCGCTGACTTCGCGCGAATCAAAAAATCGGGGACCGTTACTTCGCTAAAGCTCTTCAGCAAATACTGTCAATTATTTTAAACGAAATGCAGTTTTTTCAAAACATAATTTCTGTGTTAAGTGAAACTCAATAGTTTTAGTTACCTTAGGTATGCCTCAAGTCGATAAATTTTTAGCGACAATTAAGTTTCATACGCAAACAATTTTGTGTTCAGTTATACAGCTCGCCAATTTGTAGCATCGTGTATCCCTCTTGGACCTCGAAGCACTGCTTATAATTGACAATGAAATATTACGGCTGCTGCAACGAATGTCATAGAATTTTCGACTTTATTGACCAGATGAAAGGGGCGCGGTATGTTCGGATTGGAAAATATGTGTTGCCAGATATTATTCGCTTGTCAAGAAATCAGCGCAGCCCAATTAAGCCAACGTCCCGGTAAAACGAAGTCTGGAACGGATCAGATGATTGCACCGCCGAAAAAATAGATTTAACCAAAGATTACTCTTTATTGCGAACACACAAGGCTGAATTTTGGGAAGGAGATTATTTTAAAAACAAAAATGGCGTCTGATATTGAATTACAAACATCGGCATGATGTTTGTAATTCAATATCAGACGCCATTTTTGATGACGCTGCGCATGCAACTATGTTCATAGTATACTTTTTTGCGTAACTCGACTTAAAAAACCGACAAGTTAATGAAACAAATTACTGCCAAATGTTATTATAAACGGGCTAATGATATCTACATCTGTATTGAAATGGTTTTTGTATGATACAATATCATCTCGGCTCTGTCGATGTATTGGGCGTTAATTACAAAATAACTCGTCAAGAAGTCAACGGCCCCGCGTCTCAAGCGACGACAGAATAGCGGAACACACTTTATTCTTCCTGTTTACATTGTTATGTTTATTCTTTTGATTTTTCCCAAGTGTTCTTTGTACTAATTCTCCTAATTTTCTTAGAAAACATTTGTTAAACCGTCACTATTCTTGCTTATTACTATATCTTGAACATGCTGATAGGTAATATAATGCAATATTTGTTGCTGGATCGTTTTAAAAAATGTCATTTTTGTCCATTTGTTTAAATATTCCTGCATTTCATCAAGATCTTTAAACTGTCACTTGTTCTTCTTCGCCGGTTACTTTTAAAAACAGGTGATTGTTTCTTTCGCTTACTTCTCACAACTTGTCTAAGAGCAACGTCCTAAGTCGCCATGTGCGATGCGCCGTTCCTACATTAATTGTTAGCTAATGATTGGATACAAAAAACGCCATGATGTTCCTACGTTCGCACGGTAATAGTAAGCTTCGTTCATATTATCATATACTTTGGCGTCTGTAAACGCAAATGATTTTAATTTTTACCAGTAATTGACTTCTGAAGTGATGATTTGATATATTAATGATCTTTAACGGTTCCATTATTAAATAAATATTCGAAAATTATTTGCATGATTTGATTTATGACTCCTAGAGTCAGATATCAGCGGGGGTTTATTATTTATAAGTCTTCATTGTCCTTCAACGGATTGTGTGAGCTTGATAAATTCATTTGGCTTCTGTTTCATCTTTGGTCGAGTTTTTAATCGGATCAAGTTCACATCCGCCAAGATTTTTAGCAAAGATTATGGCTTCTGTATATGTCCGGAATTAAAGGCTTCGTCAGTATAAAAAAAACCCGTAGGTACGGCTTAAAATTTAACGTTGCTTGGAAGTATTTTCTTTCGCACGGGAATTAATTTAACTGTGTTCATTTTATTCTAAGTTTCGTTAAATGTCGCGTGTGTCAAATAGGTGGTATTAAAACATTCACTTTATCGTTTATAATCATAGATTAACTGTACTATGGTGTGATTGTGGCCAAAATATGTCATAAATGTAACATTCCAAAGGAGCGTTTACAAATCTTGTAGATGGAGATTGATGGATGTCTGGGAGATGAAAGATGAGGCGCCTATTCTTTCTATCTCCTTTGGAGCTTACACGATGCTGGTGCAACATCAATACAATATAATTGGACTAAAGAATGTTTTGCTTGATTATTTTTTATTACTGTTTTATTCACGGTTTTTGTAAAACATATCTTTATGATGCTCAAGTCAAACGTATAAAATTTGACCCTTAATTTTCTTTATCTATCCCATAAGTTTTTGATCCGGCCACCAAGGGACTCCCAATGGCGATCAATTAAAACATGTAGGAATCATTACCAAAAAAAAAATCAAAGAATTTATAACCACTCCAAAACATCTTTTTTGGGTTCTCTGATATATTGTCTACGTCATAAAAGTAATACGATTATAAAAATGAATACTATTACCCATTTCTTTTGAATTAATCGTCTCTATACAAACTATTAATATTTCGACCATCTATGGATACGTTAGACCTCCCGCTGTAAAGGCCTCTTATGAAACCAAACAACCTATATTTTCACCCTGACCCGCATTCAAATATTCCTTATCACAACCCAATAAAGTTCAACTTCGATCACAAAATCCCTTCTTGAATGGAAGGATAATTTTGTATGGACACACTTTAGCGTAGTGTTGTTGCTTGTGTTTTGTTTTACTTACAGCATGCACTACGGGATTTTCTTTAATTATGTAATTTTGAACTCTATTCCTATTGAATATAGCTCTGTTTTAAATTGTGTTTTTGTATTTTGTGATAGTGTCACAGTATCCGAGTCGCTGGCTCATGAAACGCGTCAGACAAATGCGTGCCCAATATCGGGTTACGTCTTGGTGCCTTTACTCTTTTATTTTCTTTTGGTGTGAAGCTCTTTGGGTTGGAAGTCGATACAGTTTTTTATAATAAAGTATGTTGTGTTTTTGGGTAGTAAAAACTTAGTACATTTCATTTTGAAATTCTATTTTTCTCTTGAAATAATTATACATATTACGTTACTCATTTCGAATGGTTGATTCTTCTAAATAATGAAGAGCTCTCAAAACATTTCACAAAATTGGAAAATGTCATCGTTTCTAAAATTACTTGTGTAGTCTGCCTATTGTTTCAATGCATCGTCTATGTCTCTTAAGTACAAACAAGCCATAGCCAACACCAAGTCCACGATTAATTCTGTTTCATCAATCATCTCGCTATGTCCCCTTAGGGATAAACAAGTATAATCTAGTCAGTCTGTCAGTCATGACTTACGATGTATTCGTTGCCTTTGCGCCGGAAGCATAGACAACGGTACAGGTGGCGCTGCTATCGTATTACTATGCTTAGACATTTATTATTGAATTTGCATCTTCTATTTGTCTTATTTCATATGAAAGTCGTGATAAATTGGTTTTCGAAAGCCATACTTTGTTGTTGATTTGGAAAATATTCTTGGTCCTTATTATAAAATAAAATTATTATAAAATTATGATCGCTGATAAAAAGTTGATAAATTCAGTTTCTTCTTTCTGATCATGTTTATAATATCGAGAGCCTGTATCACAAAGCGTTTCATTAAAGTTTTGTGAAATGTCTATTGATGAATACTTCTTCAAAAAATTACAAATGTATTTTTTCATATTAATTCGTTTTGAAGATGATTAAATTTACGTATCCCAGTAAATAGCTAAAATAAAACTCTCAATTAAAATGCCTCTTTTTCCATATAGTCAAAATGTTGATAGTATGTACCACCAGAATTCTTAGTCACATTACATGTTTATTCATGATGTGTCCCGTAGCTGTTCAATTATTCGTAAGTATGCATTTTAATTAATAAAATGAGGAATGTTTAATTATAACAAACGATAATGTTTGTTCTTGTTGATATGGGACATGTTTGGACAGAAAGGCTAGTTAAGCATATTCTGTTAAAACAACCTTTGATGCAGCTGCCGATAAAATGAAAAATGTTTTTATTGGACAAAAGGACCAATTTTGTAAAGTGATTTTTTATACTACCAATAAATTTTAAAAACATCTCACGTTACTGACCATAGTTATAAATATCCAATAAAATACGGAGACTATTAAAAACACCTACATTATAAGCATCGAAGAGCCAATCAGCCACTTAACTGGTCTAAAAAACATAACCTCACCTAACCCTAAAACAGTTACATAAGTCTCCAACAAATTACTCACTCGTGGATTTACAACGTGCCGGCAGAACCAAGCAACTATCTTGTTAGGCGCACAATTTTATTTTTTACCCCGATTCCAAGGGAATTGGCTGACTAGGAAATTGTCGCATAAGTACGCACTATTATAACTGTTCGGCTGATAGTGGCTATAGGTGGAGAATGTGTCAGCTGCCTGTTTACCTGTGAAGGTCATACGAGTCAATTGAACTTTAGACATTGGTCCTATATGTTTTGTTTTGTTGGGAATAGGTTCCCGATAATTTAAATTATTATTGAGTTTATATTGTGCATCATTTTAAGTTTTAACTTCTTATGATGAAGATTGCTATTTAAAAGATTTGTGTTTGATTTAATTTGTTTCTGATTTTCTTTTTTTAAATAATTATTTGTAACGATAAACTTGGGCGAAATGTGTTCAATTTCGCGAGCCCTTAGAACAATAAAGAATTCGTTTTATTACATAAACGGGTTCTTAACATTCTAGAAACGTTGCCATAATTTGTAACTGACTGGCTACTAGATCTCCGATAGGATATTCAATTTGAGTATCATCGATGCGCTATTAATCATTGCTAATCGATTATTTTATATGTCGAGGAGTAATCTGCTCAGAAACGCGTACCGTTGCTTACAGAAGTATTATGATAAAGGCCATTAAGATTATCCGAAATTGTTCTCTGATCCTTCGCTTTGTTATCATTTGAAAGCCGTCAGATAGATTTTTAACTACTTTTAGTTTTCTATATGCTATTCCTGTAATTGCGTCTGTATATGCTGATTTTTTGTTTTCTTCAAAGGTATATTGTCAATTTCTTTTATTGCCTCAAAACACTAACGAGTGTACTCGAAACTCGTTATTTTGTTAAACTATATTCCTTTTTTGCATATCTTTACTGTACCGTTCTCAGCAATCAGCCTCATATATAAACTTTTTTAAACGATCTTTTTGAACATGATACTTTTATGAGGAAATTGCTTCGGTACAATTTGCGCTCAGCACGCAGTGTCGGCGTAGATCTTTAAGCGAGGCTGCGTTTGAGCACGATGGTGCTACCGGGCAATTGAAGCGCTTGGCTTAAGTGGGGAGAAAGGGCGGGTGGTTAAACGACGATTGTGAAGGGAGTAATTATAATCAGTTACCATATAGGTGGTCTCAATTTATATTTGTATGGTTTAATTATTGAGCAGAGTGATGTTTTATTGTCGGAGGCTGACTTCCCAATTAGTGATACATAACTGCAGTTAAAGGCTTATGATATAATGGCTGATTTTATTCTTTAACTTATGATAATTTAGTCAAGTAACGTTGACCACATTGATGTTGCTGATAACGCTGTTACGTTTGACACATTGTTGTTGTTATTTTCCAGTGTTAATAATATTATCAAGTTTTGTCAAAGAAATATCATAGGAACTAAATCAAAGCCGGTTACTTTTAAAGATGAAATCTTCGATCCCGATCTGAACGTACGTCGGCGTCGGCGCAACCAGTAGGTCCCGTAAAGCGGAGTGATTAATGATGATGACCCTCGCAATCATCTCGGTTTACTTCCGTGCAGCTAGTGATGAATGGAACCTCATCCCGGTCTAATAGATAGATAAGTGATGATTATATTGCCCGCTAATCTGAGGTAAAAAGGATTTTGCTACTGCAGACTGCGAGGCTACGAAGATAGAGTTTCCTTGTTGAGAATTTGGAGAGAGGCAATTTTATATCCGTTCTAAGATGGATGATATTTAATCTACAAGATTAGTTTTTAATTTCATTTACTGTAGGTAACTAAAATCATTAGAATTGACTGTTTGAATGAAGATATGGCTAGAAAGCAGGTGATTTCCGATATGATTACTAATAGAGAAGAAGTATGGAAAAAAAGAAGTGTACATTTTAGAGAAGGGCAGGGGGATACTACGATAATATAAATAGTGCTTAGTTTCAAAAGTTTATGGCAAACTAAAACGTTAGAAACATAATAAGCTACAGCGTCATATAAATTATTAAATAAATAATTTATTAATATCATAAACTATGGTTTCCTTTACTGGGTACGCAGATTTTATGAGACATTTCATAATAGTGTCAGATATAGTTAAAAATTAAGAATTTATTGACAATCGTATTGGATTTACGATGGTAAGCCTACGAAATATTAAACTGCGGCTTGGACTTAGCCTGGTTCAAGTCAATGGTGACAAGCGAGATAGCATAATCTATTTATTTCTCTCTCTTTTTCTCTTTAGCAGTATTGTTTCTATCTGTTCTTTTTTCGTGTTCTTATTTTCTCGGTTCTGACAAATCCTGCTCGGGAATATTGGACGTTACTGTGTATGTTTTATGATATCCATTATTTTTAGTGTGCATCGGTCTTTTTATTACCTGTATTGCTTTATTGCCTTAAATAGCACCATCCTTTTATTAAAGGATAAATCTCTCTACTTAAATTTTATTGATTTACCCATTCGCTTACAGAATAATGCACATTAATGTTTGTATAAACACTAGCTTGAATTTCTGGAATTGTATTAAAACAGCTATAATTAATGGAACTAAAGTTTTAATATCATCGAAGATCTTGGAAAAAAGTAAAAAAATACGCGTTCGTCTTTTTTTAAATATAATTTTAAACTGGTGCTTGACCCAATGCCGCCTGATGGTAAGCAGTGATGCAATCATTGATGGTAAAGCACGCTAATTTATTAAGAGCCTATTCACTCAAGCCTTAAAGACACTTAAATTGTAGTCAGACGGAAACACCGCCGCTGGCAAATTACACGCGGTATAAAAGGCGAGGCGAAATGCTTCGTACGGATGGTGGTGTCCATAACGTAAGGGTGGATACTAGCCGTACGACGGGTCGTCCGATGATGGAACGGAGATGGGGGAATTAAGCCCTGCCATTCCCTCGCACACTCTCCAAAATGCATCCAATAGAACATCGATAGGCTGGCTACTCTTCGACAGTGCTCCAGGCTTTGGAGACCATTTTGAAACGGGTGTCTTTATCAGTCGCTCGGCGTTCATTCTATATGTAGCGTTTGTAATAAATCCAAAAGGTTCTATTTTGATTTATAACTCGTTTGGAAATGTAACAAGTTTATAACAGTTAGTAGGATTTCGAAATCGAAGTGTGAATTTTTGCAATAACGTTGGAATTCAAAACAGTGAACTAAATTCTGGTTAATAAAAGCATTTTCTACATTTATCTCATTCAACTGTTTTGTGCCTATAGTATTATCTATTCGGTCTATAATTAAAGTGTAACTGTATTAAACCTTGTGCGTATAAAGTTTTGATGACCCAGATTTGGTTAAAATAGTTTCCAAAGCCTACGTTGACGATACTGAGTTACGCGGAAGGACTGCATCAGGAACTCCCGCATCCGTGGCAGTCTTCATGTCCGTGACATAGCGGACAAACTGCAGGAGGGTCGCCTACGTTGGTATGGTCACGTCTTACGAAAACCGGTATGTTACGTTGGTCACAAATGTGTTGCCATGGCGCCTCCGCCGGGCCGGAACAAGCGGGGTAGACCAAAGAAGTGCTGGCTTGACGTTGTAAGAGATGACATGCGTGCCAACAAGCTCATACCACAGGAAGCTAAAGATCGTGCGAAATGGAGGAGAATGTGCAGGAAAGCGGACCCCGGGCTCCAACGCGAAAGCCGCGGATGCAACCGGGATAAACGCTGAGATGATGATGATGTATTAAACCTTGTGCCTGCTTTAGTGACTAATCCGCAACAGGCCTGGGTGGTGTATTACGGCCCATTCCCTCTCACAAAAATGAGGCTTGTGTCCCAGCAGCGGAATGTAATAGGCTGATTATGCTACTTCAAAAATTGCTTAGTATCTCTTTCTTTTTTCTGCTTACCATCTTGTAGTAACGTCTAAAGTTGATCGTTTAGATACATAGAATGAACCATTTCTTTCTAGATTTCATGAGCAACATAAGAAGAAGAGAATAGAGGGGGTCCACTATATTCTCCATAGTTATATTTTTCAACCACACCTACTCGTTATCACTCTCAAACCGCCAACATATGACCTCATAACTGTATATTAAAGGTTTGGCAATATTGTTTGCAATTTGATCTGATATGCGCGGGCGCTCGTGCCGCGCCCGTTCTCGATCCCTGCCGATCGTACCCGATTGTGCCCGACCGGCCGCATAAATCTTTTGTAATACGGACTTAGTGATTTACATTGTGCCTTTAACCTCTATTGTGGCACTATTTAAATGTAATTACTATGATTTTTGAGGAAATTCAACCGGGTATTGTAGAACAGCGTAATCGATAAGAGAACTTAGCGGGTTATTTTGGCTTGTTGACACATTACGGTTTCTTAAGTAAAGTAAATAATGTTAAAATATTATACAGACATATCATTTAACATTAAAGCAATTCTAATGAAGCACACTTTTTTTTTAAATAATTTTGCCTCTTTTTGATTTACTTGACGATTTAGTATTTTTTTAAACCTAATTTATATATTTATTTGAGGTAAGAATTCGAAAAAGGGAATAATCATTTAAACCAGTAAAGTGATCAATAACAATTTTAAGAACAGAAAATGGAAATTAAAGGTTCACCATTAAATATTAAATATATGCCAATTAATTATGATAAGAAAAAAGGGCCAGAATGATGAAATTTCGAAAAAATTCTATAATTACACAACCAGATGATTATTTAACTCCACAATACATATTAAATCTACAAAGTCACATTAAATATAAGAAAATATGCTAAACGGCTACCAACGAGAGCAACTTAAAATCTGCACCAAATTCCATCCCGAAATTACGACGAAGGTTTTACACAAAAATTCAAACCTCCTTAATAAGCGAAATTTAAATAGTTTTAAAACTAAAACTGGTGAATAAGATGGCGGCCATTTTTGTTAATTTCGCGCCGAAAACATTGCCCTTTATAAGAATTCTTTGTTGTACTTTAAGTTGTACTTTCGAGATGCATTGTATCATTAATTTATGGTAATTACCAAGTTATTTGTGGTGACAGAAATGAGAAAGATGTTTTGTGGTTCCCTCTTTTTACCGTTTCCAAGGTAATGAAGACAGTAGTGTATACTAATGTAGTAATGAAACCTGTACATAATTTGTTATATATTTTTACGCTATTTTGCCGTCTCATACAGTGAAGTCACAACAATGGTATCAATCTTATATTGATAGCCGTTTTAGTAGTAACATAGTTAGGCAGTAATAACGATTTTTAAATTGTACGTGTTACAAGTGATTTTCGTAAAAAAAATAAAACGTTCGAAATTTTGCTGCAGTCTAATCTACGCGACAATTTACTGTCAGAAATTTGTCAAAATACAGGGAAATTAGACGTATATTTTTAGACATATTGAGACAGAACAGATTGTGTAATAATTACGAGATTTGCTCCTCTAATATTCGATAGACTGAAGTCCATACCAAAAAACGATTTTGATTCTCATGTCAATGCTGCTAACACTTGAATGGTATACCTAATAAGATTAGCATAATAAACTTTATGTATTTATTGTAGTATGTAAATGGTACACCTCATTTCCCGGAATATATCGAAGTTTAGCCAAATCAGCAGTTAGACTGATTAAGCGGACTCCAGCCTCCAAAGCTGATAAAGCTTCGTATGCGACTGCAAATAACGCTGAGATGATGATGATGATGTAAATGGTACCTACACCACATACTACCTACAGTATTTGTGTCTCTTCTGTTCTTTTAAAAGATTGCTCGTAGCGATAAGACCGCTCATTGTGTCACAATTTTTGATGAAATATCATCAAATGACCTCTCCCGCTTTGGGCGGAGTGGAAGGGCGTGTTAGACTTTTACTGACTAAAACCCACCCGCGTGCCTTCACTTGCCTGAGCGCAGGGGCCATATTCAACTCTATCAACTACTAACTAACCTATTCCTTCATTCCCAGGCCTCTAGTCTGTCAGAATGGAGCCACCTGTACCAACTCAGTGGGCGGATTCTCCTGTATCTGCGTTAACGGCTGGACGGGTCCAGAATGTAACGTCAACATCGACGACTGCGCAGGCGCTGCATGCTTCAACGGTGCTACTTGTATAGACAGGGTTGGTTCTTTCTACTGCAAGTGCACGCCGGGGAAGACCGGTAAGTAAATTTTGCTCATTATAGCTACACTATTTACTACTTTTTGGTTTACAGGGCTATGACTTGAACTAAAAGCTAGATAGTCAAATGACCTGTGGGGAAATTACGTAACACGCTAACAGTAGCAGTGTTATAATTTGACAGTTCAACAACATTCATTGCTTTGTTTAAACTTTTGTAAAGACACATTTTTAGAAGATATGAAGCGATTATTATTATCTAATTTCTTAATCTCCACGTGTACAATACATTGGGAAAACCGTTTTTACCCCGCAAAACCGTTTTTACGGTTTGTCTATGGATCAGCATAATCTTTCAAAATGATTCAGATGAAGATTGATAGTGTATTAAGCAATTAGAATGCATGAATACTTTTAGACGATACGGTTCTTGCAGTGGCTGAGTAATCGACTGCTGCGCTGCGTGTCCTGGGTTCGATTCCCGCACGGACCTAATATTTGTATGGCCTGCAGCCTGCAGGTTGTTGCTCCGAGTCTGGTTGTATATGTATGTGATTTAATATGTTTGTAAACGCACCTACGATACAGGAGTAATTCCTAGTGTGGAGCAAAGTTAAAAAAAAAAAAACTTATATTTTATCTACGTTGCTACTGATTTTAATACTATTGCTGTTATTACAGTAAACCTTCTTTAGTTAAGGAGAATTTGACAGCCGCTAATTTTTGAAGAAGTTTTCTAATGACATTGCACACTTTTTGTTCGTCCATTAGCCGAGACTTTTTCCAACTACATATTTTGCTATCGGCGTCCAATGTCACCGGATGCAGCTGATTATCAGGATTTAATATGAAGTGATTGCCTTTCACACCTCTAGAAAACCAGTTATTGGCAACAGTCAATTAAAAAAAAAAAGAATTTTTTTATTAAAATTATCAACAGTTGCATTATTTAAAACTGATTTTCCTCTCCCCAGGTCTACTCTGCCATTTAGACGATGCATGCACCTCCAACCCCTGTCACGCGGATGCGATATGTGACACCAGCCCCATCAACGGCTCCTACACTTGCTCTTGCGCATCCGGGTATAAAGGACTTGACTGCTCAGAAGACATCGATGAATGTGAGCAGGGTAAGTTGAGAATTGACGATTTAATTTTTTTTTCTTGTATTAACTATTTGTCTTCAAGTAAAAATTTGATAATACATAGGTTCATCATTGATTGCATCAATGCTTTTTTCGTTTTGTTTTGGATGGGTAATCATCAAATGACCTCTTCCGCTCTGGGCGGAGCGGAAGGGCATGTCAGACTTTTACTGACTAAAATCCACCCGTGTTCTTTCACTTGCCTGTGTGCCAGGGCTATAGTTTCTTTCTTAACCAACTTGCAATCCCGGCCCGATTTCTTACCATTCGGCGGGATCACAGTCAAGAACTAGTATAAAACATAAAATAAACTACAATAAATGGGATCAAAGCAAAAATCTTTAAGCCCAAGAGGTAACCTGCTTATTGACCGGTTATAAGGCAGATAAAAAAAAAATTGGAGTTAAAAAATCCCTTTACCTATCTACATACTTGCATCGACAAGGACAGTTTAATGCAATGCAAGGCAAATGATAAATATAAATATATATATATTATTTCATCACAACTGCTTTTTAAACCATGAAGGAAAACATCGCGAGGAAACCGGCATGTCCAGAGGCCATAACATCGGCTGCCGGCAGAAGTTGCCATTACCACCCACCAGACAAGGTCTTGCCGCCAAGCGATTCGTCGCGTCCCGGCATAAAGTCTGGTGAAGCCGTACGGAGGACGGGTCTGAGCAGTTGTGTTGCGATGTGTGCCGGGTATGATGAACCAAATGTTGTTGTGTCACGAGTTTGGTCGTGGAGAGTCTTCAGATCAATCTCCCTCTGGCGCAGCATCGTTGGTCGTGTTGGTCTTGGGTTTATCATTGCATCACCTCGCTCAACCGCCATCACCCTTTCTATTCCTAAGTTTTTAAAGGCTTAATAAACTAGTGCGCTTTACCACCAAAGATTGCATCACTGCTTAACATCAGGCGGGATTGCAGTCAAGCACTAGTTTATAATTATTAAAAAAAAAAATATTAAAAAAACTTCGTAGACAGTCGACATCCACCAACCCGCACTGGGCCCGGGTGGTAGACTACGGCCCACTCCCTCTCATCGAGAGGAAGTCTGTATCCCAGGAGCGGGAACATTAAAGGCTGATTATGTTATGCAATTATTTCTTCCCGATGATCTTCTAATCTCACTGCATGAGCTATTTGTGTTACAAAATTGCTCATAATGTTATGAGAACCAAATGCAACGTTATCCCTTATGTTGAAGATTACAAGAAGCTCTCTTATTGCGTTCCTCGTGTTAACTCCATTTATTTATTCAGTCCATCTTTAATACTGGTCGTGCCTCGGAAAGCTCGTTAAGCCGTTGGTCCCGGTATACGAACATCTAGTGGCAGTCGTTAAGGGTTGTTGGAGCCCTCAAAAGTCCAACAATTGGTGTAACTGCAATGTTTCAATATCGCCTTCGGGTTGTGGAGGTCAGACGGCAGTTGGAAAATATCGAAGTTTAGCCAAAATCAGCAGTTAGACTGGTAAAGCGGACCCCAGACTCCAAAGCTGAAAAAGCTTCGGAAGCGACTATAGGATTAACGCTGAGATGATGATGATGATCTCTAATACTCTTCTCTCTTTTTAGGATCACCATGCGAACACGATGGTATCTGCGTGAACACTCCAGGGTCTTTCGCTTGCAACTGTTCCGTGGGCTTCACGGGACCGCGATGTGAGACCAATGTCAATGAATGTGAGAGTCATCCCTGCAGGAACGACGGCTCTTGTCTCGATGATCCTGGAACCTTCAGATGTGTCTGTATGCCTGGTAAGTGGAATTTCTGTTTGTTGGACTCTGCAATTTTGAAAGGCCTGGAGGTGGCCCTCAACAAATCGGAGGCCATGGTGTTTCGTGGTCCTCGGCGGGCGCCGTCACCCGGCTCACACATCGTGGTCGGGGGGTTCGGCCCCTACATCCTGCGGCTAACGCCCAAGTTGTTGGGGGCAGCTGGGGCACTTTCAACGACTCTCCCAATCTGGGGGGTCCTTTAGGTTTGATTACACTGTACACGTTGTGGAAAAAAATTGTCTTCTGTTCCAATTTCATAGCTGTATGCTCAATTTCTATGCTCAAACCGTTATTGGTAGATTATAAGTAACATACTTATATTTTTGTCATTTGCAAACCTCAGTCTTTATAGCTCAGCGAGTGAGAACTTATTTGCTTAAAAACGTTTAAAGGTAATTTGAGAAGAGCATTTAAGTTAAGTATGCAACAGTTAGTGCCTAAGCAATATATTCCCTTTCTGGCATTACTCATTGAAAGTGTTAACTAACTTTGCTCACATACCTATTTATAACAAGCACTACTACCTACATTGAAACCAGTCCTAACTGAGTCATTGGAGATTAATATTCAGACAACTTATCTTTCTGTAACAAACAAATACACAAATAACCTTATCAGGCATCTCATTGACTAAATCACTTATTTGCGTAGAAACCTGTACATTCAGCGAACATTGTAATAAACAGTACTTAAGTACTAGACAGTTAGTATAGTAAGCGAAAGAGTTTAGTTGTCAGGGTAACCATGCGTCAAGCCCGTGGCTAAAGCATAAGGGTTTTCCATAAGGAAACGGACTTACAGGCCAGACTCCCAGTAACCTGTAAATAGATCTTCAGAAGGAAAAGGTTAAATGTAATGACTGTTTAACCCGCTCCTATCGATACCAACTAGTCATTACCCACTTCTTTATGCAAGCATTCTTAGACTAGCATGCAAGATTATGCAACAGATGTTCATATTCTAGGTTGGGTTATAATTGCCACAAACGAATTTTTCCAAAGTTTTATTTGTGTATTTAATTTAGAAGTTGAAGCATTAATTGTCAAGTTCTGAGATGACTACGTCGTGAATAATACAGGTATGCACTACACAGATAGAATTACGTAGTAAGGAATTAATGTTTAATTATTGCTCAGACACATTCACCTGGTTAATAATATATGTTAGTCTATTGCCGAAATGACATGTCCACAACGGTTACAAAATTCTCACGTTATGTTTAACGTCTTTAACAGTTATCGTCAGCCATTCAAGAACGAACTATAGGTTTTGTGAGCGTCTGCACGTGTCTCTTTTGCTAACTGTACCTAAGTACTGGTAGGGTCTGATTTCTCCAGTGAAGCTGGGCTAAAGTCGCTAACTTACAATTTGCTTCCAGTTGACGGCAAGCTTGATGATAATCATTAACTATTAGAAAGAGACGGGCAATGGAACGCGAGGTAAAGGGTTGGCACTTCGTCATTACATAGAGAAAGAAAAAGATAATTATTATCCCTCGTATAGGAAGTAGAAGGAGTAAGGAGGAGGAGGAAGCGGTATGGGGTTATTATAGTTAGAATTAAAGACCGCTTTAAAAACTCACATGGTTAAACGATTATTATCTGATCTAGAAATAACGTAGGCACAGACGCCACTGCAATCTGTCATACTGCTTTAATGGATGTTCGGCCTTATAGATAAAGTATTAAGGTTCAAAGTTTATTGGAAAGATTTGTCAGTAATGAAAAGTGCTTTTATTGGTATTACAGTTAAAGTTCTATATTTTTACTAGATTTCCGCCCGCGGCTTCGCCCGCGTGGAGTTCGTTTATAACGCGCTTTTTTAGATTACCCTCGGGAATGTCACACTTTCCGGGATAAAAAGTACCATATTATTTAATCCAGACTTCTAACTTTACGCCTGCAAAATTTCAAAACAATCAGTTCAGTAGTTACGGCGTGAAATCGGAACAAACAAATAAACTCACTTTCCCATTTATAATATTAATAAGGATAGTTTTTAGGTGTACATATTTACACTTAAAACATATAAAAATATAAAACTTTTCAACTTTCATTTCTACTTGGTACACGATAACTTTTGCATAGATTTGTAAAAGGGGTAAGAACCTTTAAACCAATCTTTACCTTAGAAACATGTTTCAATGTTTCCCTTTAAAATTTTGTCTTATCAAAACAATTGCAGGATATGATATGCCCAATATCAGGTCTAGAAACCACCACAGTTTCATAGCACTCACAATCGTCTATTTTTACAGTGTGTATTTCATTTTTACCCATCAATTGGAATAATCAGTAACGAATACTGGTTGCTCCAATTACCACCAGTAACCGTACCAGCCCTATCTGGGACCTGATTCCCATGGCGATGAGAGCGTCTGCGCCCGCGCATTGTCTTGACGCGGAAACGATTGCGCGCAGACCTCACTATCAACGTCACAGTTAACGTAATCTTTGCTACGCTGCGCTGCGCTAAACATTGTGCTATAATACGTAATATTATTTCTGTCCCCTGTATTTTCATTGAGAGAAAGACTGAGGAAGCAGGCCTGCGTGACGACTTTGTTTTGCGTATGGATATGGTTGCTATAAAATTGCATATATGTACTTATATACAATATGGACGTTTGTAATCAGAAATAACATATAAAGGGTGTATCTAACTTCGACGCAAAAACGAGTACCATGGATCCAGTACATGATAGTGAGTTTGCCGGCGGAAGTTACCACCCACCAGACAAAGTCTTGCCGCCAAGCGATTCGTCGTGTTCCGGCATGATGTCTGGTGAAGCCGTACGGAGGACGGGTCTGACCAGTTGTGTTGCGATGTGTGGCGGGTACGATGCGCCAAATGTTGTTGTCTCGGGAATTTGGTCGTGGAGAGTCTCCAGATCAATCTCCCTCTAGCGCAGCATCGTTTGGTCGTGTTGGTCTTGGGTTTAACATTGCATCACCTCGTTCAACTGCCGTCATCCTTCCTATTCCTAAGTTTTTTAAGTGAATAGGCTTAATAAACTAGTGCGCTTTACACTCAACGATTGCATCACTGCTTACCATCAGGCGGGATTGCAGTCAAGCACTAGTTTATAATTAATAAAAAAAAAAAAAAAATCTGAACCTCCCAGTGGTGGAATTTTGCGTCGGCTTTTTCCCGATTAAAAAAAAATTATATGAATTTTTTTTCACTTTAAGCCGTTCATAATTGCTATACTTTTATAACCCAATAAGATTTTAAAGTAAAAATTAATTAATTCGTTAATTACACAAAAAGCGCAATGTGAACAATACTAGAAAAACTATCCTATCAGCTGATTTAATAGAGTTCGCATCATGGGTCAACATCATACCTGCAAACACGCACGGCGGCACGCTTGCAACGTTCAAAGGCCGAGCCGACACTTTTTTTAAACACTGTTATTTCTGTAACCGCTCATTAACGACATAAATGACAAACATAATTTTGTTAGTGGCTTGCGGTGTAGCCTTTTCGCGAAGTTTCTGTTACGATGTCAGATACACCCTGTATGTAGGATACTTTTTATTCCTATATTCCCGCGGGATCGATGTTTGACATGATAGTCTTATAATTATGTCCATTATTGAGTAAAAAGCTTCAATTGAGCTTAAGACTCGAATCAAATCATTTTATTTGCTAACACAGTTAAATAGGTACAGGTCTTAGGTATACATATAACTGGGCGCTGTGTTATGTAGGCGTCCAAAAATATGGTGTTCGTCTGGCTCATGATAACAAAATTTTAACTTAAGAATTTGTTTTAAAATCATGCATAATTATTGTTTCCAATTTAAATGACAGATCCAAATGAGGAACTATTTCTTAAAATGTAAAAAATATAAATAATCTATATTGACTCTTCCGACTTTTAACTTTTTCTCTAATTTTAAAACAAAATTGCACAAAGTAGCTTGCTAAAACTTATGCCAATATGTACGGTTAAGTGTATAAGTAAAGTAATTACTTGCACAAAAGTAAGCATGTACTATAATAATGGCATGTGCAAGTTGTCCTTCGCTCCTCTCTTCCAGCTACACCATGAGCTACACCCATTATCATAAACACACCTCATTCCAAAAGACAAAAGGAAACCAGAAACTTAGACCCCGATAATCTCAGTTCTCGTCATTATTAACGCTTTAAGTATTAAAATCTTTTAGCACAATCTGTTATTGCTTAACACCAAGTCGAAGGGTATCGGCACATCTTATTTTGGTGTCGCCTCGTGTTCTAATGGCCTAGAACCGTGTATTAGTGCGTGAGAATTGTGTATTATTTATTTATTTATTAACTAAAACTCCGGCAGTCTAAGACTAACTCCAGCAGAACGATAATGTAACCATCTCAGTGTGGAAACTAAGGACAAAAATGTGGACTTAGATGTCATTCTCACTAATACTAGAATGTAATAGAATAGGTACTCTTTATTCTGTACGGACGACAGCAAGTCAAGCTACCCGAAACTGTCAAAAATTCCCAATAAACCTTGAGCCGTAAAGTTTTAGAGGTAAAGTTGAAAATCTAATAAAGAAATCTGACAGATTGTAGTAGCTTGATGTGTTGTCGTCTGTACACCATATATATCACAGAACATAAATATGAAGAGTTTATAAAGGGTGAAACAATGGGTGTTTTTATCGCTAAGACCAAAGTATTGACAGCTCACTCCAAGCTTCACTTACAAGTATAGCAATTATGAACGGCTGTTCATAATTGCTATACTTTTATAACCCAATAAGATTTTAAAGTAAAAATTAATTAATTCGTTAATTACACAAAAAGCGCAATGTGAACAATACTAGAAAAACTATCCTATCAGCTGATTTAATAGAGTTCGCATCATGGGTCAACATCATACCTGCAAACACGCACGGCGGCACGCTTGCAACGTTCAAAGGCCGAGCCGACACTTTTTTTAAACACTGTTATTTCTGTAACCGCTCATTAACGACATAAATGACAAACATAATTTTGTTAGTGGCTTGCGGTGTAGCCTTTTCGCGAAGTTTCTGTTACGATGTCAGATACACCCTGTATGTAGGATACTTTTTATTCCTATATTCCCGCGGGATCGATGTTTGACATGATAGTCTTATAATTATGTCCATTATTGAGTAAAAAGCTTCAATTGAGCTTAAGACTCGAATCAAATCATTTTATTTGCTAACACAGTTAAATAGGTACAGGTCTTAGGTATACATATAACTGGGCGCTGTGTTATGTAGGCGTCCAAAAATATGGTGTTCGTCTGGCTCATGATAACAAAATTTTAACTTAAGAATTTGTTTTAAAATCATGCATAATTATTGTTTCCAATTTAAATGACAGATCCAAATGAGGAACTATTTCTTAAAATGTAAAAAAATATAAATAATCTATATTGACTCTTCCGACTTTTAACTTTTTCTCTAATTTTAAAACAAAATTGCACAAAGTAGCTTGCTAAAACTTATGCCAATATGTACGGTTAAGTGTATAAGTAAAGTAATTACTTGCACAAAAGTAAGCATGTACTATAATAATGGCATGTGCAAGTTGTCCTTCGCTCCTCTCTTCCAGCTACACCATGAGCTACACCCATTATCATAAACACACCTCATTCCAAAAGACAAAAGGAAACCAGAAACTTAGACCCCGATAATCTCAGTTCTCGTCATTATTAACGCTTTAAGTATTAAAATCTTTTAGCACAATCTGTTATTGCTTAACACCAAGTCGAAGGGTATCGGCACATCTTATTTTGGTGTCGCCTCGTGTTCTAATGGCCTAGAACCGTGTATTAGTGCGTGAGAATTGTGTATTATTTATTTATTTATTAACTAAAACTCCGGCAGTCTAAGACTAACTCCAACAGAACGATAATGTAACCATCTCAGTGTGGAAACTAAGGACAAAAATGTGGACTTAGATGTCATTCTCACTAATACTAGAATGTAATAGAATAGGTACTCTTTATTCTGTACGGACGACAGCAAGTCAAGCTACCCGAAACTGTCAAAAATTCCCAATAAACCTTGAGCCGTAAAGTTTTAGAGGTAAAGTTGAAAATCTAATAAAGAAATCTGACAGATTGTAGTAGCTTGATGTGTTGTCGTCTGTACACCATATATATCACAGAACATAAATATGAAGAGTTTATAAAGGGTGAAACAATGGGTGTTTTTATCGCTAAGACCAAAGTATTGACAGCTCACTCCAAGCTTCACTTCACTTCACTTCACTTCACTTTTGAGATTTTTACAGAATCTATGGGCACTTACTTTGTTTGACTGTCAAGGAATATTATTTCGAGGAAAATAGTAATTTCAGGTAGTTTGGTATTGCATTAATATAAAAAAAAATATATAAATTGGCTAAAGTCCAGAGGTTTAGGTAAACCACTTAATTTATAATACTTAAGGTTAAGTAATGATAAGATACTGTTTAATCATACATTTTTAACAATTTAATGTCTCTTAATTTGGAGCAGCTTTCATCTTCTTCAGCCTATATGAAGAGGTCCACTGCCTCCCTAAAGCCTTTCCACAATAACCGGTCTTGTGCTGCTCGCATCTATCGACTTTCCGCACTTTTGACCTTTTTGGAGCATCACATATATATACACTAGCTTTCCGCCCGCGGCTTCGCCCGCGTGGAGTTCGGTTATATCGCGCTTTTTAGATTTCCCTCGGGAACATCAATTTTTTTCCGGGATAAAAGGTAGCCTATGTTCTTTCTCGTTTAAGCGGGTTTTCAGGTTTAAGCGGGAAAGCGTAACAGACAGACAGACAGACAGACAGACCGACAGACAGACAGACAGAGCTACTTTCGCATTTATAATATTAGTACGGATAAACTAGCGGCCACCAGAGACTTCGTTTGCGTGGTTTAGTTATGCTCCGCTCCTATCGGTCGCAGCGTCATCAGTCTTTCTGGATTAATGGGCTATCCAAAGCAAAAATAATTTTTCAAATCCCACCAGTAGTTCCTGAGATTAGCGCGTTCAAACAAACAAATAAACAAACAAACTCTTCAGCTTTATATGTTAGTAAAGATAATCCTCAAACTGTAATCAGAATCTTGCACTGAGCAAACGTGTTGGTACTCATTCCTGCTTCATTTTAAGAGGTATTTGCCTGGTAGTGCTGCAATACAGGCTGGTGATATCTCATGATGGTCATTGCCAATGAAGTTTGGGCTTGGTCCAGCTGAAACCATGTTGGAGTTCAAGTTGAAGCTTAAATCCAATACAAGCTCCAATACAACAAAGGTTTCAGGATGTTACTGGGGTTGCCCCGTTTCTGTAGTGCAGCTGGCATGTTTGCGGAAGCTCGTGTTAATAGCTTTCATGCCATTATACGCCAAAGAACCGCCTCCTTGCTACGTAGAGTGCGGGGCAGCACTAACAGCATTTTGAAGGTAGTCGCTGATAAGATCGACTCCAAAATAATGCAGAGTTTTAATGTAGAGTGAAACCATGCAATGAGTCTTAAACAGGTTGGAGTGCCTGGATGAGCTCGCAATTAAATAAATATTGTTTTTTACTTATCTATTATTTTTACTAACATAAGGTTAAGGTTTTTGAAGTAAGTAATAACCACATATGGATACTGTCCGAATCCGAATTATTATTAAATAAACATCAAAAGTAAAGACGTGATCTAGCTAATGAGCTTTCTGACTTCGTTCTGACGTACGTAACTAGTTTACGGCTTATAAAACATCTGAGGACACTATAAGCCAGTCCATTAAACTCAAAACCCAAGCCAAGTGGACATAACATGTTAAAATATGTCAGAAACGTAATGGTGCGAGCAAGACCACTCTCTGGAACGGTTTTACTCCCATGAATAAGCCGACCAAGTAATATAGTACAGTCTATGAAACTGATGTGCTTTTACACAGCTACCTACTTTAAATGTCCGGGTTATAGTCAAGTTGATATGGTATAATTTTTTTACGTTAATAATGCGTAATTATTCTGATATTGTTTCGTCCTGTTTCTCCTTTTTCGTTTTGATTTTGTGGAATAGGGGAATTATTAATATCCAATTATATAGAGGTGGTCTGGATACTATGTAGTATACCTATAGCTTAAGGTTATTATTGATCTCCATTAAGAATGGCTACAGTTATCGAAATTCCATCTGGAGGATAATACAATTACAATTAGTAAAGTGCTGAACTAGTCAAAAGTTCAAAAAATAATTTTCCTTTTCTCATGGCTCTAGAAGTCGGTGGCGAGCTAACAACAGAAACCTCGAGACACGGACTTCTAGAGCCATGATATAAGTAAAATATTTTTTTCTTTTAAGTGTTGTTTTGGATACGGTTTCTATTTATTTGTAAAAAGGTTTTATTTCATGCTTTTAAGTGTCTTAGTCGAAATTCGAAAACTACATTTTTCACCTGATAACAATAGTGGCAGCCATTAACACTTATTAGAATAAGTTCTCATCAATACGAAAAAAATCGCTATCTCAAAAACTACTGAACCGATTTTAATGAAACTTATAGTATTCCCTAAGTTGAACAATACAAAGTACAACAATAAAAGAATTACTCAAGTTCCGGAAATTGGCGCGCACAAACATAAAAACATATACAATATGTAAAGAAAACCCTGTCCAATCCGTGAAGGTATTGTTAGGTATCGATAACTGATTCTACTAATGCCTACTAAAGCCGGCGTAACTTAAAAAAAAAAATCCCCCTAAAAAATAAATATTATTTCGCAAAAATAGGTAACTTAAAACATGTGCGGTATGCCATACAGGCGCGGGCGAAGAGGGGCAGGGCACGCGGCACGCGGCCGCATCGCTATTCGCTCAGAATTATACCGTCAAAAATAATGTTGTCTCTTTTTAAAAATTACCAAATTTTGGGGAAGTTGGATTTAATTCGCGGGGAAAAAAAATATTTCGAAATTCACTATAGTATTGTTAGTATGATGATTACCTATGTAAAATTTCATATTTTATTTGATCATATGTTTACCTAACCTTTATTATCCTTACGGGTCGGACAGGGTTTTCTTAACATATTGTATACATACATACACTTGAAATTTGGCTTACACACGGGTCGAATTTATAACCTCCTTTTTTGAAGTCTGTTAAAAATCTACTCAAGTCTGGGATATTTTTTTTTGTTTTCATCAATTATTTTTATTATATTACTAAGGATGGTCCGTACCTAACCTAAAGCAGGTACTATACAAGTATTTCCCTAGTATCAGAAATATGAATGAAAATTGCAAAGCTATCTTCATTCAGCAACTCATTGATTCTCATCCCACGGAAGGCAAGGACAGAAGGTAACAGGTAAGCGACACCTCTGCCCTTTAACCTAACACTTCCTGTAGAAGGTGTTCATATTATGCCTAGACTTATGTTAGATCTGCCTATATACCTATCCATAATCTCTACTAATGGTTATTAATGTAAGGTTTCTGCGGTTCCCTTGGAGACTGGCTCATAAATGTAAAAACACAAATTGGGTGAATAGGGATACAAAAGGCCGTCTGTACGAAACATAGATAGGGATTTTTTGTCTTAAAAAATATAAATTGTTTCTAATAAGTGCAAATCGTTAATTTTAATACAGTAAACACATTACGGTCCTTCTTTGTAACTAATTATACAATATGTAAAGAAAACCCTGTCCGATCCGTGAAGGTATTGTTAGGTATCGATAACTGATTCTACTAATGGATACAAAGCCGGGCTAAACTAAAAAAAAAATCCCCCTAAAAAAATAAATATTATTTCGCTAAAAGAGGTAACTTAATACATGAGTGGTAAGCAACCCTTCCTCGGGCGGCGGGGGGCAGGGCACGCGGCTCGTGGTCGCGTTGTTATTCGCTCATAATAATACCAGTGTTGTCACTTTTTTAAAAATTACCAAATTTCAGGGAAATGGAATTAATTCCCGGGAAAAAAAGATTATTTCAACATTCATTAGTATTGCTAATATGATGATTATGTAAAATTTTATATTATATTCGGTCAAATGTTTACCTAAACTTTATTATCCTTATGGGTCGGACAGGGTTTTCTTTACATATTGTATATATTATTTCAAGATTTATTTTATACATAAGTACTTTTATCTTCAATAAAATGTTGAATAAAATAAAAGTTAAGATTTAACAATGGCGCCGATTCTGTTGTTCATAAACTAAATTTAATTTAAATTCATCTTTTACTTTATATTTCATTAAGAAAAGTACAAAACATAATATATTTGTTTAGACCTGTCAAATTAGTCCGCGCCTGACGTAAATTAATGTATTTTTGGTCGCCATGTTTATTATTATTATTTATTTATTCATCCATTTCAGGCATCAAAGCCCATACAAACACAAACAATACAATATTAAGATAACATCCAGAAATACAAATACACATAAAACATAATCAACTACAATGTACAAATATATAATGTAAAATTTTAAACATCAAAAATACAGAAATAAAAGAGAAAATAAATATTTAGTAGCACGCCTGCCTCTGAGTCATTTGTTTGTTTGTCAGTACATTAATCATATAACAATGGTTAATATACTGGCAATCAAACCTATTCGCAACCTATCCTATCCTATTTAACCTATTATAATCGGGTCTGTCGATGGAATATTTTAATTTGACAGCTTTAAACTAAAATGTTATCTTCTATCCTTTTCTTAATGAAGTAGAAGGAAAAAGAAGTACTAAACTTAAAATTAGTTTAGTTTGTGAACAAAAGAATCGGCGTCATTATCATCATCCATGTCATCATGGTCATGGTTGTCGTGGTGGCCTAATGGTTAAAACACCAGCCTCTCAAGTATGAGTGCGCGGGTTCGATTCCAGGTCAGGCAAGTACCAATGTAACTTTTCTAAAGTTATATGTACTTTCTAAGTATATCTTGGACACCAATGACTGAAGGTGAAGGAAAACATCTTGAGGAAACCTGGACTTTATCGCCAACCCGCATTGAGCAAGCGTGGTGATTACGCTCAATCCTTTTCTGTATGAGAGGAGACCTGTGCCCAGCAGTGGGACGATAAAAGGTTGATGATGAATGTTATCATGGTCACCTGTCGTGGTGTGTCGATAACACTAAACTAATATTTTATCTTCTGTCCTTTTCTCAATGAAGTAGGAAGAAAAAGATGGACTAAACTTTAAACTAATTTAGTTTGTGAAAATGGGAATCACGCAATTCAGTATTTTCATCCCTGCCTCTTTAGCTCATACAAAGTCATAACATTTCGTTAAAACAACAAGGAATTGAGTTGTCATTATATCGAGACCACAAGTTCATCTGGTTTTACTCGTGTTTCTTCGCGATGCTCGACTGAGCTCGAACTTGTCACGCCACTACAAATAAGGGCATGCCTGCACTGTATGACGACATTATAGTTTTTATAAAACCATCTCTACAGGTCTTTGAACTTTTATTTAAAAAAACAACAGCCGTTGCCTTTGTTTCTTTTTTTTTTTAATTGACGTTTTTCTAGGACATCTGCTTAGAGATCCATGTTTTAAAAAATTAACGATTACTTTTACGAACTTAACTAAATTTAATTCTACTGCATCTTCATCCTTCCATTTCTGGACAAAGACATTTAATTCACATAAAGAAATTTACATTTCACATACAGAACTAAACTAAAATTTATCTTCTGTCCTTTTCTTAATATGGTAGAAAGAAAATGATGGACTAAACTTAAATTTAGTTTAGTTTGTAAACAAAGAAATCGTCGGCACTATCAAAAGAAATGTTATTTAAAAACATCATGACTGCGCCATTAATCTGCAAGCTTTTTGCAAAATAATTTATAAAGCGACTCATACAGTTAGTACTATAAAAAATGCATACCATCCATCTTCACCCATCTAACATCCATATATCAATCAAAAGTACTAAGAGACAAGCTAAGAGTTTTTACTGCAACAAGTTTACTTTTCCTATTATTGGTAATACTAGCTGCGCTCTGCGGTTTCCCCCATGTAAGTTTTGATCCCCTGGGAATATCGGGATAAAAAGTTTCCTATGTATTATTACTAATTATGAACTATCTGTGTGCCAAATTTCGTTCAAATCCGTTCAGTAGTTTGTGCGTGAAATAGTAACAAATATCTATCCATACTCGCAAACCAGCATTTAGGCTAACATTAGTAGAATGAGTCATACGTCATAAAGCCGGCCTTCCTGATAACCGATTTATCTATTTTTGAGAATTTCTAGAAAATAAGACATTTGAATTTAACAAATAACATCAAAATCCTCATACCCAATTACATTCTAGCCATGATCCAACATTTACTACTACATGGGAAGCATTAGGAAGTGTCGAAGGGTGTTTTGGGAGACTGTTTTATGTATCAATAATTTTGACGTTTGTAAAGTACTAATTATCAGCCAATTTGAACTAACTTTTGATTTTGACATATAAAGCTCTTTTTTTAATTTTAACATAAATGACATAACCTACATGTACCTACATCATTCCTTAAAATAATTTAGCAGGAAATAACTATGTAAGTAAAATTTTCCTAATGGACCCTATGAAAAGGTTCACGGTGTGAAGAACTTTACTTTCTTCATACCGTGATCAGGAATCCATCTCCATACCTAGTAGCCGTAGAAACGATGACCATTACAGGGAAACTTCACGTATTTCTTGGAAAGGGTAGGGCTTATACTAGAAGACATTAGCAACAAAATAGGTTCCGTGACCTAGAGGTCAAAATTGCTTTGTTATACTTTGTATTGCTGAGATTATGTCAATGATTATTATCATCTTGTGTATGTAAAAGCATTTTTTTATTGAATGGTCACTCATTATTTATCTTGTAGTTACGTATCAATTAAATGTTTGAAATGGAGTAGTCTTTTTATAAACGTCTTAAATAATAAAAAAAAAATGGAAGACCCAACACAGCTCGATAAGCATCAAGTTTTGAATGATGCTAATCCATACTAATATTATAAATGCGAAAGTAACTCTGTCTGTCGGTCTGTCTGTCTGTCTGTCTGTCTGTCTGTTACGCTTTCCCGCCTAAACCTCTCGACCGATTTTGATGAAATTTGGCACAAACAATCTTTAGACCCTGAGAAAGAACATAGGCTACCTTTTATCCCGGAAAAATTTGATATTCCCCAGGGAAATCTAAAAAGCGCGATATAACCTAACTCTACGCGGGCGAAGCCGCGGGCGGAAAGCTAGTAGTCTATAATATAATGACTTTCAAGGTATACATCGAGTTTCTCTGTCACCCTTTACAAGTAGATTATAATAACGAAGGCCCTTTAAATCTTAACAAACCTACGATTCCCACATCTTTCGGGGTTTCCCAAAGAAATACCTCCATAGTAATAAATACATAATATTTAAAGCATTTAGAGCCAGCTGGCCATATGTATTTAAAACTGGTATTAGACATTCATGTATGCGAATAGTAGCCATTAACATGCACCGAACATTCTCATTGTGGCTTGTGATCCGAAATCGTGACGGTAGAGGCACGGCGTAAACTATACGATATATTAATAATATACTTGGTATATTAAGAATACTTGGATTAACACAGCGACGGGAGGAACTACTTGTCTGCAGATGTTACTTTCTTAGCTCCCTGTAGATATGTAACCATATTTTATTTAATAATTTGTAAAAGTTTTAAAATAATCATATGTGCAGACGACAGCCAGGTCAAGCTACCCGAAACTGTCAAATATTTGCAATCAACCTTGAGCCTTAATGCTTCACAGATAAAGTTGGAAATCTAATATAGAAATCTGACAGATTGTAATGGTTTGATGTGCGACAGCACATGCACATGCAAGCAATGTTTTTGAGGTGTAAAAGTGTATTTTTGAAACCAATAATGTACGGAAATTAATATTGTCTATCAGCATTTAGCTAAACAGTTTACAAACCATTGTTCATTCCTAATCTTGCTTTATTTCTAATTACTGGATGGTTGCAGGTTATGTAGGTACTACAAGCTACTACAATCTTTTAGATTTCTTTATCCGGTTTTCAACTTTATCTCTAAATCATTAAGGCTCAAGGTTCATTGGGAATATCTGATAGTTTCGGATAGCTTGACCTGCTGTCGTCCGTACATATTGGACAGAGTTTAACATCTGATATAAATATAACCTCTCACCTAACCAACCACCACCCAAGGTTAGGGCAGATGCATCTTCATTATAACCACATTTCGCCAGTTTCAGCATACCGAGGCTATTGCCGCATCTATCGGGCACAAATTTAGAACATGATAACTCAATAGCACGATTGGGGCAAAACATATAAATACTTCCCCCCATCCCCCCTCTCCCATTGCCTCTATGAGTCTATGGCAGGAAAGATAGTCCCTAGTGTATGGCAGAAAAGTATAATATGTACAGGAAAAAGATTGAATTCGAATATAGAACGGGGTGACAGTAAGCCATATCTGTCATCTTGTTCTATTTTCGAATTCACATTTTTACAGGGTCTTCTATTACCATGTATCTAAATATTTATACCCAAAAAATCGCTCATCTCTCATGTCTTAGTTCCAATGACCACTGCATGCGCCGGCACAAGAAGGCGGGGCATCCCTTCCATAACCTCACCATCACCACACAATAGGCTATATCGCTCATAGAACCGGCTAGTTATAACACATTTTATTGACATTGTTTTTGGGTATTGTTAAATCTGCATTAGCATTAGCATCAAGGCTTCTAAAATCGAGTGTCGTATGCCGACTGTGCATAGGTAAGTAGTTAGTCATTTTTTGCGTGGGATTTCTTCAAATGACTTCTCCGCGAGGGCGTTTCAGACTTTTACCGACTAAAACCCAACCGCGTTCCTTCATTTGCCTGCATTTTTTTCTGTTGACTAATTTATATTTTTCTTGTTCATAAACTAAACTAAATTTAAGTTCAAAACATCTTTTTCCTTCTATTTCGTTAAGAAAAGGACAGAAGATAAATGCTAGTTTAGTCCTGTAAAATACTCTCTAGACAGTTTATACGTACTTATATAAAAACGTAACTAAAAACGTTAGGCGCAGACTAATTTAACAGGAAAACTAAACTTATATTTATCTTCCGCCAAGAGAAAGAATAAAATGCACTGAACTTAAATTTTGTTTTATTTTTTGTGAGCTTGGTTTTCGGTGCCAATGGCGCCGATTCTGTTGTTCACAAACTAAACTAATTTTAAGTTAAGTGCATTTTTTTCTTTCCATTTCGTTAAGAAAAGGATAGAAGATAACATTATAGTTTAATCCTGTCAAATTAAGATACTTCATAGACAGTTTAGACGCGATTAAAGACATGGCGCCGAAAAACACGCTAGTTTACGTCAGGAGCGCACTAATTTGACAGGTCTAAACTGACATTTTATCTTCTGTCCTTTTCTTAATGAAATAGAAAGGAAAAGTTGCACAGAACTAAAATTTAATTTAGTTTGTGAACAAGGCAATCGGGGCCAATGTCTTTCATTTATTTCCATACTAGCTTTCCGCCCGCGGCTTCGCCCGCGTGGAGTTCGGTTATATCGCGCTTTTTAGATTTCCCTCGGGAATATCTATTTTTTCCGGGATAAAAGGTAGCTTATGTCCTTTCTCTGGGTCTAAAGATTGTCTGTGTCAAATTTCATCAAAATCGGTTGAGAGGTTTAAGCGGGAAATCGTAACAAACAGACAGACAGACAGAGTTACTTTCGCATTTATAATATTAGTATGGATAGATGTGGTTATGTTAGCTTGTGTTATGAGAGCATTGTCTCCATTAAGTTAGATTCCATCCCCTCTATCTCGGTTAGAACTGGCTTGTAGCAAAAAAAAAGAAAACAAAGAAAATATGCAGAAATCTTGTGATTTATGCAAATTTCCTTCGTATTTTCTTAAAATAATTTAAGTTTCTACCACTATAGAACCACTATTTAAATTACTTAGACTTAAAAGGTCGTCCATTTAAGATTATTTTCATCAGAAAAACTGCACTCTAAGACATTGCACATAAGAGTCATTCAACTGGGATTATTTTAATTTTTTGCTATGCAGAACAACATTCTCAATTTGGCGGGATAGTGATTTTCTTAAGAATAATGTCGCCAACTTAAAACCTTCCATAAACAAACGGATCTGAACTTAATCTCAGTAACATATAGTTCATGAAACTGCAGCTTTATTTTTGCTTCTTTAAAAGGGCACACTCGATACTGGTCGGAGCTAGATTGTCCTGCCCCGAGCACTTCTCATTCCATCTTTGAAATAACAACTTTAGCGCTCTGAATTATAGTTCATATTTCTTTGTCACACTTCATCATCCAGTACAGTATCAGGCAGGGTAAACAAAGAACAATTATGAGTCCTATAAAGGTGGTTTAAGGTAGTTTTTTGAATGGGGTTGTTGATGGTATGGTTTTGATGAGACTGGAACGCTGACGTCAATTAGCATTTTCGAGAGACGGGTCTATGGTATAAACATAAAATCTGTTTGTCCGTCATAATGGTATTCATGTGAAGTCTGTATGAACTGAGCGACCAGTCTATTGTATGGGTTCTATTGTAATGTATAATTTGATTTTGGGACAATAGAAGGTGATGGACTCAACTTCTCTTTGTATGCTTTTGTTTCATTTGATTACCGTGAGTGCAATAGTTATTCATTGCTTCGATTAGTGAGCGGTGGGTATTTATAATCTCTTGGTTCCGTTGTCGAACAAGAAACGGTTTCGTAAGGCACGTTATTCACACGCATGAGTCGAGGCAGCGTCAAAGCACAAGCGGTGAAGTGGGGCGCTGCCTTCTACCTTCTCTGAAGGAAATGGGAGTGCGCTCACATATCTCGACTTTAGAAGCATTAGGTCGCAAGACCTATAGTCCCTGATGAATGGCGCCGCACAACTAAAACCATCACTCACCGTGATGCATAATGATGATCACGACCACTCTGGCAAGAGTGTACCGACTAAGTAGAACAGTCGCGGCACGAGAAGGTTTTTGTTTTTCAGGCGAACGCGTATTTACATAGTTAGAATGTATGACCTACCTCGACTCGACATAGAGACAAACCTCGACTTACCAGTGAACGACGCGTCTAATCGAGCCAAACATTTAGCAATACATTAAAGACTAAAGTCGATTATCATCTCAGTAGTCCAACAAAACTGCGAAAAATTGATATTTTTAGACTTCTGGAAAAAAGAGTTTTTATTCAATTATCTACCGACTACTGGGTCAACAGCCGATGGTAACGCATTGACTTGAAATAATTGCTTATTTTATTTTATCGTCATCATATCTGCAGGGTTTTACTAGCAAAATTTAACGCTGTATTTTATTGCTTTAGTTTACTTATTGAAAAACTTCAGTCTTCACAAGTCCTCAGCGGAACATAAAACGTAAACTTATCCCTGTTGCACTACTAAGTTACTTTAAATTGAACATTGTAGTCACCATTATGTATACCATTTTACTATGGCCCGTTAACTTAAAGCCTATACTTTAAACTAAGTTACTCAAGACATTTATAACTTAAACTTGAAAGGCAGTAAACAGCTGTGATTATTATTTTGTTTGTAACATTTGAAAACTTATTTTAATTGGTTTTGAAGAAAAATTATACGCGTTATGATGCTTAAATCCTTCTTCCACAATGGATGTCATCCTGGTGTGTAGCAACGTATAGTCATCATCATCATCTCAGCGTTAATCCCAGTCGCATTCGAGGCTTTTTCAGCTTTGGAGTCTGGGGTCCGCTTTACCAGCCTAACTGCTAATTTTGGCTAAACTATAGACATAAGTATTTTTATTTACTAGGCTTTGTATATCCGGACCTGATCTTTTCGAAGACATTATATCTGCAGTCACTCCGCTTGATGTTCATCCTGCAAATGAACATGTTATACAATTTCAAAACAATCTGTTCTTCCTTCATCTCAACGGTTTTATCGACATTGTCCGGATCTTGACCATTGCAATACGCAACTCATCTAGCCTTAGTTTTTCCGTTGCCCAACTTAACACATAATTTAATTATATTCTCTTCTTTCTTCCAGGTTTTACGGGAACACAATGTGAGGTGGAGATAGATGAATGCGCCAACAACCCCTGTCTTAACGGAGGGATATGCCACGACATGATCAACGCGTTTAGGTGTTCCTGTGTGATAGGGTATGTCAACATGTCTACTTATATCATTTACGTTTAAATATTTAGTTTAATTATAACTTCAATGCTTCATCTATGACCTTTTGGAGAAGCTACACCACATTTTCACTCATTTACGATCACCAAACCAGCGCCAATACATGTGACCATTTTGAAGCCACAATTCCGTGCATATGATGACTACCGCTGCGTATTTAAGTGAAACAAATAGGGATTCGTTTTAGGGTCGATTGATAATTTACGCTGTAAGCGAAAGTGGTCCTTATGGTCATCAGATATAGGTCAACACAGTGAACACAATTGGACTCTTGATCATTTAAATTGCAGTTGCCATTTTTTTGCAAAAATATCAACTGTAATTTTGAAGTATTCTATAATGGCGTCGATTCTTTTGTTCAGAAACTAAACTAATTTTAAGTTAAGTGCATCTTTTTCTTCCCATTTCAGTAAGAAAAGGATAGAAGATAACATTTTAGTTTTATCCTGTCAAAATAAGATACCCCATAGACAGTTTAGACGCGATTATAAACATGGCGACCAAAAACATATCAATTTACGTCAGGAGTGGACTAATTTGACAGGTCTAAAACTAATATTTTATCTTCTGTCCTTTTCTTAATGAAATTCTATTTCATTAGAAAAAGATGAGCTGAACTTAAAAAATCTTATCTAATATCCCCTTTACCCTTTCAGGTTTACTGGTGCTCGTTGTCAAGTGAATATAGATGACTGTGCATCGAGTCCTTGCCGTAATGGAGGGACCTGCCATGATTCTGTTGCTGGATACACCTGCGAATGCCCACCTGGATATACTGGTAAGATTTTATCTCCTACCTTTTTTATAATTATAAACTAGTGCTTCCCCGCAATCCCGCCTGATGGTAAGCAGTGATGCAATCGTTGATGATAAAGTAGCGCTAGTTTATTAAGAGTCTCTTCACATAGACATAATTTTACATTAGAGATTGAATTTTGACATCATCAATCTACTGGCCATTCTTTTGATAGTTGCTCTTTCCTTAATTCAGAGATTATCACTTATCACTCAATGATCTGAAAAAAATCATTGTTTGGCTTCTTCCATGTTTCTCATCATGTCTTTAAACCCACAGGAATGTCATGTGAGACGAACATCAACGACTGTTTATCAGCGCCATGTCATCGTGGCGAGTGTATCGACGGAGACAACAGCTTCACCTGCAACTGTCATCCAGGATACACCGGCAGGGTCTGTCAGACCCAGATCAACGAGTGCGAGTCCAACCCCTGCCAGTTTGGAGGTAAACTTTAGTACTAACATATAGGCTTCGATTTCGTAACAATACCTATAAGTTCAAATCCGATTACTCGACTTTCCATCATCAAACTATGAACGAATACCTTTCGTATAGAACGTGGATCCATGCGAGACAGAATGGGTTTTTTATTGTTTCTCTAATTAGCATTCAACCGGTTAAATACGGTTTGAATTCATTTATTTCCAAAGACTACAAATCACTTTACAGAAATAAATACTTAATATAACTAAATTAGGTACATTTTTGTAGTCCAGGAGTAGCAAGAGCTTACAATGTTAACATTTTGGTAATAATATTGTATAGTAAGAAGGTAGTTTCTAAAAGTTTTGTGATATCGCGCTCGCCGTACGCTGTAAATAACAATATAATGCCTAAAAAAATTGTCCCAGTATCTTCGGGCCATTAAAATGTTGACTTCTGAACAATAATACCTAAAATTAAAGCTGTTACTGATGGAGATTTCTTTACAAACTAAACTTAATTTAAGTTCAGCGTACCTTATTCTTCCTATTTCATTAAGAAAAGGACAGAAGATTTATATTAGTCTTGACGTAAATTGACGTAAGTATTTTTAGTCGCCATGTTTTAATCGCGTTTAAAATGTCTATGGACTGGGGGTTTTGGCGGGAATGTCAAGATGAGTGTCACGCTCATTTTTTCATTGGACTTTTAAAATTATTTATAGTGTCGTTTACTAAATAAAAACGCGTGATTTATGTAGTAAAAAGTGCATTCAGGGAATAATTCAAAAAGAACAGTGAAATATTGCAGCATAGTGGCCGCATCATGTCTTTACCCTAAACCGCTCCTTATCGTCCAAACGCGGGAAACGAAAGGAGTTAGATTAGTTAGGATAAGTTTAGGATAAGCTAGGATATGTTAGGATTAATTAGGATAAGTTAGGATAGAAGTTTACTCAAGAATATATTTACTGAAGACTAGGCTGTATGGCGTACTATGCCTTTGCCTTTTCCGTTCAGAAGAAGCTTTAATTTTACGTATTATTTTTCAGAAGCCCATTGCCTGAGGATCCAGGGACTTTTTTTTGGGCATTATATTGTTTGTTAAGCGGTTGAATGCAAATTAGAGAAACAATTAAAAACCCATTCTGTCTCGCGTGGATCCACGTTCCATTCACGGTTAAATATAACAGTTTGATGATAGAACGTCGGGTAATCATAAGAATTTGAACTTATATCGTTTAGCAATGTACAGACATTTAGGAAGCATGTCCATTACCTAATGGTCATTCCTTCTCTGAATGAGAAGAGGCTTTTGAGGACGAGTGTGACGTCATCATTGAATGAAGCATTGATGAGTCTACAGTGATTGCATTAACATTTTATTCACGTTTTTCTTAAGCTCGGAGTGATGCTTTCAAGTGATTCATCGTGATGAATGTGTAGTATATTAGTGCTTGTCACGCCACAATCGATGTGTCACGCTATATTTAAGACAACTAAAGAGATTGTAGTTTTATGCATTCTGATCTGTAATACCCTACTTTAAAATACATACGTTCCATTTGTTTAAATCAAAAGTCATCTAAGTATTCGAATTAGGCTGAGAATCAGCAGTTTTTGAACGTCAATATTACATAAGACAGACCGCCCAAATATACAGTATGTTAAATAACAGAGGGCGTTCCCTTAAACTCGTTAATATATATCATTAATAGATTAAAATAAAAATATCAGCATAGAAAAATAAGCATAAAAAATCCGAATAAAAAAAAATTCTAATTGGAAATAAATTTGAAACCTCCTGTTTTAAATCAAAATAGTAGTCATCATGTATAAATAAATTGCGACGTTGCCGTCTTTCATGTTCGCGTGTACAGTGTGTTTCTTTTACATGTCAATTTAAAATTTTTATTGAATATTTTCATATTGAAAAAAATTTAAAACATTTTGTTTTCGAATGGAAATATTTTTTTTTTTTGCATGTATGTATGCTATACTATTTCGGGTTAACGGGAACGCCCTCTGTTAGTTAACATACTGTATATATAATAGAATGTATTTAGATCAAATTTAAACCACCAAAATTATTATTGAATTTTGCAGACATATTGTTATTGTAAACATTTTAATTTTTAATGTCTGGACTTGAAAAAAGATGATAATCCCCGAGTTTGTTTCGGCTATTCAGAGGTAGTTAGTTAGGAAATGCCGGCTCCAGCTAGTTTAAAAAAAATATGACCCGTAAAAGTAATCAGTGATCCTACTTGCATAATAAACGATTCCATTTCATTGCCTTTAACCATGATATAAATGCAGTTCTTTATATAAAACTAGTTTACGCCCGCGGCTTCACCCGCGTGGAATTCGGTTAGGTATATCGCGCTTTTTAGATTTACTTCGGGAATATCAAATTTTTCCGTGATAAAAAGTACCCTATTATTTAATCCGGACTTCTACCTTTACGTCTGTAATATTTCAAAGCAATCGGTTCAGTAGTTACGGCGTGAAAGCGGAACAAACAAATACTTCTGATTTATAATATTAGTAAGAATGACAGTTTAGTGCGGTACTAAGTTGTCACTTTTGTATTAAGAACTTTAATTTAACCTAAATAAAGTTCGAAATACAAATATTGACTTATAGGTTAAGTTTGGAACTAATTTTAGACCTCGTTGTGCAATAAGCGGGACTGTGTCTACATTACAAGATATTAGTACCCTAACATCTTCCGATCTTCTCCAGGCCACTGCGAGGACTTGATAGGTGGCTACCAGTGCCGCTGCAAGCCTGGAACTTCGGGCCGCAACTGTGAGATAAACGTCAACGAATGCTACTCCAACCCTTGCAGGAATGGAGCCACTTGCATCGATGGTATCAATAGGTAAGAAAGAATACTCAATACTTTTACTGCTTTCCACATGTATTCTTAGATGGTAATACTTACTTAAAATTAGTTCATGTGGACCCTGTCGGGCACAAGAAAATAAGTGTGTTGTAACATCACTATTTAGTAAGATGTACTGAAGTCACATCACTATATGCATGTCGGCTTCATTCTCTTTGTAACTGTGTGGACGACAACTTGTAGGTACTTCTGAATATAGTAAACGATATTATAAATTGATCATAAGTCTTTAATTCAATCATATAAGATCATAACAAAGTGAAGTTAGGAGAGAGGAAGCACTTTTTTCGAACTTTATTACGTTGCTTGCTAACACTATGTTACAATTATTTTTAAGACAGTTCTTAGGTGTGTAAGTTACAATTTTAGTACAATAATTAAAGATAATAAATATGAATAAACTTTACATCTATGTGCGTGTTCGCGCGTGCGTGTGTGAGGCTATGAATGAATCGTACTTTTATTTTAAGCACTAATGTTCCTTTCTTTCTATTTTATCGTAAGCATCACAATATGGCTAAAAGTTGGCAAGGAATTTGAGATAATTTTCAAGTACTGGCACTAAAAATTGAATGTCATAGTAAATAAAGTTCAAATTCAACAGCAGACAAAAAAAAAATTAGGACGTTTTTGTTCCAAATGGTTACTCAAAAATCACCTTTGAATACATTTTACTTAAGTAGATAATTGATTAAGTAACGATGAACTGTAAATTTCTAAGATTATATACAGCTATAGCATTGAGCTTTATACTTTTTGCACTGCACTTAAAAAAATTACCATATCCACTACTACTAGTAATCGATAAATTACCATATCCACTACTATTAGTAATCGATAAATTACTATATCCACTACTATTAGTAATGGATATGGTATTTTTTTTTTGTTAAGAGTACCTACAGCATGCAAGGTGACTATTCTTTTTCTAAATTCGTGTTGACAATCATACCATCCAACTTCTTTACAACTTATCTTATGTACCAATCTCCATAATTTTAATGCTTCTTTATTTTCTTTACATGCAGCAATACTTATTTTGAGTAAGTTTCCAAATCATTTAGTAGAATTAAACGCATGGTATTTAAAGAGTTCCTTGGCTTACATTAAAAAAAAAAAAAACTATTTTTCTTCAGTCATATAACTGAGGTTCAGTAGTTTTTTTTTCATCTGGCTGATGCATGTAATCAAAATAAATCTTTAAAATATTTGAAAATTAAAATTATATACTTACATACGTTACTTTTTGTTTACGCGAAACCTGAATACAGTTTGTTTAGAATAAGCAACTGAATCGATTCCAATCATTTTTACAGCATGTTATATTTTTTCCCAAATATATTTAGAAATTGTTGCAGTGTGGTTACCGAGCGGTTACAATAGATCATAGTACTTGCGCGCGCGCCACAGCTGACGCCAGAGGTCAACGCACCGCGCTCGCCCGCCCGTGCGGAGATTTGACCATATTTTAGTTAGGACAATGAAGTAGAATAGCAAGCTCATAACTTTGTGGTTTTTCACTATATCTTTTTGAAATCGTGTTCATAGTATTTTTACTTAAAATATTGGTTATTTCGGGTATCGCCTAAACAAAAAAATATGTTATACAATATGTAAAGAAAACCCTGTCCGACCCATAAGGATAATAAAGGTTAGGTAATCACTTGACCACATATAATATAAAATTTTACATAATCATCATAGTAACAATACTAATGAATTTTGAAATAATCCTTTTTTCCCGGGAATTAATTCCAATTTCCCCGAAATTTGGTAATTTAAAAAAAAAAATTACAGCACCGGTATTATTATAAGCGAATAGCGACGCGACCACGTAACAGGTGCCGCGAGCCCTGCCCCCCGCCGCCCGCCGAAGGGGTTGCGTACCGCACATGTATTAAGTTACCTCTTTTTGCGAAATAATGTTTATTTTTTTAGGGGGATTTTTTTTTTAAGTTTAGCCTGTCTTTGTGGGCATTAGTAGAATCAGTTATCCATACCTAACAATACTTTCACGGATCGGACAGGGTTTTCTTTACATATTGTATATATTTTATTTTGCTATGCATCCTCGTCATTAAAATACCCTAAAGCTACATTTAGCAACATGAGAGACATCAACTAACATCGCCCTGGTCTCCTCAGGTATACTTGCGAGTGCATCCCTGGCTTCACGGGCCAGCACTGCGAGACGAACATCAACGAATGCCTGTCGAACCCCTGCGCCAACGGCGGCAAGTGCGTGGACAGGATCAACGGATTCCGGTGTGAATGCCCTAGAGGATATTATGACGCTAGGTACGGATGGTAGCAGGGTAACGGATGCCCTGACTTTAAGGGTTATGGGATTAGTTTTATCGACATGCTGGAAGAACTGGATACAGGCGTCTCATTTCCATTGGGCACTCTGGGAACTACCCAGGGCCCCGTGATCTTCGGGGCTACAGTCTACTCTCATAAAATTTCATTCTTGCAGCCCCGTTCCATTCTACGCACTGTTAGGATTCAGTGACTGGATAAGTAATTTGCAGTGCTATTTACAAAAAAAATAGAGCCGAAAATTTGTGAAATGACAATAGTATGTTTCTATTATTGTCTCTTCCATCCACACACGGTCCCGTGGTCCTTACCGCCCAGGCCCTTCAATAGGTTAAAGACCCTGACTATCCAGTCACGGCCGGCTGCTCCAAGTGTTAAAAGAACTTCTCAGGAAGACACTAGCAATATCACAACCCTATTTTCAAACTATGGGTTAACTAATCAGAAGATCATTTATAGGTATACTAGCGGCCGCCAGCGACTTCGTTCGCGTAGTTTAGTAATGCTCCGCTCCTATTGGTCGCAGCGTGATGTTATATAGCCTAAAGCCTTCCTGGATTAATGGGCTATCCAACGCAAAAAGAATTTTTCAAATCGGACTAGTAGTTCCCGAGATTAGCGCGAACAAACAAACAAACTCTTCAGCTTTATATATTAGTATAGATTGCGAATCAGCAATCAAAACTATGTAGCCCTGGTAGTTTTCTAGATTTCTCGTCTAAGTTTACATAATCAGCCCATGTTCCCAATCCTGGGACATGGCCTTCACTTGGTGAGAGGGAGTGGGCCGTAATCTACCACGCGGGGTTGGTAAATGTCACATGTCTTCGAAGTTTTGGCTCTAGAACATGCAGGTTTCCATCCATTATTTTTCATAACCGTTTTGATAGCAGTGGTGATGAAATAATTTACACAAAAAACGCCCGATGGGGCTCAAACCTACGACCTATAAGACGCTCTAAGTTTAGTTCTTTACCTTCAGTTTCACACACGTCTGATACTCATGAGATGTTTCCTTTACAGATGCCTATCAGATGTGAACGAATGCGCTTCGAACCCTTGCATCAACGGCGGCTCCTGTGAAGATGGAGTCAACCAGTTCATCTGCCATTGTCTGCCAGGATATGGAGGTAAGTGTTGATCGTACAATAGATAACTCTGTCGGTATCTTTGTAGAAGAATAGCAGCTGAAAAAAGCACTTTAAAACACGAGCAATGAGGCTTCTGAACGAACATTCTCTTGAGTTTTCTCGATCTTATGCTTCTAAGGTCAGTAGGCCTAGTATGAGTTTTCATTAAGAGACTCGATCGTCGATATCGAGCACGTTTGACTCATCGATTGGCCCGCTTCAAGGTTGTAAGAACTCTCAACCAATGAGAGCGCTAAACGCATTCGATATCGACGATCGAGTCTCGTAATGAAAACTCGTACTAGGCATACTGAATGCGAATTCAAAACTTTACCGTAGAAGCATTAGGTCATATGTATGCTTCTAATATCGAGTTTTGAATTCGTACATACAATATGTAAAGAAAACCCTGTCCGATCCGTGAAGGTATTGTTAGGTATCGATAACTGATTCTACTAAAGCCCACAAAGACAGGCTAAACTTAAAAAAAAACCTCTAAAAAAATAAATATATTTTCGCAAAAAGAGGTAACTTAATACATGTGCGGTAAGCAACACCCTTCCGCGGGCGGCGGGGGGCAGGGCACGCGGCACCTGTGACGTGGTCGCGTCGCTATTCGCTTATAATAATACCGGTGTTGTCACATTTTTAAAAATTACCAAATTTCGGGGAAATTGGAATTAATTCCCGGGAAAAAAAGGATTATTTCAAAATTCATTATTATTGTTACTATGATGATTATGTAAAATTTCATATTTTATTTGGTCAAGTGTTTACCTAACCTTTATTATCCTTATGGGTCGGACAGGGTTTTCTTTACATATTGTATAAGTAAATTATCATTGGTTTTCAATAGACATATTTTGCACACTTTGAAGTTATGCCCCGATGAGATAGTCTGTTCCAAATATTTCAAACTGATGTATAGTTGTTTTTTTTTTTAAAAATAATAATAATAAACTAGTGCTTGACCGCAATCCCCCTGACGGTAAGCAGTGATGCAATCGTTGCTGGTAAAGCGCGCTAGTTTACTATTCACTCAAGAAAAATTGAGTGAATAGGAAGGAAGACGGCAGTTGAGCGAGGTGATGCAATGTTAAACCCAACAACACGACCAAACTCCCAACACAACAACGTTTGGCGCATCCGGCTTCACCAGACATTTTTTTTTTTAAATGATTATAAACTAGTGCTTGACTGCAATCCCGCCTGATGGCAAGCAGTGATGCAATCGTTGAGTGTAAAGCGCACTAGTTTATTAAGCCTAATCACTTAAAAAACTTAGGAATAGGAAGGATGACGGCAGTTGAGCGAGGAGATGCAATGTTAAACCCAAGACCAACACGACCAAACGATGCTGCGCTAGAGGGAGATTGATCTGGAGATTCTCCACGACCAAACTCCCGAGACAACATCATTTGGCGCATCGTACCCGCCACACATCGCAACACAACTACTCAGACCCGTCCTTCGTACGGCTTCACCAGACATCATGCCGGAACACGGCGAATCGTTGGCGGCAAGACTTTGTCTGGTGGGTGGTAACCCTAACCTCTGCCGGCAGCCGATGTTATGGCCTACATACCGTAAAACCACGAGGGCGGCTAGTCTTTTATAAAAGTGTCGAATAAAGTTGTACTCATAAAGATGTTTTTTTACTGTGTTTCGAAACATTGATTCTAAATCATGCTCTATGTTTCAGGTCAACGCTGTGAGCGGGACATTGACGAATGCAGTTCCAACCCGTGTCAGCACGGAGGAACGTGTCATGATAGGCTTAATGCCTACAAATGTGACTGTGTACTTGGGTTTACTGGTAAGTTATCCATTTTAATAGGTAATTATATAATATGTATGTACTAGCTTATAGCCCGCGGCTTCGTCCGCGTGGATTTCGGTTATATCGCGCTTTTTAGATTTCCCTCGGGAATATCAAAATACCCTATTATTTAATACGGACTTCTAACTTTACGTCTGCAAAATTTTAAAGCAATCGGTTCAGTAGTTACGGCGTGAAAGCGGAACAAAGAAACTCACTCTCCGATTTATAATAGTAAAGATTACTAATGACCCACACGTGCTTTGCACGGTTGCAAATACACTGCCGAAAAAGATTAATGCTGTACCTATTGGTTAAAATCGCTTCGAAAATTAGCCATTGTTTATCGTAGAAAGTAAATGACACAAAATGTTAGTGTGCGATATTCATAAGACATATGTTTATCGTCTAAGGAATACAGAAAACTCCGAGATGGTATATACCATCGCGAAGTTTACTTTTGTTTCAGATGTCAGATGTAACATTGCATCACCTCGCTCAACTGCCGTCATCCTTCCTATTCCTAAGTTTTTTAAGTGAATAGGCTTAATAAACTAGTGCGCTTTACACTCAACGATTGCATCACTGCTTACCATCAGGCGGGATTGCAGTGAAGCACTAGTTTATAATTATTAAAAAAAAAAAAAGTTTAGACCTGTCAAATTAGTGCGCTCCTGACGTAAACTGGCGTATTTTTGGTCGCCATGTTTATAATCGTGTCGAAACTGTCTATGGAGTATCTTAATTTGACAGGATTAAACTAAAATGTTGTCTTCTATCCTTTTCTTATCGAAATGGAAAGAAAAAGATGCACTTAACTTAAAATTAGTTTAGTTTGTGAACAACAGAATCGGCGTCTTTGTATCATCATCATCAACCTTTTTTTATCGTCCCACTGCTGGGCACAGGTCTCCTCTCATACAGAGAAGGATTGAGCGTAATCACCACGCTTGCTCAATGCGGGTTGGCGATTTCAGACTTCAAAGTCCAGGTTTCCTGAAGATGCTTTCCTTCACCTTCAGTCATTGGTGTCCAATATACAATATGTAAAGAAAACCCTGTCCGATCCGTGAAGGTATTGTTAGGTATCGATAACTGATTCTACTAATGCCTACAAAGCCGGGCTAAACTTAAAAAAAATCCCTCCAAAAAAATAAATATTATTTCTCAAAAAGAGGTAACTTAAAACATGTGCGGTAGGCCATCCAGGCGCGGGGAAGAGGGGCAGGGCACGCGGCACGCGGTCGCATCGCTATTCGCTCAGAATTATACCGTCAAAAATAATGTGGTCACTTTTTAAAAATTACCAAATTTTGGGGAAGATGGAATTAATTCGCGGGAAAAAAAGATAATTTCAAAATTCACTAGTATTGTTACTATGATGATAATGTAAAATTTCATATGTTATTTGGTCATATGTTTACCTAACCTTTACTATCCTTACGGTTCGGACAGGGTTTTCTTAACATATTGTATACTTAGAACACACACACACACACATTGTATACCTAAACATATTTCTTGTTTCCCAGGTGTAAATTGCGAGACGAACATCGACGACTGCGCCGGCAACCCGTGCCTGCACGGCGGCTCGTGCATCGACCTCGTCAACGGTTACCGCTGCGTGTGCGCACCGCCGCACTCCGGGAGGAACTGCGAAAACACCCTGGATCCTTGTACTCCTAACCAGTGAGTAACGCCATCATCATGATGATCATGATAATGCTAGATTAAAAGTAAAGAAAAGAAAGAAAAAACGTTTTTTGCGGTAAACATGACGCGAAAATTTACAAAATTTAAAATAAGAAATAGTTGAGGGAAACATGTGACACATCCACGCAAAACGGCTGTCGCTCAGCATTATGCTGCGACCCTATGGAAAACTGATTTGTTCAATGAACGGCTTTCAAGGAGATGTCTTGAACCTGTTGGCACTGCTATCGGCCAATATGAAGACTTAGAATTTAGCCTTTTCTCAAGGTGAGATTCTACCTCAACTCTTGATCAATGGCCTCTGTGGAAAATATACCACAATTTTGCCAATAACACCTATAACAAATTATAGAAATTCTATAAATTATAAAATTTTGATTTCACAATAATGGAGAGTATCGCCAATGACAGTTGAAAAAGAGGGAACATTGAAATATCGCAGCATAGTGGCCACATCATGACTTTGCCTCAAACCTCCCTCGTAAGACGGTTCACGCGGCCGTCTTTTTCGACATGAATAATTCATTACGTGACATTGGCTAAATGCACAAACCGTGCGAAGCCAAAAAAGAAAGAAGAAAGAAGTTTTTTATTTTTTATATTTTGAATTGCAACTATGTATAGTGATTCTACACCAGCTGTCATCTTTAATGCTTAAGGATAGCAAAAGGGCAATTAAGATGAAGAATATTACATATTGTATGATTACTTCATAGAATCCTTCCTTTTCCTCCTGCAGATGTCGCCATGGTGGTCGCTGCGTAGCCGAAGCATCATACGCAGAGTTCACTTGCCAATGTCCCGTGGGCTGGACGGGCGCGCTCTGCGAACGAGATGTAGACGAATGTGCAGTCACCGCCCCGTGTCATAACGAAGCTACTTGCATCAACACTGAGGGCTCTTACGCCTGTTTGTGTGCGAGAGGGTACGAGGGGAAGGACTGTGCGATAAATACTGATGATTGTGCTTCATGTGAGTATACTGACTTACTAAATAGCATAAACCAAAAGCCTTTATTCATAAACGTTACATCTGGAGTCGTTTATTATACGGACCTTGTAGAAACTAGAACCAATTTCCGTGCGTTCAGGCGCTTTTGCCATACCTATTATTGGAATCAATTGTAACAGCACATACCTACTTAGGACCCATTAACTTAATCAAATTTTATTCCGTGGTGCTTGGCAATCTGGGCTTCTCCCAGTTGCAATAATGTCCCTTTGTGCCGATTGGCCTAGTTCTGTTCTGTCTCCTGCTTGTTATGGAGGGAAGTGGAAAAAATATCTTTTTTCTTACTCCTCCGCTATTCTTTTCTGATTAATTTCGTTGCGGGACCCAAGACAGTTGAATCGTTTCTCCGGGACTCGTCGAACTTTGCTCGACGTTTTTCTGGCGGTCTCCACTGTTGATTCTGGCTTTCAGGAGTTGCAGTGGGTGGGATAAAGTGTGGCGGGTATTGTCCCAAAAAAAAAAGCGTTGCTTAAAGTCAACTAGTGATTAGCGTTCGATCCCCGGCCAGGTCATGATGGAAGACGATCTTTTCCTGATTGGCCTGGGTCTTGGATGTTTATCTATATATGTATCTATTATAAATATAGTATCGTTGATTTAGTATCCCATAACACAAGTCTCGAACTTACTTTGGGGCTAGCTCAATCTGTGTGATTTGTCCATATATATTTATTTATTTACTGTTTAGCCATGCATTTTTGACGTTTAAGCCATAGTTTAGAGTGTAAATGTGGTGCTGCTCCTTAAAGGATGGACACTTAGTAACATATGCTGTGCGTCTTGTCAGCTGCATGTTACAGGAACTGAGGGACTCTTGTGATGATGCCTAGCACGTAGCCGAATTCTGGGCTCTTCTTTTTCTTAGTGTTACGTTAGCAGTCTTAATGGCTGCCATTGTATACAATATGTAAAGAAAACCCTGTCCAATTCATTCGTTATTTCTAAAAAGCGAGGTAACTTAATACATGGGCGGTAGGCAACACGGTAGGTATACATGCGAGGGCGAAGGGAGACAGGGCACACGGCACGTGGTCGCATCACTCAAATAATACTGTCTAAAATGGAGTTAAAAAATACCAAATTTTGGGCAAGTTGGAATTAATTCGCGGAAAAAAAAAATTCAAAATTCATTAGTATTGTTACTATGATTATTACGTAAAATTTTATATAACATTTGGTCATGTGTTTACCTAACCTTTATTATCCTTATGGGTCGGACGGGGTTTTCTTTACATATTGTTTATATATATAGAAATTGTAATAATAACATTCCCTTTTAACACCCAGTCCCATGTCAAAACGGCGCTACATGTTTGGATTCGATCGGCGACTACAACTGCGTGTGTGCGAGCGGGTTCGCTGGCAAACACTGTGAGGTGGACATCGACGAATGTCAGTCCAGACCCTGCATGAATGGAGCTACTTGCAATCAGGTATATACACTCACTGTTCATTAAAAGAAAAACGCGTTATTTTATATAATTACTAGCGACCCGCCCACGGTGCAATTCTGATACTAAATACATTACAAAAAAACTATTAACGTTGTATAAAAAACATAGCGGCCCGCCGCCCAACCGGCTGGTACCGCCGCAAATGCGACGCCCTACAATTTTTAAATTTGTAATATCTTCGAAACTATTTATTTAAATCATGTGCTGTAAAGGGCGATATAGATTTATATTTAAAAAAAAATTCGGGGTGGATTACCCTTAACATTTAGGGGGATAAAAAATACATGTAGTCCGATTCTCAGACCTACCCAATATGCACACAAAACTTCATGAGAATCGGGAAAGCCGTTTCGGAGGAGTTTAACCACAAACACCTCGACACGAGAATTTTATATATTAGAAGATAAACTAGTGCTTGACTGCAATCCTGCCTGATGATAAGCAGTGATGCAATTGTTGATAGTAAAGAGCGCTAGTTTGTTAAAATCCTATCCTATATATAAAAAAAAAAAAGGGTGAATTGGGAGGAAGACGACAGTTGACCGAGGTGATACAACGTTAAACTCAACAACAAGACTAACGATGCTACGCCAGAGGGAGATTGATCTGGAGACCCTCCACTACCAAACTCCCGACACAACAGCATTTGGCATCGTACCCGGCACACATCGCAACACAACTGCTCAGACCCGTCCTCCGTACGGCTTCACCAGACATCAAGCTGGAATACGACGAATCGCTTGGCGGCAAGACTGTCTGGTGGGTTACTTCTGCCGTCAGCCGATGTTATGGCTTACCACCGTGAAACTAACTTAACGTAACTTATTTAAAGTCGTTTAAAGATGTGAACTTATGATATCTAAATACTATTATAATGACACTCTAAAATATTCGATGTCACATTCAATAAATATTTTTCTCATCTTCATTCCAGTACGTGGCATCTTACACCTGCACCTGTCCCCTTGGCTTCTCTGGCATCAACTGCCAAACCAATGACGAGGACTGTACAGAATCCAGCTGCATGAACGGAGGCACCTGCATCGATGGCATCAACTCCTATAATTGCTCGTGTCCACCTGGGTAAGTGTCCATTGTCACCATTTTAGCCTACTAGTATAAGTACTAGCCACTCTGTATAAGTAGGTTAGGTTCCAATGTTACTGGATAGTTTTGATCGTTTAAATATCTGCGTTCTATCTCAATGCAATACTTATACATGTATATATTTTAAAAATTAGCAGTCTAGGTACTCTAATTTATAATAACTGTATTAGCACTGGTTGGCTTCTGTTATTGTTTGTTTATTCTTCTCTTAGTTTTAATTTCTGGTTCTTCAAAGCCTGTTCCAATAGACTTGAATTCTCATGCTTTGTGGGCAGCAAAGGATCACAAAACTCAATTGATTATTTCAGTAGACAAATATTGTAGGTAGTATACTCTGTTCGTTAGTTTTAACGTTTTTTGACAGCTGTCAGTTTAGAACATTTTTTTTTTGTAGTGTGGCACTAGTTATGACTTTGTGCCAATTTCAAGTAAAATAAAAATCTTCAAAAGTTCTTCTTTCTTTCTCTTATGGCTTCGCACGGTTTGTGCATTTAGCTAATGTCACGTAATGGATTATTCATGTCGAAAAAGACGGCCGCGTGAACCGAACACTAGGAGGAAGATTTGGTACAAAGCCATAATGTGGTTACTATGCTACAATATTTCACTGTTCTATAAGAATTATTCACTGAATGCACTTTTTACTACATAAATCACGCGTGTTTATTTAGTAAACGACACTATAAATAATTTAAAAGTCCAATGAAAAATGAGCGTGGCACTCATCTTAGCTTCCCGCCAAAAACCCAGTTTAGAACATAATTAATCTAAATTACGTAAAAGTTGAGACATCAAAATGCTTAATAAAAGAAATATTTAGATAAATTGCCTTTTAGTCTGAAATCGCCAACCCCCATTGAGCAATTGTGGAAATTACGCTCAATCCTTCTCTTAATGAGAGGAGGCCAGTGCCCAGCAGTGGGACGATAAAAAAAAGGTTGATGATGATGTTAATGATGAATTTGCCTTATCTTTTTCAATGGGGATGTTTCCTGGGTAAAAAAAAATGATTCTATTTAGTCCGTCATTCAGATTATAGAAAAATATTGGATACGTACCTAGATTTTGTTTTATCAAATCAATAAAAATTGACAAATATAAAAGGCATCAAAGATCAGGAGTGGTGGCTGGTGACGTCACTGGTCGTTAAAAAGTGTAGCGTGCAGTGACGTCACACGAGTTTTCAACGCGCTGTGTCGTCTTCATTTTTTGTTTATATCAAAAAAGAAAAAATACGTGTCTTGTATTTTTTGGAAATCTGTCTGACGGACTAATTAGTTTTTTTTAGTCAAATACCATTGATATAATATTAAACTAAGGTAGATAAGTCACTAGCGCATTGAACTTGAAGCGAACAAAAGATTATAATTTTAATCTCTTGCCTTAGTCACTCTCGATACACTCGTAAAAACAAACGACAAACACTAACAGCGCAAACGACAAACACTAGCCATCTTTTTCTTCTCTATGCTTTAGATTGCGCCCCATCTCACTCACACTGTACCAATGTGTGAAATGTACGCAGAATAAAAAAATTGCATGTGTGTGCTGCTGCTCCGATCGGCACATTTATTTCGGTTAATTTGTTAGAGCATATCATATCTATTTAATATTATATCAATATCAAATACCCTATCTTTGGTATAGTATGTCACAAAAATGTTTTTTTCCTCTTTATTTGCAGTTACACGGGCTCAAACTGTCAGTTCCGTATAAACATGTGTGACAGTTCTCCATGCGACAATGGCGCCACCTGTCACGATCACATTACCTACTATACCTGTCACTGTCCTTACGGGTACACCGGGAAACACTGCGAGACATTTGTTGATTGGTAAGTATGGCCACACAAAACTTAGGGTTGCCCTCTAATTTAAATGTGTAAATTGTAAATATTTCTAATTATCTGGTGTCCCTGATAAATAAGGGACTTCTTCTAAGTTGATGGATATTATTATATAAAAAGGTAGGTACTTATGAATTGACTGAAAAAAGCAAAGATACCAAAATCGATTGTTACTGTAAAAACTTAACACTAGACAACACATGTACTTTTTCTCCTTTACGATACTTTAGATACTACTTACTAGTCTACCCTCAGGAATATCAATTTTTTCCGTGATAAAAGGTAGCCTATGTCTTTTCTCAGGGTCTAAAAATTGTCTGTGGCAAATTTCATCAAAATCGGTTGAGAGGTTTAAGCGGGAAAGCGTAACAGACAGACAGACAGAGTTACTTTCGCATTTATAATATTAATATGGATTGAAAGGAATTCTGGAGGAGTTAGTAGAAAGTATTCAAATGTAATTTTAACGTTCCATTTCGATTCAGTTCAACATTTCTCCATTTGAAAAACAAGTCTAATCCATTCGTTTCCCCACAGGTGCGAAAACAACCCGTGTGAGAATGGAGCTACATGTTCACAAAAGGGTCCACAGTACACATGTACTTGTGCCCCGGGATGGTCCGGCAAATTGTGTGACGTCGAGATGGTGTCCTGTAAAGACGCGGCTATCAGGAAAGGTATGGATTTCAGAGGTAATTTAGTCCTAAATACTTATAAACATTTTTTAAATATTACTGTATTTTATAACTTCTTGATTTTTTATATTTTATTATACATACGTTTAGTTAAAGTGGCTGATCAATTACTCTTGTCCTCAGGTGTTAAGTTAAAAGCATTATGCAACAACGGTTCTTGCGAGGATATCGGTAACTCTCACCGATGCCACTGTCTCGAAGGCTACACGGGATCTTACTGCCAAAAAGAAATCAACGAATGTGACTCTGCACCTTGCCAGAACGGAGCTCTGTGCAAAGACCTCGTAGGAACATACCAGTGCCAATGTGCGAAAGGTTTCCAGGGACAGAACTGCGAACTGAACGTAAACGACTGTCTTCCTAACCCCTGTCAGAATGGAGGAACCTGCCACGATCTCATCAACAACTTCTCATGCTCCTGTCCCTTCGGAACTCTTGGCAAAATCTGTGAAATAAACGTAAATGACTGCAAACAAGATGCTTGTCACAACAACGGTACTTGTATTGATAAAGTTGGAGGTTTTGAGTGCAAATGTCCACCTGGCTTCGTTGGTCCGAGATGTGAAGGAGATATTAACGAATGTCTGTCTAACCCATGTTCAACTCCTGGAACTCAAGACTGCGTCCAACTTGTCAACGATTACCATTGCAACTGCAAACCTGGCTACATGGGAAGACATTGCGATGCTAAAGTTAACTTCTGCGCTAACTCGCCATGTCAGAACGGAGGTATCTGCACAGCCATACAGGGAGGCCACGAGTGTCTCTGCAATGACGGCTTCTATGGCAAGAACTGCGAATATTCAGGATACGCATGCGATTCTAATCCCTGCCAGAATGGAGGATACTGCCGAACTTCAGAAATCGGAGGTTATGTTTGCGACTGTCCATCAGGCTTATCGGGCATAAACTGCGAAATTGACTCCATGAACGAATGCCTCAGCAACCCTTGTAAGCATCCTGAAGCTAGATGTATCGACAAGCCTGGTGACTACCTCTGTTATTGCCCACGACAATGGACTGGCAAGAGTTGCGACATCCACGACCCTCACTCTAGAGGTGGGTATGGTAGCCCGGTAGGTGGGAACAATGGGTTCAGTGCCAAGAATCCAGGACTCACTTTCGAAGAATTAGACTTGGCTTTCCAAAAAGAACAATGCGTAAAGAAGGGCTGTAAAGAAAAGCAAGGCGACCACCACTGCGATGAAGAATGCAATACTTACGCGTGCGAGTTTGATGGAAACGATTGCTCTCTAGGTCTAAACCCTTGGGCGAACTGCACAGCACCAATAAAATGCTGGGAAGTTTTCATGGATGGCGAATGCAATGAAGTATGTAACACCCAAGCATGTTTGTTCGATGGCCGAGATTGCCAGAAGTCCCTACAACGCTGCAATCCAATCTACGACGCATACTGCCAGAAACATTACGCTAACGGTCATTGTGACTACGGATGCAACAACGCTGAATGTAACTGGGACGGTCTTGACTGCGAGAACGAGCCGCCGCACTTGGCCGAAGGTGTTATGTCAGTTACTTTACTCATGGACATGAAGACTTTCAAGGAAAATTCCGTCGCTTTCCTCCGAGATTTAGGCCATCAGTTGCGAACGACGATATTGATAAAGAAAGACCATTTAGGAAATGATATGGTCTACCCGTGGAAAGGATCAACAGACATTGGATTACAAGACACAGAATTTGGAAAGAAACATAATATTGTCTTCACAGAAAGAGGGCAATCAGGAGTGCAGGTCTACCTAGAAATTGATAATAGAAAATGTACATCAATGTCTAGTTCGGAATGCTTCTTCTCGGCGAGAGAAGCTGCAGAGTTTTTGGCAGCTACAGCTTCCAAGCATTCCTTGTCTCCTGATTTCCCTATTTTTTCCATCAAGGGAGTAAATACCCCCGAAGACACACCCGACGTACCAACGAACTCTAAATACGTCTTCATTGGAGTAATCCTGGTCCTTCTCGCTGGTTTATTGATTGGTGTACTTGTCACTGCCCAAAGGAAGAGAGCAGCTGGTATAACATGGTTCCCCGAAGGCTTTATCCGCAACAACTCCTCGACCAGGCGAAGGTCGCGCAGACGTGGTCCTGATGGACAGGAGATGCGGAACTTGAACAAGGGATCTATTGGTTGTATTGACATGGATATCAATGGCGGTCATATGGGTCCTCCTCACCACTGGTCGGATGAGGATGATGATGGGTCAGCGCCTCCGAGAGCGAAGCGGGCAAGAGGGCCTGGCGATGCTAATGGCGCTCCGGGAGGTTACGCGTCGGATCATACTGCGATTACAGATTATGAGGAAGCTGGTCATGATGGCAGAGTCTGGACGCAACAACATCTGGATGCAGCTGATATCAGAGTACCGCCTAGCATGATGACGCCACCAGCCATCGTGAGTATTAGCTTTACCATCGTGGAATTATTATACATATTATATTTGTATGTCTAAATTAATTGAACTCTCCCATTCTTCCAGCATGATGGTCATGTAGAAGTAGACGCCCGGGGACCTCTCGGTATGACACCTCTCATGGTGGCTGCGGTGCGAGGAGGTGGACTGGACACAGGATCTGATGTTGAAGATGAACAGACTGCTCATATCATATCGGAGTTGGTTGCTCAAGGAGCTCAGTTGAATGCTGCCATGGATAAAACTGGAGAGACTAGTCTACATTTGGCGGCGAGGTAAGGATTAATACTTTGGTCATTAGTGCAATAGGATGTCCATATTAATAACGTCAATTTCCTTGAAACTGTACTTACTTATAAATATGAACAGCTCTGAGAAATATGATGTGTTGATAGAAACGCAATTGTATTCAAAAGTAGGTACACCCACATATACTAGATATCCAATATTTTTAAGTAAAGAATCTTCGTAGAAAATTTCAAGAACATTGATAAAATATTAAACAGATACGATATATTCTAACAAACTGACCAAAAAAAATGTGCCGAACACAGCAGCAGCATACGAGATATTTTTATTCAGCATACATTGGTACAGTGTGAGTGAGATGGGGCACAATCTAAAGCATAGAGAAGAAAAAGATGGCTAGTGTTTGTCGTTGGCGCTGTTAGTGTTTGTCGTTTGTTTTTACGAGTGTATCGAGAGTGACTAAGGCGAGATGCAGGACTTTCCTTCCTTTTGTACGCTTCATTTTCAGTGCGCTAATGACATATCTACCTTAGTTTAATATTTTATCAATATTCAAGAAGATATCATGACAAACCAAAGTTATAGGCTCGTTATCTTACCTGGTTATTCCAATAAAAATATGGTCAACGCACCGGTCGCAAGGCCGCGCCTGCAGCGGCGCAGCGCGGGGGGCCCAGTCTCACGCGCCTAGTACTATGATCTACCGTCAGCTGTGTTGCGCGCTCGATAACCACACTGCAACAATTTCTAAATGCATTTGGGAAAAAATATAACATGGTGTAAAAATGATTGGAATCTATAAAGAAAACACCAACGTTTTAAAAAAATTGTTACACTATTGTAACCTGAACTATTTGAACCTGCTCATTAGTAAGGTGGCAAACTTTGGACGGAATTTGAAACAAAATTTATTTCGTACATCATGACTTCTTTGCTCAATATTAAATCGCGCACATCAAAGGACTGGACTATTACAACATTAATGTATTTCTGACAGAAGCATTTATATTGACATAGATTTTGATGCATTGTTATTTATTCTTCCTCGTGCTGACATTTATTTTTGTTTTTTAATTCCATTGTATTTTTTTTTGACATGAAATTTATTCTTATTGTTCATAATATTCGCATGCCATACTAGGTGGCCGCTAACATGTCTGATCTTTTTTTTATGTTATCCTGCATGCATTTATATTCTTGTATGTACACACACTTCCCTGCGATTTTGGTCAGATCATCCGACCACCTAGTCGGTGGGTGTCCGACGCTGCGCTTGCCGGTACGTGGTCGCCATTCAAGAGCCTTTCTGCACCATCGGCCATCGGCTCTACGTGCTATATGCCCCGTGACCGTGTGTGTTGGAAATCCTTGGGGGAGGCCTATGTCAAGCAGTGGACTTCATGTGGCTGAGATGATGATGATGATGTACAATCAAGGCTCAAAAGTGCATTACCACTTTTGAACTTTCATGCAATAACAATAAGGGTCAAAAGTGGAGTACCACTTATGACCCTTACACATGTTTAAGCAAATAAATTTATCTCTTATCTTTATCTACTTCTTCGTCTAGATACGCTCGCGCGGATGCTGCGAAACGTCTTTTAGACGCGGGCGCAGACGCGAACTCACAGGACAACACGGGGCGCACGCCACTACACGCCGCGGTCGCTGCGGATGCCATGGGGGTATTCCAAATACTACTTAGGAACAGAGCCACGAATCTGAATGCCAGGATGCATGATGGGACTACACCACTTATTTTGGCAGCTAGGTAAGTTTTAAAGGCTTTTATTTACGTCATAACAACACTATATTTTCCTTGATTTGATTTAGAAATTTGACTGTCATTTTATGTGTGTAAGGGCAGAACATATTTTAAGAATTAATTTGGAGTTAAAGAATTATTTTATTATTAATATGTTATAATTACACGATTTTAAAAAAGCGGGTTTTGAACATTTTCATCTATACCCTATAATAATATACATATACAGCTGAAGAATTTGTTTGTTTGTTTGAGCGCGCTAATCTCAGGAACTAATGGTCCGATTTTAAAAATTATTTTTGCGTTGGATAGCTTATTAATCCAGATAGGATTTAGGCTATATAACATCACTCGTGTGTGACCAATAGGAGCTGGGCATATAGAAAGAAACCTAAACGGGTGAAACCGCGGTACGCAGCTAGTAATTTATAAAGATCAACTCAAACTACTCAACTCAACTACTGTCAAAAAAAAAATACTAACAGTCTTTTCTAAAATAATGATTAAAAAATAAAAAAAAAATCAAAAATTATTGAAAATGTCTATAAAATATATTCATATTATAATAACATAAATCTTATGTAGTATGTTTAATGCTGGAAAAATAAATAAAATTGAAAGAAGTTTCTATGTCCCACTTAAAAACTACTTTACTGCAACAGGCTAGCCATAGAGGGCATGGTGGAGGACCTTATCAACGCAGATGCGGATATCAACGCTGCTGATAACAGCGGGAAGACGGCGCTACACTGGGCCGCGGCGGTTAACAATATTGATGCTGTCAATGTCTTACTCGCTCATGGAGCGAACAGAGATGCACAGGATGATAAGGTAAAGTTACTAAAAAACAATTAACAATACGACTGCTTGTCCTGTGAGCATAAGCAAAGTCTTCTAACATAAAACGTGTAACGCAAAGGGTATACAATATGTAAAGGAAACCCTATCCGATCTGTGAATCTATTCTTAGGTATCGATAACTGATTCTACTAATGCATACAAAGCCGGGTTAAACTTAAAACAAAACCACCTAAAATATAAATATTATTTCGCAAAAGGAGGTAAATTACTACATGTGCGGTAGGCATACATGCGCGGGCGATAGGGGACAGGGCCCGCGGCACGCGGTCATAATAATACCGTCAAAAATGGTGTTCTCACTTATTAAAAAAATACTGGGGATATTGGGGATATAAATTCTGGGGAAATTGGATTTAATTCGCCGAAAAAAAGATTTAAAATTTCATATTTTAGTTGGTCATGTGTTTACCCAACCTTTATTATCCTTATGGGTCGGACGGAGTTTTCTTTACATATTGTATACACACCGCGGCGGGCAGGTCTTTGGGTAAAAATTATTTAAAAAAAAACACTCTTCCGAACACTAGGAATATCTCCTGTATCTTGCGTTTTCAAACATATAAAACTCACATACACAAACATCCAGACCCGGAACAACTACTTGTATGTCATACAAATATTTGTTCCATGTGGGAATCGAACCGGCGACACGCAGCGCAGCAGTCACTTGACCACTGCGCTAATCGTGCAGTAAATGATAAAGGGTTTTTGATCTTATCTCTATGTGTTATTGATACCAGAAGAAAGTCCAAATTAAAAAAAAACATTTACTACACACATCAAAAGTGTCTAGGGATCAACATATATTTTTGCAATAACTTTTCTCCTGATTGATATTAATTAAAATTTTCTTTAAGGATTCATCAAATAAAGTGTTTTCGTTTGTCACAGTAACGATAAACCAAGTCACCTTTGCATTAATAAAGAAATTTGCCATTTTCCTATTATAGGGATATTTGACATTTGAACCACTAACACAAAAGTTCGAAAAAAAGACTGAAATAACAGTTTTCTCTAAAATTTTATTGGGTAACTTAAACAATTAATAATCCGTGTTTCTACCGCGAACACTAACAACACAAGAACATCGGTTTGGCATACTCAAAATGAGTTCATCCAAATCACGCTGTGGAATGGCCGCCCATGTTCGTTGCAACAACAAAAAAAGGTCTTCTTGCGACTGGATACCCTCCATATTCGGCAGAGCTCTTCTCTGTAGCATATCCCATGCATGCTCAATCGGGTTCAAGTCTGGCGACTGAGCAGGCCAGGGCAGGACATTGATGTTAGCTGCGGCGAGAGTCTGTCTTACAACTCTTGCGGTGTGCGGTCGTGCATTATCATGCATTAACTGAAATAAGGGACCGATTTGCACTTGTAGAGGAACGATGACGTCTGATACAATCGTTTCAGCATAAATTTGAGCGTTGAGGTTGCCTCTGATCCAAATCAACTCAGTTCTTCCGCCGATCCAAATACCCGCCCATACCATGATGGTTCCACCACTATAAGGATGGACTTCCTGGCAGGATTTTAATCGCTGTTGGCGTCCAGGGGTTCTCCAGTGTCGTATACGTCTTGTATCCGGTCTCATACCAAAACGAGACTCATCAGAAAAGCACACGAAACGCCATTGTTCTTCTGCCCAATTTCTGTGTTCAAGAGCCCATTGATATCGAATCCTACGATTGTGCATTGCTATAGGTGGTACCCGTAGCGGTCTTCGGGAATGAAGGTTCACTTCATGCAAGCGGTTTCTGACTGTTTGGTCGCTAATTAAGTTCCCTGAAGAGTGATGAAGCCTCACGGCTAACATCATGGCGGTTATTGTTGGAGCTCTTCGAGTTAAGATTTGAATGTATCGGTCTTGTCTCCGTGTGGTGCAGCGATACCGTCCTCCATGGCGCTCAGCCACGGTACCAGTGCTTCGGTAACGTGTCCAAAGTCGACTGATAACACTCTGACTTGTATTCAGAGCTAAAGCCACAGTACGTTGCCGGGAACCAGCTTCTATCATTCCCACGGCTCTGAGCATTTCTTCCCTGCTTAAATGACGTCGCCGCTCCATAATAACGTTGGTTTTAATCAGTAGTAGGGAAACAGTAGCACTAATAATGTCTTCAATGCGTTGTATGTTTTTATAGGGAAAATATTGACAGCTGATTTTCATCTTTTACTCGAATTTGATTCACAGTTCCTGATTCAAATTATGAAATGCACCAAAAAGGATCCATATAAATTTATAAAATCATAAATTTATTACAAAGCCACATCTCAATCTCAAGAAATCCGCATAAAAATGCTTGATCCCTAGACACTTTTGATGTGTGTATATTCATATATTGTGATATTGGCAAGTAACGTGGAAAGTTATTGAGCTAGGGAGTGCTCTGACACGTTTGTTACGATTTGAATTTAAGAAACATTAAGAAACCGAAAATGTGGTATACAATTTTAGAGTGTCGATGTGTGGGCTTTTTGGGGGACAGTCTTATGTAGCCTAATTTGAATAAATGACTTGATTTTTATTTAGAGTATTTTATTTTGAGTTGAAACTATGTATTCTATACCAGCTCTTATCTTTAGTGTTTAATGATAGCAAAAGGGTTTCTGAAATTCTGTTACATATTGTGAGGTCTTTCCCAAATTGTCTAATCTTGATTAACGTATTTCATGTCTTGTTTGACGTCCAAATTAAATCATTGCTTTTATAAAATATCTAATCTTACTTGTTCTTTTCCAGGACGAGACGCCCCTCTTTCTGGGAGCCCGTGAAGGTTCCTATGGAGCATGCCGAGCGTTGTTAGACGCTATGGCAAACAGGGAGATAACAGACCATATGGACCGGCTGCCTAGAGACGTGGCCCAGGAGAGGATGCACGACGACATCGTGAGGCTACTCGACGAACACTGTCCAAGGCCACCGCCGCAGCATCACCATCTCATGCGTGAGTTTGCTAAGGGTAATATGAATAAACCAGTTTTTGATGGATATATCATAGTAATGGATTAGGAATTAAGCTCTATAATAATGGAGAGAGATTAGGTCTTCTATTCTCTTTGAAGTTTTTGTAGGAATCATAAAGAATCATAAATGGTCCGTTCAATTTTTGTTTGACTCTTTGCATTTAGAATAATATGCAGTTAAAACGGGTCTATAGTTTCTTGAAATGAAGTGTGGGGCTCAAAATACTAGTACTATTCAACCTACATATATTTACGAGAGCTAATATGTCAGCACTATGATAATTTAAAATGTGATTTCTGCATGAAATAACGAAAAAACAATGAAGTACGATGCATTGCAACAAACCTATTGGTTCGAGAATACTGTATTCGTAACAACATACAATTTCATTAAAAAATAAAGGAGTAAATTGCTTTTGAATAAAGCCAAGTGTATACATATCTATTTACACACCATTCCGCTAAATCCACCGCTCACCAGACCTTGATTCCAGTAATCTCTTCGTATCAAATCAAATCAAATCATTTATTTCAAATAAACCAGTTACAGGCACTTTTGAATTGTCAGAAGGTCGGTCAGTCAATAAGATGAAGCTAGTCGCTAGTCGATAAAATTCAAAGCATTATCAGCAAAGCCTTTTCTTCCAAATCTTTTCGCCAATCTTTTTACAGTCCACCTTTCGGTGGTGTCTGACAAGAACCAACAACTAATAGAATCCTCTTCCACAGCATCACCGAACCCACACCCGCAGCTGATCAGTCAGCCGACTGTCATCAGCACGTCTGCGAAGGGGAAGCCGAAGAAGTCCCGCGCGAAAGCCGGCCCCGACAGCCCCGACCAGGCGTACGACAACAACAACTTGCAGACTACGCAAATTAGACGGTATGTTACTACTTTTTGTAGGTTGAAAATATTATAATTGTCGATAGCCAGGTCAAGGCCGTATACAAAAAGAAATCTGGGAACTTTTAAGCGCTTACAGCGCTTGACAGCGCTGGTAACTGCGCGAGTTACTGGAGGAAAATATGTGAACGCGCCGATAAGCACGGTACGGTGCCGACAAGTTTCAACACGTGCTAGTCAGCGCAGGCTGGTCTCTGCCATTTAAAATTGGTCTTGCTTTCTCTCTTTTTTTCTTTGGTCTTGCATTTAAATTTGGCTAGGTCTGCTTCAACCTTCCTTTTGTAGAACGGTCCAGCGCTGGCAAGCGCTTATAAAGTTCCAGCTGTTCCAGTTTTCTTTCTGTATACGGCTTAAGGAGATTGATGAGGCTTTCAAGATTAATATTTCCTGCTAGAATTACAGGTTGTTCGAAAGAGACATCTTGGCCCCAGACACAGACAAATGAAAGAACTTTGTGGTTTTAGTCAATAAAACTCTAATACGCCTTTCCATTTCGCTCAGAGCAAAAGAAGTCAATTGATGATTTCCCACACAAAACATAGATTGTTATGCTTACGCAGGCTCATGTCTCGTATTAAGCGGACCCCGGGCAGCTCCACCCAGAAGTTTATTAGGTCTCCTAGCTGGTTGAGAACATCTGGGTACGATCTGGGTCCCCGAGGGTGCGCAATGATTTCGTCAGCCTCTACGCAAGCCCTGCACAGGGGGCTGTCAGCTATAGCAATTTGGTGGAAGTGTTTGGCAGATTTGGGGCTTAAACCGTTTCTGAACCAAAATACGGCTTCCTGCCCGGAAAATACATCATCTACTAGATCATGATAGACTATACAGGTTGAACTTTAACGTCCTTATTACAAAAAAAGGATTTTATGTAGGCCAGGTTTAAACCACCGAGATAGTTACAACTAAAAACTGCATTTGTATAACCTCACCTTTATAGAAAAGCAGTTCCTTATATAAAAATGACAGCTTAGTTCAGTACTAAGTTGTCACTTTTGTATTAAGAACTTTGCATAAATTTAAATTAAATAGAGTTCGAAATACAAATACTCACTCAAAGGTTAAGGCTAGAACTAAAATTAGATTTCGTTTTGTAATAAGACGGTAAGAGTCTCGTTTTGTTTGTTTCGTCCTAACATGTTTCCTTATTTTGTTGTTACAGGAAGCCTAGCGTAAAAAAGAATAATAAGAAAGTGGCGCAAGAAGTGCCACAGAGCGTGGAGAGTTTGGGCTCCAGTCTGAGCCCGGTCGAATCACCGCTCCAAAATTTACAGGTAGGTAAACAAATTACATACTTGAAGAAATTTTTACTAACTTAAATGAAGAATTGATTAGACCTACATATTCTTTGTAGAAGTCTTCCCAGAACTTTGATTTGAGAGAGAGAGATGGTGATGATTGACTAAAACCATGTGGTACTCTGTTCATATTTGGTCAGTCTTTTCGGTGGACACAAAGCAGAAAATCTCAAGAATTCTAAGAATTGTTACAGTTCGTTTGTAAGAATTTATTATTAAAACTCATTTTGAAAGTGCTTAATGGGTGTCGTAAGAGGTTAGGTACTATGGGAACTTTCACCAGGGAAGCGAGCACAGTGCTTCTCCTGTGCATTAAGGTTATGGCTACCGCCCCCCAGCGATAAATGCCTTGGGTAGGCTTTTGTCCAGCTGTGGACCTCTATAGGCTGAAGAATAAGAAGAATGGAAAACTTGGCATGTATGCTAAAACTATTATGTATGTGTGTAGGACTTGCCGTCGCCGTACGACGCAACGTCGCTGTACTCGAACGCGATGGCGCAGTTCGTAGGCATCGAGCAGCTAGTGCAGCACAAGCAGCCGCCAAGCTATGAGGACTGCGTCAAGGTAATACACTACAACATTCTATACTACACATTATTCTCTAGTTTTTCAAGAATATTTTGATTTAAATGAGCCTCCATGGAGTTTCTTGCCTGTTCTTTCCCTTAAGAACTTACTATGTTTTGTATGCAGGTTTTATTTAAATGAATGCATTGGTATGATTGTATATACGTTTATAAAGAACATGGGATATATAACATGTAAATTAATTAACGCACTTCCTGAAAATAGTTTGGTCAGAATCGTTTACTTAATCGGTTTATATAATTTTTAATACATATAGGTATTTTATTATCCCAAAAATAATTAAAACCTAAAAAAATTGTTGTTAAAATCGCAGTTTTACTTGTATTCATAGCTTAATCATTCAATACAAAATAAAGAAAAATAAACCTTATTCCAAAAATATTAAGGTCTTCGTTCTCCTAGAATTGTTATAACTAATTTATTAAATAACAATGCATATACATGTTAAATAATAAAAAAATCACTGTACCTAAGTATTATGATTATAACATAATATTCTAATTAGTGTGTTTGAGGGTGTGTATTAATTACATTACATTATGTATACAAGAAAATAAACAGCTTTAACATTAAAAATGTTGCTGCTTAGTTGATATATATAACTTTCCCCACTGCTGTTGAATATGGATTATTTTAACAACTTGTAACGCAAAGGGTATATACCAACCAAGGGCATGGCGCCTTTGAATGATATCAAACGATATTGGACAGTAATTGTGTCCAATATAATACAATACAATAATTTCTCTGCCAACTGCCATGGTACGCAATAAAGAATTGAAAACTGAGCTAGATTTAATGTTTACATTGGTCATCTCTTTAGCACATTGACATTACAGTAAAATAAAAACTTTTTTACAAAAAAACAACCGACTTCCAAAAACCACTACAAAGTGAAAAATAACTAATTTCGGAAGTCGGTGTCTTTGGTTTTGTATATTCGTTTTTTGACACCGACTTCCGAAATTAGTTATTTTTCACTTTGTAGTGGTTTTTGGAAGTCGGTTGTTTTTTTGTAAAAAGTTTTTATTTTACACTTTTAGTTGTTAAAAGTACTATGCATTCAGTTGCATCCGGTCAGACTGGAAGCTGACGCAAATATAGTTGGGAAACGACGTAATTTTATTTACTTTAATTTTTACCCGTAAGTATTCCCTCAACTGCCTATGGTCTTCGTCATGAAATTTACTTCAGACCATTATTTTAACCCAATGGGTGCAAAGGTCTCATCAATATAAATGAATGAAGTCTAACCACAAAGTAGCTACTGTAAACCGATGAGGAGTTCCCTGGACTGGCCTTTGTCTTCATCATCAGAGCTCTTATGACAGTCACAACCCATCTAGGTGTAAAGTTCTTATCAATACAAATTAATCGAGCCCAAACACAATGTAGCTGCTGTGAATTGTTGAGGAGTTCCTTCGACTGTCTCCTGGGTCCATCATCAGATCTACTCCAGACCTTTATTAAATTGTAGTGCTTTAAAATATTTAATGAAAATGCTAAGAAATGCACAAGTCGCCCCTGCAATTTTTGAAAGTTTCCCTTGTTTTCTCTGGTCTTCCACCATCAAACCCTGATATCCTTAACATGGGACCACCTTGGGAACGTCTTCTTTCCAACAGAAAAAGAATTATCAAAATCGGTTCATAAACGACGAAGTTATGCGCGAACAAACATAAAAAAAAAAAAAACAAAGCATATATACGGTCGAATTGAGTAACCTCCTCCTTTTTGAAGTCGGTTAATAAATACACCTAAAACTATGAAAATATAAAACTTAGTTTTCATCCCAAAAGGGCCTCAGCTCAGCATAATGTCAGATGACAACACTGGGTGTACCATCTGACGCTGATTTCCAGCTGCAACCCACGAGTGTCATACGCTAGAATTACAAAAAAATAGATATGCTATTTTTATAGTTATGAAATTGCTGCTGTTTTAGAAGTTATTGTACATTAAAAGTGTACATACAGAGTGGTGCTGACAATACGACAGTAAATTAAACATCGTGTACCTCAACACATTCTCAGTCTACCCATAAAAAATATATATATAAATATATCCATTACTTTAGTCACAGGAAATTATTTTTCATTTTTCACATTTTCTACATGATGTACATGTTGATAAAGAAGCGCTTACAGGTTGATGACCGCCGCATCCAACGGTACTAAACTTTAATAATAATATCGCGAAAAAGCAGATCGATACAGGAACGCGCTGTCGCCCGCTGATCGGAGGTTATTGAACCAATATTTTAAAGGATGTTCTATTCCGTTTGCAATTTTATGCGATTTAGTTTGTTTGAAATTTTTTCATTTTTTTTTATTTTTGATGCTAGGTTTTTTTCTATGGTTCAGGATTATTTCTATGAACCAGTATGGTCTGTGTTTTCATTTATTGTCGTATTGTCAGCACCACTCTGTATATATGTAAACTATTTACTAATAAAACCAGTGCTTCGTCCCGCAGACGGGTCAGACGCTGCAACAGTCGTTCGGTGGCGGCGCACTCGGAGCGTCCCTCTCTCCACCATACTCCAACCACTCCCCCACGCACAGCAACCACACCACATCGCCTCATGCGTATATAGGTAAGACTTTTCGTTTTAATCACCATCATCTCAGCGTTTTTCAGCTTTGGAGTCTGGGGTCCGCTTTACCAATCTAACTGCTGATTTTGGCTATACTTCGATATTTTCCGTGAAGCGACTGCCGTCTGACCTCCACAACCCGAAGGTGATATCGAGGCAGTTAGACTGAAGACTTTTCTTTTTATATGTATAATACAGTGTGGCTACCATGAGTTTTCATTACGAGACTCGATCGTCGATATCGAGCGCGTTTGGCGTTCTCATTGGTTGAGAGTTCTTACAACCTTGAAACGAGCCAATCGATGAGTCAAACGCGCTCGGTATCGATGATCGAATCTTCGTAATTAAAACTCATGGTAGCCACACTGGTATTCAACTGTATTTGATTAGAATGGAAACAGAATCCAACATATGTAGTTTGGAAAAGGCTGATGAAGATAAAATTGTTTGTATCAATTTTTTTTAAACATCGCCCTACACTAGGTATTTAACATTCACAAACAGCCAGATCCGGTACTACTACTTGTAGGTCATACAAATATTTCTTTCGAGTGGAAATCGAACTCACGACACGCAGCGCAGCAGTCCATAGCTTAACCACTGCGCTAACCGTGCAGTCTAATCACTACAAAGATAAGCAGAAATCTCATAATAACATCAATTTCATGTCAAATGATCGATGATCTATTAAAGGGAAATATGACCCATTTTTACATAACACGGTTGCTGCTTATTTTATTTCGTCTTTATTATGAGAACATCGAAAGAAAAGACCCAAAAAAAAAATATCTTTTAGAACTGATTGCGTTATAATTATTTTTACACTGACCCCGATTCCCTTGTTCACAAACTAAATTAAATTTAAGTTAAGTGCATCTTTTTATTTTTTATTTCATGAAGAAAAGGACAGAAGATAAAATGTCAGTTTAGACCTGTCAAATTAGTGCGCTCCTGACGTAAACTGGCGTATTTTTAGTCGCCATGTTTATAATCGCGTCTAAACTGTCTATGGAGTAACTTAATTTGACAGGATTAAACTAAAATGTTGTCTTCTATCCTTTTCTTAACGAAATGGAAAGAAAAAGATGCACTTAACTTAAAATTAGTTTAGTTTGTGAACAACTGAACCGGCGCCATTGTTTTCTTGGCTTTTGTTGAGAACAAGTATTTTAAAAAAATGTTCTTCCCAGGATCTCCATCCCCGGGTAAGTCCCGACCCTCCCTGCCGACGTCACCAGCCCACATGGCGGCACTGCGCCACTCGCACCAGCACCAGCTCGACGCCGCGGCATACTCGGCGCTTGCGCATCTAAGTGAGTACAGCTTTTAGTTGCCTATAGTATTTTTTCTACGATCATTTGGTAATTATAAGTCATATCTCATAATCTCAATAGTACTCATTCCTGTCAAGTCGTGTTACAATGACCATTTCCACACGGGTAAACGGTACTACAATGACACTTTTTTTATGGGTAATGGCATCAAAATATCAACATATGATTATACCAAAAAGCGCGAGTATTTGCGTCACGAGTTCACGACTAAACATCGCATGTTATTAGACTGTATGGATGAATTGCCTTTGCCTTTCATTTGTGGGATTATAACAACAAAACAAGCACACAACATTGTTTTAAGAGTAGGGGAGGATGAATGAAACTATAGACGTATTATGTAAAAGATGATATGATCAGAAAAGGGATTATTACAGAGGTGACATGAGTAGGGAAATATGGATGAAGCAGACGAGATTCGTCGACTCCAAAAAAATTGGGAAAACGGAATTATGATCATGGCGCCGATTGTGTGACAAACTGAACTAAATTTAAGTCACAACATAAGTCTATTTTTGAATAAAGTGCATCTTGGTTTAGTTCATCATTAGGTCATCTTCCAAATTAGTCCAGTCTGACGTAAATTAGCGGAAGAATTTTTAGTCGTCATGTGTTTAGTTTTTTACTGTCTGGATTATCTTTATTTGACAGAATTAAACTGACATATTTGTCTATCGACCTATTTAAAAAAAGAACACTCTGAATTTAAATTTAGTTTGTGAACAAGGGAATCCGCGCCAATGTTAAATGAAAATACTTTAACAGATATTTGTATATATTTCATATAATTTGTTCATCATCATCATCAACCTTTTTACTGTCCCACTGCTGGGCACAGGCCTCGTCTCATACAGAGATACATACTCTCATATATAATTTGTTAGTAACACATAAAATGTATTATTTCTCCAGGTGCCAATGGACAACACAATGCACAGTTACAAGCGGTGATGACTCACGCAGCCGCACTCGGACAAGTGCAGGGCGCGCAGCATCCCGCACTCACGAATATGATGTCAAGTAAGTATGATAAATCGCTGGATGTGAGAAGCACGGAACTGGTCCGAGTATAGATGCTTGGGGGACACCTATGTCCAGCAGAGGACATCTTTTAACTGAAATAATGATGATAAAGTGTGGTACACAGGGCAAAGGCATAAAGAGGTCTCGCTATGTAAAGGTGTCTTCCATCCACAGTCAAACCGCTAACAATGGGCCTTATAAGAAAGCTCAAGGTCACTCAAATGGCAATGGAGAGGGCTATGCTTGGGGTTTCACTGCGTGATCGAATAAGAAATGAGGAGATCCGCAGAAGAATTGCAACACTGAAGCGGCAGTGGGCCGGACACATTGCCTGTAGGACCGATGCCCGATGTGGCCAACCGGTTTTTGAGTGGCGTCCACACACCGGAAGACGCAGCGTGGGTGGGCCCCAACAAGGGGGACCGACGACTTGGTGAAGGTCGCGGGAAACCGCTGGATGCGGGAGGCGCAGAACCGGTCGTCGTGGATATCCCTGGGGGAGGCCTATGTCCAGCAGTGGACGTCTTTCGGCTGTTATGATGATGAATGATGAATGCCGAGACCAAGATCGAGACCGAGATCTTGGTCGAGCCTTAAACCCCACTCTGAAGCTAAATTAAAAACTTTTTTCATAGGTCTATACGGCGGTTGGGGCATCGGAGACACATTCCCAACACCGTCTCCAGAATCACCAGATCATTGGTCAACACCATCGCCGCAGACGCCACTCACGCAATCCCCGCACTCTGACTGGTCAGATCGCGCCGCGCTGTCTCCGAACGACATGCAGCAGACCAATAAGGGGGCGACAGAAGCCATCTATATATAGAGATTAGTTAAGATTTGGGTTTAGATGAATTTCCGACGTTCTTTGTTTTTGTAAGTGGACACTTTTTGTTGGATTTGGTGAATAAAGTGCCATCTGCACATACTTCTCTTTTGCAATAAAGTTTTTGCCTCAAACTGGTTGCCTCCCAGCTTTTTTAAGTTATTTAGATTCAAACTTACGTATCTCCAGTAACATCCTGGTCTTTTCTGAATTGAACTCAAAATATGCGATAAACTTTTGCATATGCCAATTATCCTTCAGTTTCATTTTTTATGGTATTATAAACGTCACATTCAACTACAAAAGCACCACAAAATAAGAACGTCAAGCAGCATACGTATGAAGACAATGTACAGAACGACGCGCGTGTTACCGTTCGGCGTCCATTGCCGCGTCCATTCGGCGTCGAGCGGCGGTGTCGTGAACTTAGACTGACTTGTACAGCCATGACTTGAGTGTATAGCAATTAACGTAGTGTAGTATAATGCACTAACATTTGGTAATCTCGTGATTTTTTAGCATTCCTTTTCGGTGTATTTTTAATTACGCGAAATACAGTAATTATGGCAGGTCAGTGATTGTTTCACAGACTCCTCAGTTTAATTTGGCTCGTCACCATAATTATTGTGTGAATCCGAATCGCTTTTGACGTGTTTTCTTTTTGTTTTTAAATAATGTTGTTTAAATTTAGGCTCTTTATATCGACAATACTTTTGAGTATTACAATAGTAGGTACTGTAGATTCTTTTTTTAAATGACACATCACTAATGAAGTGTTTTTTTTTTACCACGAAATTGAAATCTAAACTTGCCATATTAAAAAAGAAATAATGACAATTTCATGCGAAAAATAATGGTGGGTGTATCCAAAAATGCGAATTAGTCCAATTTAATGTTCAAAAAGTATAGTGACACTCTTCTTTCGAATACCTTTAAAAATACACCGAATTTAAATAATCACATTTTGATAAATGACACACTTGTTACGTTGTTGATTTTTTTTATTATTTACTTGTTTGTAAGATGTGTTTTGAACCGTCGGTTTCATTGCATAAGAGATTTGTTAAGTGCAGTTGATGACGTCACCCACACAAGATGGATGCCCGGTAGGCGTCAACTACACATTTGTACGGAAATTATTTATGTGTGATTCTGTAGCTTATGATTTTATCGCTTTTAGTGTGTAGATAGTTTCGATTTGTTACTAAAGCTGGGGTAAAATTAATAGCTAGATAATTATTATTTGTTTTTTTTTTAATAAATAAATTTAAGCGTGACTTTTGGAATGAAAAAAAAAATAGTGAATAAAGTCGAATAAGGGAATTTTAAAAAACGAGTTTAAATCGGCTTTAGAAACAAATTGCGTTTTTATTTTAGTATTTAAATGTAATATTGACTGAGATTGCTGCCGCCATCGTAAATCTCAAAATTAGTATTATTTTTTTATTTCTGTTTGTTTTGCAGACTTTATTATTTGATCTGGCAATAATCTCAGTTTTGAATATTATAATTGATAGTTTACATTTCTTCCGTATATCATAATCATTCCATGATTGCTTCCAATTTTAATTTTATGTGCAGAGGTGCAAAAATTGGTAAAAAAAATACCTTTCAAGTAGATCTAACAAACATTTTGGTATTATTTGATAATACAAAAGCATACTCGAATCCATTCCATGCAACGACTAATGGATATGCCTCAGAGAGGACAACTGAAGCACTCCGAAAGAAAGAGAGGAAACGAAGTTTCGTCTATCTTCATCTCTCTGAAAATCATCAATTTCATCTATGAGGAAAGAGAGAGTGCTAGAGCGAAAGCCTAGGCCATCTCTCTTTTCAAACCAATAAATTACTGCATATTATAAGCGTACGGCATGTCCATTAGTATATGTCTATGATTTCATGCATATAATGTTGCCATTAATTACGTAATGTTGCCACCTCTCGCACGATGCATATTTCCAATTGATATAAGATCTCATTCATTCCATTTGCGCTTTAAAATAACAACATTAGTTGATTTGTTATTATTATTATTATTAAAATAGTTGACACGGGATCACTCATGCTCAAGTTTTACTCAATTCCATACATACTCTATTAGGTATATTGTAATATATTTTATATATTTAAGTATTTTAGAGTTTTTAGCTATAAGCTTCCGATGTTGTAACGCCTACATCTTTGTAAATATTTTTATATTTTTTTTAAATGTAAGTAAGTAATATTTAAATGCGAATGAAATAACTGATCTTCGTAGTTTTACGATAGTTTTAATTTTATTTTTTGTGTCATCTTTAATGTGCCAATGAGCAGAATTGAATACTGTACCGTAAGTATAACGCACAGAATGTTTACTTGTGTATTACTAGTTCTAGCATAAATATATGGATAAGCGAATTGTGCTTCCTAACAGCTTAACTTTAAGCTATAAAGGCCCCATAAATGTGGAAATTGACTATAGTACAAAAAGATAAATTCGTAATATTTCGAAGTAAAAGATAAAAAAAAATACTTGCAAATTACTACTATTATTGTTACTTTTATGACAAATTAAAGACTGTAAAAAATAAGTGCAAAACATTATACTCGTTAATATAAATCTGTGTTTTTGTTGAATAAAATGTCGACATATTTTTGTGAAAACTGGGTCATCTCTAATTAATGCACTTTCGAAGGCACTTTGTTAAGAATAAAATGATGAGAATCATCTTCAATCCGTGTGCCTTTTAATTAAGACGTTTGTAATTTAAAACTACTACATTAGTTTAGTTATTTAGCAGTACTTCGTAAACTTGTAAATATATTTTAAACGATTATTTTCATTGAAGATAGTTGCATTTAGATTGTAAGGAAAAAATGAAATTTTAATAAATGTTCTCCCGTAATGACAATAAAGGAATAAAATAAACTTGGTCGCTTTATTATCTGTTGTCCTATAGTATTCTGATCCTTTTTTTGTTTGTTTTGGATGAAAAATCATCAAACGACCTCTCCAGCTCTGTGCGGAGCGGCAGGGCGTATCAGACTTATTGACTAAACCCGTGTTCCTTTACTTCCCTGTGTGCCAGAGCCACGGTTTCTTTTTTTCACCAACCCGCAACCTTGGCCAAGGAGGGCCCCGTTACGATGTACTGACATCTCTTTGAGGCGCGCGTGAAACAACGCGTCGTCGACCCGAGCCTAGACCCCTGGCCCCCTGGCCCCCGCAAGCTCACGACTACGGTGGCCGGGAGTACGATGTCGTCTCCCGACCAGGGCATCTCCTACGGCGGCTAGAGGCGTGAAGGCGCTAGGATTCACTCGCCTCACGCACTCCGCCTCCTCCTTTGCTAGCATCACTGCTTCACAGAATGAGGTGACGGCCTGCCATACGCTCTTGCTCCGGACCATGGCCTGGACTAGGGTCAGACGCGAGAGATAGCCGTCGATCGCCGTCACGAGTACACGTATGCTCCACCATGTCCTCAGGGCGATCCCCATAGTGGTGACACCCTGACGTTTTCTTCCGCCTTATCTGGAACAGGAACCTCCCAAAACAGCCGTGTCTGGTCAGGACCTGCGTCAGGCGGGAGGTGAGGGCGCCGTGTCACCTCTCTAGCCACTCCTCAAAGAGGATACTTACCGCCGCTATTGTGGTGTATCCAAAGATTCTGGTCAATAAGGAAGATTTTCTTCAGATATAGAAAATAATAATCTTACACAGAACAAGGAAGTAGTAGTAACAATTCTCGGCCTTAGAGCCTTAGTATGTGTAGGTCGTCGAACCTATACACGATCTCCTGCTTCTGAAGTCGAGCTATAGATACGACCGACCGGCTTCTAAGGTCGAGATTTTGTAATTTCAATTATTTTCATGCTTAAAATATTCTCACCCATCCAAAGATTCCCATTTATTTGGACACAGTCCTATTCTCTGTGAGAGCGGGCCGCTATCCAGCACGCAGTGCCAGTTGGTACTTGATAGACGGCACATGACTTCGAATTTTTGGTTCTTCTAGTACAGTCAGAAGCAAAAATATGTATACATTGCCAAGGCTCCAAAAATATGTAAACATCTTCGACTTTAAGACGAAGTGCTCAACTTGAAGAGCATAATATTGTAGTCACCGGTTCACATCATAAATATGTATACGCTCATTGCTTCATTAAATTATGCCCACCACGAAAGGAACAATACTATGTGAGCACGCTTTCATCAATAGCATGTATTCACGCGTTGGTTCATAAATTAATGAAGCAATGAGCGTATACATATTTATGATGTGAACCGGTGGCTACAATTTTATGCTCTTCAAGTTGAGCACTTCGTCTTAAAGTCGAAGATGTTTACATATTTTTGGAGCCCTGGCAATGTATACATATTTTTGCTTCTGACTGTACAAAACGGTTTCCCAACGAAGTTTTCCTTTATCGTCTTGAGAGCACAATGATGACGAAATGAAATGAATGAATGGATGAATGATGAATTCAAATGTGTTACTATATGCAGTCTGTGGAAGTAGACCGAAGGAGATGGTCTGTGTCATCGACAAATACTAATGGACGTGCCCTAGGGATGAGAATTGTGGCACTCCGAAAGGAAGAGAGGAAACGAAGTTTCGATCTATTTGGAATGAAAGAGTGAGTAGTGCTAGACCGAAAGCATAGGTCATCTATCTCACTCTTTTCAAACCACAAAATTACTGCAGATTATACGCGCACGGTATGTCCATTAGTAGGCACCTATATGTCGATGGTCTGTGTATACAATGTCTGGTGTGTGGAAGTATCTGCTGGAAAAATAGAAAGTAGTTTTGTATTGTGAAGAACACCTAATTATTGTGAGGGAAAGAAGAAATAAAAGAAGTTTTGATTCAATAATAGAAGACATTTTTATTTCTCTGATGAACGTGAACTTATAATAACCGCAACATTAATTTATATGTACTAACTAGTAGTTATCATTACTGTGGCTAGTATCTAGGTATTTACAGGGAACACATTATGAGACAATTTACATTGTAATTAAATTATATAAACACTGAAAATTAAAACATATTTTTGTAGATTATCTTCCTTTCCACTCTATCCACTTACATAATCCAGTTAAACTCCTTTCCTTTTCGATTTTCTAAATAACTAACTCGTTTCCCTGGCTTTAATCAAAGCAAAATAATAATAAGCAAACTCTCGCCCCTTATTATAAAACATGGATTTTATTTTGATAAGGGTTAAATCATATAAATAGTTATTGAATTATGCACCTAATTATTATAGAAATGCAGTTCTTTATATAAAAATGACAGCTCAATTCAGTACTAAGTTGTCATTTTTGTATTATGAACTTTGACTTAACCTCAATAAATTCGAAATACAAATACTGACGCAACGGTTATGTCTAGAACTAAGATTAGATTTAGTTTTTAATAAGGCGAAAATATTTGTGGTCAATGCACAAATCATCCGGCATTAAAATAAAAAAAAAAGAAAGGGCCCTACAACTACCTGTCAAAATAATTTCAAAATACCCTCTCATACACTTTGTTTTGTAAATAGAACGATAGAATATCGATTTAAAACAGTGAGAAGCGACAATTTAACGAGATACACGTTGATCAAGTTTAGTCACTTACATTGTAGTTCAGATATATTACAGACTTACACCTATTTATTATTCAGAAGATGCATTTAATATTAAAAGTAAAAAGTCATTGTCGTATTTGCTTCAGTATTTAGTGTGAAACACACTGTCGTCTGGCGATACGTGCGGAGCAGCAAATTTTGACAGTAAGTAACATTTTATAAATTTGCAATTTTTGTCCAGTGATTGGCTAAAAATAGTGTTTACTATGTGGGTCGGACATAATTTTAACCGAGTTATTTTCTGTAGTGAAAAGTTGTAGGTAACCAAAATTATTATTTTATTTATACCTACCGCAATGTTATACATTATTTATGGCATAATTGTTTTCTATTTTATTTTAATTTTAATATCTCTTCTAGATAATCCTCAATTAGTAAACTTTATTGCTAGATTGATATGAGTTCTCTCGAGCCCCGAGGTGGGCTCACATCCCGCTGGTGTGCGGTCGCCGCTGCCATGGCCGCCCTAACAACGGCCACGACCATTGGCAACGTAGCCGTGTTGATCGCTCTGCGGCGGTCACGGACTGCGCCCGCGCATTATCCGCTGGCGAGTTTGGCGGCGGCTGATCTGCTGGTGGGACTGTTCGTGCTGCCTGTTGCTGCTGCGAGGGAGTTGTTTGTATTTCAGCTTGGTAAGTAGCGACTCTTCAAATCACACAAAGGGCGATGGAAAAGCTATGCTCGATGTTTCTCTGTGCGATCGAATCAGAAATGAGGAGATCCGCAGAAGAACCAAAGTCACCGACATAACTCTTCGAGTCGCTAAAATTATGTGGCAGTGGGCGGGGCACATTGCTCGTAGAAACGATGGCTGATGGGGCAGTAAGGTTTTTGAGTGGCGGCCACGTACCGAAAGACGCAGTGTAGGGAGGTTCCCAGCAAGAAGGACTGTAGACCTGGTGGAGGATGCGGAAAGCCGATGGATGCGGGCAGCACAAGACCGGTCATCGTGGAAAGCCTTGGGGGAGTCCTTTATCCAGCAGTCAACCTCTATAGGCTGAAGAAGAACTAGCAGCCTGAGGGCTTCGGGTAGTGGCAATAGCTTTCAAAGCGTTCATACTTTTACGACGATTTTCAATAGCATAAGGTGTTTGTATATCTGATTTCGAAGAATATTGCTAACTCTGTAAATTCTACATTTATTAATATCTTTGTCGTAAAGATACTGAATGGTATCTTTACGACAAAGATATTAATAAATGTAGAATTTCCAAAGAACAAAGAAATTGTATAAACATTTCAGATTCGTTCATCTGCAGCTTCTGGAAGACTCTAGACATCATGTGCTGCACAGCATCGATCCTGTCCCTCTGCTGTCTAGGCTGGGAGCGCTGGTGCGGCATCACAGCTCCATTTGCTCGAGCTAGACGAGCTAAACGAGCCAGGCTGTTCGCTGGACTAATCTGGCCATTGTCCTTAGCTGTGGCGCTACCAGCTATTTTTATACCGTCTCGGAAAGCCTTGATTTACGAGGAGAAGGGATGTCCTGATAATACTAATATTGGGTGAGCTGCTTTCGTGGTATTTCACGTTTTTTTTTCCTTTATTTAAATTTGGTTGACGCTTAAAACAGGAGGTTTTAGATAATGACCGTTCATGCTCATTCACAAGAAACCTGATTTTAAATTTTCTTAGTTAAAAAACAAAACTACTAAAATAGTAATTCCAAGTTTTAACCGAAGTTAGCGGCTATGTTAAATAATACAGCGACAAATTCCTCAAAATGTAATATCTCGACCTTAGAAGCATTAGGTTGTAAGTATAAGACCGACGACCTATACATATACGACCTGCTTCTAAGAACGAGCTATAGATACGATGTTAATGCTTCTAAGGTCGAGATATGAGTTTGGAAAAGTTATTTTAACCCCTACACAATGAAGTTCAGTTTAAGTTACAACTTCAAACATTCTTTTTTTACTTTTTCTGTAGTGCCAGTGCCATGTGAGGTATGAGTTAGAACAATGTCTTTATTTAAGAATAATGATTAAATTATCTGCAGCAATGTTAGCATCGGTAGCGTCCAACACTGGAGCAAAGTGTGTTCAGTGTTTTCTTCACATCTTTATAAAATAAGTAAAGAAAACCCTGCCCGATCCGTACAGGTATTCTTAGGTATCGATAACTGATTCTACTAATGCCTACAAAGTCGAGCTAAACTTAAAAAAATCTTACTTCTCAAAGGAAGTAACTTAGTATTAAATTACCTCCTTTTGAGAAATAAGATTTTTTTTTTGCGCATATATTGCCTACCGCACATGTATATGTGCGGTAGGCAATATATGCGCGGGCGGCGGGAGGCAGGGCCTGCGGCACGCGGTCTCATCGCTCAAAATAATACCGTCGAAAATGGTGTTTTAAAAAATACCAAATTTTGGGAATGTTGGAATTAATTCGCAGAAAAAAGAAAGATAATTTCAAAATTCATTGGTATTGTAGTAACAACACCAAATAAAATAATTTGTATTTTTTTAATTTTATTTGGTCATGTGTTTATCTAACCTTTATTATCCTTATGGGTCGGACGGGATTTCTTTACATCTTTATATTTTGTTTACCAGTTACGTCTTCTACTGTGCAACCCTGTCCTTCTACCTACCCGCCATCGTGATGGTGACGTTGTACGCTCGCATCCTCCGCGCCTTGTCAGTGCCTCTACAGATTCGTTCGCACCGGGGCGGATTACCCTACCCGGATAATGGACAAGCGGTAAACTCCATCTTCTTCTTCAACCTACAGATGCTCACAGCTGGACAAAGGCCTCCCCCAAGGCATTGAGGGGGTTTGCCATAATCCCCATGCTAGGCAGGCGGGTTGAGGATCGCAGTAATTTGATATTCCACAGGAGAAGCGCTGCTGCCCGCTTCCCTGGTGAGAGTTCCCTTTGTCGCCTCTTACGACACCCACGGGAGGAATTTGAGATGGTACTGTTCTAAGTCTACTGGGCTTAGACAGTACCATCTCAAATTCCACACGGGGCGTTATCTCCATAAAAAATAATAATTTAGCTTTATTTTAAACGGTCTGTCATCTCATTACAGACCACTTGGCTACTTGGGCCATGGCCTAAGGGCCTAGAAAAAGGTAATACATACTTAGTAACATTATATTAGTAATGAATTTGATGAAAATTTCATAAATCTAGGCAGTCCCATACATTTTTGATATTCCCAGTTTTCTATCAATTTAGAATGTTCCACAGACATTTTTTTTTTGGTTTTATTTGTTCCATTTGGAACAGGCTAAGGTCAGAGACCATACTACCATGTCTTCAGTAATTAATTTTCAACTTTTGTAACTTATCCTAAACTTATCATATCTCTTATCCTAACTTAATCTAACCTGAACCTATCTCCTTTCGTTTCCCGCGTGAAAAGACACTAGGAGGAAGATTTGGTACAAAGCCATGATGTGGCCACTATGCTATAATATTTCACTGTTCTTTATGAATTATTCACTGAATGCACTTTTTACTACATAAATCACGCGTTTTTATTTAGTAAATGACACTATAAATAATTTAAAAGTCCAATGAATAACAAGCGTGGCACTTATCTTGGCTTCCCGCCAAAAACTCCGTTCCATAGACATTTTAGATGTGTTTAAAAAGCATGGCGACTAAACCTACGTCAATTTATGTCAGACGTCTTTGTCTTAAATAGAAAAAGATGCACTGAAGTGAGGAGGGGGAACCTGAGGGTCATTTCAGTAGTCACTCCAGGAACGTTATGTGATATTTCTTGTATTTTCTGTTTCAGGGAAATGCTTCTAAGCCAGGGTTAAAAAGATGTGTCACTGTAGACATTATTTGTACACAGGAACTACAATTGAATGCTCAGTAAGTGACATTACCCTTCAATTTAATATTTCTGGCCCTCTTCATTTTTAGGGTTCCGTACCTGAAAGGTAAAACGGAACCCTATTCATGAGTCGTCGCTGTCCGTATGTCCGTCCGTCCGTCTGTCACCAGGCTGTATCTCATGAAACGTAATAGCTAACAGTTGAAATTTTCAGAGATTATGTATTTCTGTTGCCGCTATAACAACAAATACTAAAAATAAAAAATATATTATACTAGCTTTCCGCCCGCGGCTTCGCCCGCGTGGAGTTCGGTTATATCGCGCTTTTTATACTTCCCTCGGGAACACCAAATTTTTCCGGGATAAAAGGTAGCCTATGTCTTTCTCAGGGTCTAAAGATTGTCTGTGCCAAATTTCATCAAAATCGGTTGAGGGGTAAACCCCTCAACCGATTTTGATGAAATTTGGCACAGCGCTTAAAAGCGGGAAAGCGTAACAGACAGACAGACATACACATAAACAGACAGACAGACAGAGTTACTTTCACATTTATAATATTAGTATGGATTTAAGGGGGGCTCCGATACAACAAACGTGTTTTTTTTGTCGTTTTTAAAGATAATGGTACGGAACCCTCCGTGCGCGAGTCCAACTCGCACTTGGTCAGTTTTTAAGCATTACCAAATTAGTGTGAGCTGATTAATAATTCATTGATAAATGTTGCCTACCAAATTCAAATCCAAAGCATTTATTTCACATAAATCAATTAGGGATCAGTCCATATCTGCGTTAAATATTAAAAAGATTCTTCAACGATTAAGTTGAAGATCTATCAAAGAAATTTGGCTGATTGTAGGAGCTTGAGGTGCTGGCGTGTGTACAGTAGGGTACTGTTATGTCCATAGAAAAAATGGTTTCATCATCATCATCATCATTTCAGCCGAAAGACGTCCACTGCTGGACATAGGCCTCCCCCAAAGTTCTCCATGACGACCGGTCCTGCGCCTCCCGCATCCAGCGGTTTCTCGCGACCTTCACCAGGTCGTCGGTCCACCTTGTCGGGGGCCTACCCACGCTACGTCTTCCGGTGCGTGGTCGCCACTCGAGAACCCGTCGGCCCCATCGGGCATCGGTCCTACAGGCAATGTGTCCAGCCCACTGCCACTTTAGTGTTGCAATTCTTCGGGCTGTGTCGGTTACTCTCGTTCTTCTGCGGATCTCCTCATTCCTGATTCGAAAAAATGGTTTAATTATTTTTAAATGTATTTTGAACCCTTACGTTGTTGACACAAACAACTGTTGACGAATTGAACAATTTGCCAGTGGCGGTGTTTCCGTCGGACTACAATTTAAGTGTGTGTGTGTGTGTAGACTAGAGTGAATAGGCTCTTAATAAACTAGCGCTCTTTACCATCAACGATTGCATCACTGCCTACCATCAGGCGGGATTGCGGTCAAGCACTAGTTTATAATTTACTAGCGGCCGCCAGCGACTTCGTTCACGTGGAGTTAGTTATGCTCCGCTCCTATTGGTCGCAGCGTGATGTTATATAGCCTAAAGCCTTCCTGGATTAATGGACTATATAACGCAAAAGGAATTTTTCAAATCGGACGAGCAGTTCCTGAGATTAGCGCATTGAAACAAACATACAAACAAACTCTTCAGCTTTATATATTAGTATAGATATAAAAAATAGGGAAATGATTAGGTAAAAATTAGGGTAAATATAGTGTAGAGATTTACATATTACAGTAGTTTAGAAAATATCGAAAATTAGCCAAAATCAGCAGTTAGACTGGTAGAGCGGACCCCTGACTCCAAAGCTGAAAAAGCTTTAAATGCGACTGGGATTAACGCTGAGATGATGATGTTGATTTACATATTTCAGTGTGCCATCTCCGAAGGCCTGTCACCTGAATATCCCTGGAGGACCTAAAGCTGACAGCTGCCCAGCGTCACCTGCGAAACACCCTGGAGCACCGTAAGTTTACCTTAGTAACATTTTCTTATGCAGCAGTTCGACTCTGCAACCAACTCACCATAAAGTAGGTGAAATGTAGTCATGGTGGCCTAGTAGTTGAAACATCATCAACATGGTAAAACATGGCTGAACCTGTCATTATATGTACATTTATTTTTTGACATCTTTTTTACCCATGTTTGCAAAATAAAATTATCTTTTCTGTATCTTTATCCTGATTAATCCTGATTAATTAGCCTCTCAAGTGTGAGTGTGCGGGGGTTTGATTCCAGGACAGGCAAGTACCAATGTAACTTTTCTAAGTTATATGTACTTCCTAAGTATATCTTGGACACCAATAACTAATTAAAAGGTGAAGGATAACATCTTGCGGAAACCTGGACTTTCAAGTCTGTAATCGCCAACCCGTATTGAGCAAGCCTAATGATTATGGTCAATCCTTCTCTGTATGAGAGGAGACCTGTGCCCAGCAGTGGGACGATAAAGAGGTTGATGATGAATAAGTGAAATGAGCATAGAGTGAGCTATTATTCCGACTAATCCTGGTGATTTATCCTATTGACAGTGTGGAGATATGGGGAGCAGCGTATACAGCTCACTCATCTACACTGATATATAAAGCTGAAGAGTTTGTTTGTTTGTTTGAACGCGCTAATCTCGGAAACTACTGGTCCAATTTGAAAAATTCTTTTTGCGTTGAGTAGCCCATTAAACCAGGAAGGCTTTAGGCTATATAACAGTACGCTGCGACAAATAGGAGCGGAGCATAACTAACTCCACGCGAACGAAGTCGCTGGCGGCCGCTTGACCACCATAAAAAAAGGAGGATCCTCCGACCAGACTGGCATTGTCTGGCGGTGTGTTGCGATATGTGCCGGGTACGATGCGACAAATGTTGTGTCGTGAGGTTCATTCTGAGTTTCTCCAGGGCCTGTAGACAAAGTAACATCGCTTCATAGCGAAGCGAAATCGAATACCAAACCAACCAATGGCGGGAACGATTGACCACGCGACACGATAAATCACGTGGTCAATCGTTCCCGCCATTGGTTGGTTTAGTATTCGATTTCGCTTCGCTACGAAGCGATGTTACATTGGCTAGGGCCCCAGGTCAGTCTCCCTTTGGCGCAGCATCGTTGGTCGTGTTGTTGGGTGTAACATTGCATCACCTCGTTCTACTACCGTCTTCTTTCCTATTCACTCAGTTTTTTTTTGAGTGAATAGGCTCTTACTAAACTAGCGTGCCATCAACGATTGCATCTCAGCTTACCATCAGACAAGATTACGCTGAAGCACTAGTTAAAAAAAAACTGCTAAATGTAAATCTATCTAAGTAAACCATTTTTTGGAAAAACATCTGACATATTAAGTTCAGGTTACATACGCTATAACTTCAAACATTTTTCAATTGCACTAGCCGTTTTGTAATCAACTTAATTTACTTTGGTATAAAGTTGATATTCGATTTGTATAGACTGTATTTGTGCAGCTACTCCATCATCAGTCGTCAACAACGCGCCACAAGGACTATCATTAGACTGATGGCGATGTTTCTCTTCTGCTGGACTCCGTTCTTCATCGTGCTGCCAGTTGGTAAGTATAATTAATCTTTAGTCTCTTTTAAACGTCTTCTGAGGGGCTCGTGGTTAACAGCCGTACAGCAGGGTAATTGTGTAACACACTATCAGTAGTAATTGGTTTCGTTTTGACAATTCGACAATATTCATTGCGTTATTTACATTGTTGAGTAGACAGATTTTTGGAACATGGGCATATGTTAAACACCACAGTGTTTTAGGCCGCTGCCTCGAGTCTTGCGGGCAGCGGGGCGGCAGAGGCGCGGGAGCCGGGTGGGCCTCGAAGACCCGTTCTCGAAACTAGCGGGCAGATCGCGCGTCACTATAGCCGCGTAGTGTTGTGTTCACGATTGTGTCGACGAGATATTTGTTTTTATTCGCGAAAGAAATGTCTGAACAATGGCGGCAACATCTTTTTTATTCAAAATTATTCCTAACGCTCGATCACTGCTCGCTGCCCGCCCGCTGCCCGCAAGATTCGAGCGCGAGAAGTACACCGCTCGCTGCCCGTCACCGCCCCGCTGCCGCGCCGCTGTTTTCGAGAACCGGTCCGTTTGATTTTACGCATAAGATCCTGCCGCTCACTCGCCGCCGCCGCCGCCGCCCCGCTGCCCGCAAAATTCGAGACAGAGGCCTAAGGGGTTTATTCATAAACGATGATTAAAGTTAAGTGACGTTAAAGAATCGCTAATCACTAGTTAACTTTAAGTAGCGTTTATGAATAAGGGGGATGGAGTGGGGGATGTCGATTGGAGTCTTTTACGGTCCACCAACACCACAACACGCATACAATCGGACCACCCAACCGCTCCGCTCGGCTGCCGTAACTCGGCTGATGGTGATGCGTGACGCGGCGCATGAGACAATCAACACTTTAGTGAATACACTACATGAAGCAATGGATTTGCAATATGCTTCAAAATGACCCCAATTGACCGAACAGCACCCTAATTGCATAACGCACTATTACTATAGTGTGTTACGCAATTAGGGTGCTGGTCGGTTGAGCAGGTTAAGCTACTCTTGCCGCGGTTAGTCTGTGGATGAGTGGCCATCTTAACATACCGGGACCCCTTCGTGCCTCGGAAAGCATGTCAATCTATTGATCCCAGCTGTATTTTGCAAATCTTTGACAGTCGTTACGGGTCGCTAGAAGTCAGAAAGTCTGATCACCAGTTTTACCAAGGAGTATTCTAGTACCCAGTAACTGGATTGTGGACTAACATAGTTGGGCTGGTCACATATGCCGCAGGACCGACAACCATTGGGGTAAACGAATCTTCGAGTGGAGACCGCGTCTCAGCAAACGTAACGTAGGACGCTCTTGGGCGAAATGGAGCGACGACAACAAAAAGGTGGCTGGTAGTGGCTGGCGGAGAACTGCTCAGGATCGAGCTTGTTGGCGTGCCATGAAGGAGGCCTATGTCCAGCAGTGGACGAGTAAAGGCTGATGATGATGATGATAGTTGGAAAGAGGCAAGGCAGGTGATAATTTCTCTTACAGGTCTAACGCCGAGATCTTCATACTTTAGTTGGCGTGTGGTACCGGGCTTAGAATAGTACCATCCTATGTCCTCCCACGGGTGTCGTAAGAGGGACTATCACCAGGGAAGCAGGCAGCAGCGCTTCTCCTGTGGAATATCAAACTATTGCGATCCCCAACCCGCCTGCCAAGCGTGGGGATTATGGCAAACCCCCTAATGTAATGAAAGCCTTGGCGGAGGCCTTTGTCCAACAGTGAACCTCTATAGGCTGAAGGAGAAGGTACTTTGGCTTTAGCGTTGTTCTTGTCACTGTCTTGCAGCTATCAAACTGCAAATGCAAGATAGGGACGGGAATATATTGTCTAATGCTAAAGTATGAACTAAGTAACATATGAACCTGCCCCCTAATCGGCGAACACATTTTTGTCAAATGATTGCGATTAGTTGGGATCGTTTGGACCGAACAGACCAATCGTTTGACAAAAATGTGTTCGGCGATTAGGGGGCTGATTTTCGACACTTTCGTTAGATTCTTCTTTGAAAGATTTAATCAGGAAAATAACCAGAGTTACTGACTTAGCTTGTAAGTATGTTAGCTTGTAAGATTGTGAAGATAGTAGCTATACTTATAGTTACCCATTCCAAAGCGTAGGTATCTATGGAGAAGAACGGGCAAGAAACTTCACGAAAACTCTTTTAAATCATATAATTATTACAAAAAACGTCTCCAAAGCTTGGAGCACAGGCGTAGAGTAGCCAGGATACATTATGATGAGTGTGCCAGGGAATTGCATGATTTAATTCCCCATCTCCGTTCCACCATCGGACGACCCGTCGTACGGCGAGTTTCCACCCTTACGTTGTTAACACGACTACGATTCGGACGAAGCGTTTCGCCTCCTCTTTTATACCGAGTACCTACATCGAGGGACTGGAACAATTTTCCAGCGGCTGTGTTTCCGTCGAGCTACAATTTGAGTGTTTTCAAGGCTAGAGTGAATAGACTCTTAATAAACTAGCGCGTTGTACCATCAACGATTGCATCACTGCTTACCACCAGGCGGGATTGCGGTCAAGCACTAGTTTATCCATACTAATATTATAAATGCGAAAGTAACTCTGTCTGTCTGTCTGTTAGGCTTTCCCGTTTAAACCTCTCAACCGATTTTGATGAAATTTGGCACAGACAATCTTTAGACCCTGAGAAAGAACATAGGCTACCTTTTATCCCGGAAAAATTTGATGTTCCCGAGGGAAATCTAAAAAGCGCGATATAACCGAACTCCACGCGGGCGAAGCCGCGGGCGGAAAGCTAGTAATTTATACAAAAAAAAACCTTTGATTACATCATTCATGTTAAATTTATCCACGTGAATCCTTATTTTATAATAAACTAGCTTTCCGGCCGCGAATTCGCCCGCGTGGAGTTCGGTTATATCGTGCTTCCATGAGAGCTCTTCAGAAGTCCGGAATCCAAACTACTTATGTTATTTCTCAAGGTCAACTCTATTTTTTACCAAATTTCAATAAAATCATTTCAGTGGTTTAGACGTGAAAGCGTTACAGACAGACAGAGTTACTTTCGCATTTATAATATTATCATAGTAGGGATGCCGAACTAGTCTTCTTTTATCACCTTGGAACTAATTTATTAACTGCATAACTATTCATATTTCTCCAGATTCCATTTGCGAATGCATAAACGACTCAATCTGGCATTGGTGCACTTGGCTCGGGTACTTCAACTCAGCCCTGAACCCACTGGTGTACGCAGCAGCATCGCCGAGTGTCCGCCACGCGCTGCAGTCTTCGCTAACGAGCTCGACCAGACCTGAAATGCCTTTGACGCAGACTGCCAGGAAGCGCTGAAGTAATGATTTTATTGATTTTTTTGATGTTGGGCTTGCCAACCTTCTGACAGGCAGGATCGTCGAGTGATGATGGGTGGTGGTTGAGTCAATAAAACACTTAATTACATGTTAAGGTATAATTAGATCAACTAATACCAAATAAGAAGTCTCCCTTTATTCAATATAACAATACTATTTATACAGTATGTTAAATAACAGAGGGCGTTCCCTTAAACTCGTTAATATATATCATTAATAGATTAAAATAAAAATATCAGCATAGAAAAATAAGCATAAAAATCCGAATAAAAAAAAATCTAATTGGAAATAAATTTGAAACCTCCTGTTTTAAATCAAAATAGTAGTCGTCATGTATAAATAAATTGCGACGTTGCCATCTTTCATGTTCGCGTGTACAGTGTGTTTCTTTTAAATGTCAATTTAAAATTTTTATTGAATATTTTCATATTGGAAAATTTTTTAAAACATTTTGTTTTCGAATGGAAATATTTTTTTTAGCATGTATGTATGCTATACTATTTCGGGTTAACGGGAACGCCCTCTGTTAGTTAACATACTGTATGTGAAGCTAGGTGCTTAACTAATTATTATCTTTCTGTATGATCCATTCCCATCATCTAATTGTCTTAACATAATCTATACTTCCTACTACATGATGTACCAGTTACACAATACGTGATCACTGATCACACCACAAACTAACTTCAAAGAGAATATTTTGTAGTAAGTTATTTGTCGTATTTGTCGGTCGTATTTGTAGTTGTGTAGGTCATCGGACCTATACATACGACCGTTGAGCTTTCTTCTTCTTCAGCCTATAGAGGTCCACTGCTGGACAAAGGCCTCCCCAAGGTTTTCTACAATGACCGGTCTTGTGCTGCCCGCATCCATCGGCTTCCCGCGACCTTCACCAGGTCATCGGTCCACCTTGTTGGGGGTTCCCTACGCTGCGTCTTCCGGTACTAGGCCGCCACTCCAGAACCTTACTGCCCCATCGGCCATCGGGTCCACGAGCAATGTGCCCTGCCCACTGCCACTTAAGTTTAGCGATTTGAAGAGCTATGTCGTGTGTGTGTAGCTATGTGTATTTTTCTTTACTTTATTGGGATCGGGGGTACCTATCTAACTTTATTAATGTCTTTCTTATCACTAGAGGTTGGATATTCCGGCGCTTAAATATCTAAACTGGATTTGACGAAAGAAAAATGCCTTTCCAAGTTCCAACAAATATTTATATGGCCCGCTGGTAGTTGTTCCGGGTCTGGCTGTTCGTGTGACTTTAAATGTTTATAAAATCACGATTCAGGAGTAATTCCTAGTGTGGAGCAAGTTTAAATAAAATGTAGGAATGATGCAGTTACCGATCTGATAAAGATGAAATTTTTTTACTGGTTATTCTAATGGTAAGTGCACCTGGACGCCCAAATAGGATGCTTTACCACCACTATTGTGATAAAATTTATAAAATCAAAATCAATCAAAAATCAAAAGTTATTTATTCAAATTAGGCTGAGAGTCAGCACTTTTTGAACGTCAATATTACATAAGACAGTCCCCCAAAACGGACAGCCTCCGTGGCGTAGCGGTAGCGGACGCGGCCGCTGCGCCAGGTGGCGCGGGTTCGAACCCCGCACAGTGCAAATATTTGTATGCATGAATATGAATATTTGCACTGGTCTGGTCGTGCCTCGGAAAGCACGTTAAGCCGTTGGTCCCGGTTGCCATACGAATATCTAGTGGCAGTCGTTACGGGTTGTTGGAGCCCTCAAAAGTCCAACAATTGGTCTAACTGCAATGCTTCGATGTCGCCTTCGGGTTGTGGAGGTCAGACGGCAGTCGCTTCACGGAAAATGTCGAAGTTTAGCCATATCAGCAGTTGGACAGGTAAAGCGGACCCCAGACTCCAAAGCTGAAAAGGCTTCGGATGCGACTGGGATTAACGCTGTGATGATGATGATGACAGTCCCCCAAAACGCCCACCCATCGACACTTCCTAGTGCTTTCGCTGGGAAGAAGAAGTTATAAGTATGAAAGTCGGCAGGAAGTCCTATCGCCTGCTCGGTGCACCGTGACACAGCATTTACCTGCATTTACCTGGGAGTACTGTGAGTTATCCAGTAACTCTAGAAAGAGTTTGATAAGCTTGACATATTATGGTGACCATAAAAAACGAAAAACAAGAAAAAAATAATAAGAAAAATCTTATATATAAAATTCTCGTGTCACAGTTTTCGTTCCCATACTCCTCCGAAACGGCTTGACCGATTCTCATGAAATTTCGTATATACATTCGCTAGGCATGAGAATAGGTTTTAATCAAAAAAACCTATTCTCATGCCTAGCGAATGTATGTAAATCCTAGTGAAACCGCGGGGCGCAGCTAGTAATAAAATAAATAAATAAATCATAACTCACTTTTAAAATAAATAATTATTTATTTACACAATACATTCAATATTCTTGTGTACACTTCTTTGGCATAAACACTACCCATTTAAGTATTATTCAAAACAAATATATAAAATTGCACTCGCAAAATACTGTTTTATGTGACATAATAATCTACACTTAGAATTTACAAAGTTTTAACAACAACAATATTATTTACAACTTAAATAAACTTTGAAATAGACTACGAACAAATATAACAGACTAAAAACTAAAATATTGTGCGATATATTACTATTTTTTCTAGAAAATAAAAATTGTTTAAAGGCTCTTTCAAACATCGCGATTTATTCTCGACCTTCGTACATACGTCTCTCTATCCGCATAGATTGGAATTTATACGTTATGCTTCTTACCTGCAAATGATCTAAGATCTAGTACGCCACAAAAGATCAATTCTCAAATTTTAAACCAATCCCGTCGTAAACGCGTGTATTTGATCATTCAGGATAAGTTAATTATGGCAAGAAGCAGAAAAGCGACTAATCGTGTCATATGAACGCGGCCTAACAAAACAGAACATAATTATGTACTCAGCAGTTACATAGTATCCAATAACTTATATTAAGAGCTGTTATTAAGTGACAACATAACGAAGAAAATTATTATTTTTGAGATAAGATCATGAGAATGATCACTTATAAGGCAACATTTCCTTCGCCTTTCAAGAAAAACCTTTGTTTATCGACAAAAAACTCGATCACTGGTCGATCCAACTTGCAAACTTCTAAATCAATTCTACCTTCGATCAATATCATTTTTCCTTAAACAAGTCTACATAAAAACAATAATATAATAACAATCCAGTGTGGCTACCATGAGTTTTCATTACGAAGACTCGATCATCGATATCGACCGCGTTTGACTCATCGATTGGCCCGAGAGCGCCAAACGCGGTCGATGCGTATGATCGAGTGTCGGAATGAAAACTCATGGTAGCCACACTGTACATTCTATTTTTACAGCTGGGATTTCAAGATGGCGGCTAGTGTCAAGATGGCTGACACAATCAATGGCGGACGCGAGAGCGTGGCTGCTCCGCCAAAGTCTCTGGCATCCGGCGAACAGGTTTTGCATGTACAGCGTCCTGATAGACAGTAGCCTGGCTCGTCTTCCTCAGATACACATTCCTGAAAAGTAAAGTTTTTGGTTTTAATATTTGTAACTTAAGCTCGCGATCTTTTCTTTTCTTTTCGCGAGTTAACTCGAGGTATTTTCCCTAATCCACTTTGAAGTTTAGCTTGTTTAGGTTAAAATTTGACTAAGAATAAAATGTGATTAATTTTAAGATGGTACTACTCAAGATATCTCTGGGCACCAGGCTTTGTCACATTATTGTACGTTTTTAACGTCATATTATAGTCAGTTTTGTCTATGGTATAGGTACCATAGACGTTAAAAAAGTACAATAATATGATAAGGCCTGGTGCCAACTATATTGCAATTGTATGATTATGTCAAGTTTAAGAAAGAGATAAGTAAATATAGCGGTAAATTGTAAATACTTTTTTAATATATTAAACGGTATAAATTTGATTTAACTATTTTTATTTGATTTTCCAAACTTTCCTCGTATTATTGAAACTTTATAATATTATTCGTCAACCTTTTATGATACACGCAGCAGATGGGACGAGGGATACATGATATACCTACATTGATATAATAATATTATATCAATATATACCTACCTAAAATTAAATATTTTAACTTTGGAAATAACATTATACCTAAATGTTAGTTTAGATGTAGGTATGTCTGTTACTTTTTCACACAAAACCTCCAGAACGGATTTGGATGTAGTTTGGCTCACTGCTGGTTTATAACAAGGATTAACATATTACCTAGTTTTTATCCGATTATTACAAAATAATAATAATGATCATAACGCGCCTCGCAATGATTGTCGATGTTACCATTCCACATGACGGGAATCTCGTGAAAGCTGAGAAAGAGAAACAAATTAAATATCTCGACTTTGCGCACGAGGTTGTTGACATGTGGAATGTGAACTCGGCTGTCATTGTACCGATTGTCGTATCGGCCAAGGGTTTGATAGCCAAGAGCCTCGACCAACATCTATTGAGGCTCTCGTTAGGCAGTCGGATCAAAGGCCTGATTCAAAAGGCAGTACTCCTCGATACCTCGTTCCTGTCTCTGGAGCCCTAACCACCGGTAGCTTGGACCCTGCCCCCGTCATCGGTGGAACACTATTTTTTTATATTTTTAAATGTATTTGTATGTATTTTTTTAAACCAATATATTTGAAAATGTAACCAAATGAGAAAAAAGATAGTTAAAGGAAAGTATAATAATAATATTTATTTCCAGTAAATATTGTTACATACGTTACAAGTATAGTAAGTATGGTAGAACAAAGGGTGAATTGGTTATTTCTCTTAGCTCCCAAACTAGGTTTATAGCCTATGACTTGGGGACCAGTGATTCCATAACGGTAAACACAGATGGCAATTAATCTCATACAGACTGTTTTCATCAGTAACATAGTACATACATATTCTCATGGGATCGAAACCTATGCGAGTGAAATCGCGGGGCGCAGCTAGTACTTGAAGCAGCTATCCCCACAGATCTGCTGCTACTGCACTGCACTGCGCTACACAGTTTCTACTTTATTAATGCACTAGCTGTGCCCTCGCGGTTTCACCCGCGTAAGCTTCGAACTGAAAGAGCTCAGTTGATACAAAATAAGTGCCTGTTAAAATAATGGGAGCAATATGTGCGTCAGCGTTTGCTCCCGATCATTTTTTGTTCCTGCTCTGCTCCTATTAGTCATAGCGGGATTTTTTAGCCTATGTTCTTTTTCAGGCTCTAGTCTATCTGTGTACCAAATTTCATTACAATCGGTTCAGTAGTTTTGGCGTGAAAGCCGGACAGACAGACAGAGATACTTTCGCATTTATAATATTAGTATGGATGTATTCTGAGATAAATAAGGTCCTTTATCAAAATACTTAAACAGACACAAACCTCATCCCTGCGACACTCTTGTCCCGGTCGTCGCCGGTGCCAGCACCTGGCGGGGTGACCGGCCGGGCGCGCGCTGTAGGCGCAGGCGCAGACTCCCCCCAGGCACAGCGCGGCGCCCGGCGAGCGAGCCTCGGGCAGCCCCGCCAGGCCATCGCATTGGACATCGTATTCACAGCTTTCATTGAGTTCTTTAACAGCTGCAAAGAAAAACAAAATAAATGTCAAACGTCTTCAGACTTTTCTTAACCAATGATTTAAATCGTTAGATTTGCTCTCCCCGTACTTAGGTGGTACTGAAAGTGCCCTAACGAAGAAGAGTGGGCTCACACATCTCATATCATACGATTTACCGTATGAGTGAGTGAGACAATACTATTCAAATGGCAATGAAACAGGAAGGTAAGTTATAGTAAAGTTAAGGTAAAGTTACTACTGATATTTTTTGACGCGGTCGAGCGAAAAGTATGACCGGTCACGACAAAAAGAAATATCTAGAACTAGTTAACTATTGACATGCGTCGTGTTGCAACTATGCATGCACCAGAAATCAAAGTCTCTGATTTCTGGTGCATGCATTGTATTCATTCTTACATGAGCCACCAGCTTATATCCTGTATTTTCATGATTAAATGAACAATGTATTTAAAAAAAAAAAAAACTAAATTCCTGACCGCCAAAACATAACTGATTTCATACTTACCTGATTTCAATGGGTCAACAACTTACCCATTAATTTTATAAATATTTATTTTGAAATAAATTGTTTACTTTTATGACAAGATGCTAACGCAGGTATCCATTTTAATTTTCTCATAATTGTTTTGACAATACATATTTTAACTTAGTTTTAAAAAGATTTCCCGATTTACACATATTTTCATAAATCAATCCGGAGGTAGGTTTGTTTTATAACAGCCACATTTGATAATACAGTCGGGCATTGCAATGAGCCCGAGATTTTGTTTATTCTACCCAACTACACAATTTTTTTATAACGTTTTTTTAATGGAAATTGCATGAGAGAGTTCGGCTCCTTTTTTCAAAATACTAATAAATTCATTATACAACCTGTCTCATGTTTTATTTTTACATTATTTATTTCGTACGTTATACTCAGGTTAGAACGAGTACCGGGAAAGCTAATTAACAAATCGTGACCTAATTTTCTTCCATTGAAGGTACAAAGTCAAATGAAGAGAACCCTGGCCCTATTATGTGTTAACTATGATTAACACCGAGTTATGTAGTGTAAATTAATTAAACAGGCCCTAGAAATTAAGGGCATAACATCGTATCAAGGGCTTGGTAATTACTATAGTGAATGTTAATGGGCTTTGATAGTAATTTCGTTATCAGTCTACAGTCTGATACGTGGCTAAATAATAACCACCTTATTCATAAACGCTGCTTAAAATTAACTAGTGATTAGCGATTCTTTAACCATATGTTGACCTTTTAACGTCATTTAACTTAAATCATCGTTTTTGAATAAACACCACAGTGTTTAAGGGGTTTATTCATAAACGATGATTAAAGTTAAGTCTCGTTAAAAGCTCAAAAATGTATGGTCAAAGATTCGCTATCCACTAGTTTACTTTAAACATCGTTTATGAATAAGGGGGTTGCAGTAAACAGTTTGTGTTCCTATGTGTGGCCATCTTTACTTAACGAGACTTCTCTCAAAGACCTAGGAATGACAGCAGTTTGACAGTCATTGTGGGTCGTCAGGAGTCCAAAAGTCTGACAACTTTTCTGTTTAATCAAAAACTTTTGTAATACCCAGCTACTGAGTTGTTAAGAAAGACTGCATCAGGAACTTCCGCATCCGTTTAAGTCTTCGTGTCCGTGACATAGCAGACAAACTGCAGGAGGGTCGTCTACGTTGGTACGGTCACGTCTTATGAAAACCGGCATGTTACGTGGGTAACAAATGTCTTGCCATGGCGCCTCCGCCGGGCCGGAACAAGCGGGGTAGACCAAAGAAGTGCTGGCTTGACAATGTAAGAGACGACATGCATGCCAATAATCTCACACCACAGGATGCTAAGATCGGGCGAAATGGAGGAGAATGAGCAAGAAAGCGGACCCCGGGCTCCAAAGGGTAAGCCGCGGAAGCAACGGGGAGTAAACGCAGAGAAGATGATGGAGTTACAGAGTTGTTAAGGTTCAATACGCAGTCGCTCCATGTAAAGCTTAAATATTGTGATTTAAAAAAATACTTACACTTCAGATAAAAATCAATAGGTACTTACATTCTACACAGGAGTTGGTTCCATTATGCGCCACCCAATTGTCCCTGCAGCGGCATGTACCTCTGCACTCCAAACCAGCGCCCGCGCATTGGAGTTGATCTTCACATTCTTCGCCCAGAACAGCGTCGCGGACGCATCTGGAAAAAGAGTTAGAGAAATGAGACGCTAAAACGATCGTCTTTTATACCGCGTTATATATGATATTAAAATAGTATAATTCCCATAAGGTTTGAAATACCTGCAGAAGAATGATAATGATTGTAGCGCTAAGTATCTACAATCGTCACATACAAAAAACAACGCCTCATGCTGACGTCACACGAAATCTATATCTCGCAAGCAGAGTTTACCGTGGAACTAGTATACACACAACTTTCCAACACCAACATGGGCAAGTACCCGCCAGACAACACTCGTCTGGTCGCAGGATCCGCCCTTGTTGATGGAGGATGAGTCTACCTTGTTCCTTCTTAAAGAACCTCTTTAGCATTAAATCTAGAAACTGTACCAACCTTGTGCCATTGTCTCTAGGACTGAATTGCAGCTGGCAGGTGCAGTAGCCTCTGACACAGAAGGCCTGTCGCTCCGGCCCCTGGTCGCCGAGGTAGCAGTTCTGATCTACCACGCAACGTTCGCCGATAACTGTAAAGCAGTTAGTTTATAGTTAAACTAACGTTAATCTTAGGGTTAATAATAAAATATATTTATAAAATATAATATACAGTATGTTAAATAACAGAGGGCGTTCCCTTAAACTCGTTAATATATATCATTAATAGATTAAAATAAAAATATCAGCATAGAAAAATAAGCATAAAATAATCCGAATAAAAAGAAATTATAATTGAAAATAAATTTGAAACCTCCTGTTTTAAATCAAAATAGTAGCGCGGAATAGTATCTACCTAACGTTGCATTGCCCAACACACATCAATCAATTAGATCTTAGATCGCCGCCGCATACGCGGCTCGTCATTCATAAATAAATTGCGACGTTGCCGTCTTTCATGTTCGCGTGTACAGTGTGTTTCTTTTACATGTCAATTTAAAATTTTTATTGAATATTTTCATATTGAAAAAATTTTAAAACGTTTTGTTTTTGAATGGAAATATTTTTTTTTACCATGTATGTACGCTATACTATTTCGGGTTAACGGGAACGCCCTCTGTTAGTTAACATACTGTATAAGAATAAATAGTTATCTAACTTTGTGTCACTATGATTATTATTATCCTCTCCCCGAAATTTTACATTCGCCTCATCTATCGTGAATTTCAAATATGCTTTTAAAATAAAGTCTTCTTCTTAAAAAGAATAAGTTTTAGTGGTAAAAAAATAATAATAAATGAAAAAAATCGGAATACGAAAACTGTAACAAGCTGAGGAATATACATGGGGATGATTCGAGTACTGCAAAGGATCCTCCATCTCTGGATTTTCGCTGTACACAATTTTTTGCAATTCTACGCAGAAGAACGAGAGTAACCGATATAACCCGAAGAATTGCAACACTTAAGTGGCAGTGGGCCGGGCACATTGCCTGTAGGACAATAGGTAGGACAACAGGAGTGTAGGTTGCTGGTGAAGGTCGCAGGAAACCGTTGGATGCTGAAGGCGCAGGACCAGTCGTTGTGGGGATCCTTGGGGGAGGCCTATGTCCAGCAGTGGGCGTCTTTCGGCTGAAGTGATGATGATGACAGTGTTTTGGGGAAAACCTGTAAATACTTTTTTTTTTTTTATGGGACTAAACCCGCCACACTGTTCCCAACTCACTTCAACCAAACAAAGAATCCAGAATCTGAAAGCCAGAATCAACAGTGGAGACCGCCAGAAAAACGCCGAGCAATTAAGCTCAACGAGTCCCGATTAACTGTCTTGGGTCCCGCAACGAAATTAATCAGAAAAGAATAGCGGAGGAGTAAGAAAAAAGATATTTTTTTCACTTCCCTCCATAACAAGCAGGTGACAGAACAGAACTAGGCCAATCGGCACAAAGGGACATTATTGCAACTGGGAGAAGCCCAGATTGCCAAGCACCACGGAATAACATTTGATTTAGTTAATGGGTCCTAAGTAGGTATTTGCTGTTACAATTGATTCCAATCCAATTTCCAATCCTGTAAATACTTACCGGCTGTCTCGTAACAGCGATCATCTTCGAAGTGTGCGGTAGCAGCGCAAGCGCAGACTCCGTTGGCGCACTGGGAGTGGATGCCGGTCGTCGAGTGACATTGGATGTGCTGAACACATTCCTCACCAATGCGGGCCTCTGAAATAAAAGTTGTAACAATAAGTATTTTATACTATCAAGATTGAAGATTGATAGTGACGCAGAGGAAAGAGGGGAAGGAGTAACTATATACTCCCTCAATGAGATGAAGTTTCGGGAAAGGATGAGAAGTGTTAAGAGTAGAGGAAAGCGAAATAGACCCATCTATGAAATATAATCCATACATGAGATGGTCTTTAATCGAAATAAATCAAAATAATTAATAATCTAAAAGTGATCCTTTATACATATGTATGTATTTTTCTGTTCATTTCGTCTTGTATGTTTATATTTGTTTTGTTTACATTTAGGTAATGGTTAAATGTAAATCCGAACGCACCCCAGAGAGGGTTCCTTTTGGATGTTTTATTTACTTTTCAGTTAACTTTTCACGGATTAGCCCCTGAACAGATTTTCAAAAAATTTGACAAGGAAACAGATGAAACTCTATTTTTAATACCGGTAGCACAATATAATAATTTCCGATATCCATGACGGTGAACCTGGTGCTCTGAACTATTGTTCTTAAAGATTTAATTTTTATAAACATACAAGGAATCAAATCTGTATTCAAACATACGTTTGTTATGCTTTCACGCTAAAACAGTCGTTTTGTAATTTCATTTTCAGAAAAGATATCATCGACAAGGATATTTGATGGTCATAATATGGCTGAACGGATTTGGATAAAATTCCGCACATAGATGGTCCTATCGACGCACAATTGGTAAACTATTTTAACTATACCTAGGTCTAGCAAACGTAGTCGCATTATCATCGCATTTTTGAATTACCTACATCAATTTCTACCTTAAATACCACATTTAGTAGCTGACTAATAGGTACCTACGGCAAGGCCATGGCCCTATTCTCTTCTTCATAAACAAAAACTTGTCATGTTTGGAAAGACGTAGTCACACGTTACATATACCTACCGTAGCACCTTGACAACGTGTGACTACCCCTTTCCAAACATGAAAATTGATCTCTACATAGTGAATATTGCATACTTCAGAATTGTATTGTATGACATTATTGTCAATTTACAACGAAGGCATCTTGGTAGAGTCTACTGTGTCCAAATGGATAAAATAAATACAAGTAAATAAGTAAATACTTGCAACTACATTAGCAACTTTGATCAGTTCAGTATTCTGAAAATCTTGTTTTATACTTTTTCAGCTTCGTTTTTTGCCGTAGTTGGGTTTTAGTTTTCTTACTTTTTATTATTTGTACTATTTTGGTGTTAAAGTGTATTTGTGGCGCATAATATTAACAAAAGTTAAATTGATGAACTAAAAACTAGGTACTTGACATATTACATCTACACGCACGTATAACAACATAAGCCCGAAGGCATATAGTGCAAAAGACATTTTTATGGGAGTTTTAGCCAATTACCAAACTGTTTCCGCCTTCACCGCGTGGAATTACTCCCAGCTTATGTCGTTTTCATTAGTGCATTACATATTCTATTAATGTTCACACTGCTCTACATTGCATAAAGCGATTCACAGTTCCCGTGATCCGCGCTTTATTCTTATCGCTCATATTTAACACCCTTAAAGCATTCTTGTAATTTGTACAAGCATAAAGTACTCGTCAAGCTTTTTCAGTGATACCAAACACGGTATATTTATTTTAATTTTATATTAACATAGAACTTTTTCTCCGCTAGAGGGCGCAATACTAAATTTGGTGACAAGCTTTATAGCTCATAACTAACAGAATATCAAGGCCCTTCTAATGGTACTGCAGTGGTCTTCAAAATCAAAATTAAAATCAAAGCATTTATTTCAAATAAACCAGTTACAGGCACTTTTGAATTGTCAGAAGGTCGGTCAGTCAATAAGATGAAGCTAGTCGCCCATTCCAAAGAGTAGGTACCTGTGGAGAAGAACGGGCAAGAAACTCCATGGACACTCTTTTAAAGTTTCAAGCTATTGTTACAAATATTTGATTACATCATTCATGTTGAAATCAACCGTGTGAGAACGATGCAGAAATAAATTGTACGCCGAGAGCGTCCATTATGAAAACACACAAAAATCAATTCAGAAATTAAAATACGCCGTGACAGCTAAGAGATGACCAGTCCCCTCCGACGGCGTCCGTTCACGAACATGACGAATGGATCAGCATCATTCAGCTCAACCATATTCAAGGGAACCCAATGACCCAACACACACGCCACCATCAGCGAGACATTTGAGTGAGCATGGCATACTCTCAACAGCCAGAGCACTATCAAGTCAATAAAAAAGACTAACCCAACAAAAAAATGCCTTACAGCACATTCGTACATTGTGCTCACACGTTTGCCATGCAATTATACAATATTATGAAATTGAATCTACACAATGCTAAGATAGTTTTGTCCAAGGTTCAGCAGCTCCAACAGTGTTCCCGAATCTGTGGAAAGTTTAGCTCCTGTGTAGCTGTACAAGTGCCGAACACCTCTGTCAGCGATACAATTCCGTAACGTACAATATGCTTGGCTACATAGTGTGTAATACAGGCTTTGAATTAGTAACATTAACAGTTACATATTAAAACTACAAGAGGAAAAATCAGAGAACAATCAGTGTATAGAAATCGGACGCAGCTCAAGCCCAAGCCTTTTTGTCCTCAATATAATCCTTCACACTATAAAATGCTTTCTGACACAACTTACGTTTAATGAAGGATTTGAATTTATTCAGGCTCAGATCTTGAACCACCTCTGGAAGTCCATTGTAAAAATGTATACATTGGCATCTGAAGGAGCCACCTATTTTCTTGAGCCTTGTTGTAGGTACAATAAATTTGTGCCTGTTCCTAGTATTTATATTATGGACATCACTGTATTTTTTAAACAATTTTATATTTTTATGAGCATACAAAAGATTTTCATAAATATATTGAGACGGCACGGTCAGTACATTAATCTCTTTAAATTTTTCTCTGAGAGAGTGTCTCGGACTTAATTTATAAATTGCACGAACAGCTCGTTTCTGCAAAACAAATATTGTTTGAATATCGGCGGCATTTCCCACAACAGAATGCCGTACGACATTACGCTGTGGAAATAGCCAAAGTACACTAAACGGGCCGTCTCAACATCAGTCAAATTACGAATTGTTCTAACTGCGTATGCAGCAGAACTTAGTTTTTTTGACAATTTTTCTATATGTGGACCCCATTGAAGCTTAGCATCCAGAGTTATACCAAGAATACTGTGCTGTCTTCAGATTTCAATTCTTCGCCCTTTATCAACACTTTAGTTTCCACCTGCCTAACGTGAGGTAGAGTAAACTTAATGCATTTGGTTTTTTCTCGTTTAAGAGTAAATTATTAACATTAAACCAATGGACTACTTTGGAGATCGCGCTATTTACATCATCAGTAACCTGCTGCTGACGTTTCAGTTTAAATAAAAGTGAAGTGTCATCTGCAAACAACACTATATCGTGGTTATCCTTTATTAGGTACGGCAGGTCATTGATGTAAATAAGAAACAAAAAAGGACCAAGAATTGACCCCTGTGGGACTCCCATTGTTACCAAAGACCCGGAAGATCTTGTTCCATTAACGTCAACGCTTTGAATCCTACCACTCAAGTAAGATGTAATAAGATCCAGTGCAGAATTCCGGATCCCGTAGTGGCGGAGTTTCCTGATTAACGTATCGTGAAGAACGCAATCGAATGCCTTAGACAAATCACAAAAGATGCCCAAGGCATCGCATTTATCCTCCCATGCATTATAAATATGTCCTAGAAGTTCAACACCGGCATCAGTAGTTGAACGACCCCTTGTAAAACCGAACTGTTTGCTATGTAATAATTTATGTTTATTAAAAAAAATTGCATTTGGTTTAAAATTAATTTCTCAAAAATTTTACTAAAGGTAGGTAGTACAGAAATAGGTCTATAATTTGTGGGGTCTGATGTACTACCTGATTTAAACAAAGGTATTATTTTACTATTTTTCATGAGATCAGGAAACTCTCCACAGTCAATACAAGCATTAAAGATATCAGCTAGAGTGGGTGCCACAATATCAATAATAGACTTAGCAACTTCCACCGAATGGCCCCATAGGTCAGCAGTCTTTTTTACATTTAGAGTGTGAAAGATTTTAATTATATCTCTACTGGTAACATATTCAAAATGAAACTCCGAATCACAAACATTAACATTTTCTTTAAGCAAAGACTCGGCAACAGAAGGTGATGAGTTTAGGGATTTAGTAGTTAAAACAGGAATATCCGAAAAGAAATTTTCAAATGCCTCAGAGACTTGCGAGTCTGATTTAATTATGTTGTTATTAATAGACAGGCTATAGTCAGTATTTCTATCACTGGACCTTCCTGTTTCACTATTAATAATTTTCCAAGTCGTTTTAATTACATTGCCACTGTTTTTTATCTTTGAACTCAAGTAACGTGACTTGGCCATATAACAAACTTGTTTAAATAATTTTGAATATTTTCTAACGTACAAATTGAATTCAACAGTGTTAATATAAATTCTCTCATTATACAGTTCATAAAGCCGAGTTCTACTTTTATAAATACCGATGGTAGCCCAATCAGAGAAAGTTGCGTTACTATTAACAGAGATAGTCTTGGGAACAAAGGTGGAATCAAATAGCTTACAGTATATATTAAAAAAATTGTCATAGAGATGATTAGGATCAGCATTAACAGCACTGGATAAGACTGGCAATTTATTAATGAGATTAAATCTAAAAACCTCCAAGCGGCTTTCAGTTTTGGGGTTAACAGTGATATCCTTTTTGGTCACTTTTTTACTATGGTTTGGAATAGTAATCCTTTGTCCGCAGTGATCAGAATCAAGTAAATTTACAACTTCTTTGTGGCTTGGTATTATGTTTGTAAAAATATTATCTAGGCACGTGGCACAAGTAGGTGTTATTCTCGTGGGCTCCAAAAATAGGTTTACAAGATTGTAGGACTGAAATAGACTTATAATTTTATTAGAATAACCAGAGTTCTCTAATAAATTAACATTAAAATCACCGCAAACGATAATGGCTTTGCTTGAAACACAAATCTTATGTAAAACTTCATCCATTACCTTTTCAAAGCAGTCATACAATCCTGAAGGGGGTCTGTACACACTTAACACAATGAAGCCCTCCAACTCTATACAAGCAATTTCAGCTGTTCGTTCAACAGACAGGCTCACAATGTCTTTACGATTTTTAAATTTGAGTACGTTACTAACTAAAATTAATGAGCCACCATGTATAGCATTTATTCTGCTAAACGAACTACCAACCTGGTGATTCTTAAAATTGAACAAGAACTGGTGACTTTTTAGCCAATGTTCGGTTATACAAATAATATCAATACCATAATGGTTTATAAATAAATCTACCTCTAAATCTTTGTTCATAAATCCTTGAATATTTTGATGCACCAGATTGATATTATCTATTGACCTTAAATTTCCTCCCGAGTTGCTTTTGAGGTTGTGTATATTATAGCTAGAGGTTGGCTCTATTGTCTTAATTTCTAATTTAAATTATTAATAATGTCAACTGAAACCAAATTATTGGCAGAAATGTCATTGCATTGCTCAAAAGAAGCAAGTTGTTTAGCCAAATTCTTGGCTGTAATAGAAAAAAAATATGATAGCGACACAGCTATTTGTCTTTTATAATAATTAGAAAGATAATACATAACATTGTTATGTCTATCTCTTGTCAAATGTCTTATTCTGATAAGTAGTAAAGAAGCTATGAACGAAAAGATGTGAATTATATGCAACCAGCCCATGAATACAGGTAAAGTCACAAGCAAATGCTAGCAATATATATATATATATATATATATATATATATATAGATATCCCTTTGGGCACTTTGTTGATCAGACGTGCCGTATAGGTAGTAATTTGTTGATCCATTTTCACTTGTTGATCCGGGGGCCTTTTCTTGATCCGTTGCTATCTGACCATAAATATGTGGCTCCGTTCGGAGCCACATTTGTCACGATGAATAATAATAAGTAATAACAATAATTAAGGGCTGTTTTATACAAATCCACCTTTTTGGCGTCTGACCAGTTGTTGATCCAATTCAAACGGGCCAATCAGGGCGCAGCATTTGCCAAGGGAGTGAAGCGATTGGATAAGCAGCAGTTACTTTTTTATGTATGTTCACCGATAAATCTCAGACGCCTAGACCGATTTACAAAAATATTTTTATGTTAGAAAAGGTAAACTTTCTAAATGGTCCCATAGTCAGGATCTGATGATGGAAGACTAAAGAAATCAAGAGGAACTTCCAAAAATCGTAGGGGCGACTAGTGCATTTCTAAGTATCTTCATTAAGTATTTCAGAGAACTACAATTTGATAAAGGTCTGGTATAGCTGATGATGGAGCCGGGAGAAAGTCAAGGGAACTCCTCAATTATTCACAGCAGCTACCTTGAGTTTGTGCTTGATTAATTTGTGTTGATAAGAACTTTACAAAAAGATGGGTTATGACTGTCATGAAGGCTCTGGTGATGAAAAAAAGGCCAGTTCACGGAACTCTTCAACGGTTAACAGTAGGTACCTTGGGTTTGGACTTAATTCATTTATATTGATGAGAACTTTGCACCTGTATGGGTTGAAATGAAGGTGTGCAGTAGATCTGATGATGAAGACCCTAGACAGTCAAGGGAACTCCTCAATGATTCACAGCAGCTACATTGAGTTTGTGCTTATTAATTTGTATTGATAAGAACTTTACAAAAAGATGGGTTATGACTATCATGAAGGCTCTGGTGATAAAAGCAAAGGCCAGTTCAGGGAACTCTTCAACGGTTAATAGTAGGTACCTTGTGTTTGGACTTAATTCATTTATATTGATGAGAACTTTGCACCTATATGAGTTAAAAAGATGGTTTGTAGTAAATCTCATGATGAAGACCATAGGCAGTCGAGGGAACTCCTCAACTATTCACAGCAGCCACCTTGCGTTTGTGCTTGATTAATTCGTATTGATAAGAACTTTGCAACTATGCTCGGTGCCTTTGCTCGGTGGTAGGCCATAACATCGGCTGCCGGCAGAAGTTACCACCCACCAGACAAAATCTTGCCGCCAAGCGATTCGTCGTGTACCGGCCTGATTTCTGGTGAATCCGTACGGAGGACGGGTCTGAGCAGTTGTTTTGCAGTGTGTGCCGGGTACGATGCGCCAAATGTTGTTGTGCCGGGAGTTTGGTCGTGGAGGGTCTCCACATCAATCTCCCTCTGGCGCAGCGTTGTCGACGCTCAACTGCCGTCTTCCTTCCTATTCACTAAGGTTTTTTAAGTGAATGGGCTTAATAATCTAGCGCGCTTTACCATCAACGATTGCATCACTGCTTACCATCAGGCGGAATTGCAGTCAAGCGCTAGTTTATAATTATTAAAAAAAAATATGTGTCGGCTAAAATGAATGTTTGTCGGTCGTGGTCTTCATCATCAAATCTACTACAGATTTTCATAATAATGCATATCGGTGAAAATTGCTCATCAATATATATTAATTAATTCCAAATACAAGGGAACTACTGTAAACCGTTGAGGAGTTACCTGAACTGACCTTTGTATTCATCATCAGAGCCCTAATGACAGTTACAACCCATTTAGGTGTAAAGTTCTTATTAATACAAATTACTCAAGTTCAAACGCAAGGCAGTTGCTGTGAATTGTCGAGGAGTTCCCTCAACTGTCTCCCGACTTCATATCTACTCCAGATCATTACTAAATTGTAGTGCTTTAAAATACTTAATGAAAATAACTAGAAATGCACTAGTTGCCCGTAAAAATTTTGAAAGTTTTCCTTGATTTCTCTAATTTTTAATCATCAGATCCTGGCCTGGTGACTATGGGACCACCCTTTCAAATAAAACAAGAATTTCGCAAACGGGTCCAGGCGTCTTACAGTAATCGATGAACACACATAAAAAAAGATTGCGACGAATTGTGAACCTCCTCCTTTTTTTGAAGTCGGGTAAACACTTAAATTGCCAAAAGAAAATAATTTTTCTGTTGACAATTTAAATTTTATAGGATTTTGACATTGATTACTAACTTTTTTATTGCTATTGCCCGCGCTGCTGCCGATGACAATAGTATCATACTAAGCAGTATACGGTGAAATCACGCAGGCATTTACTAACTACTTTTCTCAAACAATCTGCGGAAATCAAACACATAATTTTCTTTTTTAAGTTCAATAACGAATAATGAACAATAATATTTTTTCCCGCGCTATTATAATGTTCTTTCGTTTTTTTCAATAAACAATCTACTACTGTCTATTTGCAAGATAGTCCAAAATTTGAATAAAACCTTTTATTAGTTACCTCCTTGGTATTCCATGTTTCGAATGCAGTTTTTTTTTCGAAAGAAATTCAAACTAGGACGTTGGAACGAAACGCAAACTCCCTATTTCGAAATTGCGGCCGCTAAAGTAGACATTCCATGTGTCTAACGCGTTCCAGTACCTACAACAAACCATTACTATTCATTCATCATATCATTATTATTCTTTGTAAGATCTGTCAATATTTACCTGTGTTAACAAATAAATGATTTAATTTGATTTGATTAGAAAACAGCGCTTTCTTTCGCTAAAATATAACGCGACTAAACGAAATTATTTTTATAACACACTTAGGTATGTTACTTTGAGTAGACTGAGAAATCATCCACCAGATCCACAGATCTTTATTACCTTTATTACTTAGTAAGTAGCAAATATGATTTTATTTAAACTAACGTGCGGTTGAGTTTATCTTTTTTAATTTACAAAAATATTATAAACTAGCTTTCCGCCCGCGGCTTCGCCCGCGTGGAATTCGGTTATATCGCGCCTTTTAGATTTCCCTCGGGAACATCAAATTTTTTCGGGATAAAAGGTAGCCTATGTTCTTTCTCAGGGTCTAAAGATTGTCTGTGCCAAATTTCATCAAAATCGGTTGATAGGTTTAAGCGGGAAAGCGTAACAGACAGACAGACAGACAGACAGACAGAGTTACTTTCGCATTTATAATATTAGTATGGATGAGGTACACATGTTTATTGTACACACTACGCTAGGATATCTCAATGTTCTTTATGAATTATTTACTGAATGCATTTTTTACTACATAAATCTCGCACTTTTATTTAGTAAAGAACACTTTAAGTAATTTAAAACTCTAATGGAAAAATTTAAGCTCAGCTTAACTTTCCCGCCAAAACTCCTGACCCGGGTTATAACATCAGGAAAACATTGTTTTATTTTGAGTACGAGGCTTTTTAGTAAATTATATTAGTTCGTTTTTTTTTTCTTTTTCTTTATTATGTGTTTATTATTTTTTAGTGTATTATTATTGTAATGTGCGTTCTGTTTGGAAGGAGTAAACAATTTTTCTTTCTACCTGATTAATACCTAAAAAAACCGCTAAAACTGAAACTTCAAATTTAATAATAATATGTATTCGCATACAATTTCTACCAAAGAAGTCTATACAAGCAGTGTTAATTGCATTGAGTGTAACCGAGGCCGCCCACACAATATTTTCAGCCCAAAACATGCAGCGCCGATATCGTGTTTGGACTAATTAGGTTGATTTCGATGAATAGAATTTGAAAACTTAATATAAATGGTAAGTTAGAAATAAAGTATAAAAACCTCATACGCAAAATTCAACCTCTTAAAATATTAATAACAATAACTTTGACTTCATACTAAACATAATTGATCGACCGGTACGGTATCAGTACATCTTCAGATCAAAATAAGTATTACGAAGTACGAGTAGCTACATGGATCAACATAAGGGAATGATTTTTGAAATATATTCCAAGCCAAAAAGTCTTCGTGCATTTAAAAAAAATAGTCGTTATGGATCCACTAATGCATGGAATTGTAAAAAAATATATATAGATCTTACAATGTATGGAGCATTGCGAATATAAAATATCTAGATTAGCTATAGTAAATTCCTATTTGATCAATTGTTACGGTATAGGTATCGGATCAAAAGATGTATTACGGGAAGTACGAGTATATAAATGGATCAACACAAGTCATTGATTTTTGAAATATATTCAGAGCTAAAAAGTCCTCGTGGCTTCAAAAAATTTAGCCGTTACGGATCCATTAATGCATGAAATTGTTGAAAAATTTTTTATCGAGTATAATGTCCTATCGATGAATATGTTTGGCAACATCGCTTAACAGAATGCAACGTTGCCACTCCGCCCGAGAAATACGCAGCTAGATCAAAGTTATTCCGTGCTAAAGGTGGAGTCTATTGTGTTCGGGATTGCGGCTGGATCAACTATGTGCCCAAAGAGGTGTTTATATATATATATATATATATATATATATATATATATATATATATATATATATATATTCAAAATGTACAAGTAAAGCGCTTTCAAATGATACCAAACACGGCATATTTATCTTAACTTTATTTTTTACTCTCTATGTTTTGTCCGCTAGAGGGCGCCACATTAGATTTTGTGAAACCCCATATAGCCTATAACCAGCGGACAATTAAGACGCTTCTAATGATATGTCATTTGTCGAATTCTGTTATGTAGTTTAGAAGTTACGAGGGAACAGATGAACATACATACATACATACATACATAGCCTGTCAAAATCATAAGCCTCCTTTTGCTTTGCCGTAGTGAGGTAAAAAAAATATGGACAACGCTTCGCACGCCCGCTCGCGCCAGCAACAAATACCTACGAGACGAGAGTAACAAGACCGCACGTCTATGTAGCTCAAATTGGATCGTTTTTATTTTGTAGTCTAATTTAGAACTTATTAATATCTATTAACCACACTTTTTATTTCTCTCCTTAGTCTGTGATATTTTTAATTTAAATGTCATACATACCCGTTCTTTACATGGCTGCTAAAATGTCAATGTTAAATGATAATTATTTAATTTGAATTATAAATTACCTACTGTGCTATTGATGTGCTTATTTTATTACTAGCTTTCCGCCCGCGGCTTCGCCCGCGTGGAGTTTGGTTATATCGCGCTTTTTAGATTTCCCTCGGGAACATTAAATTTTTCCGGGATAAAAGGTAGCCTATGTTCTTTCTCAGGATCTAAAGATTGTCTGTGCCAAATTTCATCAAAATCAGTTGAGAGGTTTAAGCGGGAAAGCGTAACAGACAGACAGACAGATAGACAGACAGACAGAGTTACTTTAGCATTTATAATATTAGTATGGATTATTATTTTTTTTTAAATTTGCCCCACACTAGGAGTTATTCCAGTACCGTGGGTGCGATTATAAACATGTAAACCCACATACACAAACAGCCAGAGCCGGAAAAACTAACTGTAGGTCGTACAAATATTTGCCCCGTGCGGGAATCGAACCCGCGATACGCAGCGCAGCAGTCGTTCGCTCAGCCACTGCACCAATCATGTCGTCATTTATAAATTTTATACCACGTAAATCGAAGGACTGGGACAATTTTCCAGCGGCGGTGTATCCATCTGACTACAATTTAACTGTCTTTAATGCTAGAGCGAATTGGCTCACCATCTACGATTACATCACTGCTTACCATCAGGCGGGATCGCGGTCAAGCTACTGCATTCAAATACTTTTTATACAATTTTACAATAATAATTAATAGGAGCTTACTTTTTATCTCAACTATCTCACGGGGGATCAAGATTGCGGGTGAGACCACGGGACGCAGCTATCTAAAAATAAACATACCTTTCAAGCATCCTTTGTGTGTGCTGTTAACTGCAGCATACACGAAGCCATCCTTGCAGACGCAGTAGCTGCCCAGTCGGCAGAAAGCGTTGTCGGGGCAGTCCATATCAACGGCGCATACATTTCCAGTCCGGCCTGGGTGAAAGAGGAAAACCGTTAAAGAACACCACCAGCCAACTTTTGTAAAAAAAAAAAACATTGTTCTCCTGTATCGTTGATCAATGCGTTTACAAACATTTATAAACTTTAGCTCAGTCGTGGCGGCCTAGTGGTTAAAACACCAGCTTCTCAAGTATGAGTGCGCGGGTTCGATTCCAGGTCAGGCAAGCACCAATGTAAATTTTCTAAAGTTATATGTACTTTCTAAGTTATCTTGGACACCAATGACTGAAGATGAAGGAAAACATCTTGAGGAAACCTGGGGCCCTAGCCAATGTAACATCGCTTCACAACGAAACGAAATCGAATACCAAACCAACCAATAGCGAAAACTGACCATGCGACGCGATAAATCACGTGGTCAATCGTTCCCGCCATTGGTTGGTTTGGTATTCGATTTCGCTTCGCTACGAAGCGATGTTACATTGGCTACAGGCCCTGGATTTTAACTCTGAAATCGCCAACCCGCAAGCGTGGTGATTACGCTCAATCCTTCTCTGTATGAAAGGAGACCTGTGCCCAGCAGTGGGACGATAAAAAAGGTTGATGATGATGAAACTTCAGCTCATACATATATTTGTTTCGTGCGGATTTTTTTTTTATTTGTTTTGGTTGCGAAATCATCAAATGACCTCTCCCGCTCTGGGCAGAGCGGAAAGACATGTCAAAATTTTACTGACTAAAACCCACCCGTGTTCCTTCACTTGCCTGTGCGCCAGGGTCAGGAGTTTCTTTTTTTACCAACCCGCAAAGGATTGCGGGTTGGTAAAAAAAGAAACCATGAAAAGAGACCGATGCCTCCTGGGTCAGGGGACCCAAGAGGCATCGGTAGTCGTGGACCCCGTCACGATGTGCTGATATCTCTTTGAGGCGTGCGTGAAACACAACGTACCGTCGACCCGGGCCTGATACCGCTATGACTAAAATAACTTTGAAAGCCCCCTTAGATACTTATTTTAGTCGTAGCGGTACTTACAACCCTACATGCGAACAACGCACATTTCGTGGACATTGGTGTGGGTTATACAGGGTGTATCTGACATCGTAACGCAAACTTCGCGAAAAGGCTAGACCACATGCCACTAATAAAATTATGATAGTCATTTATGTCGTTAATGAACGGTTACAGAATACACACTGTTTAAAAAAAAGTGTCGGCGTGGCTTTTGAACGTTGCAAGCGTGCCGCCGTGCGGGTTTGTAGGTATAACGTTGATCCCTGATGTGAACTCTATTAAATCAGCTGGTAAGATAGTTTTTCGGGTTTTGTTTTCATTGCGCTTTTTTATGTAATTAGCGAATTATTTAATTTTTACTTTAAAATATTATTGGGTTATAAAAGTATAGTAATTGTGAACGGTCTGAAGTGAAAATAAAAACTTTTTACAAAAAAAACAACCGACTTCCAAAAACCACTACAAAGTGAAAAATAACTAATTTCGGAAGTCGGTGTCTTGGGTTTTGTATATTCATTTTTGACACCGACTTCCGAAATTAGTTATTTTTCACTTTGTAGTGGTGTTCGGAAGTCGGTTGTTTTTTTGTAAAAAAAGCTTTTATTTTGCAATTTTTAGTTGTTAAAAGTACTATGTATTCAGTTGCATCCGGTCAGACTGGAAGCTGACGCAAATATAGTTGGGAAACGACGTAATTTTGTTTACTTTAATTTTTACCCGTAAGTATTCCCTCAACTGCCTATGGCCTTCATCATCAAATTTACTGCACACCATTATTTTAACCCAATGGGTGCAAAGGTCTCATCAATATAAATGAATTGAGTCCAAATACAAGGTAGCTGCTGTGAATTGTTGAGGAGTTCCTTCGACTGTCTCCCAGCTCCATCATCAGATCTACTCCAGACCTTTATTAAATTGTAGTGCTTTAAAATAGTTAATGAAAATGCTAAGAAATGCACTAGTCGCCCCTGCAATTTTTGAAAGTTTCCTGGTTTTCCACCATCAAACCCTGACATCCTTATCATGGGACCACCTTGGGAACGTCTTCTTTCCAACAGAAAAAGAATGATCAAAATCGGTTCATAAACGACGAAGTTGTTATGAACCAATACCTTAGCCGTCATGAAGGGTAATGGCCTACTACTACCACGCTGGTCAGACGGGTTGGTAGAGGGTTTTGTTTCGAGTTTTCCTTCTCTCGCACAGATGTTAGGTGCATAAGTGCCTCTTAGTCGCCTCCTACGACATCCAACTTAAAAGGTACTTAAAAGGTAAAAACTTAAAAGGTGGCTGGTAGTGGCTGGCGGAGAACTGCTCAGGATCGAGCTTGTTGGCGTGCCATGAAGGAGGCCTATGTCCAGCAGTGGACGAGTAGGGGCTGATGATGATGATACCTTAGCCGACTATTAATATTGTAACATGTACTGTTTTTTGTCCCTAATAAATAAAATAAAATTCAAGGCGTCATACTGACGTCACACAAATCTTGCATCTCGCAAGCAGAATTTATCGAGGAACTAGCACGCATAGTTTTTTGTAATTGATGTTATCCATACTAATATTACAAATGGGAAAGTGAGTTTGTTTGTTTGTTCCGCTTTCACGCCGTAACTATTGAACCGATTGCTTTGATATTTTGCAGACGTAAAGTTAGAAGTCTGGATTAAATAATACAGTATTTTTTATCCCGAAAAAATTTGATATTCCCGAGGGAAAACTAAAAAGCGCGATATAACCGAACTCCACGCGGGCGAAGCCGCGGGCGGAAAGTTAGTAATGATATAATATTTCCACCACGTAGTGAATCCCAAGTTTAATACATAATTGTGTATACAAAAATAGATTTATGTTGGGGAAACTGGAGCCTTTTTTCTTTTTTTTTTTTCGGGGTGGAAATCCTCGTAGTATGTCCGCCGCCCTAGGGTGGGCGACGGGGTCTGTCAGACTTTTACTGACTAAAACCACCCCGGTGTCTCTTCTATCACAAACGCGCGTGGGGCCGCGGGAGTCTAAATTCTTCCGCAGCCCCACACTCTCGTGCTGGCCCGGGGGGAAAACTGGAGCCTGTACTAGGAATACCTGTAATACAGATCTCCAGGCCTCCAAACTAAACGGTCGTGTCACAACTGTTACTGGAGTTAAGACTTCATAGAGTTATAGTGGCAACAAAAATTTATTATCTGTGAAAATGTCAACTGTCTAGCTAGCGGTTCACGAGATACAGCGTGACAGACAGGCGGATAATAGAGTCTTATTAATAGGGTTCCGTTTTTACACTTTGGTACGGTTCATGTGTGGAGTACTGCAGCCACATTTGGGGTAGTCCGTGGTGCAGCACAATGTCACCTGGCCACTTTGAATTCAGTGGAGAGGCACGCGAAGAGGCTGATTGGCGACCCAGATTTAACTCAAAACTTTTTTTAAGTCTTCAAAGCCTAGAACACAGGCGTAGAGTAGCCAGTCTTTCGGTGTTCTATATGATGCATTTTGATGAATGTGCGAGGGTATTGCATGATTTCATTTCCCCATCTCCTTTCCACCATTGGACTTTAGTTATTGATACTATTTAACATATTAATTTTAGTTTATTTTTGTGTGTGGATTGGTTAAAAAAGGACAGTTCTTAACATCTATGGCCATTTTGAACTAATAAAAATACTGATCATCATATATTTGGGTTTAATATTTTATATTATACATTATACATACATATAAACATATCATATGTAGTGACTCCGTTTGAAAACATTAAACAATTTAATATCACTTAATTCTAAGATACATATTACCAGAGAAAATATCAACATCAAGTAGGTACATAACACTGTCAACTGACAGTATGGTACAGGCCTGTAATCTGTTCGCTTAGGCAGGGAGCCGGACGCTCGGTGCCATCACTGCGTCCAATGCGGGGAAGACACGGCGCAGCACACGCTCCCCGTGTGTGTAGCTTGGGAGGAGCAGCGCCGTGTCCTCACAAATGCAGTTGGAGGCGACCTGACGCTGCCAGCAGTAGTGCAGAGGATGGTCGGCAGCGCAGAGTCGCGGGACGCGGTGGAGTCCTTCTGCGAGCACATGATGTCACAGAAGGAAGCTGCGGAACGGGAGATGGAGATCTCAACTCCCTTCCCGGGCCGCAGAAGACGCACCGGGCGCCGAAGAAGGGCGGAGAACGCCCTCTTCCGCCCCCCATGAGTGGGTCCAGGGGCGAGGGACATGGGGAAGTCCCCGCCCCCTATTCGATGGACCCCGAGGCGGAGGCGCGCGAATGTAGGCGCGCGCCTCTGAGGCGATGCACGGGGTAGTTTGACACCCCACTACCCCGCGCAGGAGACGAGGCCCGGACAGACCGGGCCAGCACGAGGGTGTGGGGCCGTGGAAGAATTTAGACTCCCGCGGCCCCACGCGCGCTCGTGATAGAAGAGACACCGGGGTGGTTTTAGTCAGTAAGAGTCTGACAGACCCCGTCGCCCACCCCAGGGCGGCGGATATCCACTGAGGATTTCCACCCCGGAAAAAAAAGGCCTGTAATCTGTGGTACAGTTACAGATAACAGCACATCAAGCTACTACAATCTGCCAAATGTGTCTATAAGATTTTCATTCTAAATCTAATCTTTATTTCTAAAGGTATCCATGACGACTTACCTCCCTTAGAAAAATAAAATAAAAAAGGATAAAGAAATTGAGCAGTTGTATTGCGATGTATACATATACAATATGTAAAGAAAACCCTGTCCGATTCGTGAAGGTATTGTTAGGTATCGTTAACTGATTCTACTAATGCCTACTAAAGCCGGGCTAAACTTAAAAAAAAATCCCCCTAAAAAAATTAATATTATTTCGCAAAAATAGGTAACTTAAAACATGTGCGGTATGCCATACAGGCGCGAGCGGAGAGGGGCAGGGCACGCGGCACGTGGCCGCATCGCTATTCGCTCAGAATTATACCGTCAAAAATAATGTTGTCACTTTTTAAAAATTACCAAATTTTGGGGAAGTTGGAATTAATTCGCGGGAAAAAAGATTATTTCAAAATTCACTAGTATTGTTACTATGATGATTATGTAAAATTTCATATTTTATTTGGTCATATGTTTACCTAACCTTTATTATCCTTACGGGTCGGACAGGGTTTTCTTAACATATTGTATACAGTAGTTGTGGTACGATGCGCCAAATGTTGTTGTGTCGCGAATTTGGTCGTGGAGGGTATCCATATCAATCTCCCTCTGGTGCATCGTTGGTCGTGTTATTGGGTTTAACATTGTATCACCTTTTTTTTTGTTCCGTGGTGGAAACTCCTCAATGGATGTACGCCGCGCTCAACTACCGTCTGTCTTCATTCAAGTTTTTAAGTGAATAGGCTTAATAAACTAGCGCACTTTACCATCGATGATTGCATCACTGCTTAACATAAGGCAGGATTGTGGCTAGTTTATAATTATTTTAAAAAAATAACAAGTTTATTTGATGTTATTTGAAGTTGATGAGTCGCCTTAGTCTTTTTCCAACTAGGTCAACAGCTTTCAGTCTAACCGGTTTCAGTTGCATATTAATCTAGCCTAGCTGACTTCTACTACCCAGTTTACTAGGAAATACGATATCCCTAGGTATATAGATATGACAGCCTTCGTGGCGTAGCGGTAGCGGACGCGGCCGCTGCGCAAGGTGGCGCGGGTTCAATCCCCGCACAGTGCAAGTATTTGTATGCATGAATATGAATATTTGCACTGGTCTGGTCGTGCCTCGAAAAGCACGTTAAACCGTTGGTCCCGATTGCCATACAAACATCTAGTGGCAGCCGTTACGGGTTGTTGGAGCCCTCAAAAGTCTAACAATTGGTCTAACTGCAATGCTTCGATGTCGCCTTCGGGTTGTAGAGGTCAGACGGCAGTCGCTTCACAGAAAATGTCGAAGTTTGGACTGGTAAAGCGGACCCCAGACTCCAAAGCTGAAAAGGCTTCGGATGCGACTGGGATTAACGCTGTGATGATGATGATGAGGATATCCCTAGGTAAGAATTGGTTAGGCATACTACAGAAATAATTATTTGTTACTCAATAATTTATAAAAATAATATTTGTATTTGTTTTACATTTTTATTGAAACGAAATTAAATTGTAATTACTTTTTCGCATCGTATTAAAATAGCTGTGTGACAAACAGATATGAGGATTGATATACAATACAAGAAGAAGAAGACAAGAAGTCCATTTATGACATTTATTCATAGAAAAATGGAGTTTCTAGATTATTCTTCTCCACACGGAACTACTTTTTGGAAGGGAAAGCTGGAATCAGTGCTGGTTTTTTTAAATGTTGACGTCCAAAAGTGCCTTTTAATTGTTTATTTAAAATCAAATGCTAAAAAACCATAGCAAAAGTAGTTACGCCCTCGCTCGATAGATGGCGTTGACGTCGAATTAGATCTCGCTATGGTTTCGTTACGTCGCCACGCATAATTATAAATGATAATCTAAAAGTTTTAGATAGATACGTAAACAGATCCAACTGTCATTAAGTAATGGACAACCATAATTAATAGTCGTCATTTACATAATGACAGTTGGAATTGTTTACGAATCTGCCGAAAATTTTTGATGAATAGGCTATTTGACAGATTTATAATTTCCATTTTGATCATTACTTGGTTGCGGTTAAGAAGTTCACAGAAAGTATTTTTTTTTATTTTAAATACGTATTTCGTAAGAAACATGCAAATAAAAATCGTCATGCGACATTTGAAATAAATATATCTTCCTAAGTATTTGAATGAAAGAAAAAATAAAAAATACGTGTCTAATAGTTTTTATAAATCTATCTGATGGACATTAAATTATTTTTTAGGATACAACCTAATTATAGACTATAATAATTTACCCGCTTTAACATAACCATACCCTGTTTAGAATTTCTCCAACCGGTTTTTTATTTATAATTATAAACTCATGCTTGACCGCAAAAATGGGCTTCAAAGTCTATAGGCGTAGAGTAGCCAGCCGGTCGGTGTTTTCTAGGATGCATTTCCGAGAGTGTACGAAGGAATTGCACTAGTTCCATAATCAGGAAGCATCGAAGCGTGCCTTTGCCCAATCCCAACAGACGCAGCAAAATGCCTGTATGCCATCAACAACCAAGACCGCCTTTGCAAGGAGACAGTACAAGGCTTTAAGTTGCAAGCTATACAACGCAATTCACAAGCAATTCAACATTACTTTTCTTAGCAGACATGAACACAAAAGTTAAGTTTCCTAATGGCTTCAATTGCTCGACTATCAGAAGACGGAACATTTACTGGCATAATACATACATTACGTCCAAAAAAACAATAACACTTACACTTACATTGTAACCCTCACACTCACTCATACTATACAAACACACACCCTTACACCACACACATAACAACAGACACACATGTGCTAGATTGTTTTAAGTAAGAAATAGACTTAGATTAAGAAAAATTCTTAAGAACACAGCGACACATAAAGCTGTAGGTACTTAATATTCTTTCGCATTTATGGTGCGCTACTTCCTGCGACTGACCGCTGTTACCCAAAACACAAGCCTTGGCTTAGTTTGGGTGACAGTACCCATAAAAGTATGTAAAAACTTGTGACAATAAAGATTTTTTTTTTTTAGTTTATAATACATATCAAACCAAGAAACAGTAGAATTAGTAGGAATATGAGCCATTAGCGTCCGCAGGAAAGTCTGGGTAAAAGAATTGTATGAAAAACCGAACATTTGATCGATTCATTAGCACAGTCATACGGAATTTATGGAAAACTAATCTACCACCTTGCCGGTTGCCCTCCATACATACATCGCTAATCACTAGTTAACTTTAACCAACGTTTATGAATAAGGGGGTTACTGTCATCCTGTCAGGGCTATGAGTTTTTCGAAAGAGATAACGTGGTCCTGCAGGGTAATTGCATAACACACAATCAGTAGCAATGGGTTTCATTTTGACAGTTCAAGAACATTCATTGCGTTATTTACGTTGTTGAGCAGACACACTTTCCGAACATATGGAGCAATGGATTAGCAATAAGCTTCAAAATGATTTCAATTGATAGTAATAGTGTGTTACCCAATTAGGGTGCTGGTGCAGGTACAGGCAAATGAAGGATCACGATCACGAGAGATGTTTTGGTTGCATATGCCCGTGATATACAATATGTAAAGAAAACCCTGTCCGATCCGTGAAGGTATTGTTGGGTATCGATAACTGATTCTACTAATGCCCACAAAGACAGGCTAAACTTAAAAATAAAATCCACCTAAAAAAATAAATATTATTTCGCAAAAAGACGTAACTTAATACATGTGAGGTAAGCAACCCCTTCCGCGGGCGGCGGGGGGCAGGGCACGGCATGCGGCACCTGTGACGTGGTCGCGTCCCTATTTGCTTATAAAAATACCGGTGTTGTCACTTTTTTAAAAATTACCCTATTTAGGGGAAATTGGAATTAAATCCCAGGAAAAAAGGATTATTTTAAAATTCATACCAAAACAAAAAATACCAAATTTTGGGGATGTTGGAATTAATTCGCAGAAAAAAGAAAGATTATTTCAAAATTCATTGGTATGGTTACTATGATGATTATGTAAAATTTTATATTATATTTGGTCAAGTGTTTACCTATCCTTTATTATCCTTATCGTGAAGGTATTGTTTGGTATCGATAACTGATTCTAATAATGCCTACAAAGCCGGACTCAACTTAAGAAAAAAATCCCTAAAAATTAAATGTTATTTCCTAAAAGGAGGGGGCAGGGTTCGCGGCACGTGGTACGGTCACATCGCTCATAATAATACCGTCGAAAATGGTGTAGTCACCTTTTTTAAAATTACCAAATTTTGGGGAAGTTGGAAAAAAAGATCATTTCAAAATTAATTAGTATTGTTACTATTATGATTATGTAAACTTTCATATTTTATTTGGTCATGTGTTTACCTAACCTTTATTATATTTATGGGTCGGACGGGGTTTTCTTTACATATTGTATATAGACTGTAAAGTAGGCACACGTTAGGTATATTGAAATTTAAATACGGAGAGAAACCTCGAGCAAGCACTTTTTTTTATACAATATGTTAAGACAACCCTGTCCGACGCGTAAGGATAGTAAAGGTTAGGTAAACATATGACCAAATAACATATGAAATTTTACATAATCATCATAGTAACAATACTAGTGAATTTTGAAATTATCTTTTTTTCCCGCGAATTAATTCCATCTTCCCCAAAATTTGGTAATTTTTAAAAAGTGACCACATTATTTTTGACGGTATAATTCTGAGCGAATAGCGATGCGACCGCGTGCCGCGTGCCCTGCCCCTCTTCCCCGCGCCTGGATGGCCTACCGCACATGTTTTAAGTTACCTCTTTTTGAGAAATAATATTAATTTTTTTAGAGGGTTTTTTTTTTTTAAGTTTAGCCCGGCTTTGTAGGCATTAGTAGAATCAGTTATCGATACCTAACAATACCTTCACGGATCGGACAGGGTGTTCTTTACATATTGTACAAATTATAAACTAGCGCTTGACCGCAATCCTGCCTGATGGTAAGCAGTGACGCAATCGTTAAGCCTTGAAGACACTCAAATTGTGGCGAAACTTCCAAATAATGAAGAAGTTGGGCTTACGGAGGAGGCTGTACTTCTGGAGTTCTGGTGTGCTGGAGTGGATGGAGGCCTCCACCAAATGTTCATAAGCTCACCGGCCGCTAGTGGTTTGGATTTCGGTTAGGTTACGGAGAGAGATCCACGTTATACTGACTGATGAATGAAAAAAACTTGCGCTCCGTTCGTTCTTCATTCCTTAATGCTGCTTGGATACTGCGCCAGGCCATTGCCCATTGTTTTTTCCCTTCAACCTCATTAGGTTGAAGGAAAAAAACGCGGGAATATTTGAATATGCTTGCTTAGTAATTGACGTATTTTTTTTTTGTATTGTGGCACTAGTTATGGCTTTGTGCCAATTTCGAGTAAAAAAAGGTAGGAAAAATTTTATAAGAATGTAACTGAAAATTAGGAATTTTGAAAGGTTCAGGAAAGGAAATGGTTTATTTTCATACGGGTAAGAAAGGATATAAAAATATTCAATTGTTTTGTGCATTAACAGCTGGGTTTCAGTCTGTAAAAGACTCGCACTACCGCTCCGCCCAGAGCGGGAGAGGTCATTTGATGATTTCTATCTAAAATCTATGCCACACGTTTCGTTTTTAGGGTTCCGTAGCCAAATGGCAAAAAATGGAACCCTTATAGATTCGTCATGTCTGTCGATCCGTCTGTATGTCACAGCCATTTTTTTTCCGAAACTATAAGAGCTATACTATTGAAACTTGGTAGGTAGATGTATTCTGTGAACCGCATTAAGATTTTGATGCAAAAATAAAAAAATAATAATAAATATTGGGGGCTCCCCATACTTAGAACTGAAACACAATTTTTTTTTTTCATCAAACACTTACATCTGTAGGTCTTCAAAAATGATATCGAAGGTTTCTAAAATATATTTTTTTCTAAACCGAATAGTTTGCGTGACAGACGCTTCCAAAGTGGAAAAAAGTTGCCCCCCCCCCCTCCTCTAACTTCTAAAATAAGAAAATGAAAAATCTAAAAAAAACATATGATGTACATTACTATAAAAACTACCAACGAAAATTGTTTTGAACGAGATCTAGTAAGTTGTTTTTTTTTTGTTGTTGTTGTTGTCTTTTAAATCATTTAATTTCATAGATCAATGGTACGGAACCCTTTATGCGTGAGTCCGACACGCACTTGGCCGGTTTTTTATTTTGTAAGGTTAAATTATGTAAATTTAATAAATTTTAAGGGTGAAAAATGTCGGACGAAAAAATCATATTGTGATGTCCTGCATGATTAATTTGCATGCATACACATGTTTGACAAATAAAGTTATCTTTATCTTTATTTTTATCTTTACACATATTTTTACTCTAGTCTTTATTTTAAATGAAGATAAATGCTTAGTAATAATGAGTAATATGTATGTCGAATTCTAAAACAAAGAACAGACACTCTCATTGTCTATAATTACTTAGAAACCATAATTGCTGATTCTGTCCAGTGACGTCATGAAAATCTATAAATAAACGTTTAAATTAATAAATTTGAAAAATTTACCTAATTAGTCTTCCCCGTCTTGTTTTTGCTAGTAAAATTATTCTACTGAATCCGCTAGAAGATTTGTCTTGAGTCATGAATTCAGGATGAAATGAAAAAAAATATGTAAATTAGTTCCTATGTCAATGTCATGAGATCACGTTCTATTTTATTGCCAAGCTGTTTTCGTGCCCCTCTTTTTTCTTCAAATAAATACTGTGTTAATCGTATTTATCTTACTTTAAAAAATAATATAAAATGGAATTAAATAGCATGTTGTCTTCTTCTTCTTCAGCCTATAGTAGTCCACTGCTGGACAAAGGCACACACACCACATGGGGGCCACATTGGGGGGTTTTGCCATAATCCCCACCCTTGGCAGGCGGGTTGGGGATCGCAGTAGTTTGATATTCCACGTTGTCTGACAACCCCTAAAAATCTAGCTAATTATTATATTAAAAAATATATATAATAGACGTTTAATTTCAATTCATATTTTTTTTAAGTAAAAAACACGATTAACAACTCCTGTTTTTAAATTAGACAGTCATTGCTGATCTGGCTACCCCCGAGAACGTGTTCGCAATGTCTATAATGTTGAGACACAGCTGACTACTGCTGAGATACAAGATTATCTATATATAAAGCTGAAGAATATGTTTGTTTGTTTGAACGTGCTAATCTCAGGAACCACAGGTACGATTTAAAAAAATTATTTTTGCGTTTGATAGCCCATTAACCCAGGAAGGCTTTAGGCTATATAACATCACGCTACAATCAATAGGAGCATAATAGCTAACTACACGCGAACGAAGTCGCGGACGGCCGCTAGTTTTAAAGATAAAAGTGAACCCAGTGTGGTATTTAAGGATTTTGTTAGTCTCGAGTCAGAAATCCTACTAATATGTATTATACATACGAAAGTTTGTGAATATGGATGGATGTTTGTTATTCTTCCAGGCAAAAATCACTCAACGGATTTTGATGAAATTTGGCGCACATATAGTTTATGGTTGTACCAGGAATGAAATGAAAATTATGCGGGTGAAACCGCAGGGAGCAGCTAGTCACTAATAAAAATAAATCTTGTTGAGCAAAACACGTTTTTGCAACATTATCTACCTCAGAACTAATACACTTTTTTGTTTGCGCAACTAATAAAAAACTCCCTTAAAACAATCTCATTTATCTTTGGACGGATTAAAATAGGACAGCCTTGCCAAGAAACGCCTTAAAAAAATAACCTTCGGTATACAATAAATATACCCACGGTACACTGTCGAGCCATAAAATAGGTACATCTCGCAATAGTTTGTTCGGCGCTTACACTGGCGTGCAAACAAATTTATCGCGAAATGACTGATAAGGACAATATTAACATTTCCTTGTTGTCATTTGAACTGTAGAAAGAATAAATATTAAAACGGCTCATGAAGTTTTCTTTGTAGTGAGATTTCGGTAAACAGTTTTGTTGTTATGCACTGAAAGTCAGTCTTTTTTGTGAAAACAAATGAAAAATTTAAATGAAATTACTCAAACTCTGTCCACTTTTAAAACTATGATAAAAAGCACTTCACTCTTTAAACATATGATGCTTATTAATTAAATGTAGGTATATATCATTTAATTCATTTATTCATTCATTCTTTCATTTATTTATTCATAACAATTATCATTGTGTTGAACTTTATATATAAAATTATAAATTTAAATGAGATTGCCAATTATATGAAAAAAGCATAAAAAAGAAGAAAAATATTGAATTAAAATTAAAATTAGACATATCGAATCACTCAATTATAGATAAGTCAATAGATATATAAAAAACTAATGTCAGATATAATTAAAAAAAAAAAATGTCAAATGTTTAGTTAAGTACAGTCAAAGCATATTGTTAGATTGTTACAGTCTAAGATAAAGAATTTAGTCGAAAGTGTGTTCATTAGTAGGTACATTTTTTATTTTGTGTCATTTGTCATGAAATCTGATACTGAGTCTATACATTTTTCCAACAAGAAGGATTTCAATTTATTTTTAAATAAATGACTATTATAATAATTCAAGTCAGTTGGTAACCGATTGAACAATTCAACTGCTTGGTATCTGGAGCAATGCCTGACTACGTTAAAATTTGGTGACAACTTGTGTTTAAACTCCTTTCTTCTTGTGTTTTCTCTTTTAATTAATAAACATCATACAAAAAAAAGTATTTACACTAGTCTGATACACTTATCGAACATATCTAATGTATATACTATGTACCTAAATAGTACAATGTAGACTACCTACACTATTTCTCTCTCCTTCCCCTTAGTATTCCATCCAAAGGCTGTCTGTAAAAGATCGCTCTTAGCGATAAGATCGCCCATTGTGTCCCTTTGTAAAACCTTTATATTTATGTTCTGTAATCTATATGACTGTACATATTATAGAGTATTCCATTCTATTGTATAAAAAGTCTAAGTTTCTATAGTAATAAAAATTACTAACACCACGATTGCTCTCAAAACGGTGAAGGAAAACATCGTGAGGAAATGGGCATGTTCTAGAAGCAAAACTTCGAAGATATGTGACATCTAATCTACCAACCCGCACTGGGCCCGCGTGGTAGATTATGACCCACTCCCTCCCACCGGGAGGAGGCCTGTGTCCCAGGAGTGGGAACATAATCGCTAAATCTAAATCGCTGCTCCAAGATTTCCACTTCAGTTGTAAGCCTGTAGCACCAGTGATTGTTCTTTTATCTGTATCGCTTTGTGCTGTGCTTTGTGTTTATAATCTTTTGTATTTATTATGTTTTGTATTTGTATTGTTTTATATGTGTAATTTTTTGCTTTTGTATTGTTTTGTGTGTGCTATGTTTTTGTATTTATATTGTTTAAGTATCTATTTATATGTTGTAGAATTTAGTATCCTAACGTAGAAGTAAGTTTAAAATTGTTGCTAACAAAATGAGTCACTGATACTCGAATAAATAAAAATTTATTATTATTATTTTATTCCATTATATACACTTATAAATTATATTTTTAAATATTTCTACATAAAAAAATATATATAAAAAACATTTAAAAATATAAAAAATAGTAGCCCACCGGTATCGGGAACAGGGTCCAAGCTACCGGCGGTCAGGGCTCCAGAGAGAGGAACTTCCTGACGATGCGAGCCGTGTCCAACAGTACCGCTTTCTGAATCAAGCCCTTGATCCAGCTGCCTAACGAGAGCCTCCTGAGGTGTTGGTCGAGGCTCTTGGCTATTAAGCCATTAGCTGTCACGACTATCGGTATAATGATTGCTGAATCCACTTCCCACATGTCGACAACCTCGTGAGCTAAGTCAAGATACTTGATTTGTTTATCTTTCTCGGCTTTCACGAGGTTCTCATCATGCGGGATGGTTATGTCAACAATCATTGCACGCCGCTCTGATCGATCCACCATCACTATATCAGGCTTATTGGCAACAATAGTCCTGTCAGTGATGATGGATCGATCCCAGTATAATGTGATATGGCCATTTTCGAGAACTGGGTCGGGCATATACCTGTAGTACGGCACCTCCGATTCCACAAGGTTGTATTTAAGAGCAAGTTGCTGATGAATTATCCTGGCTACAAGGTTGTGTCTATGCAAGTACTCTCCGTTAGCTAGACGAGAACACCCGGATATGATATGCCTTATTGATTCCCCCGGCCGGTGACATGCCCGACAGATGTCAACTGTGCCGTCTTTCACAATAAATCTCCGGTAATTGTTCGTCATCATAACTTCGTCCATAATTGCACATACAAAACCTTCGGTTTCCCCAAAAAGGTCACCGAATCGTAGCCAGGCTACGGACGCTTGTAAGTCTACATCGGGCCCGTGAAGGGCTCGGAAAAAGCGTCCATGAAGCTCTTTGCTCTTCCATACCTCCATGCGATCATTTGTGTCAAGCACTACTGGTTTACGCCAGTTCTCTTTAGCCAAGGAGCGCGGAGTGAGGCCCTTGTCAACCGCGACCACATCCCGATGCATCCCCACGTCGGTTTCTAGAAAATATTCTCTGAGACTGCATATCTCGCGATTATGGAGGGTCTTGGCGTTTAAAAAGCCACGACCTCCACATTTTCGCGGGATATACAACCTCATAACCGATGACCGTGGGTGATGCAATCGATTTGCAGTCAGTAGCGTACGGACTCTCTGATCCAGGGTGTCAAGTTCGGTCTGAGTCCATTTGAGTATGCCGAAAGAGTACATCAAAACCGGCATGACCCAACCGTTGAAAGCGCGCACCTTGTTACCGCCTGATAGAAGACTATTAAGTACTTTTTTCAAGCGGCCAAAGAAGCGTTCCTTCAACGATTGCTTCATGTCAGTAACATTGATACCCAACGCTTCCGACATACCCAAATACTTATAGGTTTCGGATGCAGAGAGGGCTCTAAGGTTTATGGAACTCGTGAGTTGGGTTCCCACGGATTCCACAATCTCTCCTCGCTTTATATGCATGACCGCACATTTGTCCACACCAAATTCCATCCTGATGGCGCTACTGAAAGTTTCAGTAATTTTCAGTAGCTCCTTCAGCTGTAAATTGTTGGGAGCAAAAAGTTTCAAGTCATCCATATAGAGGAGGTGCGATATAACCTGACCACCTCTCCTCAACCGATAGCCTAGACCTGAATCCTGCAACAGTGTGCTTAGAGGATTCAGTGCTAAGCAAAACCAAAGCGGACTCAAACTATCGCCCTGAAATATACCTCGCTCGATCCTTATCGGTTCGCTATTCCTCAGAATATTTCGACATCCTGGATAGCGAAGGACTGTCCTCCATTGCCCCATACACGTCATCAGGAAGGTGCGTAGAGTTGTATCCACTTTATACAACTCCAGCACCCGCATGAGCCAAGTATGCGGCACTGAGTCATAGGCCTTCTTATAATCTATCCAACATGTCGATAGATCCTTTCGGGAACGACGAACTTGTTGGCTAATGGCCATATCAATGAGGAGTAGCTCCTTAGTACCGCGGGACCCACTTCTACATCCATTTTGAGAGACAGACATGATCGAGTTGCTGTCAATGTGATTGTTAATTTTGGCTTTCAAAATGGATGTAAGAACTTTATAGACCGTCGGTAAACAGGTGATCGGCCTATAATTTTTGGGTTCCGTGGTGCTACCTGATTTATGGAGCAGGTGGGTTATTCCAGTAGTAAGGAACTGAGGTAACGAACCAGACACTAAAGCAGTCTGGAATTGAGATGCCAAGCTAGCATGCGACCTTGGAAACCATTTTATCCAAAAGTTATGCAGCCCGTCCGGTCCTGGAGACTTCCAGTTAGGTAACGGACGGACTGCACGAGCTACATCTTGGGGGCAGATGGTAATAGCCCCCATTTCAGGTATTGGATCGCAGGCTCGCTCGACATCCCGAGCCCAGTCACCTTCAGTGTGACTGACGGGCACCGACCATATACTGCGCCAGAATGAACACATGGCATCATCATCTGGTAGGCACGTGTCAGCCACACCTTGTTCTGGTCGTTCCCAGTCCCTATAAACCCACCTTTGATTGCTCTGGAAGGTGCGATTCTGGGTGTACCGTTCTACTCGTCGTTTATATCGACGAATACGGTTCGCCCATGCATACACTTTCTGCTTCAGGAAGTCGATGCGCTCCGTGATACGGGCCATATAGTTCTGAGGGCTGGTATTTGTACCTGAGAATGCCCGCCTCACAAAGCGCATCACTCTAGGACGAGTATTACCCTCCCTGAAGCAGATTAGTTTACCGATGAGTGCTCTGGCCCCACCAATACGGCGTTCAATCCGGTGCTGCCAAGCTGGTACGACTGGTTTCGTTCGTGTAGCTCTAGAGTCACTGGAAAATTTGACATGAGCTACACGACAAGCTGCTACAGCTGCGCAGTACAGAATTGAATTAGTATCAGTGAGGTTCTCGCAGGTATCAAAATAATTTGATAACTGCGCATCCAGAGCAGCCATCAGTGCCCTATTTCTGTTATGCATGGGCAAACGTGGCAGGCGCGGTCTTAGTTCTGCCGACATAAAACGATATTCCCGAATCGCAGCCTCCAAAGCATTCCTTAACTCCTCATTGCACTGGGTACTTACATTTGTAGCCCTATCATTACTCCCCTCGTCAGCATAGTTTGTTGGCTGCGGTGGTATCTCCGCAGACTGCGACTGGTGAGTGATGACACGGCTACTTTGCATCTCATTCCGCAGGCGATCAAGCACAGTATCATCCAGCATATGATTACGCTGGATAACCCGTACCTGATCCGATAGACGTTGTGCCGAAACGTTGACAGCTGGTTCAAGCACCTGAAACAGAGAGAGCATTCGAACACGGTACGCGGTCAGGTTGTTTCCTCCCTCTGTAGCCCCATAGTATGAGCGCATGACATTTTCATTGATGGATTGTGTCCATCTCATGCGCTGCACACTTCCGCCGGGAGCTGGGACCCTGTCAGAAGCCGATGGGCCTCGAGGTCCTAAGCAGTCCGGCGGCCGGTGTCCTCCCCGTCGGCGAACAGGTGGTGGCGTCGTCGGCGGAGAGAAGTACTCGTCGCTCGAGCTCGACGCAACTGCCGCGGCCGGGGTCGTCACAGCGCTTACAGTGGTGCTGGAGGCCGGTGGCGGCGAGGCGGAGCTGGGCAACGAGTCCGGAGATGGTGGGCGTGCACGTCGAGCGGCAGATCTTGTCAACATATCTTCACATTTTTATAATTCCAAATTTTTATTTCTTGTTGTTAGGTGACATGTTCTGTCATCCTGTCTTGTTTGTGTTGAATTTTCTGGTTTGTCCATTATATTTGTTTCTGCAATTATTTTGATTGTATGTATATTATTTTTATTGATTTAAGATTTACAGTAGGTATGCACAAAGAACTATTAATTAATTTATTAAATATTATAGTGGTAAATTATTTGAATGTGATCCGTTGACGTTTGCGGTGTTGCCATTATTATTATCTCTTTATTTTTCTATATGTACATATTATTTTACATTTTTAAATATTTATATAAATAAATAAAATAAAAAACATTTAAAAATATAAAAAAATAGTAGCCCACCGGTATCGGGAACAGGGTCCAAGCTACCGGCGGTCAGGGCTCCAGAGAGAGGAACTTCCTGACGATGCGAGCCGTGTCCAGCAGTACCGCTTTCTGAATCAAGCCCTTGATCCAGCTGCCTAACGAGAGCCTCCTGAGGTGTTGGTCGAGGCTCTTGGCTATTAAGCCATTGGCTGTCAGGACTATCGGTACATTGATTGCTGAATCCACTTCCCACATGTCGACAACCTCGTGAGCCAAATCAAGATACTTGGTTTGTTTATCTTTCTCAGCTTTCACGAGGTTCTCATCATGTGGGATGGTTATGTCAACAATCATTGCACGCCGCTCTGATCGATCCACCAGCACTATATCAGGCTTATTGGCAATAATAGTCCTGTCAGTGATGATGGATCGATCCCAGTACAATGTGATATGGCCATTTTCGAGAACTGGGTCGGGCATATACCTGTAGTACGGCACCTCCGATTCCACAAGTTTGTATTTAAGAGCAAGTTGCTGGTGAATTATCCTGGCTACAAGGTTGTGTCTATGCAAGTACTCTCCGTTAGCTAGACGAGAACACCCAGAAATGATGTGTCTAATTGATTCTCCCGGCCGGTGACATGCCCGACAGATGTCAACTGTGCCGTCTTTCACAATGAACCTCCGGTAATTGTTCGTCATCATAACTTCGTCCATAATTGCAAAGACAAAACCTTCGGTTTCCCCAAAGAGGTCACCGAAACGTAGCCAGGCTACGGACGCTTGAAAATCTACATCGGGCCCGTGTAGGGCTCGGAAAAAGCGTCCGTGAAGCTCCTTGCTCTTCCATACCTCCATGCGATCGTTTGTGTCAAGCACTACTGGTTTACGCCAGTTCTCATTAGCCAAGGAGAGCGGAGTGAGGCCCTTGTCAGCCGCGACCACATCTCGTTGCATCCCCACGTCGGTTTCTAGGAAATAGTCCCTGAGACTGCATATCTCGCGATTGTGGAGAGTCTTGGCGTTTAAAAAGCCACGACCTCCACATTTTCGCGGGATATACAGCCTCATAACTGATGACCGTGGGTGATGCAATCGATTTGCAGTCAGTAGCGTACGGACCCTCTGATCCAGGGCGTCAAGCTCGGTTTGAGTCCATTTGAGTATGCCGAAAGAGTACATCAATACCGGCATGACCCAACCGTTGAAAGCGCGCACTTTATTTCCGCCTGATAGAAGACTATTAAGTACTTTCTTCAGGCGGCCGAAGAAGCGTTCTTTCAACGATTGCTTCATGTCAGTAACATTGATACCCAACGCTTCCGACATACCCAAATACTTATAGGTTTCGGATGCGGAGAGGGCTCTAAGGTTTATGGAACTCGTGAGTTGGGTTCCCACGGGTTCCATAATCTCTCCTCGCTTTACATGCATGACCGCACATTTGTCCACACCAAATTCCATCCTGATGGAGCTACTGAAAATTTCAGTAATTTTCAGTAGCTCGTTCAGTTGTGAATTGTTTGGAGCAAAAAGTTTCAGGTCATCCATGTAGAGGAGGTGCGATATAACCTGACCACCTCTCCTCAACCGATAGCCTAGACCTGAATCCTCTAATAGTGTGCTTAGAGGATTCAATGCTAAGCAAAACCAAAGTGGACTCAAACTATCGCCCTGAAATATTCCTCGCTCGATCCTTATCGGTTCGCTATTCCTCTGAATATTTCGACATCCTGGATAGCGAAGGACTGTCCTCCATGTCCTCATACACGTCATCAGGAAGGTGCGCAGAGTTGCATCCACTTTATACAACTCCAGCACCCGCATGAGCCATGTATGTGGCACTGAGTCATAGGCCTTCTTATAATCTATCCAACATGTCGACAGATCCTTTCGGGAACGACGAACCTGTTGGCTAATGGCCATATCAATAAGGAGTAGCTCCTTAGTACCGCGGGACCCGCTCCTACATCCATTTTGAGAGGCAGACAAGATGGAGTTGCTGTCAATATGTTTGTTAATTTTAGTTTTCAAAATGGATGTAAGAACTTTATAGACCGTCGGTAAACAGGTGATCGGCCTATAATTTTTGGGTTCCGCGGTGCTACCTGATTTATGGAGCAGGTGGGTTATTCCAGTAGTTAGGAACTGAGGTAACGAACCAGACACTAAAGCAGTCTGGAATTGAGATGCCAAGCGAGAGTGCGACCTTGGAAACCATTTTATCCAAAAGTTATGCAGCCCGTCCGGTCCTGGAGACTTCCAGTTAGGTAACGGACGGACTGCATGTGCTACATCTTGGGGGCAGATGGTAATAGCCCCCATTTCAGGTATTGGATCGCAGGCTCTCTCGACATCCCGGGCCCAGTCACCTTCAGTGTGACTGACAGGTACCGACCAGATACTGCGCCAAAATGAACACATGGCATCATCATCCGGTAGGCACGTGTCAGTCACACCTTGTTCTGATCGTTCCCAGTCCCTATAAACCCTCCTTTCATTGCTTTGGAAGGTGCGATTCTGGGTGTACCGTTCCACTCGTCGTTTATATCTTCTAATACGGTTCGCCCATGCATACACTTTCTGCTTCAGGAAGTCGATGCGATCTGTGACACGGGCCATATAGTTTTGGGGGCTGGTATTTGTACCTGAGAATGCCCGCCTCACAAAGCGCATCACTCTAGGACGAGTATTTCCCTCCCTGAAGCAGATTAGTTTACCGATGAGTGCTCTGGCCCCACCAATACGACGTTTAATCCTGCGCTGCCAAGCTGGTACTACTGGTTTCGGTCGTGTAGCTCTAGAGTCACTAGGAAATTTGACATGAGCTACACGACAAGCTGCTACAGCTGCGCAGTACAGAATTGAATGAGTATCAGTGAGGTCCTCGCAGGTATCAAAATAATTCGATAACTGCGCATCCAGAGCAGCCATCAGTGCCCTATTTCGGTTATGCATGGGCAAACGTGGCAGGCGTGGTCTTAGCTCTGCCGAGATGGAACGATATTCCCGAATCGCAGCCTCCAAAGCATTTCTTAACTCCTCATTGCACTGGGTACTTACATTTGTAGCCCTATCATTACTTCCCTCGTCAGCATAGTTTGTGGGCTGCGGTGGTATCTCCGCAGACTGCGACTGGTGAGTAATGACACGGCTTATTATTATTATTATTATAGGCTGATTATGTATGTTATGTAATATTTTAATCTAGCTGCGCCCTGGGGTTTCACCCGTATAAGTTTCATCAGTGGCAACATCCGTCTTCCAAGATTGATCTTATAAGAGGCTAGGTATAGGTTCCATTAAAAATGTCGTGGTGGTCTAGTGGTTAAAACACCAGCCTCTCAAGTATGAGTACGCGGGTTCGATTCCAGGTCAGGCAAGTACCAATGTAACTTTTCTCAAGTTATATGTACTTTCTAAGTATATCTTGGACACCAATGACTGAAGGTGAAGGAAAACATCTTGAGGAAACCTGGAGTTTATAAGTTTGAAATCGCCAACCCGCATTGAGCAAGCGTGGTGATTACGCTCAAACCTTCGCTGTATGAGAGGAGACCTGCGCCCAGCAGTAGGACGATAAAAAATAAAAAAAAAGGTTGATGATGATAGGTTCCATTATTTCATTCAGAATTACAGAACTCTAAAAACGTTCTACTTGTTCTACTCCACTGTCGAATGTTGGCAAATTAGGTTGATCTGCGATAAACCGTGTTAATAAACTGTTAATGAAACCTCAAAATAACTTTTTATTTTGTTCTTAAAGTCGGACAAGAGACAACCGAATCGTATTGGTTTCAGTCGAGTAACACGAAAGAAATTGATACAATCATCCGTGCGCGACAGAGGAGGTTGAAATGTATCAAGCAAATCCAAATATCAGAGATTAAGAGATTTCAGAGATTATCTCGGTGGTAGGCCATAACATCGGCTGCCGGCAGAAGTTACCACTCACCAGACAAAGTCTTGTCGCCAAGCGATTCGTCGTGTTCGTATGAGGTCTGGTGAAGCCGTACGGAGGACGGGTCTAAGCAATTGTATTGCGATGTGTGGCGGGTACGATGCGCCACATGTTGTTGTGTCGGGAGTTTGGTCGTGGAGAGTCTCCAGATCAAACTCCCTCTAGCGCAGCATCGTTTGGTCGTGTTGGTCTTGGGTTTAACATTGCATCACCTCGCTCAACTGCCGTCATCCTCCCTATTCGTAAGTTTTTTAAGTGAATAGGCTTAATAAACTAGTGCGCTGTACCATCAATGCTTACCATCAGGCGGGATTGCAGTCAAGCACTAGTATATAATTATATATATATATATAAAAAAAGAGATTAGGTTAATCGTTTTTTGACAGCTGTCCTCCAACGTTATGTATGTTTTAAGTCAGTTGTCAAAAAAGTATTAACCGAATCTCTTCCAGATTATGTGTAATATAATAACTTTGAAATGCCTAATAAAACAATATAAAACTTATGGTGTAAAACCGTACCTACTTTATGAAAAGAGTACATTCGTCGTGGCGTCTAAAACATTCAGTAAAATTCCCAAGGACATTAGAGACTGTAAAAAAAAAAAGAAGTGACTGATTACAAGGTGAAGGAAAACATCATCAAAACATCTAAAGTCTGAAATCGCCAATCCGCATTGAGCAAGCGTGGTGATTACGCTCAATCCTTCTCTGTATGAGTAGAGACCTGTACCCAGCATTGGGATGATAAAAAGGTTGATGATGATGCTAATGATCTGGCTAAAAGAGGTTCCTTTTTACCAGAGAGTAGAAGTTAATCTCTTGTTCGTAAGTTGAGCTTGAGTTTCGATCCCATTTTGTATCGCGCTGAAATTGTTAACTTCGTTTGAAGTAAAATCAATGTATGAGTGATACATTTCGTCAGATAAATATAATCATCATCTTCATCATCAACCTTTTATCGTCCCACTGCTGGGCACAGGTCTCCTCTCATACAGAGAAGGATTGAGCGTAATCACCACGCTAGTAGTCGTGGTGGCCTAGTGGTTAAAACACCAGCCTCTCAAGTATGAGTGCGCGGGTTCGATTCCAGGTCAGGCAAGTACCAATGTTACTTTTCTAAGTTATATGTACTTTCTAAGTATATTTTGGACACCAATGACTGAAGGTGAAGGAAAACATCTTGAGGACACCTGGACTTTAAGTCTGAAATCGCCATAAATATAATAATTAAAACTACATAGGTAAGTTATAAGTAAATCTAATCGTTTAGACATAGTTTGACATATGGCACAGAAAAGTTAGCTTTGTTTCAACTTTTTCGTAGGAATAATAAATAAATAGATATAAATAATATTAGTAATCAGCATTTGCGACAAACATGAGTTTATGGAAAAAATAACTTTAATTCGTTCTCAATAAAGTTCACATTACTATGATAGGTCCAAGCTACAACTTCAAATATTTTTACACCTTTTTTCAACAGAGTCAGCCACTCTGTAATCAACTTAATTCCCAATGAAATAAAGGTGATATTTGTCTAACCCGAAATAGGAAGGGGACAGTACTGCGCACTTTTGCTAAAATGTGGGCATTAAGATTAAATTACACAAACAATTTCTCAAGTTATGACCATAAACCACCGTTTCTTGAAATTCTATTAAATATTAGAGAGTACAAAAAAATCAATTTCCTCTAATCTTTCGCGGTTCTTGATTATCCGTGGCTGTTTGCCAATGGTAAGTACTGCGTTTAGTCAAAGAGAGATGCCTCGTTTAGTAACCGCCCGAGTGCGACAGCGCAAGTTCAGATGAAACGAATCGAGTGTTGCAAATGGTTCATAACGGTTCGTATCTTTAGTTGCCACAATCGAGTTTCAGCCATTGAAGCTTACTTATTGTGAAGTATGGTCATTGCATGCGTCAGTTGCATCAGAAGCTTTTTATTCAGCTTTGGAGTCTGGGGTCCGCTATAGTCTAACTGCTGATTTTGGCTACTGCCGTCTGACCTACAGAACCCGAAGGCGATATCGAAGCAGCATTTAGACCAATTGATGAACTTTTGAGGTTTCACCTACGTAAGCTTCGAACCGAAAGAGCTCAGTTGATATAAAATAAGCGCCTGTTAAAATAATGGGAGCAATATGTACGTCCGCATTTGCTGCTGTTTTCGTAACGATTTTTGTTCCTGCTCTGCTCCTATTGGTCATAGCGGGATGTTTTATAGCCTATGTCCTTTCTTAGGCTCTACACTATCTGTCTACCAAATTTCATTACAATCGGTTCAGTAGTTTTGGCGTGAAAGCCGGACAGACAGACAGACAGAGATACTTTCGCATTTATAATATTAGTATGGATTAGTCACGGTGGTAGGCTATAACATCGGCTGCCGGCAGAAGTTACCATCCACCAGACAAAGTCTTGCCGCCAATAATAAGAAAGATTTTAAAAGAAATTCGTAATCTACTGCTTCATATTAACTTCATATTTTTTGATGAATTCGTCTGCTCAACAACGTTAATGGCTCCGATACCTTAGTTCACAAATTCAAAAAAAAAAAAAAAAATAGTCGCGTCTAAACTATATTCTATCGAATTAGAAAGAAAAAAGATGGACTAAACTTAAAATTAGTTTTTTAACAAGATAATCGGCTCCAACAAAGCAAAGGATATTGTTCAACTGTCAAAATTAAAGGCATTGTCATTTCAAATGTGTTACAAGTGTCAATCAAACCAACCAGGTAAATTTATTGTATATTGAAAGAACCTTTTTTTGATTTAGACATAAAAATTGTATTGAAAAACAAGTCATCATCATCTCAGCGTTAATCCCAGTCACATCCGTAGCCCTTCCAGCGTTGGAGTCTGGGGTTCGCTTTACCAGTCTAACTGCTGATTTTGGCCAAACTTCGATATTTTCTGTGAAGCGACTGCCGTATGACCTCCACAACCCGAAGGCGACATCGAAGCACTGCAGTTAGACCAATTGCTGGACTTTTGAGTTTTGAGGGCTCCAACAACCCGTAACATAAAAAATAAGTATTGTTTTTTATTAAAAATACCTATTAAATTATTTCTGGAGGCTTGTGGGTAAGTGACAATATCCGTACGGGTCGATTCGACTTGCAGAGCTATGTCGGTGACTTTGGTTCTTCTGCGGATCTCCTCATTTCTGTTTCGATCACGCAGAGAAACTCCGGGCATAATCATAAACATAATGTCGACCTTAAAAGCATAAGGTCGTATACTCGTATGTATAGTTCGCCCTTAGAACCAATAGATCGTCGGACCTATACATACGACCCACTGCTACAAAGATCCAGCTATACATACGACCTAATGCTTCTCCACCCAACAAAGCAACTGTCATGTGACTCATGTAGACGCTTATCGTTTAACTAGCAACGTCCTAACAGCTGTCCTCACCTTGCCCTCCATACGTGCCAGTAAGTAGGTACGGTAAGGTAATTGGCCAATAAGTCTGTACGCACCGGAGTCTATGGAGGAAAAACTTTTTAAGACTTAGTGTCATCCTGTCAAGGCTGCGAATTGTTTAAAGAAGATACCGTGGCGTACAGACAAGCGAAGAAATATGGCTGAGTTCTAGTCACTAAAACACACTCAGAGCGTGTGAAGTCTTTTTTTATAATTATAAATTAGTGCTTGAGCGCAATCCGGCCTGATGGTAAGCAGCAAGCCAATCGTTGATGGAAAAGCGCGGTAGTTTATTAAGAACCGATTCATTAAAAAAAAAAACTAAGTGAATAGGAATAGGACAGTTGAACGAGTTGATGCAATTTTAAACCCAAAAACACGACCAATGATGCTGCGCCAGAGGGAGACCAAACTCCCGAAACAACAACATTTGGCGCATCGTACCCGGCACACATCGTAACACAACTGTTTAGACCCGTCCTCCGTGCGGCGTCACCAGATAAAATTCCGGAACACGACGAATATTAGGTAGTAGCTCTATAAAACAATGGTATGTAGCTGCTTCCGGTTAACCTGAAAACCGACCCAGTCATAGTTATGAAGCGGCTAGGCATATGATGATGATCTAAATCAGTGTCTTTCAACCTTATTTGTGACACGAACCTTTTAATGTTGAAAAATATTTGGCGACCCCTTCCCTACTGCTTTTAACTTTGAATTTATGTCTGTCACTTTCAAAAAAAAAAAAAACAGATTACCCACAACAGAAACTTTGTGTTTAATTCCATTTGGAATATTCTGTAATTTTAAAGAAAATGGCGAGCCTCTCAGTATGGTTTGGCGACCCTCTACGGATTCGCGACCCATACATTGAGAAACACTCATCTAAATAATTTCCTTAGATAAATTTAAACTGCCTACAACCCGATCACTTACACATTTATCAACGCGTCTCTTCACGATTTACTATATTGTCGGTATCAATACATAGACAAGGAAATGGGAAGTGGATGAACGACTTCCGTCACCGTGGGAAAGTACACGACAAACTGATTGTCTTAATTTTCCTCTCGTAGACTTAAAACTCTCAATTATTATTTTTTTTATAACTATAAACTAGTGCTTGACTGCAATCCCGCCTGATGGTAAGCAGTGATGCAGTCGTTGATGGTAAAGCGCGCTAGTTTAAGCCTATTCACTCAAAAAAAAAACTGAGTGAATAGGAAGGAAGACCACAGTTGGGCGAGGTGATGCAATGTGAAACCCAATAACACGACCAACTATGTTGCGCCAGATGGAGATTGATTTGGAGACCTCCGCGACCAACCTCACGACACAACGTTTGGTGCATCGTACCCGGCACACATCGCAACACAACTGTTAAGACCCGTCCTCCGTACGGCTTCACCAGACATCATGCCGGAACACGACGAATCGCTTGGCGGCAAGACTTTGTCTGGTGGGTGGTAACTTCTGCCGGCAGCCGTTGTTATGGCCTATCACCGAGAGAACTCACACTCACATTCCCTTATTCACAGTTCATCTTTTTCTTTCTACATATTTCATTAAGAAAAGGACAGAAGATAAACATTACTTTAGTGCTGTCAAATTAGTCGATGTCTGACGTAACTTGACGTATTTTTAGACGCCATGTTTTAATCCCGTCTAAACTGTCAATGGAATATCTTAATTTGACAGCACTATACTAATATTTTATCTTCTATCTTTTTCTCAATGAACTAAACTTAAAATTAGTTTAGTTTTTGAACAAGTAAGTCGGGGCCATTACGATCAATCTTGGCAGCATCTCTCTGGCGCAGCATTGTTGGTTGTGTTGTTAGGCTTAACATAGCATCACCTTTTTTTTTTCGTGGTATAAATCCTCATAGGATGTCCGCCGCCCTGGGGTGGGCCACGGGGTCTGTCAGACTTTTACTGACTAAAACCACCCCGGTGTTTCTTCTATCACGAGCGCGTGTAGGGCCGCGGGAGTCTAAATTCTTCCGAGGCCTCACACCTACGTGCTGGCCCGGTCTGTAAGGCCTCTTCTCCTGCACGGGGTAGTGGGGTGTTAAACTACCCCGTGCATCGTCTCAGAGACGCGCGCCGACACTCGCGCGCGCCTCCGCATCGGGGTCCATCGAATAGGGGGCGGGGACTTCCCCATGTCCCTCGCCCCTGGACCCATTCATGGAGCGATGAAGAGAGCGTTATCCGCCTTTCCTCGGCGCCCGGTGCGCGGTGCCCGGGAAGGGAGTTGAGATCTCTCTCTCCCTAACATTGCATCACCTCATTTAACTGCAGTCTTCCTTCCTATTCACTTAGTTTTTTTTTAGTGAATAGGCTCTTAATAAACTAACGCGCTTTACCATCAACGATTGCATTACTGCTTACAATCAGGCGGGATTGCGGCCAACTGCCAAGCACTAGTTTATAATTGAATACCATGCGACGTATAAGAAAATGTTATGTGTTTAGGTTCATGAAGATTGTAATAAAGCAAAGACATTAAAATTATATTTACAATCTCTTTGTAATAAAGTGATTTATAATTTCTACAAGACTGATAAGCGGTTGACAAGTTGTTTAAGGTTCTACCATTATGTTTAGTGATAACAGAGTCAATGACATAAAAAGGTAAGCCATGAAGTAAACATGTCGAAACATCGAATCATGACGAGAATGTAAAATTTAGGCCGTCGTTGTCAAATAAATAAGAAAAGTTTCGTTTATAGACGATCGAGATGTCGTGTCGTGTCGTGTCTACGATTGCGAGGATTCATGTAATATAGTTTTGTCCATCATCACCATCATCATCATCATCATCAACCTTTTTATCGTCCCACTGCTGGGAGGTCTTCTCCTAAACAGATAAGGATTGAGCGTCATCACCACGCTTGCTCAATACGGGTTGGCGATTTCAGACTTATAGTCCAGGATTCCTCAAGACGTTTTCCTTCGCCTTCAGTCATACCAATGACTAGGTAGGTATATATACTTTCTAAGTATATCTTGGACACCAGTCCAAGATATACTTAGAAAGTATATATACCTAACTTTTAGAAAGGTTACATTGGTACTTGCCCGACCTGGAATCGAACCCGCGCACTCATACTTGAGAGGCTGGTGTTTTATCCATAATCAGCCCATAATAACCTTTTTTTTTGTTGTGGATGGGAAATCATCAAATGACCTATCCGCTCTAGGCCGAGCGGAGGGGCGTAGGTATCAGACTTTTACTGACTAAATCCCACTCGTGTTCCTTCACTTGCCTGTGCGCCAGGGCCACGGTTTCTTTTTTTAACCAACCCGCAACCCTGACCTAAGTTGCATCGGTCTTCGTGGACCTCGTCACGATGTGCTGACATCTTTTTGTGGCGCGGTAAACAAAACCCGCCGTCAGAGCCTAAGGCTCCAGTCCACTCCATATATTTTAATAACGCCTGTATCATGTTTTCATTAGTGTGAAAAATGAAGTTTACTCGTTTACTTTATAAATAACTTAACACCCTTTATTAATCAATCATTGCGTCAATGAATTCAGGGCACCTTTCAATAAAGTGAGATTATTCAACAGACATTGTAAGACCTTTCCAATTGTTTTTTTTTATTAAATGAATGGTTTCCTCACACTAGAAATTTCTCCAGTGTCGTGGGTGCATTAGAAACATATGAATTCACATACACAAACAGCCCGGCCCAGGGCAACTACTTGTAGTAGGTCATAAAAACATTTGTTCCGTGCGGGAATCAAACCCGTGACACACAGCGCAGCAATCAATAGCTTAGCCACTGCGCTAACCGTGCAGTCAGACAATACTTATTATAATAGTACTTACAAAAAACTACTTATAATAGTAGGTACTTATTAAAAAGTACTTACTACGTATCTTTATGGATTTTTGGGTCACCAACTTTTACTTGAACTCACATTTTTCAATAACTTCCTAACGGTAATGTACTTGTTTATGTAACTTTTGTCAATTATTAATAAAAAAATCAGGCAAATGGAAATTATACACAGGCCATTCACAGCGCCATTAAAATTATAATCATTTCGTAATGGTACATAACACGAAACATTGTATTAACTTACACAATCAAAATTACGCAATCTCTACCAATGGACCATTTTGCTGATAATTTCGATCAATAACCACAACGAGATTCATATAATAACTACCTCAAAACTTCATATATATGTAATTATGTACACTATAAAGACATTTAAATAAACGATTGAAATAAATATAAAAAAAAAAATACTTACGTTTTTCCGGTCCCTGCCCCAAAGCGAATCCCAGAAGGGCCAAAAAGCACAGTTCCCACCCCTTCATTTTCCAGGAACACAGGAATCGGGGGTAATCGGCAAACGTCGGGAGAGATCGGGAGTCGTTCGGAACGCAGGACCGCAGGCGCACACGACTTCACGTCTACGAAAAAAAGTATAATATAATTAGAGTAGGTAAAACAGAGAGATAAGATAATTTTATCACATCTCTATGATTAATTATGTGATAGGAAAAATACTCGTCACGAGATGCGCAGGAGTGGGGGTCGTTCTATTGTAATAGACGTGTTAGAATCAGAAATACAGTTACTTAACATCAAGAAATAGGAGATTTTTCTACGAGTTATATGTATAAGTTTTGACCATTTTTTTTCCTCTTTATTTATAAGGGGTTTTTATCCACACGGATACGTCAACCCCATTGTACCATATACTAAGTTTACAAACAATACTTAATTAAAAAATAAACTATGTTTATATCACACAAAACAATTATTATACATGTACATATAACTAGCTGTTTCCCGCGACTCCGTCCGCGTGTGCTTCAGTTTACAGCGCGCGGTGGTTCCCGTAAATTATAAAGAACTGAGGTGATATAAAATAAGAGCCTGTTAAAATAATGGGCGCAATATGTCCGTCCGCGTTAGCTCCCGTTTTCGCAACATTTTTTGTTATTGCTTATGCCCTATTGGCCATAGCAGGATGTTATAATTATAGCCTATGTCCTTTCTCAGGCTCTAGGCTATCTGTGTACCAAATTTAGTTACAATCGGTTCAGTACTTTTGGCGTGAAAGCCGGACAGACAGACAGACAGAGACATTTTCGCATTTATAATATTAGTAAGGATATGAGATGGAATTACTGCCTAGAGTTCTGAATTAAGCCACAAACTATGCGTTTAGTCCTTTTTGATTATGGGTGAAGTTTTGAACTTCAAGCCTCAAGGTTTCAAGGTCTTCTGTATATCTACTTGAACATAATTTTACAAAAAAGTCGTAAAGCCAATTTGGCTAAAAATTAGGGCAACGTAGCCTCTAACTTGCTAATTGATTGACATTAAAATACATTGACATGTAATGGCGCAATATTAAATAACGGTCTGTTTTCGAGATAGTCGCCCCGAGTTAGTTCAGACTAGTCAAAATAGTCCGCTCCTGACGTAAATTGATGTCTTTTTGATCGCCATGTTTCTTCTTCAGCCTATAGATGGCCACTGCTGGACAAAGGCCTCCCCCAAGGCTTTCCACGACGACCGGTCTTGTGCTACCCGCATCCATCGGCTTCCCGTGACCTTCACCAGGTTATCGGTCCACGTTGTTGGGGGCCTCCCTACGCTGCGTCTTTCAGTACGTGGCCGCCACTCCAGAACCTTACTGCCCCATCGGCCATCGGTTCTACGAGCAATGTGCCCTGCCCACTGCCACTTAAGTTTAGCGACTCGAAGAGCTATGTCGGTGACTTTGGTTCTTCTGCGGATCTCCTCATTTCTGATTCGATCACGCAGAGAAACTCCGATCGCCATGTTTATATGTAGATATGTAAATGTGATTCTGTTATGCCATAATATTCCGTAAGAAGAGAATCTGTGTTAACCTGTTTACTATAGGTGGTAATGTGTGCAGAGCATATGAAGACTTAGTAGGTGAACATGTTTTTAATCGCGGCAAAACTGTGCATGGAGTATCTTAATTTGACAGGAATAATAAAACAGCTTCTATCCTTTTCTTAATGAACAGAAAGGAAAAGATGCAATAGATTTAAATTTCGTTTAATTTTGAGAACCCGAGAATAGGCATCGGCGTCTTGTTCCAAAACTGCAACCATATCAACTAGTCACCTCATTCAAGCCTAGACATACAAACAGATAGAATTTGCGTCATAATAACAAGAAGTATTAAACTAGATTAGCAGTAAGTAGAAAAGAAACAATTTTATCATTCCATATACCTTTGTGTTAATAGGTCACTATGTCGTTTTTCTGATAAGCATGGAACGAACATGGCACCGTAAACCAACCGTGACTTCTCCAAGTATAGTGGCGCCATCTAGTATTAATATGTGTATTCACATTGGTGAATTTTGATGTTGCCATACGAACATCTAATGGCAGTCGTTACGGGTTGTTGGAGCCCTCAAAAGTCCAACAATTGATCTAACTGCAATGCTTCAATATCGCCTTTGGGTTGTGGAGGTCAGACCGCAGTCGCTTCACGGAAAATATCGAAGTTTAGCCAAAATCAGCAGTTAGACTGGTACAGCGGACCCCAAACTACAAAGCTGAAAAAAACTTCGGATACGACTGGGATTAACGCTGAGATGATGATGATGACATTGGTGACATTGGTTCAAGTTTACCAGAATGGATGCAGTTACAAATATCGTTGAAGACCTTCAAGAGGAAATGTACGGACGAAAGCAGGCGAAGCTACCCGAAATTGTCGAATATTCCCACTTAATCTTGAGCCTTATGCTTCAGGTATAAAGTTGAAAATGTGCTATTGTCTGTACCTAATCAGGATAGAGTAATGGAATTGGCTTTTTCTTCATATCATATTGATGACAATCTATATTAGGTTTTTCCATAACATAACTGAGTATGACTCCATAAGTAGCGTGTTCCGGCATGATGTCTGGTGAAGCCGTACGAAGGACGGGTCTGAGCAGTTGTGTTGCAATGTGTGCCGGGTAAGATGCCCAAGTCAGATTTTCAGGGTTGAATCATCCAACATCATGAAACATTAGATAGTTGTAGTGTAGTATGTATGGCAAAGAGAGGCAAATGATTCTGAATAACTTCCCGTTTAGGTATACCTTCATTAGTAATTAGGGGAGTTCATACATGTTCTGCAAGATTTACCGGGGGGGCTTCACCTGCCCCCACACCCCATGGACCCCAACATAGTTGGGTAAAAACTAGGCAGATGATGAAGGTTTTTATTCTCGAAATTAGTGTTTGAATTATTAATTATGACTCATAAGAAAAAATAAGATGTCCTACTGAGACCCTTTTTACTTAATTCTTATCAAACAGCACTTCTGAATACCTTCCAACTGCCCAGATCCAGACCATGTTCCGGAGCGAGAGTGCATGGCAGGCCGTCACCTCCTTCTGCAGTGATGCTGGCAAAGGAGGAGGCGGAGGCGAACTCCCAGCCGCGGGCTTGCGGGCGGCAAGCTGTCCACTGCTATAGGTAGGGTAGGGACCAGGTTCGACGGCCCGTTGTGTTTCACGCGCGCCTCAAAGAGATGTCAGCATATCGTAACGGGATCTACGAAGATTGAAGCCTCCTGGGTCAAGGTTGCGGGTTGTTTAAAAAAGAAACCGTGGCCCTGGCGCACAGGCCAGTGAAGAAACAAGGGTGGGTGTTAGTCAGAAAAAGTCTGACACGCCGTGCCGCCCCAGCCAGGGTGGGTGAAGTCATTTGATGATTTCCCATCCAGAACAAAAAAAGGGTGCCATCCAACTACAGTTTTCGAGAAAACAAAGCTATGGTTTCCATAAATCTACCGCTACCAACATGCAGCTTTTACTTCCTATAACAGCTCTCAAGAATTACAAAAAAAAAAAACACATCTTAAAAGCAGCCTCAACACTTCCCACGATAAATTATTCTGTTAACAAGGCCATTACAAGATTCTTATCAGCCAAATGATACACTTGAACGAAAACCAAATATATAGTAAATGCTACAAATCGTTTTAAAACGATACTTTTTATTCTAAGCATAATTTCTAGGTGCTCTTCGCTCCAGTGGCTCCTATGATTCTCACGGTAACCACTGTAGCGTAAGACATAACTTTGTAGTGAAATGCTATCATATAATATATAATTTTTTTATACATAATTTATAAACCAGTGCTTCACCGCAATCCCGCCTGATGGTAAGCAGTGACGCAATCGTTGATGGTAAAGCGCGCTAGTTTATTAAGAGCCTATTCACTTTAGCCTGGAAGACACTTAAATTGCAGTACGACGGAAACACCGCTGCTCGTATATTGTTCCAGTCCTTCGATGTACGCGATAGGAATATGAGACGAAACGTTTCGGCTGGACCGTAGTGGTGTCAACAACGTAAGGGTGGAAAGTCGAGGTGGAAGACGGGTCGTCCGATAGCGATTCGTCGTGTTCCGGCATGATGTCTGGTGAAGCCGTACGGAGGACGGGACTGATCAGTTGTGTTGCGATGGTGGCGGGTACGATGCGCCAAATGTTGTTGTGTCGGGAGTTTGGTCGTGGAGAGTCTCCAGATCAATCTCCCTCTAGCGCAGCATCGTTTGGTTGTGTTGGTCTTGGGTTTGACATTGCACCACCTCGCTCAACTGCCATCATCCTTCCTATTCCTGAATAGGCTTAATAAACTAGTGCGCGTTACCATCAACGATTGCATCACTCAAAGCACTGCAAGCACTAGTTTATAATTATTTAAAAAAGAACATTCTCCAGAATGCATCCTATAGAACACCGACAGGCTGGCTACTCTTCGCCTGTGGTCCAGGCTTTTCGTCTATGCTTCCAATCCAAATAAAAATACAGTGGCCTCGATTTTCTTGTTCACCAACTAAACTAGATTTAAGTTGAGCGCATTTTTTCCTTTCCATTTCATTAAGAGGGAGACAGAAGATACATATTAATTTAGTCCTATTAAATTAGTCAACATCATCATCATCAACAACCTTTATACATATATCGTCCCACTGCTGGGCACAGGTCTCCTCTCATACGGAGAAAGATTGCGCGTAATGACCACACTTGCTCAATGCGGGTTGGTGAATTCAGGATTAAAATCCTGGTTTCCTGGTTGATCTTGATTTAGAAAGTACATGTAACTTACAAAAGTTACATTGGTACTTGCCTGACTCGAAATCGAACCCGCCCACTCATACTTGAGGGGCTGATGTTTAACCACTAGGCCACCGACTTACGTTTAATTAGTCAGCGCTTGAATTAAAGTGACGTATTTTTAGTCGCCATGTCTTTGATCATGTCAATGGAATATCTTAATTTGACAGTACTAAACTAATATTAGTCTTCTGTCCTTTTCTTGATGAAATTGAAAGAAAAATACTCAATTTTAGTTCAGTTCGTGAACAAGGGCATCGGTTCATTATTATCATTATTATTATTTAAAAAAAATTATATACTAGTGTTTGACCCCAGACCCGCCTGATGGTAAGCAGTGATGCAATCGTTGATGGTAAAGCGTGCTATTTTATTAAGAGCCTATTCACTCAAAAAAACTAAGTGGAAAAGAAGGAAGACGGCAGTTGAACGAGGTGGTGCAATGTTAAACCCAACAACGTGACCACCGATGCTGCGCCAGAGGGAGATTGATCTGGAGATCCTCCACGACCAAACTCCCGACACAACAAAATTTGGAGCTGCGTACCTGGTGCACGTCGCAACTCAACTGCTCAGGCCCGTCCTCCGTACGGCTTCACCAGACATCGTGCCGGAACACTACGCATCGTTTGACGGCAAGACTTTGTCTGGTGGGTGGTAACTTCTGCCGGCAGCCGATGTTATGGCCTATCATCGAGAAAACGTAATTGACGTAACTAGTAAGGTATATATATATTTCATGTATAGTTTCCTCAATTTAACATTCTGCTCGGGTATTAGCGTTACACGCGCGTTGCATTCGGGCTTGCGTAACCGCATTTACAAGTTTTTTGCATTAACAGCAAGTAAATAACATTCCACAGAAAGTAGGTCCTCGAGTTACCACATTTGGAGCCAAAATATGTGCTGATAATAAAGCTGAAGAGTTTGTTTGTTTGAACGCACTGTGGAGGCATGAGGAACAGGGAAGGGAGGATCCTCCGACCAGACGAGTGTTATGTATGGCAGGCACTTTCCCAACAGTTGATGTTGGGAAGTTATATGTATGTTAATTGCACGGTAAACTCTACTTGCGAGATGTAGAATTCATGTGACGTCAGTATGGCCCGTTGTTCGCATGTGGCGGTTGTATATACCGCTACAGCACTAATCTCTGAAACTGGTCCAGTACTAATACTTTCAATTTGGATAATTTTGACGCAAATTGCTAATCCAATGCTCCATATAATCCAAAAACGTGTTTGATCATCAATGTTTGGGAATTTTGTTGAACTGTCAAAATCAAACCTATTGCTATGAATTGTTTTATATTAATTCAATTAACCTACCGGTCCAGGACGGCGTTGAAAAATTCTTATTGCATATTGCGTGAAAATGAATTGTTAGCGCGGGCGATGCAATGCGACGGCCGAGTGGACAAAGTGGCAAGTAAAACCTAGTATTTAAGGCGCTGTGCTCAGTAAAAATAGGCTTCAAAAAACAATTTTTTAGCCAAATGTATACATTTCAGAGCAGCCAAAAATTTATATGTTAATCTTGATTATATGTAGCAGGAAACCATTGTTTTCAAAACACGTTTTGAATTAATTTTCTCGATAGAAAAAAATCCTAAAGTAACCCCTAAAATTGAATTTATAACAGTTGTAACTGTATTATTAATCATCAAATCTTGATAAAATTGAGAAGAGCGATGTAAAATATAATAGTAAATGAAACCATTGTTTTTGTTTATCGATTTAACTAAGATATTCTAAAATAAATAATGTATTTAATGATAAATAACGTGAACGAAACGTCGCTCCATCGCGGCGTCCATTGCCTTCTCTTTCACTTCTATGCTTAGCGACAGTGACCGCTGAGGCGCGGTGCTTGTCGGACCTATGTCACTTTTTGCTTTACCCCGCACAGAAAATAATTATATTTACGTGTCTGTTTGTTGATGAATAATCATATTTCGTTTTTGCCCGGGTTCAAACCCCAGGTTTACATTATATGCTTTTTGTAGATTTTAATTGAAATAAATGCTTTTTAATTTACTGTTGTATTTTTGCCGATATTTTATTTGATTTTTTTCTGTAATTATTCTTTTTACTTTTTCGCGGCAAATTTTTCTTCACCTGTATGTGTTCGGGTTCAAACCCCAGCTTTACGTTGTATGCTTTTTGTTGGATTTCTTATTTGCAATTGTTTTTTTTTAATTATTATTAATTTATCCGATTTTCTGTATTTTTTGTAGTAATTGTTCCATCTTTTTAAATATATTCTTTTTGTAACAATTATAATGCAAACTAATATTTAAAATCAATTCGTTATAATTTTCTTTCTACAAATTTCTAGAAATTAATAATAAATAATAATAATAAGCCTTTATTTAACCATGAATTTCTTAGTTCATAATATAATTTAACAAAAGAAAAACAATAAAAATAACAGTTAATTTGATAATAGTTCAAAACAGTAAATTTAGATTTCATTTTGTTGCATTATTCATGGCCCCTTTCAGTATAGGCCTCCTCCAAGTGCCTCCATCTATTTCACTCGTACAAACCCGATTTCGATAAGAGTTGCAGTTTTGAAGAAAAAATCTTTTATTTTTTTAAATATCCGAAAATGCATTTTTTTAACAGTTACTCTAAACAGCTGTTTATAAATAGTAATTTCTAGAAATGATATATTTCTAACAGTTTCATGAAAAAGGGACATAACACAAAAAATTTAAGCAGAACGGACAAAGCGCATTATAAAAATAAAAAAGAAAACAAAAAAAAATAATAAAAAATGAAAATATGTATAAAATATACATTTTCGAAAATCGCAAGGTAAAGTAAAAGGATGTTGGGATTTGAACCTGGTGCTCGTCTAATGCAAACCGGGACTGTGACGAACAGAGCCAGCCATGCTCGCGGTTGGGTTGTGAAATTACGCTTCTAAATGTAGATGGAATAGAGAATGGTTGGTATAGATTTAATAGAACGTGCGTATTTCTGTAATTATTCTTTCTTTTTACTTTTTCGCGGCAAATTTTTCTTCACCTGTATGTGTTCGGGTTCAAACCCCAGTTTTACGTTGTATGCTTTTTGTTGGATTTCTTATTTGCAATTGTTTTTTTTTTAATTATTATTAATTTAGCCGATTTTCTGTATTTTTTGTAGTAATTGTTCCATCTTTTTAAATATATTCTTTTTGTGACAATTATAATGCAAACTAATATTTAAAATCAATTTGTTATAATTTTCTTTTTACAAATTTCTAGAAATTAATAATAAATAATAATAATAAGCCTTTATTTAACCATGAATTTCTTAGTTCATAATATAATTTAACAAAGAAAAACAATAAAAATAACAGTTAATTTGATAATAGTTCAAAACAGTAAATTTAGATTTCATTTTGTTGCATTATTCATGGCCCCTTTCAGTATAGGCCTCCTCCAAGTGCCTCCATCTATTTCACTCGTACAAACCCGATTTCGATAAGAGTTGCAGTTTTGAAGAAAAAATCTTTAATTTTTTTTAAATATCCGAAAATGCATTTTTTTTAACAGTTACTCTAAATAGCTGTTTATAAATAGTAATTTCTAGAAATGATATATTTCTAACAGTTTCATGAAAAAAGGACATAACACAAAAAATTTAAGCAGAACGGACAAAGCGCATTATAAAAATAAAAAAGAAAACAAAAAAAATAATAAAAAATGAAAATATGTATAAAATATACATTTTCGAAAATCGCAAGGTAAAGTAAACGGATGTTGGGATTTGAACCTGGTGCTCGTCTAATGCGAACCGGGACTGTGACGAACAGAGCCAGCTATGCTCGCGGTTTGGTTGTGAAATTAGACTTCTAAATGTAGATGGAATAGAGAATGGTTGGTATAGATTTAATAGAACGTGCGTATTTCTCGACGCCTCACGCATCGATGTACTCGCGCGGAGCGCCCCGCGCCCCGCAGTGGGCGGGGCTAGTCGTGTCCCACTTCGTCTGCTTCACCCCCTCAAATACCTAAAAGTTTGCTATTCACAGCGTCTTAAATAAAATGTTGTGAGAAATCTATATATGTATAGTGTATTATATTTTTATTGAAGGAACGGTTGGCGCAGACCGTACCGGAATTCCCGCACGGAACAAATATTATTATGGCCTACAAGTAGTTGTTCCTCGCCTGGCTGTTCGTCTAAGTCAGTTTGTGTTTGTAAAAAAATATTTCGGGAACACGAAATGTTTGTTTTTAGGAGGTTAAAGGGTACTTCTTCAGCAACATTCGCTGACCAACTCAATGACCCGAAACTAGCGCAATTTATAAAATAGTTTGGTAACACGAAAATAGCCGATTTGTAAACAATTCAACCATGACGAAAATCACGCTGAGAAAAATAATGCGTATCACTTACGCCATTATACGGGTTGTATCTTTTTGTTAACTTCTGTCATCATCATCTCAGCGTTAATCCCAGTCGCATCCGTAGCTTTTCAGCTTTGGAGTCTGGGGTCCGCTTTATCAGTCTAACTGCTGATTTTGGCTAAACTTCGATATTTTCCGTGAAGCGACTGCCGTCTGACCTTTACAACCCGAAGGCGATATCGAAGCATTGTTGTTAGAGCAATTGTTAGACTTTTGCCTTTTTGTTAACGTCTTCTCTTCTTCTTCTTTCATAAATCAAATTTTTAGAGTGTCCAATTTTTAGAGTGGGTAATCTTTGTGCGCTATAGTCGCACGCGGTTTTTTGGCAATTACACCGTACATTTTGTCAGTGTCTACTGCATGGTTTATTAAGAAGTTAGTAATAAGTCCTCGTTTATAGTTTGTTTAGTAATTAGGGGAGTTCATACATGTTCTTCGGTGGAAAGAGGTGTCTCGTCGAATCCAGCTCGGCTGGGTAGCGTTCGGGCTGCTACGCTACATCTTCTCGTCGTCCAAGATATCACAGTGTCTCAAGACTAAATCTTTGACCAGTGTGTGATGCCAGTGATGACTTACGAAACTGGAACTCACAATGGGTCTCATACGAAGGCTTAGAGTCACACAAAGGGCAATGGAAAGAGCTATGCTAGTTTCTCTGCGTGATCGAATCAGAAATGAGGAGTTCCGCAGAAGAACCAAAGTCACCGACATAGTTCTTCGAGTCGCTAAACTTAAGTGGCAGTGGGCAGGGCACATTGCTCGTAGAACCGATGGCCGATGGGGCAGTAAGGTTCTGGAGTGGCGGCCACGTACTGGAAGACGCAGCGTAGGGAGGCCCCCACCAAGGTGGACCGATGACCTGGTGAAGCCTTGGGAGAGGCCTTTGTCCAACAGTGGACGTCTATTGGCTGAATAAGAAGAATACTTCCGGCAGCTGCTCCCCCTGACCCTTGGGTATGCCCATGATCGGGCCCAAGAATGATAAGTCGTATTAGCATTCAAGTTTACACCCTGTATAGACAGATACGCTTGTACTAAAAATGTTGTAATGCAAGTACCTACTAATCCAAGTTACTGTCGAAAAAAAAAAACATTCTGTATCACGATCGATCGTGACGGCAGATAAAACGCGCGTGCGTTTGTGCTGCGCCCGCGCAGGATACAAAAAGAAGGGTCGAGACTGGACGAGGTGGATTCTTTTTTGGTACATCATTTGTTTTGTAGGAAGCTATAAAAGCTAAGTCACCAGGAAATAAAACTAAATGTAATGAGATTTGGCTTTTATAGCATACCTACTTCTGACTAAGGATTTCTTGTTTTTTTTTTTTATTATTTTTGCACCTATTAGGTAGTCTATTGGATGCTAAACGCTTACAATAATGGCCTACAGATCTAGTAACGTGATGAAGAAACCGGCATGCCCTAGGGCCCAAAACCCTTTGTTACAAAAAAAACATGCACCCGATTTCCAAAAACTTGGACGGCTAGTGCATTTGTAGGTTTTTTTACTTTGTAGTAAGTGAAAAAACCTACAAATGCACTAGCTGTTCCTACAATTTTTGTAAGTTCCCCTTGATTTCTCTGGTATTCCACCATCAAACCTGATGTCCTTATCATGGGACCACCGGAAATGTCTTCTTTGCAACAAAAAAAGAATGATCAAAATCGGTTCATTAATGACGAAGTTATCCGCGAACAAACATCTCCTCCGTTTTGAAGTCGGTTAAAAAAAACGGTAAGATGTGACCATCCATTCACCAGCACTGGGTTTTAGTCTACCGCCCAGTCTCCACTCGCTCTTCAAGAGAATAGGCTTGTGTCCAAACAGTGGATAGATTAATTATGCTAGGAATAGTAGATCTATAGTCTGAGGGTTGACAGAATCGCTTCTTAACCCGTCCCGGAATTAATAAGTGCTCTTGTTTTCATTGTGCCTGAATGTAAGGCTCTGTTAGATAGAGTTGCTAGAACCATAATGGGATATCCCACTATTATTCTTCATCATCATCAACCTTTTTATAGTCTCACTGCTGGGCACAGGTCTCCTCTCATACAGAGAAGGATTGAGCGTAATCACCACGCTTGCTCAATGCGGGTTGGCGATTTCAGAAGAAACATTTTCATTTTTGCGAAGTCCTGGTTTTCTCAAGGTCCTTCACCTTCAGTCATTGGTGTCCAAGATATACTTAGAAAGTACATATAACTTTAGAAAAGTTACATTGGTACTTGCCTGACCTGGAATCGAACCCGCGCACTTATACTTGAGGGGCTGTTGTTTTAAACACTAGGCTGCCACATTACTCTTATTCTCAATTATTTTGAAGACTATTGCTAATCCATTGCTCCTTCTTCTTCTTTAGCCTATAGAGGTCCACTGCTGGACATAGGCCTCCCTCAAAGCTTTCCACGATGACCGGTCTTGTGCTGCCCGCATCCATCGGCTCCCTGCGACTTTCACCAGCTCATTAGTTCACCTTGTTGGGGGCCTAATAGACTGATGAAGACAAGACGTCTTCGTCTGCTGGACATCCGGTCCTGCGCTTCCCGCATCCAGCGGTTTCCCGCTACTTACATCAGGTCGTCGGTCCACCGTGTCGGGGGCCTACCCACGCTGTGAAACCGCTGAATGCGGGAGGCGCAGGACCGGTCGTCATGGAGATCCTTGGGGGAGGTCTGTGTCCAGCAGTGGACGTCATTCGGCTGAAATGAGGAAGATGGTGATGATGTGCTGAATAATCCGTTCATTTGATAACACTAATCAGTGAATCTCATATCTCTTAAGAAAGTATAACATTAGCATACCATGCAAACTTTTACAGACATACATTGTATCCAAATCAGTAAGATACATACCTATATGTATACACTAGCGGCCGCCAGCGACTTCGTTCGCGTGGTTTAGTTATGCTCCGCTCCTATTGGTCGCAGCCTGATGTTATATAACCTAAAGCCTTCCTGGATTAATGGGCTATCCAACGCAAAAAGAATTTTTCAACTCGGACCAGTAGTTCTCGAAATTAGCGCGCACAAACAAACAAACATACAAACAAACTCTTCAGCTTTATATATTAGTATAGATATTATACCAAATCCGTTAGTATGCTATAAATCGCTGTCAGTGTTAACTGGACAGCTAGAGATGACCCAACACCAAGAATAAACAAACGTGACGAGTATTATTTAATATAGCAGCCGCCAGCGACTTCGTTCGCGTGGAATTGATTATGCTCCGCTCCTATTGGTCGCAGCGTGATGTTCTATAGCCCAAAGCCTTCCTGGATTGATGGGCTATCCAACGCAAAAAGAATTTTTCAAATCGGACCAGTAGTTTCAGAGATTAGCGCGAACAAACAAACAAACTCTTCAGCTTTATATATTAGTAAAGATAAATTAAAGTGAATATTAGTGACTATTAGTAATATTAGTCCTTGACTAGAATTTGATTGAGTTGAGCATGACTAATGATTAGAGGTCGGATACTCTGGCGCTTAAATACCTAAACTTGATTTGACAAAAGAAAAATATGGATATGCCTTTCGGTACACGTAGTTAATATGTACGCCACTATAGGCTTTGTTTATAAATATTTCTAAATATACCAGCATATACATGCCGTGTAACAACATACTAATGGCGTATAATAGTGGCGTCCTCTGTGGCGCAACACGCCTGCCTGCGAGGAGGAGGCCCCGGGTTCGATCCTCGGCCAGGTCATGATGGAAAATGATCTTTTCCTGATTGTCCTGGGTCTTGAATGTTTATATATATGTATCTATTATAAATTTAGTATCGTTGAGTTAGTATCCCTTATCACAAGTCTCGAACTTACTTTGGGGCTAGCTCAATCTGTGTGATTTGTCGGTATATATTTATTTATTTTTAGTACTTATATAAATATACAAAAAGAGTCAGTTGATGATTTACCACTAAAAACAGGAGTGCTTTTTTGTTCTGGTGTGTTAGTTGTAACCAAGAAATGAATCTAAGAAGGGTTATGTTTTGTTTTAATATATTTTGACTTGTGGACCTTTAATGTGCACCCCGCTTCCCTTTTTATTAACTTTGTTTTTGTTTTTTACATTTTCGACGCGTTAGTGAAGCCTGTTTGTTTGCACCAACATTATATTTCAGTCCATATGTATCAATTTAATTGCAAAGCGTCATCAGTAAAATGATCTATATGTCGGCCAAATTCGATAAAGAATAGAGGTAAACAAACCGTTGCCAGGCAACGAGTAGTTTACGCCTAAAAGACGAGTTGACAACCTTTTCTAGATGATGATTTTAATATTCTACTTCCTACTAATGTAAACAGTTTATTTGTTTAGATATTTATGATTTGCATAGAACGCTTAACCGATTTAAATGAAATATGGCACACATGTAAGCTAGTTTCCTAATAGTTTACATTTTTTGATACATAGTATAATATATTTAACTTAGTCCATACTTGAAAGTATTACAATGCATGTGTTATGCAGTTGATTTCAAAGTAATTAAAGTACGCAAATCGTATTGACAAATGCCTCAACTTTATCATTGGTTGAATTCCACAAAATGTGTTTAATACCTGGATTTCATCCATCTTTCTTTTTTTGTAGGGCTATCACGTAAAATTAATGTCGACTTTTTAATGGTTTTTCGAAATACCAAGTTATTTTCTCGGTGGTAGGCCATAACATCGGCTGCCGGCGGAAGTTACCACCCACCAGACAAAGTCTTGCCGCCAAGCGATTCGTCGTGTTCCGGCATGATGTCTGGTGAAGCCGTACGGAGGACGGGTCTGAGCAGTTGTGTTGCGATGTGTGGCGGGTACGATGCGCCAAATGTTGTTGTCTCGGGAATTTGGTCGTGGAGAGTCTCCAGATCAATCTCCCTCTAGCGCAGGATCGTTTGGTCGTGTTGGTCTTGGGTTTAACATTGCATCACCTCGCTCAACTGCCGTCATCCTTCCTATTCCTAAGTTTTTTAAGTGAATAGGCTTAATAAACTAGTGCGCTTTACACTCAACGATTGCATCACTGCTTACCATCAGGCGGGATTGCAGTCAAGCACTAGTTTATAATTATTAAAAAAAAAAAATGTTATTTTAGTGATTCTGTTGAAATATGCTGCAATAGGAATTGTTAATAAATAGTTAGCATGTAAAAGTCGATAATCATGTACATAACAGGAGATTTATGAAACGTGAGTTGTGATAACCCTAAATTGGTTTCTTTACCTCTATTCTTTAAGAAGCTTGGCGAGAATATAGTAGGTATTATGACGCTTTATCAAAGCACAGGTCCGTTCGTGTGTGGAGTACTGCAGCCACATTTGGGCTGGTGCTGCTAAGTGTCACCTGGCCACTTTGGATTCAGTGGAGCGGTGTGCGAAGAGGCTGATTGGTGACCCTGATCTAACTCGAGTTGGTCTCCAAAGCCTAGAGCACAGGCGTAGAGTAGCCAGCCTTTCGGTATTCTATAGGATGCATTTTGGGGAGTGTGCGAGGGAATTGCATGATTTAATTCCCCCATCTCCGTTCCACCATCGGACAACCCGTCGTCCGGCTGGTTTCCACCCTTACGTTGTTAATACCACTACGATCCGGACGAAGCGTTTCGCCTCCTCTTTTATACCGCGTACATCGAGGGACTGGAACAATTTGCCAGCGGCAGTGTTTCCGTCGGGCTACAATTTGAGCGTCTTCAAGGTTAGAGTGAATAGGCCCTTAATAAACTAGTGCGCTTTACCATCAACGATTGCGTCACTGCTTACCATCAGGCGGGATTGCGGTCAAGCGCTAGTTTATAATATATTTATATATATTAAAAAAACCTTTTATTAACATAAAAAAAAACATATTTTATTATTTAGCTGACCTAGCCAGTTTTAGCTGACTTCGCATTATATGTATAAGTTTCTCGTACAATCAGGGCTCAGTACCTAGTATCCGCAATCTCGTATGCAGAAAAATTAGTACTCATTCAACCATAATTTGACTTTAGTGCACTATGAGCAAATTATATTGTGATGTCTGAATAAATAAATGAACCAACTAAAAAGTTCCCTGTCGAACTTGCGACGACGGGTCAAGGCCTGCCGGGGGTACCGTAGAATTGGGAGGACCCGGTACCCCGGAAAGGCAGATGACGAACTCTTACGTGGTTTTATTTTAACCGGTAAGAGTCCGGCACACCCCTCCGTGAGGCTCCGTCTCCCCGAGAGGAGGATAGTCCATGAGGATATTTCCAACGAGGGAGAAAAGAAAGAAAAAAACGTTTATTTGCAGTTAACATGACGCAAGAGTTTACAAAAGCATAAAAGATAAGAAATAGTTGAGGGAAACATGGGTCACATCCACGCAAAACGGCTGTCGCTCAGCATTATGTTGCAACTCTATGCAAAAACAGTCACAAAGACGTCACCTGATGCAACAAACAATTAAAAAATGAAAAACAGGTATGTGTAGATATGCAATTTTGTAATATTTGACGTTCTTGTTTTTAATGTATTTTAAATTGTTAATTTTCTCTTTTCTTATTGTGTGATTCCAGATGCAATTGTTGCTAATGAATGAAATGACTTTGACTATGAATAAAACTTTTTTTTAATAAGCCCTAACCATCGACATATACCTAATGGACATGCCGTACTGCCGTACGCGTAATTTTTTGGTTTGAAAAGAGTGAGAGAGATGGCCTATGCTTTCGCTCTAGCACTATCTCTTTCCTCATAGATTATTGATGATTTTGAGAGAGATAAAGATGGACGAAGCTTCGTTTCCTCTCTTTCTTTCGGAGTGCCAGAATTCTCATCTCTAGGGCATGTCCATTAGTATATTGTCGATGGCCCTAACCACAATTCGCCCCTCTCTAAAGCCACGTCCACACTACAATGTAAACCGGACAGCACACAATTCCATTGTGCACAGTTACCGAGCGTATCGTGGTGTATGCCTCTAATGTAATTAACTAACTCAATTAGCACAGGTTGTTGACTCGCCTGTGTGCCCGAAAAGTTGATAAGGCTTTGTGAGAAAATAATTACGTTACGAGTAATCCGTAGCCGCAAGGCATCCAGAATCTACAGGCAAGCTACTACATTCTGTCAGATTTCTTTATTATATTTTCAACTTTGTCTTTAAAGCATTAAGGCTCAACTCAGTTTCGGGTGGCTTGGCCTGCTGTCGTCCGTGCCAAAAAGTTTGTAGGTACCTGGATACGTAGCTTAACTATGAGGAGTTCCCAGTTTGGGTGGACCTGCGTCGTGACGTCATCGTGGCAATAGGCGGGAGCGATTTCTCACTTGCGGCCTTCGTTCAATCGATGATCGATAGTGGAAGCGCATGGGACGGGGTTGCCTCCTTTTGCGAGAATGTCATGTCTGCAAAGGAGGTGAGCAAGAGAGAGAAGTCACATTCTCTCTCCCTCCCTCAGGAGACGCATCGAGCGCCCGAAAGGGGTAGTGTCAACAACGTAAGGGTGGATACTCGCCGTACAAAGGGTCTTCTGATGATGGAACACAAAGGCTCCATTGAGATTAGCCACCGTTGCTGGAATATGGTCTGGCGGTCTTTATCACTTAACTTGACCTCCCTTCCATCCACTTCCTATTTAGTAAGGTAAGTGATTTCGTATAATAAGGCTTTTATTTAAAGAGGATTCACTATAATGTTCTTTATAATGCTAATAAAATCAACGACAAATCTGTCGCTTAAGCGGTATGGAAATACAAAAGCACTCTAACTTGAGAGCTCCATTTACGGACTGGAAAAACTTATATTATATATATATATATGACAAAGTGCCCAAAGGGATATCTATATATATATATATATATATATATATATATATATATATATATATATATATATATATACATATATTTATTTATAGATTATTATATTGTTATATTCTTTGCATATTACGACCACCGATGATTATTTAACTAATTACTACCCAATAATAAGTTTAAAGTATTAGTAGGCCTATCCGAATTACAGCGTTATACCATTTATTTTTTAAATTTCGAAGCATCATGCCGGGGATACGAGCTTTTTGGCCTCGTATGAGGTCGCTGCCTCGAATGTTGCGGGCAGCGGGGCGGCGGCGGCTGCGGTGCGGGAGCCGAGCGGGCATCGAAGACCCGTTCTCGAAACTAGCGGGTAGATCGCGCGTCACTAAAGCCGCGTAGTGTTGTGTTCACGATTGTGTCGAAAAGATATTTGTTTTTATTCGCAAAAGAAATGTCTGAAGAATGGCGGCAACATCTTTTTGATTCAAATTTATTCCTAACGCTCGATCACCGCTCGCTACCCGCTACCGCCCCGCTGCCGCGCCGCTGTTTCCGAGAACCGGTCCGTTTAATTTTACGCATAAGATCCTGCCGCCCACTCGCCGCTGCCGCCGCCGCCCCGCTGCCCGCAAGATTCGAGGCAGCGCAGCGGCCTGAGACTTACTGATTTTTTTTTTTATTTTTGTTTCTTTTTTTACACACATAAGTAATTTCATTCATTTTTTAATTGTGCTTAGTTTAGTTTTATGATTTTGGTGTACGAGTCACAGAAAATACCTTTTCTTTCTTCCTTTTTTTTCTTGCCATCACCCTAATTGCAAAAACACTAACAGTTAAAATATGAAACAAAGTTAAAAAGAAAATATAAAAGAAAATCTGCTCTCTCTCTCTATCTCTGCGTGATCGACGCAATGAATGTTGCTGAACTGTCAAAATTAAAGCGATGTTCATTGTCATTGTGTTACGCAAATTATTGTTGAAATAAGTTTACCTATAGTTTGCTAGTTACTTGACAGTTAAAAAAGAAGTAATTTGAGACCAAGGAAATTCTACCTAAGCTTCTTGCTTGAGACTGTTTGGAAAAGTCAATTCTTAACATAAGTTAGGCTTAAAAAAACCGTCTAAATGCCAGTCGGACTCGCACAGAATGGGTTCAGTACCATTATCTATACAAAATATTAATAAAATAAATCTGTTTTTAGTATTTATAATGTCAATAGAAACTCATTATCCGTGAAAATTTCAACCGTCAATCATTTACGGTTCATGAGATACAGCCTGGTGACAGGCAGACAGACGGACATGGTCCAGTTATTACGCTTTTGGGTACGGAATCCTAAAAAGATAATATTACATTAGGTTTATATTACACGAAGGGTAGGGTGGAGATTCATGGTCCCCACACCCACGTCAATAGCTTTTTATTATTTTATTATTCCCATGCAGATTTAGACAATGGTAACCCTTTCTGTTTCTGTTTCAGATGTTAAATTATTTATTTTACGTAAGTAGGTTTGTATGATAGCAGATGGCCATAAAAGGGGCTATAATGATCCATTATACAAACGAGGTGGTTATACTTCCGAGCTTTAGCGAGAGAGTAAAATAGAAACGGAATTATAATGGATTTTTAGCGCTGTGTGCATTTTACTTTTCACTGCGATCGCAAAAAAATACAATAATAAATAAAACAAATTAAGAAAAAATCTTAAGATTACGCGTCAATTCTTTTTTTTTTTTAATGAAATGAAATTAAATGAAATCGTTTATTAAGCAAGTAGGATCACTGATCACTTTTACACGTCATGTTGTTTAAATTGTTTTGTAGCAGTAACTGCACGCATTCAACCGAAGCGCCGCTATTAGTTCCATTTTCAAAAATAAATATTCTATTTTTATTTGAAACAGTAATAGTCGAGTTGTTATTCGTGATTATGGTACTTGTGAATAATAACTTTTGTTTTTTTTTTTTGGATTTTAGGTAACAGTCAACAATTACTTATTAAAAAAAAAAAAAAACACTTTTCCCCTGTAAGAGTTGCTATTTTTTCCTCGCTCTAGTTCAATACAATGACAGAGAAAAAAGGTTGGTCAGATCATATAAAGACCACGTAGAATCAGCTGAGATTGTCTTTTAGGGAAAGAATTACGCAGACATGACAGGCTCAGTGGCGTGGCGTAGCGGTAGCCGAACGCCGCCGCTGTGCAAAGGGATGCGGGTTGGATCTCTGGGCATTGCAAATATTTGTATGTATAAATATGTATGAATATTTGCACTGGTCTGGTCGTGCCTCGGAAAGCACGTTAAGCCGTTGGTCCGGGTTGCCATACGGACCTCTAATGGCAGTCGTAACGAGTTGTTAGAGCCATCAAAAGTCCAACAAAATGGTCTAACTGCAATGCTTCGATATCGCCTTCGGGTTGTGGAAGTCAGACGGCAGTCGCTTCACGGAAAATATCGAAGCTTACCCAAATCAGCAGTTAAACTGGTAAAGCGGACCCCAGACTCCATAGCTGAAGAAGCTTTGGATGCGACTGGGATTAACGCTGAGATGATAATGATGATGATGATGATGAATCACACAAGTCGAGAGGACCCGTCCAGTCAGTGCACACAGTTTTCAGAATTCGTGCAACTCAACTTAGTACATAAGGAGCTCAACGATTTGACGAACAATACCGAAGAAGAAAGGAAATTAGAGGGGAAAGAGTGAGGTTTTTTTTTATAATTATAAACTAGCTCTTGACCGCAATCCCACCTGATGGTAAGCAGTGATGCAATCGTTGATGGTAAAGCACGCTAGTTTATTAAGCCCATTCACTTAAAAAGCCTTAGTGAATAGTAAGGAAGACGGCAGTTGAGCGAGGTGTAATGTTAAACCCAACAACACGAGTAACGACGCTGCGCCAGAGGGAGATTGATGTGGAGACCCTCCACGACCAAACTCCCGACACAACATTTGACTCATCGTTCCTGGCACACATCGCAACACAGTCCCGTCCTCCGTACGGCTTCATCAGACATCATTCCGGATCACGACGAATCGCTTGGCGGCAAGACTTTGTCTGGTGGGTGGGTGGTATTATTTAGGTATTTTATTACCATTAATAGCGAAAATTCTTATGAGGCTAATGAAGCCTTGCAGAAATGCAGTGCTCTATCTAAATTTAAAATAATAAATAGGCTTTGTTTGGGGCTCGTGGCTAAATAACAACAGTCGCACAAGTCGACCGGTCAGGTTAAGCTGTGCTTGCCGCGGTTATTCTAAGGATGGGTGACTATACATACCATACCGTCATGACAGGGACTGGAACAATTTGCCAGTGGAGGTATTTCCGTCGGACTACAATTAAAGTATCTTTAAGGCTGTAGTGAATAGGCTCTTAATAAACTAGCGCGCTTTACCATCAACGATTGCACTGCTTGCCATCAAGCGGGATTGCGGCCAAGCACTACTTTATAATTTATAAAAAAAACCGGCCAAGTGCGTATCGGACTCACGCACAAATGGTTCCGAAGCATTGATTTATCAAATTAAAGGATTTAAGTTATTCGTATGAAAGATTACGCGGTAATAAGCGGTTTACGATTTACGAGGTATTAAAAAAAAACTACTTACTAGATATCGTTCAAAACAGTTTAAATAGTAATGTACATCATATGTTTGTTTTTTTTTAATTTTTAATTTTAGAAGTTAGAGGGGGGCCAACTTTTTTTCACTTTGGAAGCGTCTGTCACGCAAGCTGTTCGGATTAGAAAAAAAATGTCCTAGAAACCTCGATATCATTTTTGAAGACCTATCCATAGATAACCCTGTGTGGGTTATCTATGGACGTGTTTGATGAAAAAAAAAATCAGTTTCAGTTCTAAGTATGGGGAGCCCCCAATGTTTATTATATTTTTTTTTATTTTTGCATCAAAATCTTAATGCGGTTCATAGAATACATCAACCTACCAAGTTTCAACAGTATAGCTTTTATAGTTTTGGAAAAAAATGGCTGTGACATACGGACGGACAGACGGACAGACGTACAGACTGACATGACGAATCTATAAGAGGTTCCCTTTTTGCCATTTGGCTACGGAACCCTAAAAAAAGGGCTGTGTTTACAAACATTTTAAACATACACAAACATTCAGACATTTCATCACATGGCTTTGTTTATTGTCACGTCGTACCATACAATTATTATTTAAAAAATGTAAATAAAAAATACATAATATTTTCTTCATTGTCATTTGATGATTTAGTTCAATTGTGGTTGTGTGTTTATGACACATATTGTGCAATACTATTGATTCACGATGCGCTGGCAAGTGACTCATTTAACAAAATGCATCTAAACAATAATATTTAATTATCATCATCATCATCCTTTTATGGTCCCACTGCTGGGCACAGGTCTCCTCTCATACAGAGAAGGATTGAGCGTAATCACCACGCTTGCTCAATGCCGGTTGGCGATTTCAGACTTAGGTAACATCCAGGTTTCATCAAGATGTTTTCCTTCACCTTTTAATCAGTCATTGGTGTCCAAGATATACTTAGAAAGTACATATAACTGAGAAAAGTTACATTGGTACTTGCCTGACCTGGAATCGAACCCGCACACTCATACTTGAAAGGCTGGTGTTTTAACCACTAGCCCACTATGACTTAATTAATATTTAATTATAATCAACAATATTTCTACTTATATTTTACCACTGAAAGAGACTGATGCCTGAGGTAGGTTTGTGAAGAAGCCTGTGTTTGAGGTCAGCAGCCGCAGATATAAACAATTGCCCAACGTCAACAGTTGGGCAAGTGCCCGTCCAAGATATCAGAGATAAATAGCGTTATGTTTAATTTTATTTACATACTATCTCTACACTCAATAAATAACGAGACCAGATTAAAAAGTCTTCAAAAATGATTATATAATTCCAATTTCCAGTTCGATTCAACCATGTCAAACAGCGGTAAAAAATATTTATAGCAAAATGAATTATTATCTAGAAATTTGCGTTAAAAATGTTTTAACCGAAAAATCGAGTCGACTTTCTAGAAATTTTTTACGCTATCTCTCTTCACGAGAGCTAAAAGTATCGAAATATTATATGTGGGTATCGCATGTTTCTGAAATATTAAGATATGTACTGGCCCCAATTTACCTTGTTCAAAAACTAAATTAAATTTAAGTTAATGCATATTTTTCTTTCAATTTCGTTAAGAAAAGGACAGAAGATAAAATGTCAGTTTAGACCTGTCAAATTAGTGCGCCCCTGACGTCATCATCATCATCCCAGCGTTAATCCCAGTCGCATCCGAAGCCTTTTTCAGCTTTGGAGTCTGGGGTTCGTCTTACCAGTCCAACTGCTGATATGGCTAAACTTCGACATTTTCTATGAAGCGACTGCCGTCTGACCTCCACAACCCGAAGGCGACATCGAGGCATTGCAGTTAGACAAATTGTAGGACTTTTGAGGGCTCCAACAACCCGTAAAGACTGCCACTAGATGTTCGTAGGGCAACCGGGACCAACGGCTTAACGTGCTTTCCGAGGCACGACCAGGCCAGTACAAATATTCATATTCATGCATACAAATACTTGCACTGTGCGGGGATCGAACCCGCGCCACCTTGCGCAGCGGCCGCGTCCGCTACCGCTACGACACGGAGGCTGTCTGTAGTGCGCTCCTGACGTAAACTGGCGTAATTTTACCCGACTACGACAAAGCAAAAGGAGGGTTATGATTTTGACAGGCTATGTATGTATGTATGTTATGTTATGTTCAGCTGTTCCCTCGTAACTTCTAAACTACTTATCAGAATTCGACAAATGACATATCATTAGAAGCGTCTTAATTGTCCGCTGGTTATATATGGGGTTTCACAAAATCTAAGGTACGCCCTCTAGCGGACAAAACATAGTAAAAAAATAAAGTTAAGATATTTTTTAAGATAATTTTCATGTTTGGAAAGGCGTAGTCACACGTTGTCAAGGTGCTACGGTAGGTAGGTATATGTAACGTGTGACTACACCTTTCCAAACATGAAAATTTATTTCTACATAGTGAATATTGCATACTTCAGAATAGTATTGTATGACATTATTGTCAATTTGCAACGAAGGCATATTGGTAGAGTCTGCTGTGTCCGTTTACTTGCAACTACATTAGCAACTTTGTTCGGTTCAGTATTCTGAAAATCTTGTTTTATACTTTTTCAGCGTCGTTTTTTGTCGTAGTTGGGTTTTAGTTTTTACTTTTTATTAGTCGCCATGTTTATAATCGCATCTATACTGTCTATGGCGTAGGTATCTTAATTTGACAGGATTTCTGGGACAGGATCACTTTTCTTAACGAAATGGAAAGAAAAAACTGCACTCAACTTAAAATTAGTTTAGTTTGTGAGCAACAGAATCGGCGCCATTGTCGTTCTGATGATGGCTGGTGTCAAGCATAGCAAAGTATTGGTAAAAGTTGGGAGCGCGGTCAATCAAAACGAAGTGTAGAAAGTTCGTCTAGACATTGCAGAACTTTTACGACATTAATTACTATTTTGAATAAATTAGAGATATGCAATAGAAAATGGAGGAATCGCGACATAACTAAAGCCACTAAAAAATAAAAAGATAGACGCTCTAGAAATGTGGTGTTGGTGAAGAATGCTTGGGGTATCATGGACCGAGTTTAGAACAAACGTTTCTATACTCCAAGAACTTTTTTTTTTTATTAGTTATAAACTAGTGCTTGACTGCAATCCCACCTGATGGTAAGCAGTGATGCAATCGTTGATGGTAAAACGCACTAGCTTATTAAGCCTATTCACTCAGAAAAACTGAGTGAATAGGAAGGAAGACGGCAGTTGAGCGAGGTGATGCAATGTTTAACCCAACAACACGACCAACGATGCTGCGCCAGAGGATGATCTGGAGACCCTCCACGACCAAACTCCCGACACAACAACATTAGGCACATCGTACCCGGTACACATCGCAACACAACTGCTCAGACCCGGCCTCCGTACGGCTTCACCAGACATCATGCCGGAACACGACGAATCGCTTGGTGGCAAGACTTTGTCTGGTGGGTGGTAACTTACGCCGGCGGCTGATGTTGTTGCCTACCACTGAGACCCGAGACCCGACACCGAGACCATAACTCGGCATCAAACAGCGTCTTTCAGAAATAGTACAGTCCCGTATACTCGGATTTTTCGGTCACATATCAAGGTGCAATAATGACTCCATAGAATGTTTGGTCGTCCAGGGCAGAGTGGAAGGGAACAGACCTCATGGAAGGTTATCAATGAGATGGACCGACCAAATCAAGTTGACAGTGGGGGGAACTGTTAATAAATGTGTCGTCCAACAGGGATAGATGAAGAGAGATCGTGCGGCGAGCTACATCAGCGTCTCGAATTCAGTCATAGTGGCCACAACCGTTCTGTTAAGAGCGAAACGAAGAAGAAGAACAGAAAATATATGTTTTCTATTCTATTATATATATATATAAATATATGTATCTTTAGGTATAATAGAAAACTTATATCTCAGACAGGAGCCCATAAGATTAGTAACAATATTACTTAACTAGGTGTTAGTAGGTTAAAGATACAGATGAAGGACAGGTCTGAGCAGTTGTGTTGCGATGTGTGCCGTGGAGGGTCTCCAGATCAATCTCCCTCTGGCGCAGCATCGTTGGTCGTGTTATTGGGTTTAACTTTGCATCACCTCGCTCAACTGCCGTCTTCCTTCCTATTCATTCAGTTTCTTTTTTGAGTGAATAGGTTGTTAATAAACCAGTGCGCTTTACCATCAACGATTGCATCACTGCATACCATCAGGAGGGATTGCGGCCAAGCACTAGTTTATAATTATTTAAAATAAAACAAAGTATGTATATTGAGATAAAGCGGAGAGACGAAATTCCACCACAGCAGGAGTGCAACTGATCTGCGCTGATAATATAATCATTAATTCTATAACCACAATAAACGTATCCATTTTCCATTTACATTAATCTTTATATAACCAGATGATTTTTTAATCAAAGGTTAAAGTACGGGGCGACCCGGCTCGCTCAGTAAACTCAGGTCAGATCAATATAAACAAACGAAGCTAATAGAATTTTAAATTTTAATAAAAACATGTTTCGATCTCTGACGCTGTATCTTTTGTCGATAACGTTTATCGTAGAATCTTTTATCGATAACATTTAGTGTTGCATCTTTTGTCGATAACATTGTGTCGATAAGCGTCGCATTTATCTTTGCTGCACGGTTTTTGTGTCGTCAGCTGGTCTGGTGGACCGTTGGATTCAGGCACGATTTACGAGTTGTACCTATAGGCTTTAGGTTTAAACCCAGATAGCAGATTGTGGATATTAATTCATTACTACTGCTCTTGAAACGGCGAAGGAACATATTGTAAATATCCATTTTTTTCACTCTCCGGGGGAACCTTCAAAAGGTGCCTGGTCTTTGGGGATAAAACCAGGGGGTGTGGGATTACCCACTATGAAAAAAGGAGTAGTCACCTGGAAGGGGCACCGTTGCCTGTCTAAGACTAATTGGTTCCCCCTCTATGCAATGGCTATGGGGAGACTGTAAAGGGATCTCCCCAAAATCTGACTGCAAGGCAGAGCCACATTTGTGCCGCTTTCCCTGACGTCATTCAGTAGACCAACAGAGTCCTCATTCTAATCGTCTGCGATATCAAACCACCACCATCAAATGACACCATGTAATACAACCATAAATTCGAAGATTATTATATGACACCTACCGAACCGTAGTGGTGGTCTTATTTTATTTGACGATTCGACCCTAAAAATCTGATTTTCCCCTCCTCCTGAGACCTGACTCCCCCATCAGATCTGATTCCCCCACAGATGCTAGGTACGCCCCTGCTTAAATATTTGGTAGAAGGCTATACTATACATAGATGATGAAAATCTGACTTGCCCCTCCCCTCTCAGACCTGACTCCCCCAAAGAAGCTAGGTACGCCCCTGCCAACATAGTTGGTAGAAGCCTAGACAGATAATGATGACCATATCTTGTTATGACGACTGAAAATTACTCATTTCCCTTAGTTTCATACAACTATCGCGTATAGATAAGCGTTTCCTTTATTACTTAGAGTTGTTAGAAATCTTGTATTTATTTATTGAATGGTACAGTCACCAAAGGAGATAAGTAACCAGAGGGGTAATTACGTTGCACACCATCAGTAGCAATGGGTTTCATTTTGACAGTTCAATAGCATTCATTGCGTAATATACCTTGTTGAGCAGCCACAGTTTTCCAACATATGGATCAATAGATTAGCAATATGCTTAAAAAATGATTCCAATTGATAGCTATAGTGTGTTACTCAATTAGGGTGCTGGGACTTCGGGTATGATTGAAGTTTAATAAGAAATCGATGAGAGAAATCAAATTAAACTTTCTTCTTCTTCTTCAGCCTATAGTGGTCCACAGCTGGACAAAGGCCTACCCCAAGGCTTCATGCATTTGGGGGTTGCCATAATCTCCACGCAGGAGATCGCAGTAATTTGATATTCCACAGGAGAAGCGCTGCTGCCCGCTTTCCTGATGAGAGTTCCCTTAGTCGCCTCTTAAGACACCCACGGATATGGGTTGGTACTATTCTAAGGCCGGTACCACAAGGGGGATTAACTAAACTTAACCAATAAAAAACAAGCAATTACTTAATTAAATTCTAAATTATCCATCGATTTCTAATTAAAACCTCAGGGTAATTACGTAACACACTATCAGTAGCAATGGGTTTCCTTTTGACAGTTCAACAACATTCATTGCGTAATTCAAGCTGTTGAACAGACACATTTTCGAACACACGGAGCAATGAATTAGCAATATGCTTCGAAATGATTACCCTTTTTGTTACACGTTGTACATTATAAACTAGCGCTTGACCGCAATCCTGCCTGATGGTAAGCAGTGATGCAATCGTTGATGGGAAAGCGCACTAGTTTATTAAGAGCCTATTCACTCTAGCCTTGAAGACACTCAAATTGTAGTCCGACGGAAACACCGCCGCTGGCAAATTGTTCCAGTCCCTCGATGTACGCGGTATAAAGGAGGAGGCGAAACGCTTCGTCCGGATCGTAGTGGTGTTAACAACGTAAGGGTGGAAACCAGCCGTACGACGGGTCGTCCGCTGGTGGAACGGAGATGGGGGAATTAAATCATGCAATTCCCTCGCACACTCCCCGAAATGCATCCTATAGAATCACCGAAAGGCTGGCTACTCTACGCCTGTGCTCTAGGCTTTGGAGACCAACTCGAGTTAGATCAGGGTCACCAATCAGCCTCTTTGCACGTCTCTCCACTGAATCCAAGTGATAGTAATAGTGAGTTACGCAATTAGGGTGCTGGTTACTTATCTCTTTAGATGACTGTACATACGGCTACACATCAAGCTATAAATATCCAGTTTTAGCTGTTATTAGTACAATCGGAAGTCAGCTTGAACTGGTTATATTGGTTTAGCTTATGTATAGCCTTGCCCGTAGGACCGATGCCTGGGGCCGACGGATTCTCGAGTGGCGACCACACACCGGAAGACGCAGCGTGGGTAGGCCCCCGACAAAGTGGAAACCGCTGGATGCGGGAGGCGCAGGACCGGTCGTCGTGTAGTACCTTGGGGGAGGTCTATGTCCAGCAGTGGACGTATTTCGGCTGAATGATGATGACGATAGCCTTGCGTACGTTTACATTGGTAAGGATTCAAACCTACAGGGCCACCGGTTGTTCTAAAAAGATACTAACCGTGGTCCCTGGCGCACGGGCAAGTGAAGGAACACGGATGGGTTTTAGTCAGTAAAAGTCTGACACTAGAACGGAAGGGGTTATTCGAGTCTCGTAAGTCATGGTTTATACCTGCCCACCACTGTTCCTGTACAGACGCTAACAGGTCAAGCTACCTAGAAACTGACCAATTTTCCCAATTAACCTTGAACCTTAATGCCTTAGCGATAAAGCTAAAAACCTAATAAAGAAGTTTGACAGATTGTAATAGCTTTAGTCTAGACTAGTTTTACAGATACTTACAAAAACACATTTAATTGTCATTTATTGATACAAATGTCAATTAAATGTTTTTTGTAAGTATCTGTAAAATTAGTCCCTCCTGTCTGGTTCAAAATTACTCAATATCCTTCTTCCTACTATACTACAAATAAAACGTGAAAATTTGTATGTTTACTTCGCAAAAACTACTGAAGGTTTTTGAATGAAATTTGGCACACAGAAGGTTTATAATTTGCCCGATATTCTCATTAGAATCGAAATCAATGCGAGTTGAAAACCGCGGGATGAAAAGTACGAAATAATTATAATCAATAATCTCTACCATCTACGGATAACTACACACATCAAAAGTGTCTAGGGATCAAGCATTTTTATGCGGATTTCTTGAGATTGAGATGTGGCTTTGTAATAAATTTATGATTTTATAAATTTATATGGATCCTTTTTGGTGCATTTCATAATTTGAATCAGGAACTGTGAATCAAATTCGAGTAAAGATGAAAATCAGCTGTCAATATTTTCCCTATAAAAACATACAACGCATTGAAGACATTATTAGTGCTACTGTTTCCCTACTACTGATTAAAACCAACGTTATTATGGAGCGGCGACGTCATTTAAGCAGGGAAGAAATGCTCAGAGCCGTGGGAATGATAGAAGCTGGTTCCCGGCAACGTACTGTGGCTTTAGCTCTGAATACAAGTCAGAGTGTTATCAGTCGACTTTGGACACGTTACCGAAGCACTGGTACCGTGGCTGAGCGCCATGGAGGACGGTATCGCTGCACCACACGGAGACAAGACCGATACATTCAAATCTTAACTCGAAGAGCTCCAACAATAACCGCCATGATGTTAGCCGTGAGGCTTCATCACTCTTCAGGGAACTTAATTAGCGACCAAACAGTCAGAAACCGCTTGCATGAAGTGAACCTTCATTCCCGAAGACCGCTACGGGTACCACCTATAGCAATGCACAATCGTAGGATTCGATATCAATGGGCTCTTGAACACAGAAATTGGGCAGAAGAACAATGGCGTTTCGTGTGCTTTTCTGATGAGTCTCGTTTTGGTATGAGACCGGATACAAGACGTATACGACACTGGAGAACCCCTGGACGCCAACAGCGATTAAAATCCTGCCAGGAAGTCCATCCTTATAGTGGTGGAACCATCATGGTATGGGCGGGTATTTGGATCGGCGGAAGAACTGAGTTGATTTGGATCAGAGGCAACCTCAACGCTCAAATTTATGCTGAAACGATTGTATCAGACGTCATCGTTCCTCTACAAGTGCAAATCGGTCCCTTATTTCAGTTAATGCATGATAATGCACGACCGCACACCGCAAGAGTTGTAAGACAGACTCTCGCCGCAGCTAACATCAATGTCCTGCCCTGGCCTGCTCAGTCGCCAGACTTGAACCCGATTGAGCATGCATGGGATATGCTACAGAGAAGAGCTCTGCCGAATATGGAGGGTATCCAGTCGCAAGAAGACCTTTTTTGTTGTTGCAACGAACATGGGCGGCCATTCCACAGCGTGATTTGGATGAACTCATTTTGAGTATGCCAAACCGATGTTCTTGTGTTGTTAGTGTTCGCGGTAGAAACACGGATTATTAATTGTTTAAGTTACCCAATAAAATTTTAGAGAAAACTGTTATTTCAGTCTTTTTTTCGAACTTTTGTGTTAGTGGTTCAAATGTCAAATATCCCTTTATTAGGAAAATGGCAAATTTCTTTATTAATGCAAAGGTGACTTGGTTTATCGTTACTGTGACAAACGAAAACACTTTATTTGATGAATCCTTAAAGAAAATTTTAATTAATATCAATCAGGAGAAAAGTTATTGCAAAAATATATGTTGATCCCTAGACACTTTTGATGTGTGTATGTATCCAAGAACATTGAATTTCATTTTAATACATAGATATAATGTATACAATATGTAAAGAAAACCCTGTCCGGGTCGGACAGGGTTTAAGGATAATAAAGGTTAGGTAAACAGTTGACCAAATATAATATAAAATTTTACATAATCATCATAGTAACAAGGACCGAGACAAAAAAACATTTTTTTTTTTTGAACTCAGCGCATCCAGATCTATATGATTATCTATAGTGGTGAGGGTTTTGAGCAACTTCGGGCACATACATACATACAGACAGACATACAAACATACGCACTTTATATTAATGGATACTAATGAATTTTGAAATAATCCTTTTTTCCCGGGAATTAATTCCAATTTCCCCGAAATTTGGTAATTTTTAAAAAGTGACAACACCGGTATTATTATAAGCGAATAGCGACGCGACCACGTCACAGGTGCCGCGTGCCCTGCCCCCCGCCGCCCGCGGATAGGGTTGCTTACCGCACATCTATTAAGTTACCTCTTTTTGCGAAATAATATTTATTTTTTTAGCGGGATTTTTTTTTAAGTTTATCCTGTCTTTGTGGGCATTATTAGAATCAGTTATCGATACCTAACAATACCTTCACGGACCGGACAGGGTTTTCTTTACATATTGTATAAAACTTTGCTCGACACTACGAATTTCTCTTTTATCGTTGATGCGTTAACAAACACATAAAACTCACATACACAAACGTCCACACCCGGAACAATTACTTGTAGGTCATACAAATATTTGTACCGTGCGCGAATCGAACCCGCGGCACGCAGTAAAGCAGTCCACTACGCCAACCGCGCCGTAACACATATACATACTTATACAGGTCATGCAGTATCTAGATTGAAAAAATTTCAAGTTTGTACTCTACAATAAGTACCTATAAAAGAATTCACGTCCGTATCATGAACTTCTTATCTTTTCCAAATGACTCAAAGTCAAAGCATTTATATCAAATAAACCAAATTCCAGACACTATTCAATTGACAAGGGGTGAGTCAAAGATGAAGCTAATCGGTTATGGTAAAGCGTAGTAGGTTCCTATAGAGAAGAGCGGAGAATTAACTCGACATTCACTCTTTTATATCAATCATAACACAATGACAAGGTCAACTATACATACAAAAACATTACTATAATAATATAATAACAGAAATAGCTCGCTACGAAAAATGACTCAGTTATCAATCAGAAAGAAAATCAAATCCCATTTTTCATATCATTAATAACAAAACAGTTAAACAAACATACCTTTAAATACCAAAAAAACTGAATCCAAAACAGTCACTGAAAAACACAGCATATCACAATTATCATTATGTATTTATTTTTAAAAACACACGTGTATATTTTCAACAACGCACTTCTGAACGCGCGTCTGTCGGTCAACGCGAACAGAATCGCACTGACCAAGCTGAAGCTGACAGGTATTGTAGATTAGATGATCAGTCGTGAATTTAATTTCATACCTATTTGTGTATTGTATGCTTACGTATTGTTAAGAAAACATGGATGGAAAGTGTGAACGATGGGTTGAAAAGGGGAACCTTTACTATAACAATTGGATCACTGCTTACCATCAGGCGGGATTGCGGTCAAACACTGGTTTATAAATCATGTTTTTTTTTTATATAATTATAAACTAGTGCTTGACTGCAATCCCGGCTGATGGTAAGCAGTGATGCAATCGTTGATGGTAAAGCACGCTAGTTTATTAAGCCTATTCACTCATCAAAAACTGAGTTAATAGGAAGGAAGACGGCAGTTGAGCGAGGTGATGCAATGTTAAACCCGACCAACGATGTTGCGCCGGAGGGAGATTGATCTGGAGACCCTCCACGAAAAACTCCCGACACTACAACTTTTGGGGCATCATACCCGGCACACTTCGCAACACAACTGCTTAGACCCATTCTCCGTACGGCTTCTCCAAACATCATGCCGGAACACGACGAATCGCTTGACGGCAGGACTGTCTGGTGGGTGGTAACTTCTGCCGGCAGCCGATGTTATGGCCTACCACCAGATGACGTCAAATACAGAAATATGGGAGAAAAAGATATGTTGCGCGGACCAAATAAATTGGTATAATTGTAGGAATTATAATGAATGTATTGTTAAACGTTGTATATGGAGTTTCTTAATTTACCAATTCGTTTTATTATTTACTAAGGCTCGACCGAGATAGGCTCTTCGTTCTCGACCGAGACCGAGAATAAAATAATATCTCGGCCGAGAAACGAGAATAGACAAAGCATGACCAAAAAAGAATTTTATGTTTGTAGCTTTTTAATAGAGTACTGTTAAACAAATTTAACTCTTTTAACAACCAAAATTAAATAACATTGTCATCATCAGCCTCTTTTATCGTCCCACTGCTGGGCACACATCAGCTTTCATACAGAGAAGGATTGAACGTAATCACCACGCTTGCTCAATGCGGGTGGACAATTTTACACTTAAAATCCAGGTTTCCTCAAGATGTTTTCCTTCACTTTTTAATCAGTCATTGGTGTCCAAGATATACTTAGAAAGTACATATAACTTAGAAAAGTTACATTGCTGCTTGCCTGACCTGCTGCTGTTTTAACCGTCGAATATTTCCAATCAATCTTGAGCCTTAATACTTAAGCAATGGAGTTGAAAATCTAATAAAGAAATCTGACAAATTCTAGTAGCTTGATGCACTGTCGCCTGTACAATACTAAACGATATTTTTTATCTTCCAAATTAGTTACAATGCTGACAAAAACTTATTTCTTCTCAGCCTCTTATACTTTGAACGGGAACGTTGATCATCAAAATAAATTAGATTGTGAACCACAATGTACTTATACGTACGAGATGGAAGTACCTACAGTTTTTACATCTAACCCATTAAAGAAAACTTAGTTTTTAGAGGTCTCGCCAGGCTGCCTGTTGCTCGACTGTTCACGTGACCAGAGGCCTGCCCTATTTTGTGGCCAAAGCAACAGCATCGCCATACAACACGTTAATATTGCCACCCTTTTGGGCCTTTTAAAAACCGATTCAGACGAATTATTTTATCATCATCATTTCAGCCGAAAGACGTCCACTGCTGGACAGAGGCCTCCCGCAAGGTTCTCCACGCCGACCGGTCATGCACCTCCCGCATCCAGCGATTTCCCATGCTGCGTCTTCTGATGCGTGGTCGCGACTCGAGAACCATCGTCGGCCCCATCGGGCATCGGTTCTACGGGCAACGTGCCCAGCCCACTGCCACTTTAGTGTTGCAATTCTTCGGGCTATGTCGGTTACTCTCGTTCTTCTGCGCATCTCCTCATTCCTGATTCGGTCACGCAGTGAAACCCTAAGCATAACCCTCGCCATTGCCCTTTGAGTGACTTTGAGCCTTCTTATAAGGCCCATTGTTAGCGACCACGTCTCAAATCCATAAGTCAATTATATTTATCAATAAGATTTGATTATTTTCCCTCTTTTTTTCTAACGCTTACCTAATTAATTTCTTTCTTATACTCATGTACTTATATCTTTCTGTACGAGTCACAAATTCACAATAAGTACCTACTTTTCTGTCTTTATTTCTTTGCTTGTAAATATATCTTTGGCGTACAGATAGTTTATAACCAGGAGGATTTTTTATCCCGATATTGCCGAGAAATTAATGTGTGAAGTGTGTTGGAGAGTGTGCGAGGGAATTGCGTGATTTAATTCCCCCATCTCCGTTGCATCATCGGACGACCCGTCGTACGGCTGGTTTCCACCCTTACGTTGGCAACACCACTACGATCCGGACGAAGCGTTTCGCCTCCTCTTTTATACCGCGTACATCGAGAGACTGCAACAATTTGCCGACGGCGGTGTTTACATCGGACTACAATTTGAGTGTCTTTAAGGCTAGAGTGAATAGGCTCTTAATAAACTAGCGCGCTTTACCATCACCGATTGCATCACTGCTTATCAACAGGCAGGATTGCAGTCAAGCACCAGTTTATACATATAAAAAAGCAGTTAAAACTCAATTACAACTTTGAAAGTAGCAGTTTATTTGATAATAATCACTTTAGTATGTTCCTTACCTAGAACATTGATAACCTACTGATTGGTTTATCAGGAAACGTCAATAGATAAGAAATAATACGAATTTAATTGTATTGTGAATCATGTGTTTAAGTCCAGATAGGCAGTGAAGCGGTTAGACTGGAATCTGACCAAAGCATAGTTGGGAAAATGCTAGGCTAAAGTTGGGTAGATTGATTTTTTTGTAATCCATCCATACTAATATTATAAATGCGAAAGTAACTCTGTCTGTCTGTCTGTCTGTCTGTTACGCTTTCCCGCCTAAACCTCTCAACTGATTTTGATGAAATTTGGCACAGACAATCTTTAGACCCTGAGAAAGAACATAGCTACCTTTTATCCCGGAAAAATTTGATGTTCCCGAGGGAAATCTAAAAAGCGCGATATAACCGAACTCTACGCGGGCGAAGCCGCGGGCGGAAAGCTAGTTATAAATAATTGCAATTATTATTTTTTTTTTTTATATATATTATAAACCAGCGCTTGACCGTAATCCCGCCTGATGGTAAGCGGTGATGCGATCGTTGATGGTAAAGCGCGCTCGTTTATTAAGAGCCTATTTACTCTAGCCTTGAAGACACTCAAATTGTAGTCCGACGGAAACACCGCCGCCGGCAAGTTGTTCCAGTCCCTTGATGTACGTAATATAAAGGAGGAGGCGAAACGCTTCGTCCGGATCGTAGTAGTGTTAACTACGTAAGGGTGGAAACTCGCCGTACGACGGGTCATCCGATGGTGGAACGGAGACGGGGGAATTGAATCATGCAATTCCCTCGCACACTCCCCAAAATGCATCCTATAGAACACCGAAAGGCTGGCTACTCTACGCCTGTGCTCTAGGCTTTGGAGACCGTCTCGAGTTGAATCAGGGTCACCAATTAGCCTCTTCGCACGTCTCTCCACTGTAGGGATGGGCAAAAAATATCGATATATCAAATAATCGATATTTTTTCAGAAAAGTATCGATATTTATCGGCGATATTTTTTTCCACGATATATCGATTTTCGATATTTATTTCCAGGTATCAAAATCGATATATTATCAAAGCTCTGCTGTATGCTCATGTATTTGACCAATCCGATTTTTTAAATATAGAAAAAGAATAGGTACGCAGCAGGCTGCATGGGTTTAGTTTCTTTGCTGCAAATATAAACAAAAATTACAGTCTATGACGATACTGGATTTTAGTGCTATTCTTGGCCTTTTCAAAGAAGCTACTGAGGAAATAAGTGGTGCGAATTATGTAACGTCAAGTTTAGCCATTCCTCTTACAAATAAACCTCTTTAGCGTTGATTGTAAAAAAAAAAAGCTTTATTCAAAAAAGTTAAAGACAAACTGGCTTCTTTAGAAATAAATCTTTTTCTCTCAGTAGCTTCTATTTTGGACCCTTGGTTCAAGCGTATCCTCTTTACCCCGCCAATTGTCGTTTCAAATGCTATATCCAAAATTCCAGAACATCGGCGTAGAGGACAACGTTCTCCGGATAAAAATCCTGATCAAGCAGCATCAGAGCAAGTGGGTCCTCCATCTGGTCCAGACATGAGAAATTATTCAATCTGAACCTAGCTTCGTCAGAGATAGCACTAGCTGTGTCCCCAAAGAACCGAAGCAGTATTTGGACTATTAGAACAAAAATCTGATCCAATAAAGTTTTGAGTAAATTGTCAACATTTCACGCCGATTCTCTCGGATATCGGTCTAAAATATTTGAATTGTCAAGCTTCTTCAGTCTCATCTGAAAGGGTAGCTTCAGTAGTAAATTTGGCTGTGCCAAATGGTTGGAGTAGATTAACAGTGGAACACATCAAACAAAGAGTGCTCCTAATGTCAATATCAGACAAATACTTGTTTGAATAATGATAATTTCACTGTTGTTTTTTTTATGTCAAGCAATTCGCACGCCTGATGACAAGCGTCATCTCTGCCCATGGACAGCTGCAGTGCTACACTGCCCTGCGTGACAGTTATTAGGTCTCGTATACCCAGTAATTATACTAGCAAAGTGTTATGTTGAAGATGTTGATTTTTTCTGGTACATGAACCTGTTTTAGATGTATTTGCTTTAAAATATCGAATATTTTGGCATGTTTTTATAATAAATTGCAAATTGGGCATAAAATATCGATATATCGATTTATCGATATTTTTTTGGGTGATTATATCGATATATTTGAAAAATATCGATACGATAATTATCGATATATTTTTTCCATTTGCCCATCCCTACTCCACTGAATCTAAAGTAGCCAGGTGACATTTCGCAGCACCAGCCCAAATGTGGCTGCAGTACTCCACACACGAACAGACCTGTGCTTTGTACAACATCAGAAGCTGCACCGGTGTGAAGTACCGCCGGACCCTTGCGATGACGCCAAGTTTTCTGGCGGCCACCTTGGCCTTGGATTCAATGAACCGCCCAAAGTTTAGGTTCGAGGACATCTCAACTCCCAAAAGCTGACGGCGGGCGGTGCACTCCAAGGATACACTCTGAAAAGTAGGAGCCAAGGCGAACGGGCTCCTTTTGGCGGTGAAAAGACACGCCTGTGTTTTGGCGGCATTGAATGCTACAAGATTGGCTTTGCCCCATTCGGAGACTGCCTGTAGTGCAGCACCCGTACGCTCTACCATAGCCTCTCTTTCGGACCGGATTGATTCCTTACTAGCCCGAGCTTCCGGCAGGTATCTCTCCACAACTGTGCTTTCATTTACATACCCATAGATGCCGGGCATCAGCAGATCATTAATATGCAGCAGGAACAGAGTTGCAATTATGGTTGCAATTCTCACGGAAACAGTGGTTGTCGGGCGAAGTTGTTCTGTGTTCTGTGTTTTTGATGCCAATCGATATTTGTCAGACCCGTCCTCCGTACGGCTTCACCAGACATCATGCCGGAACACGACAATTATTTGAACAAAGGAATCAGTCTGACTCTTGAAAATGAGTGTCTTTTTTTACTATAATCTACTACCAAGGACACACTATAAGGTCGTGAGCGCGTATAGTATCTAGTTTTCCTATTATACATATGTGCATATTTAGATACATGTATTTCCATTTATACATATTTAGTACATTGTTATTATCACCATTGTCTATGAAAAACAGCCGACTTTATGATAATTTCATTGTCATATTTAACATAATATATTCATTTTTACATATTGAAATTGCCAGAACTGTTCAACCTTGACGAAAACTTACCTACCCAAATCGAAAATCCTTACTTACTAATATTATAAATCGGAAAGTGAGTTTATTTGTTTGTTTGTTCCGCTTTCACGCCGTAACTACTAAACCGATTGCTTTGAAATTTTTCAGGCCTAAAGTTAGAAGTCCGGATTAAATAATATGATACATTTTATCCCGGAAAAAATTAAATATATTCTCGTGAGGAAAACAAAAATATTGTTAGCTTCGTACCAGTTCGGTGATAGATGACGCTGTGTGTCGTTTAAAACAAGGTAATATATTGCAAACGAATACGCACATGTAAACTTAAAAGCTAAATGATACGTTAATTAATCCCCGAAAATGAGAAATTTAAAAAGCGCGATTAAACCGAATTCCACGCTGGCGAAGCCGCGGGCGGAAAGCTAGTTATGAAATAAACCCAAAAAAAATAATATCAGTATATTAACTAGAGCGTCTGTAGGCAGTGGATCTGTGAAAAAGCCTTGGCGGCTAATACGCCTTAACCCGTTTACCCAACAAAGGTAAGTGGACCTTTGGGGTCGCGGGCGCATAGAGTGGAGACTCTGTGCACCCATCAAGTGACCCCACGGAAGTCGGTGGCACAGTGGTCACGTGCTGCTGTACACAGCGAGGCCTAGGGGAGGCCCCTTTACAGTCTCTTTAGAGATGTGCCTTTACAGGCGTTGCACAGGGGCGGTTCCGGAATTGGTCTTTTGAGAGGAACCGGGACCACCCCTATGTGCAGATGGTGATCACTGGGGTGGTTTTAGTGAGGTAAAAATCCCACATTCCCTGACCTCATTCCTCGGGGGTAGGGTGCCTTTTGAAGGTTTCCACCCGACAACATAAACAAAAAAAGGCAGTAACTCTACACTCAGTAACTGCGTTTTATAGGTTTGACCACCAACACCCAGTTACTGGGTACTCTCAACCTCTTGACGACCTACAAAGACTCAAAGATCCAAACATGACAGTTGGGACCAACTGCTTACTCTATTTCTTAAAGATACAAACATGACAGTTGGGACCAACTGCTTACTCTATTTCTTAAAGATACAAACATGACAGTTGGGACCAACTGCTTACTCTATTTCTTAAAGATACAAACATGACAGTTGGGACCAACTGCTTACTCTATTTCTTAAAGATCCAAACATGACAGTTGGGACCAACTGCTTACTCTATTTCTTAAAGATCCAAACATTACAGTTGGAACCAACTGCTTACTCTATTTTTTAAAGATACAAACATGAGAGTTGGGACCTACTGCTTACTCTATTTTCTGAGGCACGGTGGTCTCGGTATGTAAAGACGATCAGCCATCCAGGGACCGATCCCAAATTTGATCGATCGACTCGTGCAGCCGTTATTCATCATCATTTCACCCGAAAGACATTCATTTTATTCCACTACTGGACATAGGCCTCTCCCAAGGACCTCCACGACGACCGGTCCAGCGCCTCCCGCATCCAACAGTTTCTCGCGACCTTTACCAGGCCGTCGATCCACTTTGTCGGGGCCTACCCACACTGCGTCTTCCGGTGTGTGGGCACCACTCGAGAACGCGTCGGCCCCATCGGGTATCGGTCCTACGGGCAATGTGCCCGGCCCCCTGCCACTTAAGGTGGTTCCCAGGGAAAAACACAGCGCAAGCCGTTTTTGTGTAGTTTTTCGGAGCTATCTACTCTTTATCCAAAAGAAATATCAACTTACTAAAAATACATAAATTTTCTACATAATCTTGGCTCCAAAATTGTAGATTTTTTTTTTTTATTTTACTAAGTATAATGTTTAAATAATTCCTTCACAACGAAACCACTGACAAGAGAAATAATTATCATAAACGTGCATCTCCTCGGAAAGTAAGCATTATTTAGATTGCGTTCTTACACTAATGGATAGGTAATTTCATGACGAACATTATTGTAGAAATATTTTTTTAAAACGACCAAAATCAAAATTTTATTCAACAATCTGAGCGCATTCGCCATCATTTCTGTTGCCCGGGCTATTGAGATTCAGTATGCCACAAGCTCTCGAAGGGGGAACCCGTGTCGTTCGTCATCGCGCGCTCCGCTAGCATAAGCGGGCGGCGCGTGAGCGAGAAAGCATCTGCTTGCTCGCTCACGCACCGCATGTCGCATAGAGTATAATACTATCTTAGAGTGTCTCTGTTATTGATGTTTATTTTGGTGTTCGTTTTTTTAACCGATTTCAAAAAGGAGGAGGTTGCTCAATTATATGTTTTTTATGTTCAATTTTTAACCGACTTCAAAAAGGAGGAGGTTACTCAATTCGACCGTATATGTTTTTTTTTTTATGTTTGTTCGCGCATAACTTCGTCATTTATAAACCGATTTTGATAATTCTTTTCTGTTGGAAAGAAGACGTTCCCAAGGTGGTCCCATGATAAGGATATCAAGGTTTGATGGTGGAAGTCCAGAGAAAACAAGCGGAACTTTCAAAAATTGGGGGCGACTAGTGCATTTCTTAGCATTTTCATTAAATATTTTAAAGCACTACAATTTAATAAAGGTCTGGAGTAGATCTGATGATGGAGCCGAGAGACAGTCGAAGGAACTCCTCAACAATTGACAGCAGCTACCTTGTGGTTGGGCTCGATTAATTTGTATTGATAAGAACTTTACACCTAGATGGGTTGCGACTCTCATAAGAGCTCTAATGATGAAGACAAAGGCCAGTTCCGGGAACTCCTCAACGGTTTCCAGTAGCTACTTTGTGGTTGGACTTCATTCATTTATATTAATAAGACCTTTACTCCGATTAGGTTAAAATAATAGTCTACAGTAAATTTAATGATGAAGACCATAGGCAGTTGAGGGAATAGGTACTTACGGGTAAAAATTAAAGTAAACAAAAGTACGTCATTTCCCAACTATATTTGCGTCAGCTTCCAGTCTGACCGGATGCAACTGAATACATAGTACTTTTAACAACTAAAAAATGTAAAATAAAAGCTTTTTTAGAAAAAAACAACCGACTTCCAAAAACCACTATGTAAAGTGAAAAATAACTAATTTCGGAACTCGGTGTCTAAAACGAATATACCAAACCAAAGACACCAACTTCCGAAATTAGTTATTTTTCACTTTGTAGTGGTTTTTGAAGTCGGTTGTTTTTTTGTAAAAAGTTTTTATTTTTATGTTTGTTTGCGGATAACTTCGCCTAAAATTTGGTATTTCGATGAATTTTTGGGTATTTCGACATGGGTGTCGTGATAGGGGTTTTCGGGAGTGCAGATCACGAATATGACGTAATTTTTGAAATCCAAGATGGCTGACACCAATTTTATGATATTTTGACATGGGTGTCGTGAAAGGGGTTTTTGTGGGTGCTAATCACGAAAATGACGTCATTTTGGAAATCCAAGATGGCCGACACCAATTTTATGATATTTTGACATGGGTGTCGTGAAAGGGGTTTTTGTGGGTGCTAATTACGAAAATGACGTCATTTTGGAAATCCAAGATGGCCGACACCAATTTTATGATATTTTGACATGGGTGTCATGGCGGGGGTTTTCGGGGGTGCAGATCACGAAAATGACGTCATTTTTGAAATCCAAGATGGCCGACACCAATTTTATGATATTTTGACATGGGTGTCGTGAAAGGGGTTTTCGCGGGTGCTAATCACGAAAATGACGTCATTTTTGAAATCCAAGGTGGCTGAAATTAAATTTCATGATATTTTGACTTGGGTATCGTGACGGGTTTTCGGGGCGCTGATCACGAAAATGACGACAATTATAAGCTGTGGCATAGCTTCTATTTCTTTATCAAAGTCATAAATAAAACATCAAATATAGTTTAGTCGCCAAATCGCCACCATTTTTCGCACTCCTTCAATGACGTCACTGGTAAAAAATAAATAAACTACAAAAAAGAAAATACATACTTATACAAATATATAGGTACGTTAATTGGCAAAATAAAAAAAAAAATACTATGTCAGAAATAACTAATAAAAAATTTCCTACTAACTACATACTGCGGAATAGGCTATTTGACAGTATTCAATTATTTGTGATTTTTTGCTTTAATTGCATAAAATGAGGGTTCTTTATATCATTTACAAGAGTTTTAATAAAAAATAATAACAATTATTATATCCAAAACACAAAAATATGTTTGGCTTTTTGTTTCTCGCGCCACACATTGTGAAACGATCCGGATTGGCTAATGTCGCGATGACGTCATACGCTTGTTTCCGGCAAACTTATAAACTGTTTTTCGGGGGGTTTTATCGATTTATTTGTACAACCCAGTACAGTACACCACTTGTAAACCATTTTATTAGATAACAACAGCAAATAATAATTAAAAACAAACACCACTGAGAACCGAAAACCGCTTGTGACGTCATTTACCAGGCGCAACGCCATATTGCTGATTATATCCTTTTCGCGGCTTATTTGAATTTTGAATTTTTATTTGCATATTTCTTACGAAATACGTATTTAAAATTAAAAAAAATACTTTGGATGAACTTCTTAACCGCAACCAAGTAATTCAAGATAAAAATTATAAATCTGTCAAATAGCCTATTCAGTGTGCACACCTTTGCGACTTACCCCGCAGCCACGCGCAGGATTGCGTTTTTTATCTGCATCTTCATGCAGATCTGCACCCCTGCGCGTGAGCGCAGATTCAATGTACCATGCGTTTCTCCATACAAAATTTGGTACTAGCGAACATCTATCTTATATATAAAATTCTCGTGTCACAGTTTTCGTTCCTATACTCCCCCGAAACGGCTTGACCGATTTTCATGAAATTTTGTGAGCGTATTGAGTAGGTCTGAGAATCGGCCAACATCTGTTTTTCATCCCCTAAATGTTAGGGGTAGTCCACCCCTATTTGTTTTTTTATTTTTACACAACATTTTTAGTTTCTATTTTTTTACAACATACAAAAATACATACAATCCTAAATTTTCTCCCTTCTACGATCAATCCTTCAAAACTGATCAATCGTCATTTAATTAGTTTTATTCCCAAGGGAAATCTATCTTTTTGCGTTGGATAGCTCATAAATCCAGAAAGGCTTAAGGCTATAAAACATCACGCTGCGACTAATAGGAGCAGAGCATTACTAACTCCACGCGAACGAAGTCGCTGGCGGCCGCTAGTATAAAATAGCTTTACCGCGGCAGCCCCGAGTGCCACATGTTTTTGTTTTATTAGAAAGACGATATCTTCAAGGTAGTCTCATGTTTAGGAAATTAGGGTCTGATGATGGAAGACTAGGTAAATCTAGAAGAAATTTAAAAAATCAAAGGGGCGTCTAGGGCTTTTCTAAGTTTTTTCATTAAGTGTTTTAACGCACTACAATTTAGTAAAGTTCGGAGTTGATGATGGAGCCGGGAGACAGCCGAGGGAACTCCTTAACGATTCACATCAGCTGCCTCGTGTGTGTGCTTAATAAATTTGTATTGATAAGAACTTTACACCTAAATCAGTTGTGATTATCATTAAAGCTCTGATGTTGAAGACAAAGGCCAGTTAAGGGAACTCCTCAAAGGTTTACAGTAGCTGCTTTGTGGTTGGACTTAATTCATTTATATTGATGAGAAATTTGCACCCATATGGGTAAAAATTAAAGTCTGAATTACATCAGATGATGAAAACCATAGACAGTCGAGGGAATTCCTCAACAATTTACAACACTCTACTTTAACATAGTACAAACACTATCTACTCGTCATGCTTATGCAAAAATCAATTAAAATCAAGAGACTGAATTTAAGTTGTGTTATTTCATCGCGTTATTTCTAGAAATGCTCATACTTTCATTGTGGTCTTAAAGGAATTAAAGCAAACGAAATAGGTCGTTTGCTTGCAGGCCTTTTCCAAATATGCTGCCGTCAACGTCCAGTCTGATCGGATATTGTATTAGTCGGATGTTTATTATTTTTCTGCGAAAGGAAGCTTCGCGTAAATATTATTATAGTATATGTATTTGTTATTTATTTTGATATACGATAGTTTTATTTTTTACAATTTACGTATTTGTTTTATTAAATGAGAATAATAATATAATTTCACAGTCTTGCCTGGCCCCAAAAGAAAAACATGAATTTTTTTTTTTTGAAGGTCAGTTCTGCAGAAATTTATTTGACCCTGATTACGTTTTCCCTTAAAATAATAAATAATGATAAATTAAACTTTATTATATTATTTTTCTATCCCTTTGTCCATCTGACTTAGCTAACTTTCAATCTACAAAACTAACTTCCAACTCTGAAGTTACAGTCATAACATATTTAGTTATAAAGGTCTAATCAATACACATTAAATAAGCCCAAACACGCGACAGTTGCTTCCGATGTGGATTCCCTTGATATTCTGTCATCTCCATCATCAGGTCAGGCCCAAATCTTCACGGTTTTATAGTATCATCCGATATAAACACGAGTATCAAGTTGTTACCTGAAGCGTAAATTTCTCAGAATTTCCATTATCGACACTGACGTGGTAACAATGGGATTACATAGGCAGCATATCCCTTCATATAAAAAAAGAATGGTCAAAATAGGTTCATTAACCATAAAGTTAACAGCGACAATAAATCGAACTGAGAACCACCTTTTTCTGAAGTCGGTTAAAAAATAAACACCGCAGAATTTTTATTATGAAGTATCGTCAACATTTGTTTGAGTACATAATAACCAAAAGTATTTGGGCGCACCAATAAACATAAATAAAAGTGCTATGTCTGTTACTTCTGTGGTCTATGTTTCTAACTTGTATTTGTTAGTACTACGTCCGCCAGACGGCGCTAGTAAAATTTTACGAAGTATTGTAGAGGTGGGGCGCGGTGAAGAGGGAGCAAATGCGCAAGGTCATTTGGTGAGGGTACGGTCTTAAGTGTTGCAATTCTAGGGGCTATGTCGGTTATTCACGTTCTTTTGTGGATCTCCCCATTCCTGGGCAAAGCCCAGCATAGCCCTCTCCATTGTCCTTTAAGTGAGCTTGAGCTTTCTTATAAGGTCCATTGTTAGCAACCTCATCTGGCTAAATCAGGGTCAACAACAAACAGAAGGTGGACAAAAACCCAATGAAATCAGATCCTACTTTCGTAAATAAAAGCGCAATAAAACGAAGCGTGTAACAAAAGTATCGGCGCCATGCGAGCAGGATGCGCGCGCGCAAGCCGGAACGCCCGCGCTGACCTTGAGAGACGCTCTAATATTTTAACCGCGCTGTTTTCTCCGGATACCATGTACTTACTGGCCACTGATACATGTTATGCGCTTGACTGTCCAGTAGGTTAAAACGGCAAAACCATTAATTAATGGTCGCAATCATTTGACAAAAATGTGTTCGCCGATTAGGGGGCAGGTATCTGTGGAAAGTAGAACAAAGACGTAACGTAACAGACACAATTGGTGCCTTTTTAAAGGCATCGTAAGACACGACTTACAAAGCCAAATTTTTACAGTTCAACAAAATACATTGTTTTTTGTAAGGTGTTGAGCAGACGAACTTATTAAATCAGAAATTCTAATACAAATTCTAGTTATTTGAGTTTGACCCCTCGACTAGACAATGATTAGGTACTTTTTTAAAATTATAATTTCATTAATGATGTGCTTGTAGGTAAATTTATGTGTCCCTGAAAGGAACAACAGGGTTTTCGTTTCATAGTGTATATGCATCCTGGTTATAAATCATCACCCTAATTCTGTAATATACTATTACTATCAGTTGAAATCATTTTGACGCATATTGCTAATCCATTGCTTTATATGATCGAAAGATGTGCCTGATCAACAACTTAAAAAACGCAATGAATGTTGTTGAACTGTCAAAATGATACCTACTGATAGTGTGATACCTGCTGATGTTTGCGTGAAAGAGTAACATTCAAATATCCATCCTTCTTTGTGTCTACATTAAATATCTCTAATTAAAGCTTTCTAAAAACATATTTAAACTGCTTTGTAAAAATATTTACTATTTGTAGTTGTGTGGATGAATCATTTAACATTCCAAGTTGTTCACGACTTGGCTTAAAGCCATATAAGAGCAGGATTTATAAATAGCCCTCACGACTGAATGTCAAGTAAAATTGTATTAACAATAAAAGGTAAGTTTATAACAGACCGAGAGGACTCTTTTCCAAATAATTGTTGATGATCATACAATCAGTCATGGTCATGGTGGGCTAGTGGTCGCACCAGCCTCTCAAGTACGAGTGTGCGGGTTCAATTTCAAGTCAGGCAGGTACCAATTTAACTTTTCTAAGTTATATATACTTTCTAAGTTTATCTTGGACACCAATGACTGATTACAAGGTGAAGGAAAACATCTTGAGGAAACCTGGACTTTAAGTCTGAAATCGCCCACCCGCTTTGAGCAAGCGTGGTGATTACGCTCAATCCTTCTCTGTACGAGAGGGGGCCTGTGCCCAGCAGTGGGACGATAAAAAGGTTGATGATGATGATGATCCAATCAGTCTAGCCTTCTCTTTATGTTGGAGTCGGCTCTCAGTCTTAGTGCGTTGTGGCGGTCTCAACTGCAAATATTGACTCCTAGTTACCTCATTAGAATCATGACAAGAAGACTGTCATTTTAACAGCCGCTTGCTTAGTTCTTCTTCCAAGATACCACAGTGTCTCAAGACTAAAGTCTTTGACCAGTGTGTGTTGCCAGTGATGACATACGAAACCGAAACGTGGTCGCTCACAATGGGCCTCATACGAAGGCTCAAAGGGCGATGGAAAGAGATATGCTCAGAGTTTCTCTGCACGATGGACAGAAATGAGGAGATCCGCAGAAGAACCAAAGTCACCGAAATAAGTCTTCGAGTCGCTAAAACTAAGTGGCAGTGGGTGGGGCACATTGCTCGTAGAACCGATGGCCGATGGGTCAGTAAGGTTCTGGAGTGGCGGCCATGTACCGGAAGACGCAGCGTAGGGAGGCCTCCAACAAAGTGGACCGATGACCTGGTGAAGGTAGCGGGAAGCCGATGGATGCGGGCAGCACAAGACCGGTCATCGTGGAAAGCCTTGGGGGAAGGCCTTTGTCCAGCAGTGGACCTCTGTAGGCTGAAGAAGAAGAAGAATCGAGGATCTCATGCTCAGCCACAGCGCTTGCCACCACTACACGAATGAGGCAATCAAGTTTTAAAGTTTTCTATCAATTATATTAGAAGGGCAGAAAACTCATTCCATTAATGACGGCACTATCCATGTACTAATATTATAAATGCGAAAGTATCTCTGTATGTCTGTCTGTCCTGCTTTCACGCTAAAACTACTGAACCGATTGTAAAGTTTGGTACACAGATAGTCTAGAGCCTGAGAAAGGACGTAGGCTATATAACATCCCGCTATGACCAATAGGAGCAGAGCAGTAACAAAAAATGTTGAAGTAGATATTGCTCCCATCATTTTATCAGGCGCTTATTTTATATCAACTGAGCTCTTTTTAATTTACGGGAACCACCGCGCGCTGTAAACTGAAGTCCACGCGTGACGCGGATGGACTCGCAGGCAACAGCTAGTAAGAAATAAACAAAGAGCAGCTATAAATATCTGCCGACAGGTCTGATCGTTCAATCTTCATTTAAACAGTGCCTTAGGAATGTACAGACGACAGCACATCAAGCTACTACAACCTATCAGATTTCTTTATCAGATTATCAACTTTATCTCTAAAGCATTAAGGCTCAAGGTTGATTGGCAGTATTTAATAGTTTCGGGTAGAGGACCTGCTGTCGTCAGTACCAGCCTTTCATAAGAACGTGAGGTCAAATCAATAAGACTGACCTTAGGAAAACAATCTACTGACATTGTCCTTGCTTCGTATGTGACTGTGTTTGTTTATAAGCAAAACATGGTTTTAGACGGGCTTGAAGTTTTAAACTATTAGGCTTTGTAAGGTGAGTTCATTGGTCAATTTTGTCCACGGTCAAAACCATCATGTTTTTTGGCAGATTGGATTGTCTGAACAAAATTGTTTCGGGTTTTCTCAGCAGTTTATCTCAATTAACCAGAATTGGCAGCTGTAACAACATTTCAACTCTGAAACACCGAATATTTCCGCTGAATTTGAATACAGTTGGTGTGTCCCAATCCACGTCCCCATCAGCTTCGTCTTTTCAAAGACAAATAAAAAGATGTATAGATAAATGAGAATATAATCTTCTTAAATATAAAATTCTCCTGTTATAGTGTTTGTCCTCGAACTCCTCCAAAACGGCTAAACCGAGTTTAATGAAATTTCGTATATAGGTATGTAGATACATTCGTTAAAAAAACCAAAAATCAAAATCAAAGCATTTATTTCAAATAAACCAGTTACAGGCACTTTTGAATTGTCAGAAGGTCGGTCAGTCAGTAAGATGAAGCTAGTCGCCCATTCCAAAGAGTAGCTGTAGGTATGGAGAAGAACGGGCAAGAAACTCCATGGACACTCTTTTAAATTTTCAAGCTATTCTCTTACTATTAGCTTACTCTTTTAAATTATCATATATGCAGAAATATATTGTACGCTGAGAGCGTCCATTATGGAAAACACTGGCAACGTGGCAGCTAAGAGATGACCAGTCCCCTCTGACGGCGTCCGTTCACGAACATGACGTATGGATCAGCATCATTCAGTTCAACCATATTGAAGGGAACCTAATTAAGCATGAGAATAAGTTTTTATCTATTTTTTATATTACTACTACTTACTCGGATAAAACCGCAGGGCGTAACTAGTATTAGTTATGGAGGCATTCCATTACAGAGTACTTAATTAACATTTCACTTCTGTGTTGGCTATATGAGGACTGGAGGTTAATTCTCGTACAACTACAAGATGGAGTCACATCTCGTCAACAAAAAATGTCAAAAACTAAAAGGGTCGAAGCTTCCATCACGAAATCGTTTAAACCAAAACCACAATAGACAGAGAACAGTAAAACATCTTCATATAAACGAGCCGCTCTCGGTTTGAATGTATGCGTGCGCGCCGAGCGCCGTGTCGGTACGCGATTTCACGCACACGCTGGCATAATATAGGATGGTATAGGATGGCGGCAATACGGGCTGTGCCGCGTGACTGTGAGCACGCGCGTAAATTACATGACCGCTCGCGTTCGTCAATTCTCGCCGGCCACTTACCATAATATTAATTATTACGAGTATCATGACTTCAAAAGGGGGAAAAAAATATTGTAATGTTTTCGGGTGCCTCAATAATGATTTCGCAAATCCGGACTTATCATTCTTCATACTTCCTACTGAACCAGAAATGTAAGTACAACTTAAATCTTATTAGAAAATGTGATATATTGTTACGAATGGACCTTATGTCGATGGCATAAGGTTCAATATCGCGTGACATGCAGTGTGTCACTTTTAAGTCCTATTTCTTCAGATCTAGACATTTTCTAGGTACAATAATAAAACGCATTACTAGACTTAGGACGGCCTATCGAATGGTACAGGTCTCAACAGTTTTGTCAACAAAGTGTCGACATCGAAATTTCTAGAAACCCGTTTCCGGGAATTACCGTAGGTACTTCCGAGTGACCTCGAAGTTATGTGCTATTATTATTACGTCTAGAGGAATCTGGAATGTTCGATCAGCTGGACTATATAAAGCACCGTGACGCCCGCACAGAGTCAGTCTACATTCGACTAGCGATACGAAAACAGCGACAGTTAAGAAGCGATCTTAAAGAAGACCTACTGCGACGATTATAACGAGAACTTCGAGTACGACGTGAAGTAACATCTGTAGCATTGTTGTGTGTTTACAACACGGACTTCGTGGACATAAGGGAAGACTTCGGTACAACATCAGCTACGTTCTACTTGTCATTGCCTACAATCGACTGTACCTTCGTTGCCAATAAACTTCGTAACCCTTAACCGGCGTTTAAGTACCCCTAGCCCGTAACAATAGGTGTCAGAAGCGGCATGCCGGTCACGCCAAGGGAAGACGAAAGGGTTCGCACGCGACGACAAGCAGCGATGGATTTGGCGCGTCAAGAGGAAGAATCAGTTGGTGTCCCTGCACCCGGAGTAGATGCGGCCGCCGTAACACCGACGAATGTGAGTGCGCCTACTACCACCACTATTCCCGGAAGCAGTGGATGTGATTTATCGGCGTTGCTGGCTCATTTGACGCTGCAAATAAAAGGTATGGCAGAATCCCAGGCAGCAACCCAGGCACAGATTAAAAGTGTAGCAGAATCCCAGGCAGAAACCCAGGCAAAAATAGATAGATTCCAGGCAGCAACCCAGTCACAAATAAAGGAATCCCAGCAACTTGTATTACAATTAAATGAAAAGTGGAAAAAGACCAAAGAAGAGGTCAATGAACTTAGAATTAAAACAGCTCAACAGGATGCCCGTCTGGACCAGCAAGACACGCGCATAGACAAACAAGATACGCGTATGGACCAGCAAGATACGCGCATAGACAAACAAGATGCGCGTATGGAGAAATTAAACAGTACCATCATGGAGTTTGGGAAGGAAGTAGAATTTTTGCAGGAGAAGGTACAAAAAGGCGTTATTAAAGGTGTGGTACCGATACCCAGTGCTTTGCCGACTTTCAAGGTACCTCATTTTGATGGAACAACGTCATGGGTGGCCTTCCGTCTACAGTTTGAAAAAGTCGCAAAAGCCAACAATTGGGACGACGATCAAGCTGTAACCGCCCTTACGCTTGCTCTGCGTGGTGAGGCGGTCCAAATCCTCGAAAATATTTCCGGCGATTCCAATACCCTAGCCTGTCTGTTAGAAGCGTTGGAGTCTAGATATGGAGAGAAACACCTGGAACATGTCTACAGGGCTCAACTCCGCGACCGCACACAGAAAAGCAGTGAGGGTTTGCAACAATGGGCATCGGAAATAGAACGTATTGTTCGGAGGGCGTATGCTTCAACGCCGGGAGTAATTGATGCTACTACGGTGCAAGCTTTTACTGACGGAATTCGAGATGCGGAAGTCAGGGCTGCGGTTCGTCTCGGGCACCATCAGACTCTGAAGGCAGCCTTGACACACGCTCTGGAGGTGGAAGCAGTACGCCAAGACGGCCGACCACACCACCGTATTCGTGAGGTAACCGCACAAATGAAACCCCGACAAGGGCCAACATGCTACGAGTGCGGTGAAAAAGGGCATATTCGGATCAATTGTCCCAGAAAGGCTAAGGGAAGAACTTCTGGGACACAGGTGGAAGCCGAGGATTTAAACTAGGAACAGCCAGGGCTATGGGGCGAGTACTGGCTGGTCGACATGTAGCCCCCATTATAACAGTATCACAAGTGGGTGACGGAAACAGTCTCATTATAGAAGGAGAACTGAATGGTAAATCCTGCAGTTTCACATTGGATACTGGTGCATCAAGAACCATTGCACGACCGGAGCTATTTCCTCGGACCATAGTATGGAAAAGAGGATCTTCACAATGCCGATTACAAACCGCCACTGGCCAACCAGTACTCGTCCTTGGTGAAACGAATGTGACTTTGAAAATGGGTGATAAGACATTCACGCACCCTGTTTTAGTAGCGAATATTACAGATGATTGCATAATAGGACTGGACTTTTTGAAGAAACAGCAGTGCGTCCTTAATGTAGCAAAAGGAGTATTGAGTTTTCCAGAACAAGAAGTATTTCTTCAAGGTGGAAAACAGGGGTCAGTGTACTGTTTAAGGAGAACGGTATTACCACCAAGATCAGAAACCTTAGTAGATATTAGATTATCACCAATAGGATGCCGTAAACGTTGCATTATAATAGAAGATTCTGGAGATCACCCAGACTGGATAACAGCAAGGACACTGATGATGATTTCCGATAAACCAAAAGTACGCATTATCAACGTTAGTAACAAAGAAATCATTCTTGATAAGAATTGCATGGTGGGTGTGTGCGATCATGTAGCATCTTTGAGAAAAACAGAGGCACACGAAAAGGAACGTGATAAGAAGTGGCAGGAACATATATCGACACTACTCGAAAATTGTAAGGGCAATTTAAACAAGTTCGAAAGTCACAAAGTTAAGCAACTGTTGCATAACTTCCATGACATCTTCTCTAAGACCGACAGTGACGTGGGAAGGACCGGGCTCGTCAAACACCATATAGATACGGGTGATACACAGCCGATAAGACAGAGACCACGTCGTATCCCCTTTGCAAGAGAACAGGAAGTCACGGAAATGTTAAGAGATATGGAGAAAAACCGGATTATAGAAGCATCCACCAGCCCTTGGTCATCTCCAGTAGTCCTAGTCAAGAAAAAGGATGGCAGCACAAGGTTTTGCGTTGACTACAGGATGTTGAATGATGCCACGAAAAAGGATAGTTATCCTCTGCCACGTATAGATGACACTTTGGACTTGCTAAGTGGCATGAAATGGTTCTCCACAATTGACCTCAAAAGTGGATACTGGCAGGTGGAAATCTGTCAGCAGGATAAAGAAAAGACCGCTTTCACCACTGGTCCTGGGAACGGTCTCTGGCAATTCAATGTCATGCCTTTTGGACTGTGCAATGCTCCAGCTACATTCGAGCGCCTAATGGAGCGCATCTTGGTGGGGTTGCTTGGTGATGCATGCCTGGTCTATTTGGATGACATCATCATTATGGGACGAAACTTCGCAGAGCACCTACGCAATTTGGAGAAAGTCTTTCAGAAACTGCGTGAAGCGAATTTAAAACTCAGTCCTAGTAAGTGTACACTATTCCAGAAAGAGGTTGGATACTTGGGACACATTATTTCGGCGCAAGGAATTCGAACAGACCCTGAAAAAATAAAAGCCGTCTCGAAGTGGCCTACGCCTCGTAATAAAACTGAGGTACGCTCTTTCTTGGGTCTGTGTGCATATTACCGTCGGTTTGTGAAGAACTTCTCCGAGTTAGCGAAGCCGTTGCATCGTTTAACAGAGGAAAAGTGTCAATTTGAATGGAACTCTGACTGCGAACAGGCATTTGCGCTACTGAAAACTCACTTGTGTGAGGCTCCTGTATTAGGTTACCCTAGTCGGGAAGGTCGATTTTTGGTAGACACGGATGCCAGCAATGTTGGTATTGGAGGAGTTCTCTCTCAAACACAAGGAGATAGGCAGGTCGTGATTGCATATTTCAGCAAATGCCTTTCCAAGCCAGAAAGAAATTACTGTGTTACCCGCCGAGAACTTCTAGCCGTTGTTAAGACCTTACAACACTTCAAGAAATATTTGATTGGAAGACAGTTTACACTTCGTACCGATCACGCTGCCTTACAGTGGCTCCTCCAATTCAAAGACCCAGAAGGACAAGTAGCAAGGTGGATAGAGCAGCTGCAAGAATTTGACTTTGTCACTGAACATCGAAAAGGCAAGTCACACAATAATGCTGATGCTTTGTCTAGACGACCTTGCGAAGAATCTTGCCGACATTGTGCCAAACAGGAAAAGAAAGAGAACGTAAGGATTATCCAGGTGAATGCTTTGGACGAAGACTGGGACAATCAATCATTGGAAGACGCACAAAAGGAAGACAGTGACCTGAAGATAGTAATCGAATGGAAGAAACGTGGCCAAAGGCCCACTTGGAGTGAAATATCAGCGCTTAGCCCAGCAGCAAAAAGTTACTGGGCCCAATGGGACAGCCTGATAATTGATAATGGAGTTCTCAAAAGGAAATGGGAATCACCCAGTGGACAGGAGGTCACCTTACAGATAGTTGTTCCCGGTGATAAAGTCGCGTCAGTGCTACGGCAGGTGCACGACGGAGTATCCGGAGGACATCTAGGAGTAAAGAAAACCCTGGAGAAGGTGAGAAAAAGATTCTATTGGGTGCATTGCCGCGAAGACGTAGAGGACTGGTGTAGAAAATGTGCAGCCTGCTCCTCAGTAAAGGGACCGCAAACGAGAGCCAGAGGTCGGCTGAAAGTGTACAATGTTGGTGCACCATGGGAAAGAGTTGCTGTCGATATAGCTGGGCCATTCCCTGTTACTGAAGAAGGGAATAGGTATATCATCGTCATGCAAGACTATTTCAGCAAATGGCCAGAAGCTTTTGCAGTACCTAACCAGGAAGCTCATACAGTCGCCAAAAAGCTAGTTCACGAGGTGTTCTGTCGATTTGGCGTTCCCTTGGAGTTACACTCTGACCAGGGTAGAAACTTCGAGTCTTCACTATTTCAAGAGATTTGCCAACTACTCGGGATACATAAGACTCGTACAACACCATATCACCCACAGTCAGATGGAATGGTCGAAAGATTCAATCAGACGTTGGAGAATCATTTGGCCAAAGTAGTGGAAGAACATCAAAGGGATTGGGACCAATACATTCCACTCTTCTTAATGTCATACCGCTCTGCAACACATGATAGCACAAACTGCACACCGGCGAAAGTCAACTTCGGCCGAGAAATTAGACTACCCATAGATGCACTAACCGGAACACCTCCCGATGCTCCTATCCTAGCCGTCGACTATGTGGCCGACCTGCGGCGTAAATTAGATGGTATACATGAGCTAGTGAGAGAGAGTGGTCTGAAAACCAGTGAGAAAATGAAGATCCGATACGACCGCAAAGCTAACGTGCCCGGATTCGAAGAGGGAACTTTGGTATGGTTACATAATCCCATTAGAAGAAAAGGAAAGAGTCCAAAGTTCCAAGCCAAATGGGAGGGTCCGTACACGATAGTAACCAGAATAAACGATGTCACCTACAGGATTAAGAAAGGGCCTAGAGGGAAGCTGAAGATCGTACACGTAGACCGCCTAGCTCGCTATTATGGATCAAATCATGCTCGGGACGAGCATGACTAAGAGGGGGGCAATGTTACGAATGGACCTTATGTCGATGGCATAAGGTTCAATATCGCGTGACATGCAGTGTGTCACTTTTAAGTCCTATTTCCTCAGATCTAGACATTTTCTAGGTACAATAATAAAACGCATTACTAGACTTAGGACGGCCTATCGAATGGTACAGGTCTCAACAGTTTTGTCAACAAAGTGTCGACATCGAAATTTCTAGAAACCCGTTTCCGGGAATTACCGTAGGTACTTCCGAGTGACCTCGAACTTATGTGCTATTATTATTACGTCTAGAGGAATCTGGAATGTTCGATCAGCTGGACTATATATATAGCACCGTGATGCCGGCACAGAGTCAGTCTACATTCGACTAGCGATACGAAAACAGCGACAGTTAAGAAGCGATCTTAAAGAAGACCTACTGCGACAATTATAACGAGAACTTCGAGTACGACGTGAAGTAACATCTGTAGCATTGTTGTGTGTTTACAACACGGACTTCGTGGACATAAGGGAAGACTTCGGTACAACATCAGCTACGTTCTACTTGTCATTGCCTACAATCGACTGTACCTTCGTTGCCAATAAACTTCGTAACCCTTAACCGGCGTTTAAGTACCCCTAGCCCGTAACAATATGTATTGTTTGTTTCACAGTTTATTTGCTTTATTAAGAGCGTACCCGAGTCGCATTTTTCCATATAATTGGATTCCCAGATTTACTTCCTGACTACTATGTTTAAAGTTAAGTTTATTTTAAGAAGCCCAATTTTACTATAAAACAGAGGATTGAGTACGAAATATCGTTTAAGTAAACGTATTTGTCGAGTATAGTGTAATAAGGACAATTTCACAATAATCAATATTGCAAATTACTATTATTTTTTTTTTCTATTGTCTTATGTGTTGTTTGATCCAAATATGGCGTCTTAATCATAATATTAAGTTAATAAAATTATAGTAAAATGTGACCGAATAACGCTTAGGGTTGCGTAGAATTTTATTTATAACATTATAACCTTTAATCCCTCTGACGCGCGCGTCGACAACAGCAACGCGAGGTGCTCTTAATAGCGAGTAAGCGAGCGGCGCCTTTGTTGCATTTGAGCTAGCTGTTGCTATCCGATTATATAAACAAACATTACACAGTACCCATATAAACAATCATTATAATTGTACCTCAGAAACTAATGAGGCTAAAAAGGTTTTGCGGTTTTATTAAAGTAAGGTATCATTTGTTAAATATTCGCTACCCATACATAATCTTAGCTTTACTAATGTCTACTTTTTCATAAGAACTACTTATTTATTGTTTACGTTCTCATGTTTTATATCATTTAAGCATTAGTTATTAGCTTGTGAATATTATTGTGTTAGTGTTACATTTAAGTACTCATCACTTAAAATCTTCTCTGATAAGAACCAGTTATATCGATTTCCCATATCGCACATCACTTAAAATTTATCATTATTTACGAGCTTTAGAATATAATTTAGTGTTACACTTAAGTAGTCTTAAACATTTTGTCGGCATCAAATTTGTAACTTAATATAATAAATATTATGTGAATAAAGGCTTTTTATTTTTACTAAATTCATAAATTGGTAAAATATTCAATCATAATATGCTTTTTATTCTATAAATTTAGATCAAAGTGACAACCCTAGGGTTCAACGCAAGAGTAGGCAAATAACTCTGCGGGCGGCCTTAGATAATCTACTGTTCTCTGTCTACTGTGCCAAAACCATACGGTGCGTTCATTAGTAGACCCCTCTCCAAACGCAACATTGATATTGTCGACTGTTTCGGTCGCGTTACTTCCGCGTCGGAACTCGTATTCAAAAATCACTCGAATTTTCGCAGTATCCATCTTCCTTGTTTAAGTTGAATAACAAAAACAATTGAAAGTCGATATTCAAATGTTTCACATTTTTTAAAAGAAGAACATCATAGAGACCATGTGAGAAAAGTTTCATTCGAAAACCTCAAACCATGAAGATTCTATGTCAATTCAAAGAACCTATTGCAATAAAACGGCAATTTAATACTTTAATCCCTATTAATAAGGTACTTTTTGACAAATTAAGAATGAGATCGGACTGTGAACCCTCTTTTGCCGGACGGGATATCAACAAATGACCTCTTCCGCTCTGAGCGAAGCGGAAGGGCGAGTCAGCCTCAAATCAAGACATTAAAAAACCAGTACCCTCCACTGAGTGCTGATGGCAGTCATGGGATTGAGTAAAGATACCTCTTACCCCCGAAGACATGCAGCAAATAGCCTCTTGGGGCCTTTAGGGTCGCGGACGCTTAGTGTGGAGACTCTGTGCACCCAGCAGGAGACCCCAGGGAAGTCGGTGGTATAGTGGTCACGAGCGACGCCTAGGGGAGGCCCCTTTACAGTCTCTCTAGGAATGTGCCTTTACAGGCGTTGCACAGGAGCGGTTCCGGAATCAGTCATTTAAGAGGAACCGGGACCACCCCTATATGCGGATGGTGATCACCGAGGTGGTTACAGTGAGGTAAAACTCCCACATTCCCAGACCTCGCTCCCCAGTTGTCGGGCGCGTCTTTTGAAGATTTCAATGAACAAAAGGGAGCAGATTATAGTTAAAGTCAGAATTAATACCTACGATACCTAGAAGATACCTAGAAGATATATTATGATATAGATTATACCTAGAAGATAGAATTAATACCTACGTAGGTAGTAGGAAGTCATATTTATGGAGCCTCCTCATAGCGCTGTGTGTCCGTTTAAACAAGACAACCGGTTTTGATACTATATTTACTAACGTTACGTATCAGTGTTGTAACCTTGATTCTAAGCCTTGAACTTGTTTTTATTTATAATATTATCATTGTTTTGCTTAGTATATGTGAGCGTTTTAAGTTGCTATAAACCATGGTTTCAATAATGTGTTGTTTTCTTTCATGGGCGTACAAGAGGGGGCAGGTGGGGGTCACTGCATGTATGTCCTAATTACTAAACAATATATAAACGAGGACTTATCTGTAACTTTTAAATGAACTACGGAGTAGACACTGGCAAAATGTACGGTGATTGCCAAAAAAAGACGTGCGACTATAGCGTACAAAGATTACCGAATCTAGCGTTGTTGTTGAATTGTCAAAATGAAACCCTTCCTGCAGGTATTAATTGTCAAGCCAGGCTTAGTGTTATTATGTTTTCTTCAAATATTTCTCAGCAGCAGCAGCAGCCCCAAGTCCGGATTCGTGTCCAGTTGATAGCAACAGGGTATGTGCGAGGACTTTAAATAATTTGCGAAGTGAATAAACTCTTAATGAACTAGCGCGCTTTACCATCACCGATCGTAGCCCAGTGATAATGTGATACTATCATCAACCTTTTATCGTCCCACTTCTTTTTTTTTTTTGTATATAGAGTCTCGTAGTTGACCTTGAGAGATCGTAACTACTTAACCGAACTATCCTGTGGCTGCCTTAAATGAATTTAAAGCCTGCAGCCAGGGCAACTAAAAACTAAGCAACTATCGTCCCACTGCTGGGCACACCGCACAGCGGCCTAACCAATGTAACATCGCTTCATAGCGAAGCGAAATCGAACACCAAACCAACCAATGGCGGGAACGATTGACCACGCGACGCGACAAATCACGTAGTCAATCGTTCCCGCCATTGGTTGGTTTGGTATTCGATTTCGCTTCGCTACGAAGCGATGTTACATTGGCTAGGGCCGCAGGTCTCCTTTCATACAGAGAAGGATTGAGTGAAATCAACATGCAATGCGGGTTGGCGATTTCACACTTAAAGTCCAGGTTTCCTGAAGATGTTTTCCGTCACCTTGTAATCAGTCATTGGTGTCCAAGATATACTTAGAAACTACATATAACTTAGAAAAGCTACATTGCTACTTCCCTGCCCTGGAATTGAACCAACACACATACTTACTTGAGAGGCTGGTGTTTTACCCACTAGACCACCACGACTGATCACTGCTTACCATCAGGCGGGATCGCGGTCAAGCACTGATTTATAACGTTTAAAAAAACTACCGGGATTACTAGGGAAAGGGGGACAAACGGCATTTGAATATGTCACACAAATTACTCAAATTGCCAGACCATGACAAAACAGAACAGAGAGTAAAAACAAAAGCAAAATGTAAAATGGCTTACAATGAAATCTTCATATTCACAAAAATTAAATAGAAGCTTTTTTATAAACTAGCGCTTAACCGCAATCCCGCCTGATGGTAAGCAGTGAGGCAATCGTTGATGGTAAAGCGCGCTAGTTTATTAAGAGCCTATTCACTCAAAAAACTGAGTGAACAGGAACGAAGATGGCAGTTGCAAACCCAACAACATGACCAACGATGTTATGCCAGAGGGAGATTGATCTGGAGACCCTCCACGACCAAACTTCCGCCACAACAACATTTGGTGCATCGTACCCAGCACATATCGCAACACAACTGCTCAGACCCGTCCTCTGTAGAGCTGGCTGACTTCTTCTGCTGGTTTCACCAGACATCATGTCGGAAGCCGATATTATGGCCTACCACCGAGAATTTATTGTTTTATCAGTACTAAACTAATATTTTATCATCTGTCCTTTTCATATAGATTAACCAAGACCGACAACCGGGGGTAAACGAGTCCTCGAGTGGAGACCGCGTCTCGGCAAACGTAGCGTAGGGCGAGATGGAGCGACGACATTAAAAAGGTGGCTGGTAGTGGCTGGCGGAAAACTGCTCAGGATCGAGCTTGCTGGCGTGCCATGAAGAAGGCCTATGTCCAGCAGTGGACGAGTAGGGGCTGATGATGATGAGACTAAATAGAGTTTTTTTAAATATATATATTATAAACTAGCGCTTGACCGCAATCCTGCCTGATGGTAAGCAGTGACGCAATCGTTGATGGTAAAGCGCACTAGTTTATTAAGAGCCTATTCACTCTAGCCTTGAAGACACTCAAATTGTAGTCCGACGGAAACACCGCCGCGGGCAAATTGTTCCAGTCCCTCGATGTACGCGGTATAAAGGAGGAGGCAAACGCTTCGTCCGGATCGTAGTGGTGTTAACAACGTAAGGGTGGAAACCAGCCGTACGACGGGTCGTCTGCTGGTGGAACGGAGATGGGGGAATTAAATCATGCAATATTAAAGAGAGAGAAGAGAGAGAGAGAGAGTATTAAATATTTATAATTTGAATTATTTTAGTTGTAAGGATGTCGTTTCTAATTATCTACAAGGTTTGTCATATGAGCAGATCAGCAGACTGAAGACCTACTAACAGTATGTAAATAAATTTAGTAATAATCATTACATTAAAGGACTAATAATACTATGTAAGCAATAGGATACTAATACTAACAGTGTATACTTCCGTTGTATCCTAGATTTTTACTTACTATTTTAATTTTTAATTTACTGCAAAATAAAAATTTATAATAAGCACTTTTACGCCTGAAGCACAGGTTCTACCTAGTTCAGGCAAATTATACATCAGTGCTATTTAGAATTAAGAAAATTATTATAAAAATTATGTACAAAGCTTTTTAGCTCAGAAATAAACAATTTATTTATTTATATTGTTACGAATGGACCTTATGTCGATGGCATAAGGTTCAATATCGCGTGACATGCAGTGTGTCACTTTTGAGCCCTATTTTTCCTAGATCTAGACATTTTCTAGGTACAATAATAAAACGCATTGCTAAACTTAGGACGGCCTATCGAATGGTACAGGTCTCAACAGTTTTGTCAACAAAGTGTCGACATCGAAATTTCTAGAAACCCGTTTCCGGGAATTACTGTAGGTACTTCCGAGTGACCTCGAAGTTATGTGCTATTATTATTACGTCTAGAGGAATCTGGAATGTTCGATCAGCTGGACTATATATAGCACCGTCACGCCGACGCGGAGTCAGTCTACACTCGACTAGCGATACGAAAACAGCGACAGTTAAGAAGCGATCTTTGAGAATACCTACTGCGACAACTGTAAAGAGAACTGTGAGTATTACGTGAAGTAACATCTGTACTGTTATTGTGTGATTACGACACGGACTTCGTGGACGTAAGAGAAGACTTCGGTGCGACATCAGCTACGTTCTACTTGTCATTGCCTACAATCGACTGTACCTTCGTTGCCAATAAAGTTCGTAACCCTTAACCGGCATTTTAGTACCCCTAGCCCGTAACAATTGGTGTCAGAAGCGGTATGCCGGTCACGCCAAGGGAAGACGAAAGAGTTCGCACGCGACGACAAGCAGCGATGGATTTGGCGCGTCAAGAGGAAGAACCGCTCAGTGTCCCCGCACCCGTAGAAGATGCGGCTGTCGTAACACCAACAAATGTGAGTGCGCCTAGTACCACCACTATTTCTGGAAGCAGTGGATGCGATTTATCGGCATTGCTGGCTCACTTAACGATGCAAATAAAAGGCATAGAGGCAAAAATAGATAAATCACAGGCAGAAACCCAGGCAAAAATAGATAGATCCCAGGCAGAAACCCAGGCACAAATAAAACAATCCCAGGTAGCAACCCAGTCACAAATAAAGGAATCCCAGCAACTGGTATTACAATTAAATGAAAAGTGGAAAAAGACCAAAGAAGAGGTCAATGAACTTAGAATTAAAACAGCTCAACAAGATGCCCGTCTGGACCAGCAAGACACGCGCATAGACAAACAAGATACGCGTATGGACCAGCAAGATACGCGCATAGACAAACAAGATGCGCGTATGGAGAAATTAAACAGTACCATCATGGAGTTTGGGAAGGAAGTAGAATTTTTGCAGGAGAAGGTACAAAAAGGCGTTATTAAAGGTGTGGTACCGGTAGCCAGTGCTTTGCCGACTTTTAAGGTACCTCATTTTGATGGAACAACGTCATGGGTGGCCTTCCGTCTACAGTTTGAAAAGGTCGCAAAAGGCAACAATTGGGACGACGATCAAGCCGTAACCGCCCTTACGCTTGCTCTGCGTGGTGAGGCGGTCCAAATCCTCGAAAATATTTCCGGCGATTGCAATACCCTAGCCTGTCTGTTAGAAGCGTTGGAGTCTAGATATGGAGAGAAACACCTGGAACATGTCTACAGGGCTCAACTCCGCGACCGCACACAGAAAAGCAGTGAGGGTTTGCAACAATGGGCATCGGAAATAGAACGTATTGTTCGGAGGGCGTATGCTTCAACGCCGGGAGCAATTGATGCTACTACGGTGCAAGCTTTTACTGATGGAATTCGAGATGCGGAAGTCAGGGCTGCGGTTCGTCTGGGGCACCATCAGACTCTGAAGGCAGCCTTGACACACGCTCTGGAGGTGGAAGCAGTACGTCAAGACGGCCGACCACACCACCGTATTCGTGAGGTAACCGCACAAATGAAAGCCCGACAAGGGCCAACATGCTATGAGTGCGGTGAAAAAGGGCATATTCGGATCAATTGTCCCAGGAAGGCTAAGGGAAGAAGCACTTCTGGGACACAGGTGGAAGCCGAGGATTTAAACTAGGAACAGCCAGGGCTATGGGGCGAGTACTGGCTGGTCGACATGTAGCCCCCATTATAACAGTATCACAAGTGGGTGACGGAAACAGTCTCATTATAGAAGGAGAACTGAATGGTAAATCCTGCAGTTTCACATTGGATACTGGTGCATCAAGAACCATTGCACGACCGGAGCTATTTCCTCGGACCATAGTATGGAAAAGAGGATCTTCACAATGCCGATTACAAACCGCCACTGGCCAACCAGTACTCGTCCTTGGTGAAACGAACGTGACTTTGAAAATGGGTGATAAGACATTCACGCACCCTGTTTTAGTAGCGAATATTACAGATGATTGCATAATAGGACTGGACTTTTTGAAGAAACAGCAGTGCGTCCTTAATGTAGCAAAAGGAGTATTGAGTTTTCCAGAACAAGAAGTATTTCTTCAAGGTGGAAAACAGGGGTCAGTGTACTGTGTAAAGAGAACGATATTACCACCAAGATCAGAAACCTTAGTAGATATTAGATTATCACCAATAGGATGCCGTAAACGTTGCATTTTAATAGAAGATTCTGGAGATCACCCAGACTGGATAACAGCAAGGACACTGATGATGATTTCCGATAAACCAAAAGTACGCATTATCAACGTTAGTAACAAGGAAATAATTCTTGAAAAGAATTGCATCGTGGGTGTGTGCGACCATGTAGCATCATTGCGAAAAACAGAGGCGCACGAAAAGGAACGTGATAAGAAGTGGCAGGAACATGTATCGACACTACTCGAAAATTGTAAGGGCAATTTAAACAAGTTCGAAAGTCACAAAGTTAAGCAACTGTTGTATAAATTTCATGACATCTTCTCTAAGACCGACAGTGACGTGGGAAGGACCGGGCTCGTCAAACACCATATAGATACGGGCGATACACAGCCGATAAGACAGAGACCACGTCGTATCCCCTTTGCAAGAGAACAGGAAGTCACGGAAATGTTAAGAAATATGGAGAAAAACCGGATTATAGAAGCATCCACCAGCCCTTGGTCATCTCCAGTAGTCCTAGTCAAGAAAAAAGATGGCAGCACAAGGTTTTGCGTTGACTACAGGATGTTGAATGATGCCACGAAAAAGGATAGTTATCCTCTGCCACGTATAGATGACACTTTGGACTTGCTAAGTGGCATGAAATGGTTCTCCACAATTGACCTCAAAAGTGGATACTGGCAGGTGGAAATCTGTCAGCAGGATAAAGAAAAGACCGCTTTCACCACTGGTCCTGGGAACGGTCTCTGGCAATTCAATGTCATGCCTTTTGGACTGTGCAATGCTCCAGCTACATTTGAGCGCCTAATGGAGCGCATCTTGGTGGGGTTGCTTGGTGATGCATGCCTGGTCTATTTGGATGACATCATCATTATGGGACGAAACTTCGCAGAGCACCTACGCAATTTGGAGAAAGTCTTTCAGAAACTGCGTGAAGCGAATTTAAAACTCAGTCCTAGTAAGTGTACACTATTCCAGAAAGAGGTTGGATACTTGGGACACATTATTTCGGCGCGAGGAATTCGAACAGACCCTGAAAAAATAAAAGCCGTGTCGAAGTGGCCTACGCCTCGTAATAAAACTGAGGTACGCTCTTTCTTGGGTCTGTGTGCATATTACCGTCGGTTTGTGAAGAACTTCTCCGAGTTAGCGAAACCGTTGCATCGTTTAACAGAGGAAAAGTGTCAATTTGAATGGAACTCTGACTGCGAACAGGCATTTGCTATACTGAAAACTCACTTGTGTGAGGCTCCTGTACTAGGTTACCCTAGTAGGGAAGGCCGATTTTTGGTAGACACAGATGCCAGCAATGTGGGTATTGGAGGAGTTCTCTCTCAAACACAAGGAGATAGGCAGGTCGTTATCGCATATTTCAGCAAATGCCTTTCCAAGCCAGAAAGAAATTATTGTGTTACCCGCCGAGAACTTCTAGCCGTTGTTAAGACCTTACAACACTTCAAGAAATATTTGATGGGGAGGCAGTTTACACTTCGTACCGATCACGCTGCCTTACAGTGGCTCCTCCAGTTCAAAGACCCAGAAGGACAAGTAGCAAGGTGGATAGAGCAGCTGCAAGAATTTGACTTTGCCACTGAACATCGGAAAGGCAAGTCATACAATAATGCTGATGCTTTGTCTAGACGACCTTGCGAAGAATCTTGCCGACATTGTACCAAACAGGAAAAGAAAGAGAACGTAAGGATTATCCAGGTGAACGCTTTGGACGAAGACTGGGATAATCAATCATTGGAAGACGCACAAAAGGAAGATAGTGACTTGAAGACAGTAATCGAATGGAAGAAACGTGGCCAAAGGCCCACTTGGAGTGAAATATCAGCGCTTAGCCCAACAGCAAAAAGTTACTGGGCTCAATGGGACAGCCTGATAATTGATAATGGAGTTCTCAAGAGGAAATGGGAATCACCCAGTGGACAGGAGGTCACCTTACAGATAGTTGTCCCCTGTGATAAGGTCGCGTCAGTGCTACGACAGGTGCACGACGGAGTATCCGGAGGACATCTAGGAGTTAAGAAAACCCTGGAGAAGGTGAGAAAAAGATTCTATTGGGTGCATTGCCGTGAAGACGTTGAGGACTGGTGTAGAAAATGTGTAGCTTGCTCCTCAGTAAAGGGACCGCAAACGAGAGCCAGAGGTCGGCTGAAAGTGTACAATGTTGGTGCACCATGGGAAAGAGTTGCTGTCGATATAGCTGGACCATTCCCTGTTACTGAAGAAGGGAATAGGTATATCATCGTCATGCAAGACTATTTCAGCAAATGGCCAGAAGCTTTTGCAGTACCTAACCAGGAAGCTCATACAGTCGCCAAAAAGCTAGTTCACGAGGTGTTCTGTCGATTTGGCGTTCCCTTGGAGTTACATTCTGACCAGGGTAGAAACTTCGAGTCTTCACTATTTCAAGAGGTTTGCCAACTACTCGGGATACATAAGACTCGTACAACACCGTATCACCCACAGTCAGATGGAATGGTCGAAAGATTCAATCAGACGTTGGAGAATCATTTGGCCAAAGTAGTGGAAGAACATCAAAGGGATTGGGACCAATACATTCCACTCTTTTTAATGTCATACCGCTCAGCAACACATGACAGCACAAATTGCACACCGGCGAAAGTCAACTTCGGCCGAGAAATTAGACTACCCATAGATGCACTAACCGGAACACCTCCCGATACTCCTATCCTAGCCGTCGACTATGTGGCCGACCTGCGGCGTAAATTAGATGGAATACATGAGCTAGTGAGAGAGAATGGTCTGAAAACCAGTGAGAAGATGAAGATCCGATACGACCGCAAAGCTAACGTGCCCGGATTTGAAGAGGGAACTCTAGTATGGTTACATAATCCCATTAGAAGGAAAGGAAAGAGTCCAAAGTTCCAAGCCAAATGGGAGGGTCCGTACACGATAGTAACCAGAATAAACGATGTCACCTACCGGATTAAGAAAGGACCTCGAGGGAAGCTGAAGGTCGTACACGTAGACCGCCTAGCTCGCTATTATGGATCAAATCATGCTCGGGACGAGCATGACTAAGAAGGGGGCAATGTTACGAATGGACCTTATGTCGATGGCATAAGGTTCAATATCGCGTGACATGCAGTGTGTCACTTTTAAGCCCTATTTTTCCTAGATCTAGACATTTTCTAGGTACAATAATAAAACGCATTGCTAGACTTAGGACGGCCTATCGAATGGTACAGGTCTCAACAGTTTTGTCAACAAAGTGTCGACATCGAAATTTCTAGAAACCCGTTTCCGGGAATTACCGTAGGTACTTCCGAGTGACCTCGAAGTTATGTGCTATTATTATTACGTCTAGAGGAATCTGGAATGTTCGATCAGCTGGACTATATATAGCACCGTCACGCCGACGCGGAGTCAGTCTACACTCGACTAGCGATACGAAAACAGCGACAGTTAAGAAGCGATCTTTGAGAATACCTACTGCGACAACTGTAAAGAGAACTGTGAGTACTACGTGAAGTAACATCTGTACTGTTATTGTGTGATTACGACACGGACTTCGTGGACGTAAGAGAAGACTTCGGTGCGACATCAGCTACGTTCTACTTGTCATTGCCTACAATCGACTGTACCTTCGTTGCCAATAAAGTTCGTAACCCTTAACCGGCATTTTAGTACCCCTAGCCCGTAACAATATTAAATTTAGTTTAGTTCGTGACCAAGAATCGGTGTCAATGAGTGATTTAAGGAAAACCAGAAAATATATAGAGCAGATAGTGTCTAGCGAAATCTTTCCTCGTGAGATGACTTGGATACAAAATGCAAGTAAGGAAAACAGACCGGAACAGAGGCAGTGAAACTAATAAGAAATCAGACACCATTTTGAGAGCATTTTTTATTAATTGCTATAAACTAGTGTTTCTATAGAATGCATTTTGGAGAGAGTGCGGAAATTGAATGACTTAATTCCGCCATCATCGGACGAGTCGACCCATCGTACGGCGAGTACCCACCCTTAGGCGTCGTCCTAATTGGCGGAGATCGCACGATGACACGATGCGATCTCTTCGTGCGATGAGTTCAAACATACAGAGTGTCCTGTGCGTACGATCGTTATTAAGCGTTTCATGGGCTCGTACGATTAGTTGCGAGGTTCAAATTAGGACACTCTGATGAAATCTGTATGTTTGAACTCATTGCACATTGTTGTGCCGGGAGTTTGTTCGTGGAGAGTCTCAGATCTATCTCCCTCTGGCGCTGCATCGTTGGTCGTGTCGTTTAATATTGCATCACCTTACTCAACTGCCGTCTTCCTTCCTATTCACTCAATTTTTTTGAGCTTACCATCAGGCGCGATTGTGGTTAAGCACTATTTTTTTATGTTAAAAGACACCTCGGTTCTGCCTGATATGATGGTAAGCAGTGATGCAATCGTTGATGGTAAAGCGCACTAGTTTATTATGAGCCTATTCACTTGAAGACTTAAATTGTTGACAAAACTATAGAGATACTAACAACATAATTTTTGCTTACTTTGCCCACCTTTTAGGAGTATTCGACCATGAAGATATTAAAAATAAAATGCCTTTCTTTAAAGCATACAATTGCTTGTCTGTAAATATCTTTTTTTATGAATAGCAACCCGTCTCAAGGTGGTTCTGTGTTTCCATTGTTATTACTTTTAGGGTTCCATAAGCACTAAAGAACCTCGTATTTCTTTCACGGAATCTTACGCTGGGTTATTTGAACCAAGAATTCAGTGTTGCTATCATGACTTTTCATTACGAAGATTCGATCATCGATTGGCCCGCTTCAAGGTTGTAAGAACTCTCAGCCAATGAGAGCGCCAAACGCGGTCGATGCGTATGATCGAGTCTCGTAATGAAAACTCATGATAGCCACACTGGAACTAATTAGGTTTAAGTAATGAATCCATTGGGTACCTTTATTAAACACAATAGTGATTGGTTGAGTGATAGTTTGTGCCAGCGAAGCTGAGTGGCACAATAAATCGCGAGTTTGTGCCAAGTAGCGAAGCTGAGTGGCACAATAGATCAGCACGAGTATTACAATAGCTGTTTGTGACAGTGGCATACAAAACTTTTTCTACGACCTTGAAATAAATAAAAAAACCAAAAACCATAAATGTTTTTTTTTATTTTTTTATACAGTATGTTAACTAACAGAGGGCGTTCCCGTTAACCCGAAATAGTATAGCATACATACATGCTAAAAAAAATATTTCCATTCGAAAACAAAATGTTTTAAAATTTTTTTCCAATAAGAAAATATTCAATAAAAATTTTAAATTGACATGTAAAAGAAACACAATGTACACGCGAACATGAAAGACGGCAACGTCGCAATTTATTTATACATGACGACTACTATTTTGATTTAAAACAGGAGGTTTCAAATTTATTTCCAATTAGATTTTTTTTTTATTCGGATTTTTTTATGCTTATTTTTCTATGCTGACATTTTTATTTTAATCTATTAATGATATATATTAACGAGTTTAAGGGAACGCCCTCTGTTATTTAACATACTGTTATATTATAAACTAGCGCTTGACGCTTGATCGCAATCCTGCCTGATGGTAAGCAGTGACGCAATCGTTGATGGTAAAGCGCACTAGTTTATTATGAGCCTGTTCACTCTAGCCTTGAAGACACTCAAATTGTAGTCCGACGGAAACACCGCCGCTGGCAAATTGCCCCAATCCCTCAATGTACGCGGTATAAAGGAGGAGGCGAAACCGTGCTATAATACCACAAATGAAAGGCAATGACAATTCATCCAGCAGCTTACCAAATGGTCGTAGAAAAACATTTGTAATTTTTAATTAAAACTCTAAGGCACTTGTGGTTACACAATGAAAGACACATGGCACCCTAATAGCGTAACACTCCATTATTATCAATAGGAATCATTTGATACCAATTGCTAATCCAATGCTCCATATGTTCGGAAACTGTGTCTGCTCAACAACGTAAATCACGCAATGAATGTTGTTGAACTGTCAAAATGAAACCCATTGCTACTGATAATGTGCTACGTAATTATCCTGCAGGTTGTATAGATTGGTTGCTTTAATTAGAAATATTATAAATTTATTGTTCCCCAGGCCTATCCGTCGCATCGCATCGCCTCCCCGCGCCTATCACACCTTTTCTGACATAAGCTATTTTCACCCGGCTGTCTAAGGTGTGTATTCCAGAAGAAAACTCAAGCATTGATCTCTGCTATGGCTTGAAAAGAGACTTAAGTAGAGCTTGAGTTTTGAGTGACGTTATGGGTCCAAGCATAATGTTTATTAACCTATGTAGAGCATTCCTCAAGAATAGTTCTACAGAATACAATTGATTATAGATACACGAATTTTCAAATATGGCCGCTTGATTAGTGCATTTAGAAATATTAACTCTTCAGTTATTATTAGATAATATCCTGCTTACAATCCTAGAATTAATGTTTGACTAATGAATAATATTTATTTTATTATAGGAAGTTTTTAAAACTATTGGCGACCTCCGTCGCGCAACGGTGAACACGCCTGCCTGCAACGTGGAGGCCCCGGGTTTGATCCCCGGCCTCCACGATGCATGATGGAAAACGATCTTTTCCAGATTGGCCTGGGTCTTGGATGTTTATCTATATATGTATCTATTATAAATATTATAGTATCGTTGAGTTAGTATCCCATAACACAAATCGCGAACTTACTTTGGGGCTAGCTCAATCTGTGTGATTTGTCCGTATTTATTTATTTATTTTTTTGTCTTCTAATAAAACGTTGCAACACTTATACAACAAACATACAACTAATTATACTCAGGTCTTACAAATATTTGTTCCGTGTGGGGATCGAACCCGCGACACGTGGTGCAGCAGTCGATCTCTCAGCCACTACACTAATCGTGTCGCACTTGGCCGGTTTACGTTTCTATGATAATTTATTATCAACCTTGAACCGCGTAGTTCACACGATTTTATAAAAATAATGTAACAGTTAATGTCTTCGATTCTCTTGTTCGCAAACTAAAGTAAACTAAATTAAGAAAAGGACAGAAGATAAATATTGTTACAAATGGACCTTATGTCGATGTCATAAGGTTCAATATCGCGTGACATGCAGTGCGTAACTTTTAAGCCCTATATTTTCTGATCTAGACATTTTAAAAGTGCAATATAAAAACGCATTGCTAGACTTAGGATGCCCTATCGAATGGTACAGGTCTCAACAATTTTGACAACAAAGTGTCGACATCGAAATTTCCAGAAACCCGTTTCCGGGAATTACCGTAGGTACTTACTAAATGACCTCGAAGTTATGCGGTATTATTATTACGTCTAGACGAATCTGGAATGTTCGATCAGCTGACCTATACAATATGTAAAGAAAACCCTGTCCGACCCATAAGGATAATAAAGGTTAGGTAAACACTTGACCAAATATAATATAAAATTTTACATAATCATCACAGTAACAATAATAATGAATTTTGAAATAATCTTTTTTCCCGGGTATTAATTCCAATTTCCCCGAAATTTGATAATTTTTAAAAAACTGACAACACCATTTGTGACGGAGCGAATAGCGATGCGACCACGTGCCGCATGCCCCGCCCCCTTCACCCGCGCATGTATGCGGGGCTATCGGGTTGCCTACCGCACATGCATTAAGTTACCTCGCTTTTTCGAAATAATATTTATTTTTCTTGGGGGATTTTTTTTAAAGTTTAGCCCGGCTTTGTAGGCATTATTAGAATCAGTTAACGATACCTAACAATACCTTCACGGATCGGACAGGGTTTTCTTTACATATTGTATAATAGCGCCGTGACGCCGGCGTAGAGTCAGTCTGAATTCGACTAGCGATACGAGAACAAGCTACAGTTAAGAAGCGATCTTAAAGAAGACCTACTGCGACAATTATGACGAGAACTTCGAGTACTACGTGAAGTAACATCTGTAGTATTATTGTGTGTTTACAACACGGACTTCGTGGACATAAGGGAAGACTTCGGTGCAACGTCAGCGACATTCTACTTGTCATTGCCTACAATCGACTGTACCTTCGTTGCCAATAAACTTCGTAACCCTTAACCGGCTTTTAAGTACCCCTAGCCCGTAACAATATTAGTTCAGTCTTGTCAAATTAGTCCGCATTTGATGTAAATTGACATATTTTTAGTCACCATGTTTTTAATCACGTGTAAACTTTGTTATGGAGTATTTTAATTTGACAGGACTAAACTATGTAATATCTCTCCTTTGTCATTTTCTTATTGCAATAGAAAGAAAAAGATGTACTGAACTTGAAAACTAGTTTAGTTTATGAACAAAGGAATATACATATACATACATACAATATGTAAAGAAAACCCTGTCCGACCCATAAGGATAATAAAGGTTAGGTAAACACTTGACCAAATATAATATAAAATTTTACATAATCATCACAGTAACAATAATAATGAATTTTGAAATAATCTTTTTTTCCCGGGTATTAATTCCAATTTCCCCGAAATTTGGTAATTTTTAAAAAACTGACAACACCATTTGTGACGGAGCGAATAGCGATGCGACCACGTGCCGCATGCCCCGCCCCCCTTCACCCGCGCATACATGCGCGGGTGAAGGGGGGCGGGGCTATCGGGTTGCCTACCGCACATGCATTAAGTTACCTCGCTTTTTCGAAATAATATTTATTTTTTTTTGGGGGATTTTTTTTTAAGTTTAGCCCGGCTTTGTAGGCATTATTAGAATCAGTTAACGATACCTAACAATACCTTCACGGATCGGACAGGGTTTTCTTTACATATTGTATATACCTACGGACAAATTACACAGATTGAGTTAGCCCCAAAGTAAGTTCGACACTTGTGTTATGGGATACTAACTCAACGATACCATATTTTATAATAGATACATATATAGATAAACATCCAAGACCCAGATCCAGGCCAATCAGGAAAAGATCGTTTCCCATCATGACCTAGCCGGGGATCAAACCCGGGGCCTCCACGTTGCAGGCAGGCGTGTTGACCGCTGCGCCACGGAGGACGACACAATAAATAGCATACATAACCAGCCTGTGTTTTTTGTTCCCACTGTTGGGGCACAGGCCTCCTCTCGTAATCCGTAATCTTCCGCGCTGGCCGAGTGAGAGTTGGTAGATGTCACATGTCTCCGAAGTAATTATGCTCTAGACATGCCGCTTTCCTCACGATGTTCCTTCAACGTTTTGAGAGCAGTGGTGATTAAAAAAAATCCACAAGTTTTGGAGGTTTGCCCGGCCTAGGAGAAGAACTGCCATGTCCAGCCCTGAGAGTGTAAGGAGGCCGTCACTTCCTCATTAGTTACTATTTTGGAGTTAGCAATTTATGTAACTACGGATACCGTGTTGCCCGTGTGGTACCGGGCTTAGAATAGTACCAACCCATATCCTCCCGAAGGTGTCCTAAGTGAACTCTAACCAAGGAAGCGGGCAGTAACGGTTCTCCTGTGGAATATTAAATTACTGCGATCCCAAACCCGCCTGCCAAGCGTTGGGATTATGGCAACCCCCAAAAATTTTTTACACCATGTTATATTTTTTCCCAATACGCCCCCACGCCCTCGCCGCGCCGCCGCACAGTATGTCGACTAGAACATGCTAGCTGGACAGAAATCGTTATCAAACAATCGAAAACAAAGTGTCGTTTAACGTAAACAACACCATAGAGGCGCTAATTCTAGGAATTGTTTTCGTTTAACACTGTGGATTTGTTTTGTTTGAGATGAGTAAGTACCCTTTATTGTGTAAATCACAAATGCACATTTATTCAGTTGCAATTTAGCACTACGTTGGTTAACATCTCCAAAGAAATTTTGTGATTGAATCTATTTTACTAGTGATGGATTATATACTAGAAGGTATGTATATTTTTATTATATATACATGATACAGTAATTTTAACTGTGTAAATTTATAAAAGAAACCTACCCTCAAACGTCTTTCAAGGCGTAATTTTTCTAACTTTCAAAGGTTTGTTGGAGGGTAACTAAAAACCCCCAGTCTACCCCAGTTTACTTTTTTTTTCTAAAGGTAGCTACATATTTAAGCTTTTAAATAATGTATATTTTTTTACCCCGAACACAGTCCAACATAGTTTTATTTTTATTTTTCAGAAGTTACATACAAACTTACTCGTATGGAATTTTTTCAAGAGTGGGTCAAATTAGATAAAAAGGATAAAAATAATTTAATGCTAAGGTATATAAGGCAGAAATGGAGCTTGGCGAATGTTATGGATACATCAGAAAAAGAAATTAAATTACAAATATCAAGATTTTCGGCAAAATTGACTGAAAAATGGAATTCTTGTCGATTCGATAAAAAAATGATGTTGGAGAAAAATAAGACGTGGCTGGAAGGTGCAGACTTAGAGTTTAAGGTTGCTTTTCACAGACCACAGGCTTCCACATCGGCACCGCTTAAGCTACATCCTGGAAGACCGCTAATAGATTTCGAAAATGCTTCTGAGAAAACTAAAAAACGCCGCGTAGAAGAACTCGTTATTGAGCGTAGCGCAAGTGAGCTAACGTTAGCTGCTAAGATAGCTCATAGAAAGGCAGGATATAGGAATGTAGCAAAAGCTATTAGAAGTAGCAACAGCCCAGTCAATGGTAACCAATCTACGTCGGAATCTTGTGTTAGTGGCAGAAATTAAGTAGTGATGAAGTTTTAGCGTATTATATAGACTCTAAGTGCACCACTCACTCTTACAAGCAGACAAGGAAGTGGTCTATGAAGGCGGGACATCGAGTGATTCCTTCATATTATAGCTTATGTAAGTCAAAATTATCTTGTTATCCACTAGGGGAACACATTTCTATAACAGAATCACGCGCGGACATTAGGCTTCAAGCTATTTTAGATTTAACCACCAATCGATTAGCAAAAGTTCAGAATGAAGTTATTAGAAGTGTGCTCTCAAAATCGTCGTCGTTCACATTAGTCAGTAAATGGGGTTTTGATGGAAGTTCTGGCCACAGTACTTATAAACAGAAATTTGAAAACGTGGAAGCTACAGATGAGTTTCTGTTTATTTTTTCTTTTTGTTTTGTGTCTGTATTCGTGGTACTACGTGCCAGTTACTTTACACAAAATACTTGTGCATAGCACTGAAGTAGTCAAATCTTCACTTCTTCACATATGACAACTATCGGAAGAAGCGCAAGAGGCTCGCAATAAAGATTGTCGTCGTTTCCGCGAGCACCACACTAAGAAAAGGTCACGTATTGCCGCAAACACAGACTTGTTGCATATGCTTCTATTAACGTTTGATCCTTTGATTAATTCCCTTAGAGCAGTCCCTGTTAAAAGGTTGAATAAATCACCCGCAGAAGTTTTAGACATGATTATCCCGCCTTCATAGCCACCATTACAGGTACCGAGTAACCTTGATCATACTGATGAAAATGATTTGATACCTGATTCATCTGAATGTGAGAGTGGTTAATTATAAATTGGTATTAGGACTTACTATAATTATATTTAATATTTATTTATATAATACTTACAAAAATCTTATTCGGTTTATATGTTTTTTTAGATATAATCAAGTTGTAAATAGAAATTTCTAGTACTTGTACATAATATTAACATAAGTTCTTAAGTGGTATTTGCATTTCATTTAAATTTATATCTGCATTTTCATAAAAAAAAAATCATTTGAGATGACTTTTTTGACGTATCTAATGAGATTGTAAGTAGTAATTTTCAGCCTTTTATATAATGTAACGTTTTGTTTTTGTATTTGTAATGTGTTTGTAGTTATTTTTGCATAAATTCATTTTAATTTAGTGTGTATCATTAATTATAGAATTAAACCGGTCATTAATATATTTATATTTTTTAATTCATACCAATAACACCAGAACTCAGGAAAAATAATAATTTTGGCTTATTTTCATTCATCATAAGTGATATAAGTCAAAAAATATTTCTGTCCAGCTAGCATGTTCTAGTCGACACACTGTGCGCCGCCGCCGCGCCGCTCCAAGCGCGAGCGGGCGAGCGATAACTTTGTGGATTTTCATGATCGATTTTTGGAATTTTGTACTTAGATTGTTTACATACTAGACACGTGTTTCAGGTTTCGCATATACAAAAAATAACGTTGTATCTGTATAAACACCTAAAATTAACTCCGAACTTAAATTTACTTTAAAGAAGAGAGATTATTTTAGAGAGATTTATTTTAGAGAAAATGACATCAAAGATTTTAAAAATAAAATCTTTGATGTCATTTTCTCTAAAATATTAAAAACTAGCTGTTGCCCGCGACTCCATCCGCGTAAGTACATATAACTTTAGAAAAGTTACATTGGTACTTGCCTGACCTGGAATCGAACCCGCACACTCATACTTGAGAGGCTGGTGTTTTAACCACTAGGCCACCACGACATACCGAACAGAATACCATTTTGTAAATCCATAACCATTTAAAAGTAAAAAAGCCCTGCATAAAAAAGCAACTAACCCGATTAAAGGCAAACGATTTACCTTCACAAAACACATGTTGGAATACCAATCAGTACTTTCAACTGGGTCAATTGTACCGAAAATATACTTAACCCGTCTCTGATCGATGTATGGTCTTATTGACCGACTGACCGGTTAACGCAGCGGATAAATATGGCGCCGTTAAAAACTTGATCGTTGGTTAAGAGTACCTGCCTGTGCCTGATTGTCTGTTAACACGACTTACGTGTAACGCTAACGCATGGTTGCTGTTAAAGTTTAATAGTTTAGTTTGACGGTGACGTCGTGGTGGCCTAGTGGTTAAAACACCAGCCTCTCAAATATGAGTGCGCGGGTTCGATTCCAGGTCAGGCAAGTACCAATGTAACTTTTCTAAAGTTATATATGCTTTCTAAGTATATCTTGGACACCAATGACTGAAGGTGAAGGAAAACATCTTGAGGAAACCTGGACTTTTAAGTCTGAAATCGCCAACCCGCATTGAGCAAGCGTGGTGATTACGCTCAACCCTTCTCTGTAAGAGAAGAGGCATGTGCTCAGCAGTGGGACGATAAAAAGGTTGATGATGATGATGATGAGTTTAGTTTTGTTTGATAGAAGCTTCGATGTTAAGCCAACAAAGGTTTACTAAGTATTTTTAACACAAAAAAATTGGGATCTTTTTCTTTGGAATCGCTTTTTAAAAGTATCAAAAAGATAATATGTACAGAATATAGTGGCAAAGTTGTCCACTATACAAAGTTTAGTGTATGGGCGTACTCAGGTGGGAGCAGGGGGAGGCAGCTGCCCCTCAAGGAATCTCGCAGAACATGATGAACTCCCCTATTTACTAAACAAAGCATAAACGAGGACTTATCTCTAATTTTTAAATAAAGAATGTAGTAGATATGAGCAAAATGTACGGTGTTATTATCCAAAAACCGCGTGCGACTAGGTATAGCGCAAAAAGGTTACCCACTCTAAAAATTTTATTTGCCTCCCTTGCCCGCCTTAGGCCAAACCTGCCTTTCCCTAGGCCTGATTTGCCCCCGAGGCCAGAGGCTGGGCAAAATTACATAAAGTCCCTGACGTACGCCCTTCGCCGCTACCGCTGGGAAAACAAATTCCTAGTTTACATTTTGTTTAAAACACACTTCTAAATAAAGTGTAAGCATAACCACAATCTTGTAGATCATCATCATCAACCTTTTTATTATCGTCCCACTGCTGGGCACAGGTCTCCTCTCATACAGAGAAGGATAGAGCGTAATCACCACGCTTGCTCAATGCGGGTTGGCGATTTTAGACCCAAAGTCCAGGTTTCCTCAAGATGTTTTCTTTCACCTTCAGTCATTGGTGTCCAAGATATACTACTTGTAGATATTGGCCCCTATTTACTTAATATTTATCGTTTTTCCTTTTATTAATGAAATTGAAAGGAAAAGGTGCACTGAACATAATGACGTCCTCCGTGGCGCAGCGGTCAACACGCCTGCCTGGGACGTGGAGGCCCCGGGTTCGATCCCCAGCCAGGTCATGATGGAAAACCATCTTTTCCGGATTGGCCTGGGTCTTGGATGTTTATCTATACAGTATGTTAACTAACAGAGGGCGTTCCCGTTAACCCGAAATAGTATAGCATACATACATGCTAAAAAAAATATTTCCATTCGAAAACAAAATGTTTTAAAATTTTTTCCAATAAGAAAATATTCAATAAAAATTTTAAATTGACATGTAAAAGAAACACACTGTACACGCGAACATGAAAGACGGCAACGTCGCAATTTATTTATACATGACGACTACTATTTTGATTTAAAACAGAAGGTTTCAAATTTATTTCCAATTAGAATTTTTTTTTATTCGGATTTTTTAATGCTTATTTTTCTATGCTGATATTTTTATTTTAATCTATTAATGATATATATTAACGAGTTTAAGGGAACGTCCTCTGTTATTTAACATACTGTATTACTTGTAGATATTGGCCCCTATTTACCTAATATTTATCTTTTTTTCCTTTTATTAATGAAATAGAAAGGAAGAGATGCACTGAACATAATGACGTCCTCCATGGCGCAGCGGTCAACACGCCTGTCTGCGACGTGAAGGCCCCGGGTCCGATCCCCGGTCAGGTCATGATGGAAAACGATCTTTTCCGGATTGGCCTGGGTCTTGGATGTTTATCTATATATGTATCTATTATAAATATAGTATCGTTGAGTTAGTATCCCATAACACAAGTCTCGAACTTGTTTTGGGGATAGCTCAATCTGCGTCCGTATATGTTTATTTAATGTGACATTTAAAAAAACATAAAAGCCAAAATTTATAGGTAACTTTCTATAAATCAACCCCTGCAGGGTAATTGCGTCACACTGCTGGTTTCGTTGGTTTCATTTTGACAGTTCAACAACATTCATTGCGTTATTTACGTTGTTCAGCAGACACCTTTTCAAACATATGGATCAATGGATTAGGAATATGCTTCGACATGATTCCAACTGATAGCAATAGCGTGTTATATAATTAGGGTGTTGTTTTTTAATCGCTATTCTAATAAAATATTTTCTAGAAATTATGTACCTATATGTATAATAAAACAACATTTACTGGGTCAGATAGTAAATAATAAATTATTGTTTCAGGTCAAAAGTATTTATTAAAAAAAAAAAAAACGCAAATTAATTAAAATTCAATACTTATAGGAAGTTATCAGTAGTACTTAGATAAAAGTAGATATGAATGAGATGGATTATTATGAAATTATTTTAAATATTAAGAATAATTTAAAACCCTTCGACAAAAATCAGGAAATTCCGTTAGTAATTTTAACGGATATTTATAATTACTTATTTATTCTTTTAAATTTTTCATACTAATTTTACACGTTTCACCAAAATATATTCAGAAACAACCATACATCAAATTCTGATATACGTATTCCCGCATCCCTGGTGGGGATCGAACCCACGACCTTTGGATTAGAAGTCCAACGCGCTATCCTCTGCGCCACAGGGACAGATGGTATGCTATAACTTAAATCGGTCCTCAAGAGGTGCAATTAAACTTAACAATTCGGAACAAATTGTTAAACAATTGGAATTGATTACAAACGGTAGGTGAAATTATATAAACATACGTTTGTGTTTGAACAAATGATTTGAATGAGTAAAACCATCCATTGACCAAAGTAGACTTAAGATATAGCTCTGCCCAGCTTTGTTAAAATTACGCCCGTGATATTATACGTTATGTAATTATCTGACAGCTTATTATTAAGAGCATGTAATAATTTGTTATATTATAATTTACTAGCTTTCCGCCCGCGGCTTCGCCCGCGTGGAATTCGGTTATATCACGCTTTTTAGATTTCCCTCGGGAATACCAATTTTTACTGGGATAAAAGGTAGCCTATGTTCTTTCTCAGGGTCTAAAAATTGTCTGTGCCAAATTCCATCAAAATCGGTTGAGAGGTTTAAGCGGGAAAGCGTAACAGACAGACAGACAGAGTTCCTTTCGCATTTATAATATGAGTATGGATTACAGGCCTGATATTATACGTTATGTAATTATATGACAGCTTATTATTAAGAGCATTTAATAATTTATTATATTACTAGCTTTCCGCCCGCGGCTTCGCCCGCGTGGAGTTCGGTTATATCGCTCTTTAGACATCCCTCGGGAATATCAAATTTTTCCAGGATAAAAAGTACCCTATTATTTAATCAGGACTTCTAACTTTAAGTGTGCAAAATTTCAAAGCAATCGGTTTAGTAGTAACGACGTGAAAATGGAACAAACAAACTCTCCCATTTATAATATTAGCTGATATTTTATTACTTTTCGTTGCTTGCCTTTAAGTATATTCAGTACTAACTACGCTCCGCGGCATCACCCGCTTAAGTTTCTATCCCGTAGGAATATCCGGATAAAAAGTATCCTATTTATTATTCCTGGTTATATAAATAAATATATAATCACACAGATTGAGCTAGCCCCAAAGTAAGTTCGAGACTTGTGTTAAGGGATTCTAACTCAACGATACTATATTTATAATAGATACGTATATAGATAAACATCCAAGACCCAGGCCAATTAGGAAAAGATCGTTTTCCATCATAACCTGGCCGGAGATCGAACCCGGGGCCTCCACGTCGCAGGCAGGCGTGTTGACCACTGCGCCACGGAAGTCGTCTATCTATAAGCTCTACATAAGCTACCTGTGTGCTAAATTTCATCCAAATCCGTCCAGTAGATTTTGCGTAAAAGAGTAACAAACACCCATCCGTAAATTCTCACAAACTCGCATTTCTAATTTTGGTAGGATGTATGAATTATTTTGGATATACAACATGTATCTAATGTAATTATCGCAAACCCACAAACTATCATAATAATACATCATCATCACCTTTTATCGTCCCACTGCTGGGCCACAGGTCTCCTCTCATACAAAGAAGGATTGAGCATAATCATCATAATCCATACTAATATTATAAATGCGATAGTAACTCTGTCTGTCTATCTGTCTGTCTGTCTGTTACGCTTTCCCGCCTAAACCTCTCAACCGATTTTGATGAAATTTGGCACAGACAATCTTTAGACCCCGAGAAAGAACATAGGCTAGGAAATTTGATGTTCCCGAGGGAAATCTAAAAAGCGCGATATAACCGAACTCCACGCGGGCGAAGCCGCGGGCGGAAAGCTAGTACATAATATGTACACTGAATTTTTAATTTAACATTTATATGAATTGTCATTTATTAAATTAGTTAAACTTGGAATAAAGTTGTTTTCTTTATTTTGTATTGAATGATTTTTGTGTGAATACAAATAAATCTGCGATTTTAAAATTCTGTACAAATAATAGGGTTAATAATTGTCTTCTACGATGTCCTTCTCACCGCACTGGTTTTCTTAAATCTTCATTTCTTGTCCAGGCGGTTTTCCTTTGGAATGATCTTCCTCAGAATATCAGGACGTTGACAAGTCAGTACATATTTAAAGTTAAAGCTCGGGAATATCTACGTAAGAAATTGGCAGATTGATCCCACATATATAATTTATTTATTTTTTCTCTATCTATAATTTTTATCTCTCTCTACTGTTTATATTTTGTATGTATGTATTTATTATAATATTTTTAATACTTTTTTTTCTCTCTTTTAATTTTAATTTATTTGCACCTACCATCTTTGTCTCTGCATCACCTTAAGGTAGACTGGTAGAGAATGCCTGAGGCATTAAGTCCGCCATTGTGCAATGTTTGTGCATAAAGTTTTAATAAATAAATAATTTCCGCAGTTTTAATCATTTTTGGGATGAAAACTTACCTAAGTATATTAAAAATGATATAAACCAATTCAGTAAACGATTCTGAACAAACTATTTTCAGGACTTGTGTTCATAAATTTATAAGTTGTATATATCCATCTGTGCATCTCTTTTAGTGTATTATAACTACTCATGTATAATATTTGCACCAACGACAGTCCCATTTAAATTCAGGAAAACCTCTGTCAATTCTTAGGTTGCCTGGAAGAGATTGCATTAGCGATAAGGCCGCCCATTGTGTATTCGGTAGTGCTGAATGTATTTGTACCATAAAGTAAAAAGATATCACGAAAAAACACAACGTTATGGGCTTGATATCTTACCTGGTTTTCTCAACAAAAATATGTTCAACGCACCGCTCGCCAGGTGCGGGCGGGCGAGCGGTGCGTTGAACATATTTTTGGTCAGGTCATCCGACCACCTAGTCGGTGGGAATCCGACGTTGGGCTTGCCAGTACGTGATCAAGAGCCTTTCTGCCCCATAGGCATCGGCTCTATGTGCTCTACATGTGAGGCAGTATGCCTATATCAATATATATATCGGTGGTAGGCCATAACTTCGGCTGCCGGCAGAAGTTACCACCCACCAGACTAAGTCTTGCCGCCAAACGATTCGTCGTGTTCCGGCATGATGTCTGGTGAAGCCGTACGGAGGACAGGTCTGAGCAGTTGTGTTGCGATGTGTGGCGGGTACGATGCGCCAAATGTTGTTGTGTCTGGAGTTTGGTCGTGGAGAGTCTCCAGATGAATCTCCCTCTAGCGCAGCATCGTTTGGTCGTGTTGGTCTTGGGTTTGACATTGCATCACCTCGCTCAACTGCCGTCATCCTTCCTATTCCTAAGTTTATTAAGTGAATAGGCTTGATAAACTAGTGCACTTTACCATCCACGATTGCATCACTGCTTACCATTAAGCGGGATTGCAGTCAAGCACTAGTTTATAATTATTAAAAAAAAAGTTTGCTTGACCGCAATACCGCCTGATGGTAAGCAGGGATGCAAATAATTAATTATTAGATGCACTGTTTGTTCCGTTCCCACAGACAAACCGTGTAAACAGTTTTGGGGGCATAGCATTTATCTCAATGTATTATACAGTAGATTAGGAAAATAAAAATAAATAATAACAATCGTCGATGGTAAAGCGCGCTAGTTTATTAAGAGCCTTGAAAATACTTAAATTGTAGTCAGACGGAAACACCGGCGCTGGCAAATTGTTCCAGTCCTCCGATGTACGCGGTATAAAAGACGAGGCGAAACGCTTCGTCCGGATCGTAGTGGTGTCAAGTCAACAACGTAATGGATACTCGCCGTACGAGGGGTCGTCCGGTGGTGGAACGGAGATGGGGGAATTAAGTCATGCAATCCCGCGCCCTCCCCAAAAGCGACGATTCTTTTTTTTTTAGTGGGTTTATTAACAAACAGACATGTTATCTTACAACGATTTTGGATAACCTATTATCACTATAGTTGATTAGATTAATTAATTAGATTTAAAAAGTAAAGTTGAAGGTTTGTTACCACACCAATCGATCGATAATCGATCAGTAGGCCTAGTATGAGTTTTCATTACGAAATTCGATCGTCGATATCGAGCGCGTTTGGCTCTCTTATTGGTTGAGAGTTCTTACAACCCTGACGTGGGCCAATCGTTGAGCCAAACGCGCTCGATATCGACGATCGAATTTCGTAATGAAAATTCACACTAGGCATAAAGATCCAATCGGTCGATTGATCGATTGGTGTGGTGGTAGCTTTTATTAATTGACGGATACCGGTCGACTAACCAATCGATTGATTACCGGTCTATGGCATCGGTCGACGGATACCGGTCGACTAACCAAACGATCGATTGCCAGTCGATGGCATCGGTCGACGGCATCAGTTTACGTAGATCGATTAACCCCGGAGCTGCGGCTGCGGCTGCGGCGGCGGCGGCGTTGTTGTTGGTCAGTATGCCTAGTATGACTTTTCATTACGAGACTCGATCGTCGATATCGACCGCGTTTGGCGCTCTTATTGGTTGAGAGTTCTTACAACCTTGAAGTGGGCCAATCGATGAACCAAACGCGCTCGATATCGACTATCGAGTCTACAGTGCCTACGATGTAGCTCGTACGATTATTACGGAGACCCAAACGTCGACTTATCCATTCTACCATCGATCGATCGTCGACCGACAATAGATCGATTGGTCTAGTAGAAACTGTTGATCGACGTCGACCAATCCATTCTACCATCGATCGGCTCGATTGGTGTGGTAACACGCTTACTGCAACATATATTTAGACACCAACGGCAAAATATTTCTGGAAAATTATGTTGATTTTCGTGGTGGCCTAGTGGTGAAAACTGCCTTTCAAGTATGAGGGTGCGGATTCGGTTTCAGTTCAGGCAAGTACCAATGTAACTTTTCTAAAGTTATACGTAATTTCTAATTATATCTTGGACACCAATGACTGATTACAAGGCGAAAGATAACATCTTGAGGAAACCTGGACTTTAAGTCTGAAATCGCCAACCCGCATTGAGCAGGCGTGGTGATTACGCTCAATCCTTCTCTGTATGAGAAGGAGACCTGTGCCCAGCAGTGGGACGACAAAAAAGTTGTTGATGATGATGATTAAGATTATTTTGGAAACCACGTGATATAAACGTTGATTAGAGTTAACTAGTGATTAGTAACTTTTCAGCATAAATTTTTAACGTTTTAACATCACTTAACTTTAATAATCGTTTATGAATAAACACCATAGTGTTTAAAGGGTTTACTCATAAACGATGAGCATGACAGCAGGTCAAGCTACCCGAAACTGTTAAATCAACCTTGAGTCTTAAAGCTTTAGAGATAAAGTTGAAAATCGAATAAAGAAATCTGACAGATTGTAGTAGCTTGATGTGCTGTCGTCAAATATTTTTGTTATTTAAACATTAATTTATTTATTTATATATCTAATGTTATACAAAGCACAGGTCCGTTCGTGTGTGGAGTACTGCAGCCACATTTGGGCTGGTGCTGCCAAGTGTCACCTGGCCACTTTGGATTCAGTGAAGAGACGTGCAAAGAGGCTGATTGGTGACCCTGATCTAACTCGAGTTGGTCTCCAAAGCCTAGAGCACAGGCATAGAGTAGCCAGCCTTTCGGTGTTCTATAGGATGCATTTCGGGGAGTGTGCTAGGGAATTGCATGATTTAATTCCCCCATCTCCGTTCCACCAGCGGACGACCCGTCGTACGGCTGGTTTCCACCCTTACGTTGTTAACACCACTACCATCCGGACGAAGCGTTTCGCCTCCTCCTTTATACCGCGTACATCAAGGGACTGGAACAATTTGCCAGCGGCGGTGTTTCCGTCGGACTACAATTTGAGTGTCTTTAAGGCTAGAGTGAATAGGCTCTTAATAAACTAGTGCGCTTTACCATCAACGATTGCGTCACTGCTTACCATCAGGCAGGGTTGCGGTCAAGCGCTGGTTTATAATATGTAAAAAAAAAAAAAAAAAATATTCTTAATTCTACACCAATCAAACATCGAACAAAATACATTAGACACAAAAAACATACAATGGGCAGCCTTATCGCTAATGCGATCTCTTCCAGGCAACCAAAGAATGGGCAGAATCTGCCGAACCACAAAAGGAACTGTCGTTGGTGCAAATATTATTAATACAATTATTAAAATAGATTATGTAACACAAATTAATACATAGATACTAGCAAATATATTATGTTTTACATAACTTAATTTAAGGTATAAGCAAGTATTATGTATATGTTACCGAATATGTTTTATTTTAAATTTAATAATATTATTTTAAACTTTTGATTTTGTTCGCTTACATAATTCAAATTTCTTTAATGCATGCTGTGGTCTCATGTAAGTGAAGGAGTACACCTTCGTGACAATATTGTCGACCATTTTTACTTTTTCCATGTTTTGTGTATATTCTTTGTTGGAGATCCTAAATAAAATAAATAAATAAGTACTTTTGTACTCAAATTATAATTATGTCATATCCCTTTTATTGTGTTTACATAAATAATAACATAAAAAAAAATATTCTGTCCGGGTCGTAACTAAGTAGGTAAGTCTTCTCTGCTCTTTGTTAACTAATTTTAAATTCATCAAACATGGCGGTTACAATAATTTGGGGATTGCGGTCAAACACTAGTTTATAATTCTAAAAAATCCCACGTGGCATTTATTGCAAAACCACACACGAATAACTACGACTTATTTCACTAATAAAGCCGACAAAAACAACCTGAAGTAGCAAAAATACCAACAATCATAACATAACAAAAAATATTTATTATATTTTGCAATAAAACAATAAAAAAAAATCAAAAAATCTCACATGCGATATTTAGTCCCAGTGAAATGTCGCATCCCTGGTGGGGATCGAACCCACGACCTTTGGATTAGAAGTCCAACGCGCTATCCTCTGCGCCACAGGGACTGTGAGAGACGCGCCGTAATAGCGTATTTCGTTCCACATGACTCACACACCCACACTGTTTATAAGTCACGTCGTAGTGTGCTATATTGGCAATACTGTATGGCTGACGTAAGGAAATGCGTTATGTTTGTTATTAATTCTTGAACACTATCGAAATGTTATGTCGAATATTCTTTCTTATCTTAATATGACGCTTTGTGTTGCTAGAGGTTGAGCAGAGTTTGAAGTAGAACAGTTTATAAACAACTAGCTTTCCGCCCGCGGCTTCGCCCGCGTAAATTTCGGTTATATCGCGCTTTTTAGATTTCCCTCGGGAACATCAAATTTTTCCGGGATAAAAGGTAGATTATGTCCTTTCTCAGGGTCTAAAGATTGTGTGCTTTCCGCCCGCGTCTTCGCCCGCGTGGTGTTCGGTTAGGTATATCGCGCTTTTTAGATTTCCCTCGGGAATATCAAATTTTTCCGGGATAACAGGTGGCCTATGTTTTTTCTCAGGGTCCAAAGATTGTCTGTGCCAAATTTCATCAAAATCGGTTGAGAGGTTTAGGCGGGAAAGCGTAACAGACAGACAGACAGACAGAGTTACTTTCGCATTTATAATATTAGTATGGATTATCTCATTGGCGAATTGAAAAAAGGACTAGTTAATATGTGCATAACATAATAAGTATATATACATCGGAATTTACATAGGATTTACGATAGTGATCATTATGTAGGTAATTTAATATGAGAATCGAACTCGCTACATTGATGGTAGAAATCTAATATTTTGCTAAGCTCATATTCTTGGAGAGTCGATGTTTTTCATACATATTTAAATTGTTGTATGATGAGAAGATAAATTTTCAAGGATTACATATTAGTGTAATTTATTTATTTATTTATTAAAACTCCATGCACAAAGAAAAACATTGTACAATGGCGGACTTAATGCCTTAGGCATTTTCTACCAGTCTACCTTAAGATGATGCAGAGACAAAACATGGTAAGTAGGTGCAAAGATATACTTAAAAGAGAAGTTAAAAGAGAAACACAAGAAAAAAAAATTATAATAAATACATAAATACACACATACAAAATGTAAACAGTAGAGAGAGACAAAAAAAATATAGATAGAGAAAAAGAAAAAATTATATGTGTGATGAATCTGCCAATTTCTTGCGTAAGTATTCCCGAGCTTTAATTTTAAAAGTGTACCGACTGGTCAACGTCCTGATATTCTGAGGAAGATCATTGAGGAAGAGGATTGACAGTCTCCGTGGCGTAGCGGTAGCGGACGCGACCGTTGCGCAAGGTGGCGCGGGTTCGATCCCCGCACAGTGCAAGTATTTGTATGCATGAATATGAATATTTGCACTGGTCTGGTCGTGCCTCGGAAAGCACGTTAAGCCGTTGATCCCGGTCGCCATACGAACATCTAGTGGCAGTCGTTACGGGTTATTGGAGCCCTCAAAAGTCCAACAATTGGTCTAACTGCAATACTTCGATGTCGCCTTCGGGTTGCGGAGGTCAGACGGCAGTCGCTTCACGGAAAATGTCGAAGTTTAGCCATATCAGTAATTAGACTAGTAAAGCGGACCCCAGACTCTAAAAGCTGAAAAAGGCTTCGGATGCGACTGGGATTAACGCTGTGATGATGATGATTCTGGGGAAGATCATTCCAAAGGAAAACCGCTTGGACAAGAAACGAAGAAATTAATTCTGTCAAATATTGACAGGACTGAGCTAATATTTTACTTCTGTCCTTTTCTTAATAAAGTAGGGTGAAAAAGTTGAAATGAAGTTACAATTCGTTTAGTTTGTGTACAAGAGATTCAGCGCCATTATTCGCTAAAACTAAATAAACTCAGACCAAACTAAGAAACGTATAATATTTGAACTACCGAAGACCTTCATGTAGGTACATAGAAAGGAAGTAGCATAATATATACAACGTTATTTTTTGTACCTATATGCGAAACCCAAAACACGTGTAACAGTATTTTCAAGTAAACAATCTATGTATGTAAAAAAAATTACAAAGATCCACAAAGTTATGACCTTGTTATGTTACCCGGTTGTCCCAACAAAAATATGGTCAACGCACCGCTCGCCCGCCCGCGCCTGCAGCGGCAGGGCGCGGGGGAACCCCGTCTCACTATGCGCCTAGTAAGTATGATCTACCGTCAACTGTGTTGTGCGCTCGGTCAACACACTGCAACAATTTCTACATTCAATAAACACAAATAATAACTATATTCAGGTTTTGTATAAAGTAAAAATAGCGTTGTAGATTCAACGATTATACAATGTAAACCATAGATATGTTTTTTTTTTTTTATAGAAACGTTGCTAACACTAAGAATTACTCCTGTATCATGTGTGTGTTACAAACATTTAAATTTAAATATACCTACATACACAAATAGCCAAACCCCTTGTAGGTTAAACAAATATTTTTTCCGCAGACCAAAGGTCCGGCAGTACTTCACACCTGGGCAGCTTCTAATGTTGTACATAGCACAGGTCCGTTCGTGTTTGGAGTACTGCAGCCACATTTGGGCTGGTGCTGCTAAGTGTCACCTGGCCACTCTGGATTCGGTGGAGAGGCGTGCGAAGAGGCTGATTGGTGACCCTGATTTATCTCGAGATGGTCTCCAAAGCCTAGAGCATAGGCGTAGAGTAGCCAGCCTTTCGGTGTTCTATAGGATGCATTTTGGGGAGTGTGCGAGGGAATTGCGTGTTTTAATTCCCCCGTCTCCGTTCCACCATAGGACAACCCGTCGTACGGCTAGTTTCCACACTTACGTTGTTAACACCACTATAATCCGGACGAAACGTTTCGCCTTCTCCTTTATACCGCGTACATTGCGGGACTGGAACAATTTGCCAGCGGCGGTGTTTCCGTCGTACTACAATTTGAGTGTCTTCAAGGCTAGAGTGAATAGGCTCTTTATAAACTAGTGCGCTTTACCATCAACGATTGCGTCACTGCTTACCATCAGGCGGGATTGCGGTCAAGCGCTGGTTTATAATTTATATATAAAAAAAAAAAGAAGTGCTGGCTTGATATTGTAAGAGATGACGTGCGTGCTAACAATCTCACATCACGGGATGCCAGAGATCGTGCGATGGAGATGAAATGATGAATATACGGGCTCCAAGGAGAAAGCCGCGGATGCAACCGGGACTAAACGCGGAGATGATGATGACACAAACAGTCAGACTCAGAACAACTATCTACATGTAGGCCATAAAAATATTTTTTCCGTGCGGGAATCGAACTCGCTCAATCACTACGTAACTTTATTTCGATGGTATAATTCTTCTAGATGTCATTGAACTCCAATGTCTTCAATTTGATTGATTTTGTTAGTGTTTCAGTGGTTCTTCGACAGCCTCCGTGGTGTAGCGGTAGAGCCGGTAAAGAACGCGGCCGTTACCTGCCATACGAAAATCTAGTGGTAGTCGTTACGCGTTGTTGGAGCCCTCAAAAGTCTAACAATTGGTCTAACTGCAATGCTTAGATATCGCCTTTGGGTTGTGGAGGTCAGACGGCAGTCGCTTCACGGAAAATATCGAAGTTTAGCCAAAATCAGCAGTTAGACTGGTAAAGCGGACCCCAGACTCCAAAGCTGAAAAAGATTAACGCTGAGATGATGATGATGAGTGTTTCAGTGGTTCTCTGGGTGGTTTAGATTCACAATTGGATCCGGTAGGTGGCGTTGCAATCGAAATATAGGAATAAGAACAACGACTATCCCATCTGCAAGTCTATTATAATTACTTTATTTTGAAATTAACTAAACGATGTTTCTTAAAAAGTCAGATTAAGAGGCTCAATTAAAATGACGCCTATCGTGTCCCTTTGATTACTTGAAAGTACATACTAATTAGGTACAGTCAACATACAAAATTCAATTAACAGTTTTGTTTTCGAAATCTTAATTAGGTTATAGGTACTCAGTAAAATATGTTATAAGGCGCTTTGCACATGGAGCAACTATTGCAGCAATTGGCAACTACCTATTTATATTTGAGCCAAATTCGATAAAGAATAGAGGTAAACAAACCGTTGCTAGGCAACGAGTAGTTTACGCCTAAAAGACAGACGTTAACAACCTTTTCTACATAGATGATTTTCATAAAAGTAATAATCCTACTTCCTACTAATGTAAACAGTTTATTTATGATTTGCATAGAACACTTAACCGATTTAAGTGAAATATGACACACATGTAAGCTAATTTCCTAATAGGTTAAGTTTTTTGATACATGTATATTATACTTAGTCCATACTTGAAAGTATTACAATACATGTATTATTCAGTTGATTTAAAAGTAATTCAAATACGCTTTTAACTTTATTCATTGGTTGAATTCCACAAAATGTGTTTACTATATAATACCTGGATTTCATCCATCTTTCTTTTTTTGTAGGGCTATCAAGTAAATTTAATGTCGACTTTTTAATGGTTTTTTGAAATACCAAGTTATTATGCGTGTTATTTTATTGATTCTATTGAAATATGCTACAATAGGAATTTTTAATAAATAGTTAGCATGTATAAGTCGATAATTAATCATGTAAATAACAGGAGATTTGTAAAATGTGAGTTGTGGTAACCCTAAATTGGTTTGTTTACCTCTATTCTTTACGGAGCTAGGCGATGGTATACTTAAGTATATTTCAATTTCACTCCGCACACATAGCAACTCAGTTGCTTTATTCGATGACTAAGTCAGTTGCTAATTGCCGCAACTAGCAACTGTTGAATAAGCCAGTTTTTAAAATTGCCGGTTTTCTCAACTTTCAATAGCAACTTGTACAGGTACACCCTCTCTCCCTGTGCCCGGCAATGCCTTTACGATATCCATCGTCTGTCACACTGAGCGCTAACCGCTGCGTAGACGGAGCAACTTGCCTATGAAAGTTACCTAAAGATTGCCAAAACTGTTGTTATGTTTCGTATCGCGCTAACCTTTTAACAGGTGGTTTAACCATAACTAAATCACAACTAGAACGTAACCGCTGTCAAATGAAAAAGTTGAAACAAAGCTAACTTTTTTTGTGCGATTTTGCAAACTTACGTCTAATTAATGATTGGATTGACTTATAATTTTTTTAGAAACTAGCTTCCCGCCCGCGGGGGCTTCGCCGGCGTGGAAGTCGGTTATATCGCGCATTTTAGCTTTTTTTTTCAATAAAAAAGTAGCCTATGTCCTTTCTCAGGGTCTAAAGATTGACTGTGCCAAATTTCATCAAAATCGGTTGAGAGGTTTAAGCGGGAAAGCGTAACAGACAGACAGACAGAGTTACTTTCGCATTTATAATATTAGTATGTACTTACGAAATGTATCACTCATACATTGATTTTGCTTCAATCGAAGTTAAAACTTTAGCGAGACACGAAATGGGATCAAAACTAAAGCAATACTTTAACTGGATTAGATACGAATAAGAGTTTAAGTTCTACTATTTTATTCAGTGCGATTGTCCCTCTCTAATCGTAAACTTTAAAGAAGCTATCAACTTTTTACAGGAAACTTTTAGTAAGTTGATGCTTCCCTCAACTGAAGTTGCTACATGTGCAAAAGGCCTTAAAATCGAAACCAAAGTGAAATTTAATTAAAGAAGAATACCCTGATCCTTTCTCTATTTAACTTTTAGTTAAATAGAGAAAGTTTTAGCTTTTAGTTTCTATCCATACTAATATTATAAATGCGAAAGTAACTCTGTCTGTCTGTCTGTCTGTCTGTTACGCTTTCCCGCTTAAACCTCTCAACCGATTTTGATGAAATTTGGCACAGACAATCTTTAGACCCTGGGAAAGAACATAGGCTACCTTTTATCCCGGAAAAAATTGATGTTCCCGAGGGAAATCTAAAAAGCGCGATATAACCGACCTCCACGCGGGCGAAGCCGCGGGCGGAAAGCTAGTTACTTACCTATAAAATGACAAAAAGTAAATTATTGAATTATATGATTTTTATCGAACCGTTGTTGCCGACCGTACCTTGTAACCGTAGTACCAGCCATCTGGCGGCCCATACATCCGTAGTAGTCAGTAGCTTGGAGCCACCGACACAGGTGACAGCTGTGGTTTGGGCAAAACGGAAGGCATGAGCTTCCTCTTGACCACCCGGCTGTTTAATTAAGGAGTAGGTAACCCTCGAGTTATCAAATTACACATTTCTAAGAAGGCTTCGTGTTCCATCTGGTACCGGGCTTAGAATAGTACCATGACGTATCCTAACGTGGTTATCGTAAGAGGTGAGTAAAAGAACTCTCACCAGGGAAGCGAGCCCGAATGAGAGAACGAGAATGGAGACCCCCCCCCCCCATGTAATGAACACCTTAGGGGAGGCCTCAGTCCAGCAGTGGACCTCTACAGGCTGAGGAAGAAGAAGAAGGCTTCCCATCTCCAATTTTGTTTTATATTAGAAACTAGTCATCATCATTATCTCAGCGTTTGTCCCGGTTGCTTCCGCGGCTTTCGCGTTGGAGCCCGAGGTCCGCTTTCCAGCACATTCTCCTCCATTTCGCGCGATCTTTAGCATCCTGTGGTGAGACATTGTTGGTATATTAGAAACTAGTGTTTGACTGCAATCCCGCCTGATGGTAAGCAGGCTTGCGGACTTGGTCCTTTCCGGGTGGCGAACTGAACATTGCTCACCATCCGGTAAGGACCGTCGACGGCGGATTTTGTTCCACGCGCACCTCAAAGAGATGTCAGCACATCGTGACGGGGTCCACGAAGACCGATGCCGACCAGGACTGAGGGTTGTTTTAAAAAGACCCCGTGATCCTGTCGCACAGCCACTGAAGGAACACGGGTGTGTCGTGTTGCTTCTGTTATAGTCAGTAAAAGTCTGACACGCCCTTCCGCTCTGTCCAGAACGGGAGAGGCTGTTTGATAATTTCCCATTCGCAAAAAAATAAAATGGTAAGCAGTAATCCAATCGATAAGGATAATTATAATTTCTAAGACTCTCTGTAGCTGTTTCTATTTTTAATTTTATAAAGCTTGACTGCAACTGCGATCCCGCTTGATGGTAAACAGTGATCCAATCGATGACGGTAAAGTGCAATTATGAGGCCTGTAGGCCATACAAATATTTGTTCCGTACGGGAATCGAACCCGCGACACGCAGCAATCGATCACACACAGCCCCTGCGCCAACCGTGTCGTCGCGTCAGATTATCTGTGAAAATTTCTATTGTCTAAGCTATTCTGTTCATGATATAAGGCCTGGTCATCATCATCAGCATCTCAGCGTTAATCCCAGTCGCATCCAAAGTTTTTTCAGCTTTGGAGTCTGGGGTCCGCTTTACCAGTCTGATATTATAGATATAAGGCCTGGTGTCAGAGAGAAATATAGTAGAGTCTTCGTAATGGGGTCCCATAATAACCCTTACCGGTACCTACAACGCTACATGCGAATAACGCGTCATACTGACGTCACACAAATTCTGCATCTCGCAAGCAGAGTTTTCTGTGCAACTAGCACGCATACAAGTTCACGATATCAACCGGCGGGCAAGTGTCCACCAGACACAACACCTGTCTGGTCAGCGGATCCTCCCTTTTCTATGGAGGATGAGTGAAGTTTACACGCTGTTCCACATCATCATCATCATCTCAGCGTTAATCCCAGTCGCATCCGTAGCTTTTCAGCTTAGGAGTCTGGGGTCCCGCTTTACCAGTCTAACTGCTGATGTTGGCTAAACTTCGATATTTTCTATGAAGCGACTGCCGTCTGACCTCCACAACCTGAAGGCGATATCTAAGCATTGCAGTTAAACCAATTGTTAGACTTTTGAGGGCTCCAACAACCCGTAACGACTGCCACTAGATGTTCGTATGGCAACCAGGACCAACGGCTTAACGTGCTTTCCGAGGCACGACCAGACCAGTGCAAATATTCATATTCATGCATACAAATATTTGCTCTGTGCGGGGATCGAACCCGCGCCTCCTTGCGCAACGGCCGCGTTCGCTACCGCTACGCCACGGAGGCTGTCACGCTGTTCCACATACCTCCACACTATTTTGACATTGTGTTGTAAGTATGACCCTGCCGACTGCCGTATGGATTTACATCTGCTTGGCTTTTGTTCCCAACTATGTTATAGTACATTACGATATTAGTGCGTAATGATGTTATAACCAATACGCACGTATATCGTACGACATTTTTTAACACACTTGCGAGGAAACAGAAAAAAAGATATTCAGAATACAAGTACAAAGAAAAGAAAATTTGAGAAAAATGGCGCGAGCATTGATAAAATATTAAACTAAGGTAGATATGTCACTAGCGCACTAAAAATGAAGCGTACAAAAGGAGGTAAGTCCTGTATCTCGCTTTAGTCACTCTCGATACACTCGCTCACTTTAGACATTCTCTATGCTTTAGATTGCGCCCCATCTCACTCACACTGTACCAATGTATGCCGAATAAAAATATGCATGTGTGCGGTTGCTGTGTTCGGCACATTTTTTTTGGTCAGTTTGTTAGAATATATCGTATCTGTTTAATATTTTATCAATGGGCGCGAGGTTTATTTTCTGCCGTAGCTGCGTGAAAATGTTGGCAAAGATGCTAGAGCATGCAGTCAAGTTTTTAAATTACCGAATAAACTGTTTTTTTTACAAATACTCATTTAAATACAAACAAATACAAATTTGTTTATTTCAAATAGGACATCAGTTATTTTAAATAAACTCAATCTGTGAATGCACACTGTTGCTTTCCCGCCATTAGTATTATTATTTGCCATTTCAAATATGGAACAGCGCGCTGCTCACTGGCTAGAGCCACGCGGCGGCGATCAGTTCCATAATATAATTATTTGAAATGATAAATAATGCTGTTATGGAATTTGTATGGACTATAACTTAACTATTTGCTTTGATAACACACGCGTTTGTTATGGCCCGCTTTACATATTTAAAACCGGTGGGATTACATCAGCTTTACGAGCAAGGGTGTTAAAAAGAATGTTAAGATCGTCGATAGAGTAACTGCTCTATTAAAACATTCAAAATATAATTGCAATTTTACCTCGACGTCTAAGGAAACGAGAGTTAATTTGAATAGATTAAGACTGAGGTGGATTAATATTCTAGTTGGTTGCTCTGCACTCGAAGTTGTTGACGAGAGAGAGATTTCGAGAAAGAGGTGTCTCGTCGAATCCAGGTCGGCTCCAAGTTTCAGTTCCAAGATACCACAATGTCTCAACTGCAAATATTGACTCCTAGTCACCTCACTAGAATCATGGCGCGACACTAATTTACTAGAAATACTCTGTCATTTTAACATCCGCTTGCTTAGTTCTTCTTCCAAGATACTACAGTGTCTCAAGACTAAAGTCTTTGACAAGTTTGTGTTGCTAGTGATGACTTACGGAACTGAAACGTGGTCGCTCACAATGGGCCTCATACGAAAGCTCAGAGTCACACAAAGGATGATGGAAAAAGAATGAAAATCAGAAATGAGAAGATTGCAGAAGAACCAAAGTCACCGACATAGCTCTTGGCGGGGCACATTGCTCGTAGAACCGATGGCCGATGGGGCAGGAAGGTTCTGGAGTGGCGGCCATGTACCGGAAGACGCAGCGTAGGGAAGCCCCCAGCAAGGTGAACTGATGAAGGTCGAGAATTGCCCCTCTGTTATTACAAAACGATAGGAAAGTAAAATAAGTAGTAAGTGTACGTGAAAAGTAACCCATATTTGTTCCCATCGTTAAACGAGACACGAAAGAGGACAAATTGTATGAGATCTCAATATCAACATTTGTTGCATAAAGGTGGCTATAACACCACACTGTTAAATAAAAGCGTTATGTGTATGGGGCCAAGAGTATACAATGGGAATTAAAGAGCAACCATTAAAAGTATTTAAAAAAAAACCTTACTGACATATTATTAAAAAAATGTTATTATTCTGTTGTTGATTTCTTCGCCGACGTTTTGTGATGCTTGTATTTTATCCTTATTGACGTGACATTTAATTATATTTTACCTTTTATTAATATAACTTTTTACATTAATTGCTTTTTGACCTTATTGTGACCGATTATCTGATTAATGATTATTGTTCTTCTCTGTAGCTTCAAATTGACATAATTTAAATTTTGCATGTCCCATCTGGGACAGAATGTATGGCTCCACTTTCATTTCTGACAACCATATTTGTATACCTACCTGCATTTTAGCAAATAAATAATTTGATTTGAAAAATCCATTCAATATTGACATGAGATCCGACCACACAAGGTACCATTTAGTACACACCAACATCCCTATTTACGGAGCAGTTCTGTCAATTTATCGCCCAGTAGTAAATATGCTCTGAAAGTGCAGAAATGGCCCATTGTGAGAATGAGTCATGAAGACAAAGTTTAATTTACGCAATTCACTTTTACTGGCGTGGGAAAGCGGCTACTGTTACATAGACGGTATATCAAGGTATAAGTTTCCAGTTTATGCTGACTTCTTACTGTACGAAAAGACTGTATAATGCGAGCTCAGCTAAAACTGGCAATGCACGTCTTCATAATGGTGCAAATTCTCGTGTTCAGAAACTAAAAAAAAGTAAGTTGAGTGTATATTTTTCTTTTGCAAAGGATAAATCTATACTAATATACAAAGCTGAAGAGTTTGTTTGCTTGTTTGGCCTTGGAAGAGTAGAAGGGCCTTGATGCCTAAAATAAATGGATAAATAAATAAATAAAATACAAAAAAATAATTGGTTTGATTGCTATTATAATGTTTTTTTTTTAATCTAAGATGCCAGCCCCGCTCTGTCGCCACATGTCCTTGACTGGCGGGTCATGGAGGGGGTGGAGACCTACTCAGACCACCGGTATATCCGGTTTGACGTCTCCGCCCAGACCTCTAGCGCGCCGGTCCGACCGGCCCCGAGTGGTCCGCGGTGGGCGCTGAAGCAGCTTGACCGGGAGCTCCTCCTGGAAGCTTCGATCGTGCAGGCCTGGGTGTCACCACCGGACAGGCCTGCTGACACAAACAACGAGGTGGAGTGGTTCCGGGAGGCCATGTCCGAGATATGCGACGTGGCAATGCCCCGAGTCAAGCCCGGACGCGCTCGCCGTTAGGTGTACTGGTGGTCGCCGGAGCTTACGTCTAAAAATACCGCCCCAGGACCCGACGGCTTACCTGTAAAAGCCTGGGTCCTGGCCTTAGGGGCTCTCGGGCCTCGATTACGGGGGCTACTAAGCGCATGCTTGGAGAGGGGCCAGTTCCCACTTCGCTGGAAGACGGGGAAACTGGTCCTCATAAAGAAGCCAGGGCGCCCTGCGGACTCTCCGTCCGCTTACCGGCCCATTGTGCTGCTTGACGAGGTGGGCAAGCTCTTCGAAAGAGTCATTGTAGACCGCCTCGTCGGGCAACTTATGGTTTGGCGAAGAGCCAGTTTGGCTTCCGCAGGGGGCGCTCAACAGTGGACGCCATCATGCGCGTGCGAGCCCTCACGACAGGGGATGCTGCGGCCCGGGGTGGGGTTGTCTTGGCGGTGTCTCTAGACATTGCCAACGCCTTCAACACCCTTCCCTGGAGTTGCATCAGGGAGGCATTCCGGTATCACCGGATGCCGACCTATCTCTGTCGAGTGGTCGAGGCCTATTTGACGGACAGGGCCAAAATTTACCCCGGTCACCAAGGAGTGTGGAATCGGCGAGAGATGTCGTGCGGTGTTCCACAGGGATCGGTCTTGGGACCGCATCTGTGGAACATCGGGTACGACTGGGTGCTGCGCGCTGACCTCCCCCCTATCAGCGTCAGTGTAGTCTGTTACGCTGACGACACGCTAGTCCTGGCAAAAGGGAGGTCGCACCAGGCGGCGGCTGACGCAGCGACCCTCGGGGTTGCGACAATCGTCAACAGGATTCGGCAATTGGGACTCGAGGTGGCCCTGCAGAAGTCCGAGGCCATGTGCTTTCATGGTCCTCGGAATGCGCCACCGTCGGGTTCCCACATAACGGTAGGAAGGGTTCACATCGGCGTCGGGTCGACGATGAAGTACCTGGGACTTGTCCTCGACAGCCGGTGGAACTTCGAGGAGCACTTCCGACGTTTGGCCCCCAGGCTGGAACGGGCCGGGGCTGCCCTAAGGCGGCTCCTCCCCAATCTAGGGAGACCAAACGCCTCCTGCCGGAGGCTCTACGCGGGGGCCGTGCGGTCCATGGCCCTTTACGGGGCACCGGTGTGGGCGCGGTCGTTAAGGATGCGACCAGCCCGATGCCTGACCGCGTCCCAGAGGGTCATGGCCATTCGGCTGATCCGGGGATACCGCACGGTCTCCGCTGAGGCGGCGAGCCTCCTTGCCGGATTACCGCCATGGGATCTGGAGGCCAAAGTCCTTGCCCACATGTGGGAGTGGCGAGAGGAGGCAAAACGCCGGGGTATAACTCCGCTGCCGCGAGAAATCGCGGTACGGCGGACAGAGCTCCGGCGGGATCTCATGGCGATATGAAGAATGCGATTGTCGCAACCCAGTGCTGGGCACGCCACAATAGCGGCGGTAAGTCCCCTCTTTGAGGAGTGGCTAGAGAGGCGCCATGGCGCCCTCACCTTCCGCCTGACGCAGGTCCTCACCGGACACGGTTGTTTCGGGAGGTTCCTGTTCCGTATAAGGCGGGAGGAAACGCCAGGGTGTCACCATTGTGTGGATCGCCCTGAGGACACGGTGGAGCATACGGTGGAGGTCTGCCCGGCTTGGGTAGAGCCGTGTCCTCGTAGCGGCGATCGGCGGCGATCTCTCGCGTCCGACCCTGGTCCAAGCCATGGTCCGGAGCGAGAGTGCATGGCAGGCCGTCACCTCCTTCTGCGAAGCAGTGATGCTGGCAAAGGAGGAGGCGGAGCGCGTGAGGCAACGGGAATCCCAGCGCCCTCACGCCACTAGCCGCCGCAGGAGACGCCCTGGTCGGGAGATGACACCAAACTCCCAGCCACCGTAGGCGCGGGCTTGCGGGCGGTGAGCAGTGGGCAGCTGGCCGCTCGGTAAGGACCAGGTCCGAGTCGACGGCGCATCGTGTTTCACGCGCGCCTCAAAGAGATGTCAGCACATCGTGACGGGGTCCACGAAGCCCGATGCCTCCTGGGTCAGGGTTGCGGGTTGGTTAAACAAGAAACCGTGGCCCTGGCCGTTGCACAGGCAAGTAAAGAAACACGGGTGGGTTTTAGTCAGTAAAAGTCTGACACGCCCTTCCGCTCTACCCAGAGCGGGAGAAGTCATTTGATGATTTCCCATCCCAACAAAAAAAAAAAAAGGTAATAATTTATTCTTCTTTATTACCACAGTCTATATACCTACTGTGATATTACATTCGAATATGATTACTATTTGCAAGTATTGTAGAACAATGGTGCCTTAGGGTAAGTTGCGACTTACTAGTATGTAGTAGATCGGAGTTTCTTGGATGAGACAAGACCTATGCCCAGCAGTGGGACGGTAAAAAGGTTGATGATACTGATGATAAGATCGGAGTTTTAAATAGCTAGAAACAGTAACAAACCCACTTATATCTATACAAATCTTCACGTCTTTAATATTAGTAGGATTTGTAATCATGCCACTGTTCAAACTGTTCTAAATAAAAAAAAAAAACACGGAGACTGCATTAATTTTTACTAAGTAGTTCGCAGACAGTAAAAGTTGTTTCATTTCATAACGGTAAAGCACATTTGGCAATTTATTACTAGACGAACGAAAATTATGGACATGCCTTCGTATACCACTATAGGTTTTGTTTATAAATATTTCTTAAAATGCCACTAAATGGCGAATAACAGGGTATTTCGTCATTTTTTAAGGAAAAATATATGTAAATATAATTTTACAGTCGTGGTGGCCTAGTAATTAAAATACCAGCCTCTCAAGTACGAGTGTGCGGGTTCGATTTTAGATCAGGCAAGTACCAACTTACTTTGGTAACTGTACTAGTTCTAAGTTATATGTACTTTATGAGTATATCTTGGACATCAATGACTAATTACAAGGTGAAGAAAATCATCTTGAGGAAACCTGGACATTAAGTCTGAAATTGCCAACCCGCATTGAGTAAGCGTGGTGATTACGCTCAATCTCTTTTCTGTATAAGAGGAGACCTGTGCCCAGCAGTGGGACGATAAAAAGGTTGATGATGATGATATGTATAAATAAATAAAAACTAAACTATTTTACACAATTGTTACTTAAAAGGCATATCCACATCTTTCTTTCGTCAAGTCATTTTGTTCAAGTTTAGGTATACAAGCGCCTTAATTTTACGATCTCAATTTATTACATTTGCGGTTTCTTACCCAAGCCACGATGTCGGCTAAACGAGTACCTATTACCAGATAAGATGATGATTCTGTACCTAACCTGTAAATTAAAGTGATCGCGAAGAGTATATTTTCTTCGACTTGCTAATATACATAGTGGTGCTGACAATACGACAATAAATGAAAACACGAACAATGCTGGTTCATGGAAATAATCCTAAACCATTGAAAAAAACCAAGCATCAAAAATAAAAAAATGAAAATTTCCAACAAACTAAACCCCATATAACTGCAAACGGAATAGAACATCCTTTAAAAATATTGGTTCACTGACCTCCGATCGGCGACAGCGTGATCCTGTCTCGATTAGCTTTTTTCGCGCCATTATTATTAAAGTTTGGTACCGCAGGATCTGTAAGCGCTTCCTTATCAACATGTGCATCATGTAGAAAATGTGAAAAATGAAAAATAATTTCCTGTGGCTACACTAATGGACATATTTATATGATTTTTTATGGGTAGACTGAGAATGTGTTGAGGTACACGATGTTTAATTTATTGTCGTATTGTCAGCACCACTCTGTATATGATGAATGATACAGTGTATTTTTTCTTTATAATTATAAAATTGGGTTTGATCGCAATCCCGCCTGATGGTAAGCAGTGATGCAATCGTTGGTGGTAAAGCGCGCTAGTTTATGAAGAGCCTATTCACTCTAGGCTTGAAGACACTTAAATTGTAGTTAGACGTAAATATCGCCGCTGGGATATTGTTCCCTACCCTCGATGTACGCGGTATAAAAGAAGAGGCGAAACGCTTCGTCCGGATCGTAGTGGTGTCAACAACGTAAGGGTGGAAACTCGCCGTACAACGGGTCCTCTGATGATGGAACGGAGATAGGGGAATTAAGTCATGCAATTCCCGCGCGCACTCTCCAAAATGCATCCTATAGAACACCGACCGGCTGGCTACTTTTAGCCTGTGCTCCAGGCTTTGGAGACTTTTTGAACCAAAAGATGGAATATTCTTTACTGCACACGATAACAATGCTGAGAGATAATCTCTAACAATGTAAACAAATATAATTTTACGGCTTTAATTTCTACACGATAAAATTCAGTATTTACGCCACAACTTCAAATCTATTAAAACTTTTTCATTAGTGTTTGTCACTCTGAAATCAACTCAAATAACATTAAAATAAAGTTGGTATTTGTTTATCAATTTAAATATAGGTTAATGGTCAAACTAACCCTGATCACGCCACAATAGCGGCGGTAAGTCCCGTCTTTGAGGAGTGGCTAGAGAGGCGCCACGGTGCCCTCACCTTCCGCCTGACGCAGGTCCTCACCAGACACGATTGTTTCGGGAGGTTCCTGTTCCGGATAAGGCGGGAGGAAACGCCAAACCATTGTGTGGATCGCCCTGAGGACACGGTGGAAAATACGGTGGAGGTCTGCCCGACTTGGGTAGAGCACCGTCGTGTCCTCGTGGCGGCGATCGGCGGCGTCCAGGCCGTAGTTCGGAACGAGAGTGCATGGCAGGCCGTCACCTCCTTCTGCGAAGCAGTGATGTTGGCAAAGGAGGAGTCGGAGCGCGTGAGGCAGCGGGAATCTTAGCGCCCTCACGCCACTAACCGCCGCGCGCAGCAGGAAACGCTCTGTTCGGGAGACAACATCGAACTCCCGGCCAACGTAGGCGCGGGCCTGCGGGCAGTGAGCAGTTGGCAGCTCGCCGCCCAGTAAGGACCAGGCCCGAGTCAACGGCGCGTCGTGCTTCACGCGCGCTTCAAAGAGATGTCGGCACATCGTGACGGGGTCCACGATGACCGATGACTCCTGAGTCAGGGTTGCGGGTTGTTTAAAAAAGAAACCGTGGCTCTAGCGCACAGGCAAGTGAAGCAACACGGGTGGGTTTTAGTCAGTAAAAGTCTGACACGCCCTTCCGCTCCACCCAGAGCAGGAGAGTTCATTTGATGATTTCCCATCCCAAAAAAAGGGTCAAACCAATAGCAAAACTACGTAAACATGACATTACATAGGTAGTTAATTTTTTTTTTTTGAGTTTTCAAGAAAGATTTATGTTTAGGTATATGGAATGATTAAACGATCATTTTGATATTATAATTAGGAATTAAATGGTGTTTTTTTTTAATAATTATAAACTAGCGCTTGACTGCAATCCCGCCTGATGGTAAGCAGTGATGCAATCTTTGATGGTAAAGCGCGTTAGTTTATTAAGCCCAATCACTTAAAAAAAACTTAGCGAATAGGAAGGAAGACGGCAGTTGAGGGAGGTGGTGCGACGCGACCCAACAACACGACCAACGATGCTGCGCCAGAGGGAGATAGATGTGGAGACCCTCCACGACGACCAAACTCCCAACACAACAACATTTGACGCATCGTACCCGGTACACATCGCAACACAACTGCTCAGACCCGTCCTCCGTACGGCTACACCAGACATCATGCCGGAACACGACGAATCGCTTGGCGGCAAGGCTTTGTCTGGTGGGTGGTAACTTCTGCCGGCAGCCGATGTTATGGCCTACCACCGACTAATTTCAGATTCAAGTAGTTATGACTGACGAGTGAGGAGGTAGTTCTCATCATGAGATGAAGAATTGTAATGACTTATTCATTATTGTAAATAGTAATTACAATGATGAATAAGTCAAAATACTTCTTCACCTCATCATGATGGCATATATTTCCATAATTTACAATATACATATTGATTTAAAATCATTAATGCGCAAATACTTTTTCAACTGTACAGTTGAAAAATTATTTGCGCATTAATGATTTTAAACTTTACCTAATTATGATTCTTATTATACTTACAATTAAAGCCAAGATCCAGTGCCAACAATTTCATACGAAAAAACAGCTTGCAATGCGAGTTATAACCAATAATAAGTAACGCATTAATCGTAACACATACCTACTTTACTTCACGAACAAAAACATACAATAGAAAATGTCCTAATTTATTGAAAAAACCATAATGCCGACACACCATATTTATTTAAAAAAAACTTTTAAAGTAGATCACATAAACAACAATGTTTATAAACGATTAAAGAGTAGTTTATTTGATTACATCCGCGTTGCTATGGTAACGTCAAGATGGCGCGCGTTCACGCATGCGCACAGCAGGCCAAGCGGGCATAGACTGTCAGTAGAGCTTTGTTTTGGCGCCAAAGCGATGCCTCCAATGATAGTGCGCATTGGCCCGTGTGAATTCCTTCCGTGATTGCCCCGGAACAGATTATAGATAGGTTCTGAGGTTTCAAATTTGAGACTCTACAGCATAGAATAAAGAGAGGGAAGTACGTTATCTTCATACAAACGGACCGCGCGCGGCTTGTATGTTTGCGCCATAGTATCTATGCGTCGCCGCACGCACACCTAAACACAATATTAGAGTGCCTATGACTGCGCTAGTCGCGGCTAGCACGGAACGAGGTTCGCGCGTCACGGCTAGAGGTGGTTAATATAGCGCATAGCGCCATTTTATAGCACGCTATTTTTTCATAGCGCATAGCGCACGCTATGTAGGTGGACGTTAAGATGCTATAACGCTATTTACGCTATGAATGAAATTGATCTAACGACTCGCACAGCGCGCGCCGGCACTCCGCGGGCGCTGCCCGCTATCTGCGCTATGCGCTATGAAAAATAGCGTGCTATAGAATGGCGCTATGCGCTATACGGGCAGTCAGAAATCGCGTGAGCGCTGTGAGCTATAAATGTATGTTTGTTGTCGCAGCACGCTATTTTCATCGCGCGCGATCTTAATTGTTAGTGTAAATATTAGTATAAAGTTCTGTTGAAAAACGAACTAGTGACGATTATTTAGTGTCTGCAAAGGTATTATTAGTGTATGTAAATATTAATATAAAATTCTGTTGCAAAACGAACTAGTGAATATTATTTAGTGTGTACTCTATGTAAAAATGTCTAATCGCAAAGGTGGTGGTTTGCCAATCTGGAACTTTTTTAAAAATCTGCAGACGGCAGCAATACTGCTATTTGTAATTATTGTCACTGACAGTTGTCCTTTAAATTTATTTTTTCGAAATCAGGATATACTATCAGTAATCGAGAAACACGGTTGTCTACTACAAAAGTAGTTCAACTAATGTTTTAAAATGTAAATAAAATATAAATTAAAGAAGAACTACTGCATATATCTGTATATAATGTAAATAGTTGTTTTTTTGTATATATACAATCAATGAACTTTTAAATACGCCTATATTTGATTTACGATTTATTAAAATTAATGTTAGAATAACCTTTACCAATTATAGACAGTCCTAAGCCTGAAAAGTATGAAAGAGAGTTCATTGATATCTTTTTATATTGCTTTTTTTAGCGTTCCGTTATAGCATGCGGTCTATGTATCGAAGAAGATCGCTATGTAAAGGAACGTGCTACGAAATGTAGCGTGTTGCAAGAATTATCGCGCCTGCTGGACGTCCACGGTCCACGTGCTTTCTTATTTATAGCGCGCTATAACATAGCGCATTTAATAGCGCGCTATAAATTAATAGTTTATAGTCTGTAGCGTGCTATTTTTTTATAGCCGTTTTGAACAACTCTAGTCACGGCTTTTCGGCACATTAGCTTTTAAAAAATGATCACATAAACTGCAAAGTTGGTATGTCTATTTATGAACAAATAAAAGAATTATATTTTTCAAATTATATTTCTAAAAGTTATTTACAAGGATACGGATATATTACACATTAAAGTTTAATAACAACGCGTTTCGTAATAGTCGAAACCGAAGAAAGTAGGTATTTTTCTGTAGCTAATTTGTAATTTTGTATTAAATGTGTGATTCAATAGATGTTATGTTTGTATTATTTATATTTGTATTAATTAAAAATAAAAATAAATATGGTTCTTTATGTGTACAAAACTAAAAATAAAAATTACAAAAAAAACTGACTAGTATATGTAAACTAAATACTAAGCAAATAATTTAAACATAAGCTCTTAGTCTATAAATATTTGTTAGCGGTTTGGGCGACAACCGTAACCGACGAAGCGCGGACAGTCGTCAACCCTAAGACAGTAGGCAATTAAATCGCGGATTGGGTCGCAGATAACCTACTTCCTCTCTTTATTCTATGTCTACAGGGTCCGGTCAAATAAAATAAACTCAAACTGCCTTGAGCGTAGAAATTTATCTTTAGCTATATACACTAATATTACAAAGGCGAAAGTTTGTGAGTATGAGCGTGTTTGTTTGTATTTTTAAATTATATAGGACACTTTCTATCCCGATTTTCCCATGAGATAGAAACTTATGCAGGTAAAACCGAAGGGCGCCTCTGGTTAAAAGTAAATTCGGCTGTTTCGTAAAAAAAACTCGTTAGTCGCGGTAAAATGACTCATTCCTGAAAAATCATTCGGGGTTATAGGTTCACATTCAGTCCATTGAGTTCATCTGAAGTTATTCCTCTCCTCATCATCATCATCCCTACAGTAGTCCACTGCTGGACATAGGCCTCGCCTATTGCACGCTATTCCATTTTCGGTAACTCATCCATCTGCTACTAGCTGCTCTGCGAAAGTCGTCGCTCCACCGAAGGCCTCCCACTCAACGTTTACCAATAATTAGCGTCTCCTCAAGAAAATGCCTAAAATAAGGGTCATCGGTTTTACGAGTAATAATGGTCGACCCAAGTCGTGGTGGCCTAGTCGTTAAAACACTAGCCTCTCAAGTATGAGAGTGCGGGTTCGATTCTAGGTCAGGCAAGTACCAATATAACTTTTCAAAGTTATATGTACTTTCTAAGTTTATTTTGGACACCAATGACTGTATTTATGGATTTTAGGTCTGAAATCGCCAACCCGCATTGAGCAAGCTTGGTGATTACGCTCAATCCTTCTCTGTATGAAAGGAGACCTGTGCCCAGCAGTTGGAAGATAAAAAGGTTGATGATGATTGACCGGTCCATTGCCACTTCTGTATGCTATACTGTGAGCTATATCAACAATTTCGTCAATATTCCTACCACAGTAAATTATAAAAGTTTCATTTCTTAGATGGCGAGTCCATTTTATTACCAGATGGCAACACCAGATTCGACGCTGCAGCAATAACGTAGACCTTGCGTTAGTAAAACAGTTACAACCACACAAACTCCTTGTACATAATCATAACACAGGCAGGGTACAGTGGCAACACTGAGCAAGTAAACATTCACCAATGTAACAATTATTTAAATAAGATTATAAAGTTATCATTCGTGGATAAAAATAGAAGAAACTACTACATAAAGTGACGATATAGTGCTGTGATTGTTATCGTCAACAAAAACCTGGTGGAATTCAAATGAACCACTTTTCCACAAGGTACAGGAAGAGCCGTTGAAAATTAAAGTGTGGACATAAAACTGTAAGTTAACTAAACAATAAAGCTATCTGCAACCAAATACGGCCATCACATTTAGTCAGATACTCTTTGTCGCTCAATACATTAATAAAAACGAACTGTAAACCAAGATTATATTACGAATCCGTTAAAGTTGAACCCATAAAACAAACAAGCGCCATCTAGTGGCAAGAGCAAGTAGTTAAAAGTTTTTCTGTTTTACCGACAAAGCAATCACCAATTGTTGCCAGTACTAAAACTCTGTTCTGTCCTGTTCTGTGAGAATCTTTCTTTAAACAGTGTTTTATCTGTGGTTGCTATTCATCTGTGGTCTAAAAAACAATAACCATAAATATCAGGGAGTTAATTTGTCATGGAAAATATAACTTTTAGAAACAAAAGACAGAACACTATCAGAAGAAATAAATCTGAATGCGATCTATCAAGAATAACCATGGATCGCACACTGCTTAGCTCAACTTTATCTGAAGGATCTGATGCTGAGGCACTGGATGTGTCGACGAAAAGTGTGCCTACAAATGCCGGCTATAACTTAACTGACTTTCAACAGCTAAACGAACAGGTTATGGATCTTCGTTTGGAACTTGCTACAGCCCATGACGAAATAACAAACCTCAATTACGAATGCAACAACCTTAAGCAAAAATTGGAATACAACAACAAGCAAATACATCTCCTCAAAAAAGTGTCAAGTGAATCTTTAACAATGAACCCAGTGTACACGCCATTCACACCTAGAAACAAGGTTTCCACACCGCTGCTAAATAAGCTAACAAATGTTAAGATACGCTTATCCCGTAGCCAAACGAATCACTCGGCAATAATAACGAATACTGAAACACCTAAAACTCATGTTAACAGTATTCCACAACGGTTAGTCAAACAAATGTCGGATAGTATCGGAAAAGACATATTATCAACAAAAAACTGTAACAACTCTGAGCAAATACGTTTCAAGAACTCGCCTAGCCAATTGACCTGGACCCTACCCACCATAGTTGGAAATGACTACGAACAAAAATCTATGAAATCTAAAGGCTTAACTAAAGAGGTAAATAAAAATACAGAAAATAACAACAGTGAACAAAGAAGAATGATTTACATCATTGGGGATGAACAAGCACAAAATCTTGCTGGAAAAATGCTTAAAAATAGGCAAGGAAAATGGAATGATGACTATGGCGTCTTCGGAATGGTAAAATCATCCGCCAATAGCAGCGAAATACTAAGGACGTGTGAAAATATGTCAAAAAATGTCAAACAAAAAGATATTGTAGTACTATGTTTTGGTATATGGGACAACAATGTATACAAATATATGTCAAACCTATGTAATATATTGTACTTATTTCGAAAGCAAAAGGTCTTCATAACAAATGTACAATACAACCCATATCTTAATGAATACATGCTTAATAAACAGTTGCATCTGATTGTAAAAAATTATAGTAACTGTAAATTAATCCACCTGACTAATATAAATGTATTTATGAATAAAAATAATTATTTTACGACTATGTTAAGTGCTAAGATTAGTTTAGAAATAGATGCTATGACCTACAATGAAAAATTTTTGACTTTTCCGAATAAAACTAAATATCAATTACAGTCCGACGTTTGCATTGAAAATAAGCCGTCCCGGTCAAAAATGCCAGATAATAATAAAAAGGGTACCATTCTACACTATTTCAACCCTAAAAACCAAGCGCAACCCAATGTCAAACCAAAAATGCCATTTAAAAAAGGAACTATCCCTTATCTGTTCCATAAAATGAATGCTAATCAGTCAAGTGTCAAAGAAACGTCCCGTAAATCAAATACGCCATTTTTTCGTTCCTCACAATAAATCCAGTCTGATACTGTTTCATCAAAACATTGCAGGTATTTTAAATAAGGTAGACGAAATAACGGTGGTAGTTAGTGAATTCTCTTTAAATTCTAAGGAAATTGATGTCATTTGTCTAAGTGAATCTTTCATTAAAAGTAAATCGGAATCACTTTTAAAGATTCCTGGTTACAAACTAGTTGCATCATACTGTCGAAATACTAAACGAGGTGGTACATGCATTCTTGTTAAGAATGACATGACCTGTATTAAATTAGATAAGTTTAAAAATGACATTGCATGTAATTTTAATTTTGAATGTACGGGAATAGAATTAACAACGAATCAAATCATCATTATTTGCATTTATAGAACACCAAATAGCAACCCAAAAGTTTTTCTAGAAAAATTAGAAATGTTACTGACTAGAATCACAAAGAAATCTAAAAAGATAATTATTTGTGGTGATTGGAATTTAGATATAATTAAACCAAGTAAAAGTTGTCAAGAACTCTTAGGGTTACTAAAAAATTTCAATATTAAATTGCATATAAAAACACCAACACGCAAACAGTCATGTTTGGATTTATTTGCAAGCAATTTCGGACAAGCTAAAGGTGAAGTTCATCACCTGGCTCTGTCTGATCATGAAACAGGACAAACCCTGACTGTGACGATTAATAAACCCAAATCTGTGCTAAGTTGGTTTGAGTATAAAAGGGACTATCATGAAGACAACATACAAAAGTTCTGTGAATGTATTTCTGCACTTTCATTCTCTGACGTCTATAGTATGGATAATATGGAAGATGCATTTAGGGTATTTCATGAAATATTACAACTGTTTTTAAACTATGTTTTCCCATTCAAAAGGTAAAAAGGTCGACCGGAAGAAGTAATACTCTATGGCTGACAAAAGGTCTAAAAAAATCATGTATACGGAAACGCTATTTACATTTAAAAACTATTTATAATAAAACAAACAAAAACAAATTAACAAAAACGTATAAAAAATATAGTGGCATACTTAAACGTTGTATTAACAAATCTCAACAGATACACAACAAAAAATATATAGAGAACATGAAAAACAAATGCAAGGCTACTTGGGAGATTATCAATAAAAAAATTGGTGACGTACGAACAAATATTGACATAGAACAAATTATAACAAAAACCAACAACGTAATTGACCCTCAAAATATTTGTGACATGTTTAATAATTACTATATCCAATTGACAAATAATAATGAATTCACTTATAATATAGACGCTATAAATAGAACTATGGACATTAATCAGAATAATTCTATATTCCTAAATCCTACTGATGCAGTAGAAGTGTTCAGGATAATACAAAACCTAAATAATACTGCGTCTGTCGGTTTTGACGAAATAAGCACCAAAATTATAAAAGCTTCTGCTAAGAACTTATGTGAACCACTGAGCTACTTAATTAATATGTCGTTCTTAGAAGGTAAATTCCCAAGCACACTCAAGAATTCAATAGTTAAACCAATTTTTAAGAATGGTGATAAATCTGACATGGCGAACTATAGACCTATAACCCTAATTCCAATAATATCGAAGATAGTTGAAAAAACAATGCTAAAAAGGCTATATGACTATGTGGACAAGCATAATTTGCTGAAACGAGAACAATTTGGATTTAGAAAAAATAGCACCACATCTTTAGCTTGTTTTAATTTAATAAAAATAATAACCGAGGCTATGAATGATAACATACCTGTAGTAGCAATCTTTTTAGACATGAGTAAGGCCTTTGACTTTGTTGACCATAAACTATTACTAACCAAAGCAGATAAATATGGATTAAGGGGCCAAGCGAATGACTGGCTTAAATCATACTTAAGTGAAAGACGTCAATGTGTGCATATATCAAAAGTAATTGATGGAAACAAAATAGATTATACATCCAACTATAAGACTAATGCTGTTGGAGTACCCCAAGGCAGCGTGATGGGATCATTCTTATTTTTGCTCTATATTAATGACCTTCCCAACGCAACTCGCCACGAAACAATCTTATTTGCTGACGATACGACACTAATAATAAAATGTAATGACAAAAATAGGTTGGAACAGGAAATTAATGAAGCAATAAAAGATATAATAAGTTGGCTTAATAACAACAATTTAAAGATCAATATAAATAAAACAAAACTAATTCAATTTCAAACTTATAAATCAAACTTTCATAGTCTTAATATAAAATATGACGACAGAGTCATAGAGCAAGTAGTAGAAACAAAATTCTTGGGCATAATATTGGATCAAAACTGCAATTGGAAATCACACATCAATTACGTATGTGATAAGTTAGACAAATTCGTATACGCAATAAAACGTCTTCGATCAACAGTGTCCGTAGCCGCAGCAGTCACTGCATATTACGGATACGTATCATCTGTGTTGTCATATGGTCTGATACTATGGGGCAATTCAGTTGAGGTTTTGATGGCATTTCGGGTACAAAAGAAGTGTGTTAGGGCAATATCTGGCGTCTGGTTTTTGGACAGCTGCAAACCTTTATTTAAAAAACTAGGCATTTTACCATTGCCCTGCATGTACATTAAGGAACTGTGTATGTTAGTAAGACAAAATCCTCACTATTTTCGCATGCAATCAGAAGTGAGCAAAAAAAAGGCTTCAGCTCGAAATAAGTACAAACACGAATTAAATGTACCTCAATGTAGATTACAAATATTTAGAAGAAATGTATATGTCAGTGCTATTCAGGTATATAACAAGTTACCTAACTCATTTAAGGAACTTCCTATCTCAATGTTCAAGAAAAAGCTGACAAGTTGGTTATTAGATAATTGTTTTTATGACATTGGCGAATACATGGAATATTGTAAAAATTCAAGATGACATATTATATTTACTATTATTATTTTAATTTCTGACGTTATCTACAATCTGACATTTTCTTAATATTTTGATAATTTTTTTTTTTTTGTAGTATTTGCAATCATATTGGTAACTGATGTAATATGACAGCATAAATTTCAATGAATTATAATGTATTATAAAATTAAATATTTGCACACCATATGTCATGGTAGAATGTAATTGGGCCATATTTATATTAAGATCATACTACTTTGTACACCTACATTCTGGCAAATAAAGTCTTATTATTATTATTATTATTATTATTATTATAAGTCTGTCAAAAATACTCGTTCATAATCATAAGTCTGTCTTTCTAATCGAACAATACCTACCGCACCGCGTTTTTAAAATCGTTGCACAATCGAAAGAATCATGGCTGTATGTATCAATACTCTTAGATCATATTATGCCATTTGAATCGAATAGCATCGAGATAAAAATTTATTGTTCTGTAATAATAATGTTTCGTTCATTGTCGGGTGTCCGACCGGATCCGATGTCGGTCAGTCCGAACGGTGGGTGTCCGGATAGTGACCATGGCTTTGATGCAAGTGAGACGGTGGTTCCAATTCTCTTCACAAACTAAACCTATTTTAAGTTCAATGGATCTTTTTATTTTTATTTTATTAAGAGAAGGATGGAAGATAAAATAATTGTTAAGTCCAGTTTCTCGGTGGTAGGCAACAACATCAGCCGCCGGCACAAGTTACCACCCACCAGACAAAGTCTATCCGCCAAGCGATTCGTCGAGTTCCGGCATGATGTCTGGTAAAGCCGTACGGTGGACGGGTCTGAGCAGTTGTGTTGCGATGTGTGCCGGGTACGATGTGCCTAATGTTGTTGTGTGGGGAGTTTGGTCGTGGAGGGTCTCCAGATCATCCTCTTGCGCAGCATCGTTGGTCGTGTTGTTGGGTTAAACATTGCATCACCTCGCTCAACTGCCGTCTTCCTTCCTATTCACTCAGTTTTTTTGAGTGATTATGCTTAATAAGCTAGTGCGCTTTACCATCAACGAATGCATCACTGCTTACCATCAGGCGGGATTGCAGTCAAGCACTAGTTTATAACTATTAAAAAAAAGTCAAATTATAATAGTGAAGAAGTGATTAAAAATATGGCGAACAATAATTTGCCGATTTATATCAGGCAATTGGCCGATTTATATATTTGACAGGATTAAACTAATATTGATCTTCTGTCCTCTTCTAAATAAAATAGAAAGAAAAGGATGCACTGAACTTAGTCTGTAAACAAGCCAATCGTGGCACTGCGGGCAGTCTCCGAATGGGGCAATGCCAATCTTGTAGCATTCAATGCCGCCAAAACACAGGCGTGTCTTTTCACCGCCAAAAGGAGCCCGTTCACCTTGGCCCCTACTTTTCGGAATGTGTCCTTGGAGTGTTCCGACCGCCTTCAACTTTTGGGAGTTGAGATTTCCTCGAACCTTAACTTTGGGCGGTTCATTGAGTCCAAGGCCAAGGTGGCTGCCAGGAAACTTGGCGTTATCGCAAAGGTCCAGCAGTACTTCACACCTGGGCAGCTTCTAATGTTATACAAAGCACAGGTCCGTTCGTGTGTGGAGTACTGCAGCCACATTTAGGCTGGTGCTGCCAAGTGTCACCTGGCCACTTTGGATTCAGTGGAGAGACGTGCAAAGAGGCTGATTGGTGACCCTGATCTAACTCGAGTTGGTCTCCAAAGCCTAGAGCACAGGCGTATAGTAGCCAGTCTTTCGGTGTTCTATAGGATGCATTTCGGGGAGTGTGCGAGGGAATTGCATGATTTAATTCCCCCATCTCCGTTCCACCCAGGCTCTTAATAAACTAGTGCGCTTTACCATCAACGATTGCATCACTGCTTACCATCAGGCAGGATTGCGGTCAAGCGCTGGTTTATAATATGTAAAAAAAAAAAGATGTGTACTGGGATTAAATACCATAAATGTCCTTGTACTTACCCCATAAGCTACAGAAAGCAATACGGCGTACTTAATATTTTTGTCATTATTGCGATAACAGGGCCATCATGGCTTCAAGTCGGTGGAGGTTTGAAAGGCAAAAGGGGAGGTCTTTGCCCAGCAGTGGAACAAAAATAGGCTATAAAAAAATGCGATAAATAAAAGACTATCCCATCAATAAAGAAATCTTCAAAGATAAACGGCAGTTGTTGACAAGTCTAATAAGAGACAAGATTACTATGATCTAGCCTCGAAACATTTCAATTAGTGATAGCAAACATTTCCAAAATGAAAGAGTTGTTGAATATCCTGTTCATTATTGTCTTGGTGGGAGCCTGGGACTTCACAGAAATGAATTGAACCTTTGTAGCAAAAACAGTCACTAGTGATTATGTTCTAGATTATGTACATAAGCAGCCGCTCTTGAGACAGAAAGTCAACAACTCTAGCATAGTTGGGAAAAGGCTAAGCAGATGATCAAATCAAATTAAACCAAATCAAATCAAATAAAATCGAATCGAATATAATCAATTGAAATCAAATAGAATCGAATCAAATCAAATTTATCAGAGATTCAAATTATTTTACAATAGATTGATAGAGATATAGATATAGAGTGATTGGAGCCTCCTGTTAAGCAAATAATGCCTGTGTTACGAGACTCCGCTCTTCTACAACAGCATAATTTGTTTTCAAAACCTTAGATATAATCAGCATGCGTGTGTGAGATGATGTCCTTTGATTTTGAAGATAAGAGGTAGCAAGAACTTTTGAACAAGAAGAATTACAGATTTTAATACATGGCGAGGAATGCTGTTAAAACTCATGGTCGTCCTACAAACTGGTACGGAGTACAACCTCGTGAACAATGCCGGTATTACGTGAGCTGTAGCGCCGGCTGGCAGACGACTCCGCGTGCCTAACTTGTTTTGTAGCTTCACGCTCGTCTCCTGCCTGGGTGGGCACGGGCAGTAGATTTGGTAAAAAGTTTGGCAAGGTTCTGTGTCTATTTTTCTTAGTGCAAGAGTTTTATTATTTTATTTTTATTTATTTATTTTGATACACCAACAACTGTTTACATGGGTGTTGTACATAAAGTAACATGTATTTTTAAAAAGTGACAGAGTAGTGTAAATATCACTTATAGGTGAACTCCGCTTGCATACGAAAATGGAGTTGTACAAGAATTCATCTTAAATTTCTTCTTCTTCAGCCTATAGATGTCCAATTGTCCACTGCTGGACAAAGGCCTCCCCCAAGGCTTTACACGCTGACCGGTCTTGTGCTGCCCGCATCCATCGGCTTCCCGCGACCTTCGCCAGATCATCGGTCCACCTAGTTGGGGGCCTCCCTACGCTGCGTCTTTCAGTACGTGGCCGCCACTCCAGAACCTTACTGCCCCATCGGCCATCGGCTCTACAAGTAATGTGCCCTGCCCACTGCCACTTAAGTTTAGCGACTCGCAGAGCTATGTTGCGACGAGCGACGAGCGACTTTGGTTCTTCTGCGGATCTCCTCATTTCTGATTCGATCACGCAGAGAAATTCCGATCATAGCTCTTTCCATTGCCCTTTGTGTGACTCTGAGCCTTCGTATGAATCCCATTGTGAGCGACCACGTTTCAGTTCCGTAAGTCTACACTGGTCCAAGACTTTAAGTCTTGAGACACTGGTATCTTGGACGACGAGAAGATGTAGCGTTGCTGCCCGAACGCTGCCCAGCGGTGCTGGATTCGACGAGACACCTCTTTCTCAAAGTTGGACCTACCTAGTTGGACTGTTTGTCCCAGGTATCTTCGAGAGCAGAGCAAGCAACTAGAATTGGATGTTAAACTAAGTTATTGGAAAAGATATTTAAATATTGCCAGATAGTGAGTGCTAATTTAGACAGCCTCTGTGGCGTAGCGGTAGCGAACGCGGCCGTTGCGTAAAAAGGCGCGGGTTCGATCCCCGCACAGTGCAAATATTTGTATGCAAATATTGTTTGGTCGTGCCTCGGAAAGCACGTTAAGCCGTTGGTCCCGGTTGTCATACGAACATCTAGTGGCAGTCGTTACGGGTTGTTGGAGCTCTCAAAAGTCTAACAATTGGTCTAACTGCAATGCTTCGTATCGCCTTCGGGTTGTGGAGGTCAGACGACAGTCGCTTCACGGAAAATGTCGAAGCGGCGGTGTTTCCGTCGGACTACAATTTGAGTGTCTTCAAGGCTAGAGTGAATAGGCTCTTAATAAACTAGTGCGCTTTACCATCAACGATTGCGTCGCTGCTTACCATCAGGCAGGATTGCGGTCAAAATCAGCAGTTAGACTGGTAAAGCGGACCCCAGACTCCAAAGCTGAAAAAGCTGCGGATGCGATTGGGATTAACGCTAAGATGATGATGAGTGAGTGTTAATTTAGATCCGGAAGATATTTGTAGATTATGGCTATCAGTTTGACATTTGGTGTCTTGGTCCTAACATAACTTTAATTTGAGAAACGTTGATGAATGACAACCATAATGCACCAGTTAGCTTATTTTTCCCTATATGTATTTATAACAGTGATAAAGGGAAATGGCTCATTACGGTGCTCATGTACCAAGTACCCATAAGACACAACCTGACATTAGATTTGTTTTCTTGTCACGGTATGAACATAAACACTGTACTTGTATGGTTATTAGAAATGAGAGATTAAATAGGTAAGCATTACAATTAGATACAATTACAGAAAAAACAACTTTCCTTTAAATAAATACATGACTTTTGATTGACGTCCTCCGTGGCGCAGCGGTCAACACGCCTGCCTGCGACGTGGAGGCCCCAGGTTCGATCCCCGGCCAAGTCATGATGGAAAACGATCTTTTCCTGATTGGCCTGGGTCTTGGATGTTTATCTATATATGTATCTATTATAAAAAATATAGTATCGTTGAGTTAGTATCCCATAACACAAGTCTCGAACTTACTTTGGGGCTAGCCCAATCTGTGTGATGTGTAAAAAAAAAAAGAAAAAAAAAATATGAATTACTTCCGTCGAAAAACTGTTCCGACTCGCGGTTGACAAGATCGAATAGGTACAAGAAGCTGACGGCCAACCTTCAGAATTGAAGAAGCAGAAGAAATAATAATATTATTGCAGCCAATGGCTTAAGAGCCCCGACCTCAGGAGGCTCTCGTTAGGCAGCTGGATCAAGGCCTCGATTTAAAAAGCGGTACTTCTGGACACGGCTCGCATTACTGACCACCGGTAGCTTGGACCTGTTCTCGATAACGGTGGGCTACTATTTTTTGTATTTTTAAATGATTTTATATTTTAAATATAATTTATATTAAATATCGTAAAATAAAGGAAATAATATTATTGAATGAAAGACTTAAGAAATTATACAGTGGGGTACAATTATAAAGCGGGGGAGTTCAAAATGTCTGTCTGGAAAGTGTCGTCTGCTTCTTCACCGGAAATTTAGACCACGAAAACTTTTCTAAATTTTAGCAAATGTGAAGAAATCGTTAAGGCTTAGTTCAGGACAGTATGGAAGATGGTCAAGAGTTTCTACTTCAAATAGGTTCTCAACCGTTTGACGAGCGCTGTGTGAACTGACTTTGTCGCTGTGGTATACCACTCTGCGGTAACCGTTTTAATAATTATAAACTAGTGCTTGACTGCAATCCCGCCTGATGGTAAGCAGTGATGCAATCGTTGATGGTAAAGCGCACTAGTTTATTAAGCCTATTCGTTTAAAAAACTTAGGAATAGGAAGGATGACGGCAGTTGAGCGAGGTGATGCAATGTTAAACCCAAGACCAACACGACCAAACGATGCTGCGCTAGAGGGAGACTGATTTGAAGACTCTCCACGACCAAACTCCCGACACAACAACATTTGGCGCATCGTACCCGCCATACATCGCAACACAACTGCTCAGACCCGTCCTCCGTACGGCTTCACCAGACATCATGCCGGAACACGACGAATCGCTTGGCGGCAAGACTTTGTCTGGTGGGTGGTAACTTCTGCGGCCGCCGATGTTATGGCCTACCACCGTTCTACGATCTTCAAATGCAATAGGCCCATTATGGCCAATTTTTCCAACGGAAGTGGCCACCGTCTTCTTTGAAGTGTTTCGAGAACGAACAATTTTATTCGGCTTTGACTCGTCTGGAAAGACCCAGATTGCAGATTGTTGTGAGGAATTTGGATTGTAGGCATTAATTGAAGATTTGTCATCACTGATGATGTCGTAAACGTCATTTGACTCCCTTCGGTTGAAGCTTTGCAGAGTTTTCTTACACCATCTGATGCGGGCCGCGTTATGATCGTCAGAAAGCAGGTGAGGAACTCAACGGCAATCTAGCTTTCGGCACTTAATAGAGCTTCTATCTCTCAATACGTCACATGACGATCTTCGAGAATTAACTAATCGTCTCACAACAATGATATTATTTTCAGTGAAAGCGGATTTTTGGTGTCCTTCGTCAGATTCCGATCGACGCTATGACTGATTTGAGATTCAAAATTTAAGCCCATTCGAATAAAGAACAGTTCCAAATTCAAAATTAGCGGGAAATATGGAAACGATAGAACTTGAAAGGCATGCTAGTTCATCGACATAATATACTAATAGACATACCGTACGCGCATAATCTGCAGTATTTTTTTGGTTTGAAAAGAGTGAGAGAGATGGCCTATGCTTTCAGTCTAGCACTATCTCTTTCCTCATAGATGATTGATGATTTTGAGAGAGATAAATATAGACTGAAACTTCGTTTCCTCTTTTTCTTTCGGAGTGCCACAGTTCTCATCACGGCCATGTCTAAATTATCTATGGAGCATATTAATGTGACAGGGCTAAACTTATATTTAATCTCCCGTCCTTTTCTTACAAAAGCTGGTTATCTCAAAACACGTTACGCAGAAGTAGTAGATAGATAGAATACTCTTTATTATGTACACCATATAGATTACAAAAACATAAATATACAAATTTTACAAAGGGTGACACAATGGGCGGTCTTATCGCTAAGAGCGATCTTTTACAGACAACCTTTGGATGGAATGTAAGGGGAAGGAGAGAGAAATAATGTAGGTAGTCTACAGTGTACTATTTACAATTTTACTTAATTTATATAATAAATATACACGTTAAGTGTATCATACTAGTCCAATAAATACTTATATACATCTAATTAATAAAAATCATACAAAAGCAAATAAAAAATAATGACATGTTTAAAGAGAGAGGAAATGCTTTTTTACCATGGTTTTAAAAGTGGACGGAGTTTGAGCACGCCTTACAGACACGGGCAAGTCATTCCATAGCCGAACTGCTTGTACAGTAAAGGATTTATCGTAAAAACTAGTGGAATGCATCGGCATGTCTAATATCAGGTTTTCCGATGACCTCAGATATCTATTATGCGTGTCATGAAGGAACTTGAATCGTTCTTTAAGATAAGTGGGGGTTTTAGGATTAAACAAAGTGCTGTAGAGCTGAAATAGGATATGAGAATTCCGGCGAAGACGTATGGGAAGCCACTTAAGCTTTGTACGAAATTCAGATATGTAAAGTAATAATAAATGTGTAATAGTAAATGTGTAGATATGTTAAGTAGTAGTACCTACTCTATCATCAAAGTTACAACTTGCTTCCATGAATGAACCATTTGACATTAAAATAACTCGTTCTCGTGACGTGAATGGGACCCACCCACTAAAATGTCATACGCGTGAGCAGGTAACCCATGCGTGCAATAGGACGTCATAAATCTACATTCATGGAACATTATAATGGTGCCGGTGCACTTGAATGACCAATGAAACTAGAATACGATTTGGGTAAGAGTAAATAGAGAAAAAGGAAGATGAAGATGGCAAAGTCAAATCATTTATGGATTATACTCCATTCGTTATTCGTCAGTTTACTTAAGCCAAGGAAGGTTAATAGAAGCAGATTTGTATAACATCTAAATTTTCCAGATACGTTTAAACGTTTTTAATGGTTCGAATAAAATAACGATAGTGAAATAAGTACAACCAACACATAACAACTAAATAACGGAAATCGTAAAATAACAGGTTATATGTTCTAAAGCATTCACAAGTATCGACAAGTGAAATGCAATCAAACACAGCTACGTATTTTGGCGGAAACCATTTAAACACGGCAAAATTTAAAAAAGTAAACCAGCTGTCAAAAGGTATGACCGGAGGAACATTCTTGGGAACATTTAAGATTATGTTAGACATAGGTATAGTAAAATGTAAAGCGTTTCAGTGATCACCCCTGATTCTAAGAGGTTTTTAACATGGACACTAGCTGCAGTTTTCATAAAAACTAAGTGGAGTCCTTGTAGAAAATCTTGATTCCACAGAATAATGTGCTAAATACGAGTAGTTTACATTTAATTTTTAGCCCAATATTTTCTCCACTCTTTTACAATATTATGTCTGGGTTATCTGGTTGTCTATTTTGTAGGAATATGGTATTTTTCTTTTTTTATATAAACAAAAAATGAAGACGACACAGCGCGTAAAAAACTCGTGTGATGTCACTGCACGCTACACTTTTTAGAGAGCAGTGACGTCACCAGCCACCACTCCTGATCTTTGATGCTTTTTATATTTGTCAATTTTTATTGATTTGATAAAACAAAATATACGTATCCAATAGTTTTTCTATAATCGGAATGACGGACTAAGTAGAATAATTTTTTTCTTAGCCAGGAAACATCCCTATTGAGCTAAAAGAACTACGGATTGCCTGTCAAGTGACACGTAACAAAAAAATCAAGGAAAGAACTATACAGAAGTAAACATCAAAATACCCTTCAATGCCATACCGATAGTATTAAAAGCAGCTGCTCCAGAAACTCCACCACTCTCTTCCGCCAGTTCACTCCAGAGAGCGTCGCGCGTCGGCTAGCCTTCATAAATTACAATAGGATGTATCCTGGGTAAAAAAATATTCTAGCGTCCGAGAAAAATACGTGTCTAGTATTTTTGGAAATCTGACTGACGGACTAATTAGTTTTTTTTTTTTTTTGTAAAATATCGTATTGTTATCTGACATGAGACGATCAACGGCGAGCAGCGAACAGCAATGGTGGCTTCATCAGGCGCTTTACTTTGTGTCAATCATTTATCATCACTGCTCTCAAAGGGTGTAGGAAAATATCGTGAGGAAACCGGCATGTCCTAGAACCAATACTTCGACGATATCTGACATATACCAACCAGCACTGGGCTCGCGTTAGATTATTGTCCACTCCCTCTTATCAAGAGGAGAACAAGATCTCAGAAGTGGGATATAGTACAAGGCGGACATGTCCGGCCCAGTTACACTAACATTTAGTGGTATTATGGGTAACGTCCATTATCTTGGTTCTTATGAAGCCTTGGTAATTTGATACGCTTTTTCTGGAAAATTATGCAGTGTTGTTTTTTTTTTTTATAAATTATAAACTAGCGCTTGACCGCAATCCCGCCTGATGGTAAGCAGTGATATGACGCAATCGTTGATGGTAAAGCGCACTAGTTTATTAAGAGCCTATTCACTCTAGCCTTGAAGAGAAATTGTAGTCCGACGGAAATACCACCGCCGGCAAATTGTTTCAGTCCCTCGATGTACGCGGTATAAAGGAGGAGGCGAAACGCCTCGTCCGGACCGTAGGTCCGTAGTGGTGTTAACAACGTAAGGGTCGAAACTCGTCGTGCGACGGGTCCTCCTATGGTGGAACGGTGATGGGGGAATTAAATCATGCAATTCACTTGCACACTCTCCAAAATGCATCCTATAGAACACCGAAAGGCTGGCTACTCTACGCCTGTGCTCTAGGCTTTGCTTTTAATTCCAGTACAAACTTCCAAAGGTGAGTTTGATAGTTTCATTGGTCCAGCCAATGAAACTATCAAACTCACCTCAGATACATATCTTCATTAAAAATCATCTGTCGGAGAGCAAAGTACAAATTGCCTCTCAGTTTCTAAAGCAAAATCGTATAGTCACGAATATGTGACAGAGACGGCGATATACGTAATCGTATGAGAAGGAAGGAGTCGCTGGTTTAAGCCTTTCATCGCACCGAAGTTCCCACGATACGTAGAGCTAAGTACTTATGTACTAATGTTGTACATTAAATACATGTCAGACGCAGTACTGTAATGTTGCCTTGAAATTATTTCGGTATTGTTAATAAGAACTAAGAAAGAATACGGACCTGTCCTTTATAGAGAGTTTCTATCGGGTTAAGCTATGCTTGGCGCGGTTGGTCTGAAGATGGATGAAGATTTTACAATGGCCGGTCTCATCGCTAAAAGCGATATTTTACAGACAACCTTTGGATGGAATACTAAGAGGAAGGTGAGACAAATAGTAGGTAATCTACAAGTGGGTTCAAAAGAACAAAGGCAAAATATTTCATCACCACTACTCTCAAATAAAACAGTCAATGAAAATCGTGAGGAAACGAGCACGTTCTAGAACGAACAATTCTAAGACAACACATCATCTGTTAACTCGCACTGCCCGGTTTTGTGGATTACGGCCCACTACTTTACAACTAGAGGAGGCCTGTGTATGACTATACATAATTATATACTAGGGTAAATGTGGGATAGATGCCCCAGTGGGATAGACGCCTAAGTAAACACGTAGCGTCCTGTGCGAGTAGGAGTACTACACTCATAGTCTTTTGTTTAAATACAAGCATACCCCCGCCCTCCCCCCAATCGACGCCGAGCGTTTCGCTGGGGCGGATGCAACGACAGTTTTAGCGCCAAACACTTTGTTGAGGGCCTTTACGCGCCCGGAATTTTCAAAGTTATAAAGTAACTGATATTTTTTTTTGTAGTTATGATGAGTTAATATATCAAATGTATCAATTTTAATTAAATTTAATTATGTTTAAATATGTGTTATTTTATAACCTTGATCACCTTCTATCCCTCAAAAAAAGGATAGATGCCTCACTATATGTGAGAATAGATGCCCTTAGAGGCTCTATCCCAAAATGAATTTATTGAATGTGTTTTTTTTTTCTTTTTTTTACACATGCCACGCAAGTACGTGCACAATGGAGGTACTCAGCCACGAGCCATTTGGATTGAAGATGCTCTTAAAGCTTACCCTAGTCGGGCAGACCTGCACTTTATACTAGGGTTGTAACGGAAGCTTGTTAGCGGAGGCGGAGGCGGATGCGGAGGCGACGAGTCTCACCTCCGCGGATGCGGAGGTTAACGGAGGCGGAGGTGAAAGTACATATAGATAAAATTGAAATTTATGGTTAATTAAAACAAAATTTTTATTTTAAATACGTACATTAATAGTAGTATACTTGGTAAAAAAAATTTTACCTTCTTGTAATGAAAATTAAGGAGAAACAAATTGTGCTTGCCGCATTCCCGCCTCGCACTAGTTGATTCTTGACCATTTCGCGCTCAAACGCGGCCGGACTATTTATTTATTGCATAAATATGTAAATAAACCTCCGTTATAACTCCGCTAAAAATCGTGCGGAGGCGGAGGCGGAAGCGAAGATACGATTTCTTGCGGAACTTCCGCAGTAACGGAAGCGGAGGCGAAGCTCCGTTACAACCATACTTTATACTCCACCGTATCCTCAGAGCGAAAATGGTGCGGAATAAATTCCAGCCCCAGCTCGTGGAGGACGTGGTGAGCACTATATTTCCCTCGCGAGGGGAACATACTCCTCCACCCATGGCTCCGCCTCCTGCGGTGCCTGATGCGGGCCACACCGACGACGACGATGCTCCAGAGGTGACCGAGGTAGAGCTGAGAGCGGTGGTATGTACGTAGGCTGAATGCAAAAATACCGCCCCAGAACCCGACGTGACGGCTTACCTGGAAAAGCTTGGGTTCTGGCCTTAGGGGCTTTCAGGCCTCGACTAAGGGGGCTACTAAGTGCATGTATGGAAAGGGGCCAGTTCTCACTTCGCTGGAAGACGGGGAAACTGGTCCTCATAAAGAAGTCAGGGCGCCCTGCGGTCTCTCCGTCTGCTTACCGGTCCATCGTGCTGCTCGACGAGGTGACAAGCTCTTCGAAAGAGTTATTGCAGACCGACTTGTCGGGCGACTCAGGCGAGCGGGGCCGCATTATGTGGAGAGCCAGTTTAGCTTCGCGGGCGCTCTACGGTCGACGCCACCATGCGCGAGCAAGCCCTTACGACAGGGGATGCTTTGGCCTGGGGTACGGTTATTTTGGCGGGATCTCTAGACATCACCAACGCCTTCAATACCCTACCCTGGAGTTGCATCAGGGAGGCATTCTGGTATCACTGGATACCGATCCATCTCTGTCGAGTGCTCCAGGCCTATCTGACGGACAGGGCCGTCATATACCCCGGTCACCAAGGAGTGTGGAACCGACGAGAGATGCGGTGCGGTGCTCCACAGGGAGCGGTCCTGGGGCCGCATCTGTGGAACATCGGGTACGACTGGGTGCTGCGCGTCGACTGACGCACGCTAGTTCTGGCACAAAGGAGGTCGCACCAGGAGGCGGCCGATGCAGCGACCCTCGGGGTTACGACAATCGTCGTCAGGATCCGGCAAGTGGGACTTGAGGTGGCCCTGCACAAGTCCGACGCCATGTGCTTTCATGGTCCTCGAACCGCGTCACCGTCGGGTTCCCACATAACGGTAGGAGGGGTTCATATCGGCGTCGGGTCGACGACGATGAACTACCTGGCCCTCGTCCTAGACAGCCGGTGGGACTTCGAGAAGCATTTCCAACGTTTGGCTCCCAGACTGGAACGGGCCGAGGCTGCCCTGACGCGGCTCTTCCCCAATCTAGGTGGACCAAACACCTATTACCGGAGGTTCTACGCGGGGGCCATGCGGTCCATGGCCCTTTACGGGGCACCGGTATGGGCGAGGTCGCTAAGGAAGCGACCAGCCCGATGCCTTACCGCGTCCCAGCGGGTCATCGCCGTTCGGCTGATCCGGGGATACCGTACGGTCTCCGCTGAGGCGGCGAGCCTTCTTGCCGGATTGCCGCCATGGTATCTGGAGGCCAAAGCCCCGCCCACATGTGGCGCAAATTGCGGTACTGCGAACGGAGCTCCGGCGGAATCTCATGGTGATGGTATGCAGAGTGCGATTGTCACAACCCAGTGCTGGGCACGCCACAATAGCGGCGATAAGTCCCCTCTTTGACAAGGTTTATCCCTTGCTCGAGCTCAGAGACTTATTCGGGAAGAAGTAAACAAGATGTTTGAGCTCCTGCTTCATATTTTGACAGAACATGATTTGCCGGATAAGCTAACTACCTCAGGGCAACTATCCTCCAGGCCATATTCTCGTTGCGGCATCTAACCAACACATTAGGCATCTATCCTAATTCATAGAACTTTTCTATTTCATTTATTACAAAACAAATAAAGAAGATAATATAAAATAATCTACTTTATTTTCTTATCGACAAATACACAAACCATAATAAAATAATTATATTTTTGAATACTTATCCTTTTTGTTTTACAAGCGCATGTTTGTATGTTTGTTTTTTGTTCGCACTAATCTCGGGAACTACTGGGCGGATTTGAAAAATTCTTTTTGCGTTGGATAGCCCATTAATCCACGAAGGCTTTAGGCTATAATTATAATATCACGCTAAAACCAATAGGAGCGGAGCATAACAAAAAATTAAAATGTATACTGTATATTTCTTCTTATTACTCCACGCGAAAGAAGTCGCGGGCGGCCGCTAATAAAATAATCTTACCATTTCTACACAACGGTCTCTAAAAGGTCCATTGTTCAACCAGAACAAATACAACACTTCTGTTAACACCACTAGTAATGTACCGTGAAGGTATTAAAGTGTAAACTTTACAAGCTTTGAAGCAATAAAAACTTGGTTTTTTCACAAAGGATTGATTCATGAATGTGGGTCTATTGGCCATCATAAATCATTAGTTCTGAGTGCTCTCTTCGACTTTTATTTTATAAGTTATAAACTAGTGCTTGGCCGCATTCCCGCCTGATGGTAAGCAGTGATGCAATCGTAGATGGTAAAGCGCACTAGTTTATTAAGAGCCTATTCGCTCAAAACATAAACTGAGTGAATAGGGAGGAAGACGGCAGTTAAGCGAGATGATGCAACGTTAAACCCAAGAATACAACGAACGATGCTGCGCGAGAGTGAGATTGATCTGGACCCCCACGACCAAACTCCCGACACAACAACATTTGGCGCATCGTACCCGGCACACATCGCAACACAACTGCTCAGGCCCGCCCTCCTATTTACGGTGAGATTTTTACAAAGTCCATTTGCTGTTCAGGTAATGTTACCACATCTCATCTTTCATTCTTGGGATCTGCTCTTTGGAGGCGAACAAAGAGATAAAACTGGCCAGGTGCCGATTGGACTCGGGCAGAAAGGGTACGTTACGTACCATCATCTATGTATTAATTTTTGAATGGGAAATCATGAAATTACCTTTCCCGCTCTGGGCGCCGGCTATTTTGTGATTTATTCCGTTTCGGAAGTAAGTTTTAAAGTGAGATATAGGTGGTAGGCCTCAACATCGGCTGCCGGCAGAAGTTACCACCCACCAGATAAAGTCTTGCCACCAAGCGATTCGTCGTGTTACGGCATGATGTCTGGTGAAGCCGTACGGAGGACGGGTCTGAGCAGTTGTGTTGCGAGGTGTGCCGGGTACGATGCGCTAAATGTTGTATCGGGAGTTTGAGCGTGGTGGGCCTCCAGATCAATCTCCATCTGGCGCAGCATCGTTGGTCGAGCTGTTGGGTTTAATATTACCTCGCTCAACTGCAGTTTTCCTTCCTATTCACTCAGTTTCTTTTTTTGAGTGAATAGGCTCTTAATAAACCAGCGGGCTTTACCATCAACGATTGCATCACTGCTTACCAACAGGCGGGATTGTGATCAAGCAGTAGTTTATAATTATTAAAAAAAAATAGTTACATAATCACACTGCAATATTTTCATAAACCTATGATCATTATCACTCTCACTTTTAAATTCTTCTAAAAAGAAAAGATAACTCAAACACCACATTCCCCTTTAATAAAAGCCTCAACACTCATCTTTTTCGAAAGGATTATATAATTCTTTCCCACAAAAGATAAACAAAGAATCACGATGTGTTCATTAATAACTGCGCTTGCGCATTGTGTAATGAGAATTAATCATGGCGGTATGACGTAGCATTTGTTTGTTTGTGTGCCGACAGATTATGTTCTTATTTGGTTTTTTGATGGGCTTTTGACGTTTGAGCTGTCGGGAGTATTTTAAGTCGAAATTAATCTTTATTCGAATGGAGGCTGTAATTTTAAGACCCTTTTCGTCTCAAAGGCGTCTGAGGAATCCAAGTTTTGTTTATTTCTAATCTTTAGAATGATGTTATGCATACGTACATACCAATTATACGAATAATTGGTCAGCCGTTTTACTAGTTAATTATCCCAATTATCATCATCATCATCTCAGCGTTAATCCCAGTCGCATCCGAAGCTTTTTTCAGTTTTGGAGTCTGGGGTCCGCTTTACCAGTCTAACTGCTGTTTTTTTCTTCAATGTTTTCCGTGAAGCGACTGCCGTCTGACCTCCACAACCCGAAGGCGGTATCGAAGCATTGCAGTGAGACCAATTGTTGGACTTTTGAGGGTTCCAACAACCCGTAACGACTACCATTAGATGTTCGTATGGCAACCGGGACCAACGGCTTAACGCGCTTTACGAGACACGACCAGAGCAGTGCAAATATTCATATTCATGCATACAAATATTTGCACTGCGCGGGGATCGAACCCGCGCCTCCTTGCGCAGCGGCCGCGTTCGCTACCGCTACGCCACAGAGGCTGTCACTCGTTGTGTTATCCCAATAATACCTACTTGTTATACTACCTACATCTAATTGAACCGGAATCGACACTCGAATTAAAATTAACACAGATACGGTCAACGTGATAAAACTTATTGGGGGTGACTTTCCAAGGGTAAATGGACATCGGATATAGGATCGGACCGACCAAGCTAGGTAGGCAACTTGCACCTATTATACAACGTGTAACAAAAAGGGTATATACATACCAAGGGCATGCCATCTTTAGATGATATCAAACGATATCGGAAGGGTTTCAACTCAAAATAAAATACTCAAAAAATTGGTACCAAATTTTCGGTTTCGTGTGTTTCTTTAAAATAAAATCATAACAAACGTGGCAGCACACTACATATGTTAATAACTACTCGTTACCCGTCACGTTACTTGCCAAAATCCGATAAATGTCTTCAATATCTCTGTGCGACTAGTATGATAGTAGCCTATCACAGGCGGTGTTTTTCCTCATAACTTCCTAACATAAAGAGGTAGAATTAAAAAACCCTTCCAATATCGTTTGATATCATGTAAAGATGCCATGCCCTTGGTATGTATATACCCTTTTTGTTACACGTTGTATAATAGGTGTAAGTTGCCTACCTAGCTTGGTCGGTCCGATCCTATATCCGATGTCCTGTTTGTTATGTATATACCCTTTATGTTACACGTTGTATAAGCCTTTATTGCTGAAATAACATTAAGTACTTAGCCTAATTTACAAATTAACACTTCGATAATCCTGTTCAGTGATCAGGGTGTCCTGTGACACACAGGCCTCTTCCAGCTTTTTCCACTCGTCTCTGTCTTTGGCTTTTCTTCACCAGATAGCTTCTCCGACTTTTTTTATATCGTCCATCCATTTTTTGCCTGCCTGCCTCTTTTCCTTTTATCATCACGTGGTTGCCACTTCGTTACGATTTTGGTCCACTTTATTCTGCTATCTCTTGTCATATGTCCTGCCCATCTCCATTTTAACTGTCTTACTTTCTTAACTTTTTTTTTTTACATATTATAAACCAGCGCTTGACCGCAATCCTGCCTGATGGTAAGCAGTGACGCAATCGTTGATGGTAAAGTGCACTAGTTTATTAAGAGCCTATTCACTTTAGCCTTGAAGACACTCAAATTGTAGTCCGACGGAAACACCGCCGCTGGCAAATTGTTCCAGTCCCTCGATGTACGCGGTATAAAGGCGGAGGCGAAACGCTTCGTCCGGATCGTAGTGGTGTTAACAACGTAAGGGTGGAAACCAGCCGTACGACGGGTCGTCCGCTGGTGGAACGGAGATGGGGGAATTAAATCATGCAATTCCCTCGCACACTCCCGAAATGCATCCTATAGAACACCGAAAGGCTGGCTACTCTACGCCTGTGCTCTAGGCTTTGGAGACCAACTCGAGTTAGATCAGGGTCACCAATCAGCCTCTTTGCACGTCTCTCCACTGAATCCAAAGTGGCCAAGTGACACTTGGCAGCACCAGCCCAAATGTGGCTGCAGTACTCCACACACGAACGGACCTGTGCTTTGTATCACATTAGAAGCTGCCCAGGTGTGAAGTACTGCCGGACCTTTGCGATAACGCCAAGTTTCCTGGCAGTCACCTTAGCCTTGGACTCAATGAACCGCCCAAAGTTAAGGTCCGAGGAAATCTCAACCCCCAAAAGCTGAAGGCGGTCGGAACACTCCAAGGACACATTCCGAAAAGTAGGAGCCAAGGTGAACGGGCTCCTTTTGGCGGTGAAAAGACACGCCTGTGTTTTGGAGGCATTGAATGCTACAAGATTGGCATTGCCCATTCGGAGACTGCCTGCAGTGCAACACTCGTTCGCTCAACCATGGCCTCTCTTTCGGACCGGATTGATTCCCTACTAGCCCGAGCATCCGGCAGGTATTTCTCTACAACTGTGCTGTCATCTGCATACCCATAGATACCGGGCATCAGCAGATCGTTAATATGTAGCAGGAACAGAGTTGCAGAGAGAACAGACCCCTGAGGAACACCGGCATTAGTTGACATGGGCTCAGAAGAGCATCCGTCGACAACAACTCGGAGGAACCGTTCAGTCAGGAAGTCCTTTACCCAGCCAGTCAGGCTAGCTTACTCAAAAGGCCAGCGTGCCATACCCGGTCGAAGGCCTTCGAGACATCAAGGGAGACAGCAATCGTTTCCCCATTCATCTCGAGGGCCTCGCCCCACAAGTGAGTGGCATACACTAGTAGGTCCCCAGTTGACCGATTGTCTTCCACCTTTGTGGATCGTATATCTTCTGATCTGATGTGATCTCTTTTTGTAACGCCTATCATGCTTCTTTCCGGCAACTTGCACCTACATTAATATAAATTTCAATAATTTTGAAGCATATTGCTAATCTATTGCTCCATATGTTCAAAAAATTTGTTTGCTTCGAAACGTAAATAACGTAATGAATATTGTAGGGCTGTCGAAATTAAATTCATAATACATCTTGGACACCAATGACTGAAGGTGAAGGAAAACATCTAGAGGAAACCTGGACTTTAAGTCTGAAATCGCCAACCCGCATTGAGCAAGCGTGGCCCTGTGCCCAGCAGTGTGACGTTAAAAAGTTTGATGATGATGTCAAAATGAAACCCGTTGCTACTGAAATGAAATGAAATCGTTTATTAAGCAAGTAGGATCACTGATCACTTTTACATGTCATGTTTATTTTTTTTTTTTTAACTAGATGAAGCCGGCATTTACCTCTAAGAAGAAATAGCCGAAACAAACTCAGGGATCATCGTCTTTTTTCAAGTCCAGACATTAAAAATGAAAATGTTTACAATAATTTACCTTATAATTACGCATATTGCATAATAACAATGCTTAACAGAGCGAGCAGCTCAGTCCCAAGCTTTTTTGTCTTCTAAATAATCTGTGATTTTATAATACCCCTTTTTGGCTTTTTGCCTTTATAGGTATGGTTCTTGAATGTCTACTGGGGCCCTAGTCTGCTATTTTTATTTTGCAATTCCAACCCAACCTATTGTCATTGTGCTAAAAGTTCGTATTATGCTTCATAATGTCCGATCAATGGCCAGTCAGTGGTCACGTAATGGGATGGTGATAGAATGACATTGCCCTGTTACCATTAATATAAAACCCGTTAGTAGAAGTGATTTTCTAAAAACTGCTGTTCAATTTGAACATTTATTTATATGGAGCGAAGCGTCAATGATTGACCACTGGGAAATCATAATGATGCAATTTTGTTAGTATATTACAAAACTTGGCAAAATCCATAATTCTTGGTGGCAGGCCATAACATTATCTGCCGGCAGAAGTTATCACCCATCAAACAAAGTCGCGGTTCCTCATGGTCCAGCATGATGTCCGTTGAAGCCGTACGGAGGACGAGTCGGAGCAGTTGTGTAGCGAAGTGTGCCGGATACGATACGGCAAATGTTGTGTCGGAAGTTTGGTCGTGGAGGGTCTCCAGAACAATCTCCCTCTGGCGCAGCATCCTTGGTCGTGTTGTTGGGTTTAACACTGCATCACCTCGCTCAACTGCTATCTTCCTTAATAGGTATTCACTCATTCTTTTTTGATGAATAAGCTATTAATAAACTAGCGCGCTTTACCATCAACTATTGCATCACTACTTACCATCAGGCGGGGTTGCGATCAAGCACTAGTTTATAATTATTAAAAAAAAAATCTTTTTGCATTATTTCTGTTAAAAACGACCAACAAAGACACGCTCATAATCTCATATTTTTGCGGTGGCCTAGTGGTATGGGCCGCGACATAGAAGTTATAGGTGCGGTTCGAACCCGATCAGGCGCTTTACTTGGTGTAAATTATTTCATCACCACTGCTCTCAAAACGGTGAAGGAAAACATCTTGAGGGAACTATCCTAGAGCATAACTTCGAAGACATGTAACATTTACCAACCCGCACTGGGCCTGCGTGGTAGATTACGGCCCATTCCCTGTGAGGAGGCCTGTGTCCCAGGAGCGGGAACACTATATGTTGTTTATGGTAACCACTTAAATAATTTTTAATTTTTTCTTCAATATCAGTAAAGTATTTTTAATGACTTCACGCCAACTTAGACGTCAAGATCTTATACTTCAAAAGAATTGTTTTGCCTCAAAACAATCAGCCTTTGTGCAATAAAGATGCCCTTTGTTTAAACAGTCGTCGAAACCAAAATTTTATTGCTTGAAGGCTTGAAGCTAAACATATCTTCACGCTTACTGAAATGGTGTTAGCCGGAGACAGTTACACTTTGATTCGGTTTAAACAGTAAGCCTTTTCATGAAAGGTAGAAAGAATTACATAAACATTTGTTGTCAATTATATGTAATTAAAAATTAAATTCCTTGAAAACTCCCATAAACAACCATCAGTAGATAATCCACAAAATAATTACATAATCATTCTTAATTAAATACATAGGCGTAGAGTAGCCAGCCTTTCGGTGTTCTTTAAGATGCCTTTTGGGGAGTGTGCGAGGGCATTGCATGATTTAATTCCCCCATCTCCGTTCCACCATCGGACGACCCGTGTCGTACGGCGAGTTTCCACCCTTACGTTGTTAACACCAATACGATCCGGACGAAGCGTTTCGCCTCCTCCTTTATACCGCGTACATCGAGGGACTGGAACAATTTGCTAATGGCGGTGTTTCCGTCGGACTACAACTTGAGTGTCTTCAAGGCTAGAGTGAATAGGCTCTTAATAAACTAGTGTAGTGATGGTCAACTCGAGTAGCTAACTCGAGTTAACTCGAGTTGGGCGTAACTCGAATCCACTCGAGTTGAACTCCCTCTAACTCGAGTTCGAAAACCGAATAGAACCGACATGGAGCGAAGTTTGCCGATCGTTTGAGACTTTAATATACTTAGTCTGTTATGAGCTAATGAAATGAATATAGTCGCTATATTCATTTGTTCAGAACAAACAACATTTGAGGTTATCTCTAATAAATGCGTGTTGTGCGGTATTTGTAACAAATAAAAGTAATATCATAGAATAAAGAGAGGAAGTACGTTATCTTCATACAAACGGACCGCGCGCGGCTTGTATGTCTGCGCCATAGTATCTATGCGTCGCCGCACGCACACCTAAACACAATATTAGAGTGCCTATGACTGCGCTAGTCGCGGCTAGCACGGAACGAGGTTCGCGCGTCACGGCTTTTCGGCACAATAAATTCTGTTTTTTAATCTCGTAGACTAAATTGACACATGCAAATGTCAAATTTACATTATTAATTTTGTATTATTACGTTTTTAATAAGTACCTACACATTATTTCAGGATAACTTATTGTAAAAAAACGATACTTGATTTTACGAACGCTAAGTTTCGGCACTATTTAAGAATTGCAATAAACTGCCAACACTCGTAATATCAGTTTAGTCTACGAGATTAAAAAACAGAGTATAGCTTTTAAAAAATGATCACATAAACTGCAAAGTTGGTATGTCTATTTATGAACAAATAAAAGACTTATATTTTTCAAATTATGTTTCTAAAAGTTATTTACAAGGATACGGATATATTACACATTAAAGTTTAATAACAACGCGATTCGTAATAGTCGAAACCGAAGAAAGTAGGTATTTTTCTGTAGCTAATTTGTAATTTTGTATTAAATGTGTGATTCAATAGATGTTATGTTTGTATTATTTATATTTGTATTAATTAAAAATAAAAATGGTTCTTTATGTGTACAAAACTAAAAATAAAAATTACAAAAAAAAATCTGACTAGTATATGTAAACTAAATACTAAGCAAATAATTTAAACATAAGCTCTTAGTCTATAAATATTTGTTAGCGGTTTGGGCGACAACCGTAACCGACGAAGCGCGGACAGTCGTCAACCCTAAGACAGTAGGCAATTAAATCGCGGATTGGGTCGCAGATAACCTACTTCCTCTCTTTATTCTATGGTAATATGTCACCAGAATTTTGCGTTATTTTTTTTTTTGACACAGCAAGACGTGTTTGTGTGTACCTTAACGTTTTTTGAGGAGGCTCAGGCTCAACATTCATTGTGGTTGACGATACCAATAACTGCGATGAAGATGAATCGACCGAAGTACTCATATTACTTTTATTTGTTGATAATGAACCCTGAAATTCCTCGACGGCGACCATGGTAGTATGCTTCTTTTTGATGTGGTTTAAAAGTGTGGTCGTATTTACACTATAGTTGAATGTTTCCAAACACATCTTACATGTAACACGTCCACTCACTGAAGACCAATCGAAAACATCCCAAACTAACGATTTTCTTTTGGGTTGTGTTAAAAAACATTTACTTGTCCATCCAGTTAACTCGAGTTAGTTAGATCTCTATACTAGTGCTCTTTACCATCAACGATTGCGTCACTGATTACCATCAGGCGGGATTGCGGTCAAGCGCTAGTTTATAATTTATCAATAAATAAATAATACTATTTATTTGTATACTAAAATATACCGAGACGTATAAATTGTATTTCAAAACGAACGCTTTAACCTTGTATATCAAATTTCCTAAACTATTAAATAGCTACTAATTAATAGCACTCATTTTCTCGTCTTTATTCTACCAGAGCCACAGCAATAGTATGGAAGTAGTTGTAAGTTTCTCATCAGTATCTTATTCTTCTAACAGATCTCACCCACTGATGGACAGTGCCGTCTCTCACGAGAACGAGAAGCCTATATACTACAAACGAGAGTTCTTCGTGAGGCTGGTGGTGGATAAAGTCAAAGTCGACATGATGGGACACCCGCTGGAGTACACCGTGTATTATGCGGGCACCAGTAAGTATAATTAAGTTTAAAGATTTTTTTTCGTATTAAAGGAACTTACATGTTACCTATTGGAGAAATAAGAATGATAATTATAATTATTATTAAAATATTTTATATCACTATTTATCAAAATTACGTGTTACATATTTCCTTACCATACAAGTTCATCATCATTAAGAACAGTGATGATAATATCACACACCTCATTATATCAGAGTCACCATCATCATCAAACCAATTGTCTCCACACTATCAACTCTGTAACCGTTCTAATTTTAAATTTTATGGGAAAATAAGAAATTACCATTCTTAGATACTTTCATATGATTCCGAATTGTAATGTTTAAGAAATAAAGATCAGTATTGTGTAAGATAACTTTCATGTTATTCAATGGATGCATTGTTTTAGAAGCATTCGTAGAAAGACTGAAGTTTGTGGAGGTTAGTATTATGCCTACATTATTGGGGCTTCCCTGAGGAGAAATCATCTTGACGTTTTAAGTCATTTATGTAACTTATTAGTCTCTAATTCTTATTGATTTTTCTTACAGTGTCATAGAATAAACTGATTCAGTTTTCCGTTATCCAAAATAACTATAGCTGTACTAAAGTAGGTAAGCAGCAGGCCGCTAGTGGGGCGCACAACAGTGGTATAAAACCAGTACCTATAAGCTAGCCTTGCATTCTATTGATACTGCAAACATACACGTAGTTTAAGGTCTAAGAATTTTCCTGCGGAGTCCATTAAGAAATCCCAGAACCGTCGCTGTATCCAAATGGACTGGATGTTATCTTTTATCCTTTTCTTAATGAAGTAGTAAGATAAAGATGGACTAAACTTGAAATTAGTTTAATTTGTGAGAATCGGCGTCATTGTCAACATAGGTCAATAAAAAACAAAATATAGTGTAGGCATAAACCACTACGCATTGTCTGACCTCGATGTGAACTACCCCTTCTGTGATAACTAAAGTCTTTGTCTCATTGTGTGTGTTCCATCATTTTAATGCCAGGATCCTATCATCTTTGCGGTCATTATAAAGATTGGTCGCGTTCAAGTAATTTCTTTTGTAATCCACTAGGAATGTAGGGAATGGCTTAATGGGTCACTTTCCCGTCTGTGAGAAGGCAGGAGGGGTTAGAAATGACCTGGGGGGCTGAGGGCTACGTCGGGCACTTTGATCTTTGAACTTTTTTTTAATGTTGCCATGCGCGTAGTGTGATGAAGGTAAGAGATACTTTTGATTAGAGTGTGAAATATAAGGAAAAAAAAAGACTATTTAATCCCTATTAATCCATACTAATATTATAAATGCGAAAGTAACTCTGTCTGTCTGTCTGTCTGTCTGTCTGTTACGCTTTCCCGCTTAAACCTCTCAACCGATTTTGATGAAATTTGGCACAGACAATCTTTAGACCCTGAGAAAGCTTTTATCCCGGAAAATTTGATGTTCTCGAGGAAAATCTAAAAAGCACAATATAACCGAACTCCACGCGGGCGAAGCCGCGGGCGGAAAGCTAGTACATATTATAAGTGCGAAAGTAACTCTGTCCGTCTGTCTGTTACGCTTTCACGTCTAAACCACTGAACTGATTTTAATGAAATTTGGTACAAAGATAGAGTTGACCTTGAGAAATAAAATAAGATAGTTTTGATTCCGGACTTTTGAAGAGTTCTCTTTTAAACGCGATATAACCGAAATCCACGCGGGCGAAGCGGCGGGTGGAAAGCTAGTATTACTTATAATATAGTACGATATTTACAATAAGTTACATAATAATGAATACATAGGTACAAACACTTTTACACATTAATGATATTTCAAATACTAGCTGAGTTCAGCGTTTTATATCTGGCTAATCTGAGAAGAGAAGCTGAAACAAACTTAGAGATCTTTTTAAAATCCAGACATTTTGCCGTCTGAAAACGTGTTTTGAGGAAAGAACCAGCACCCTAATTAGGTAACACACCATTGCTATTACATAGTTGGAATCATTTTGAAGCTTATTGCTATTCCATTACTCTCTGCGTTCTGCGTTGTGTATTGTGAGTTTGATATCTAGACTGATAATTAAAATAAAATAAACGAATTGATAGTTTCGGTGTTTTATTTTATTTGCTACTAGTTGTCCCCGTGGTTTCACACGCGTATGATTGAACCCCGTGGGAATATCGGGATAAAATGTATTCTTTGTGTTATTCCTGTTTATAAACTACTTATGTGCCAAATTTCATCCAAATTCGTTTAGTACTTTAGGAGTGAAAGAGGAACAAACAAACAAACTCACTTTCACATTCATAACTTGGATAGGGACCGCTGGCCTGGTGAAGGTCAGGGGGAGCCGATGGATGCAGGCAGCACAACACCGATCATTGTGGAAAGCCTTGGGGGAGGTCTTTGTTCAGCAATGCACGCTACAACGGTTTTACGGATTTGAATGTAAGGCACATGAGTATTAGCCCGGATTAAGGCATACGATAGTTTTAATGCCAATATTCTTACGGGTTTGAGATTTATGAAGGCGAAACCAAAGGACACAGTTAGTACTTAATAAAACAAAATTATTTATCGTCTCATTTAGATATTAGTGGCGCTTGTAGTAAGTCTATAATCATAGTTGGACCCGGTATGTGTTATGCAAGACCCACCTTCAAAATCTTAGTACTTCAAAAACACTCCACCATTGCTTCCCAAGCTCATGATATTAAAACAATGTGTGTTTAATATAAAACAAGTTACTCTCAGCACGTTCCCACGGCATCGGTCGTGTCTTATGACGTGATTACGACTGTCTGCGCAAACGCAGCGTACACGACAAACGATGTACAAAAACAATACGGTAGGTACTTCTTTTAGTACTTGGTAGTTATTTTTATGTGAAAAACGGAATTATCGCGTATTAATTACTTTAATTTCGGGCGTCGAGTGATTGTACTACAGGGTAAATTTATCTAAGGGGTCATCCATAAAGTACGTCACACATAAAGGGGGGAGGGGGGTGTCGACAAAGTGTGACATGGTGTGACAAGGGGTGGGTGGGGTAGTAAGTTTCGTGACATCACATTTCAAAATCTAATATACCTAGAGGTAGTAATCGCGTAATTTGAAATATTAATTATAAACTAAAAAATATATCCAACTCTATCTTTGGGACAATACGGTTTAAATTGTTTTGTTTACGATGTTTTAATTTAATATTTTTTCGATGTGAAATTGCAAAACATGTGACGTCACACTAGGGAGGGGGGGTTTCAGAAATGTGAACACCTGTGACAAGGACGGGGGAGGGCTCAAAAAATCATGAAATTCGTGTGACGTACTTTATGGATGGCCCCTAAGCGACCATTTACGGCAGCAGGTCAAGCTACCCGAATCTGTCAAATATTCCCAATCAAACTTGAGGCTTGATGTTTGAGAGATAAAGTTGAAAATCTAATAAAGATATTTGACAGATTGTAGTAGCTTGATGTGCTGTCGTCTGTACTTAAAACCGGCAAACACGCTAGCTAAAAAAAGCTTTAGTAAGAACCACAAAACCGTGTTGCTCAGGCTAAATATCTTTTAAACACGACATTATTATATGGACTTTGACGTAACACTCACACTAGACACACGTACGTGTACGTATGTCGTACCGTTATACATACGCGTAAGTATACCGAGTGGTGGTGACAATACGACAATAAATGAAAACACGAACAATGCTGGTTCATAGGAATAATCCTAAACCATAGAAAAAAACTAGGGTTGTAACGGAGGCTTGTTAGCGGAGGCGGAGGCGGATGCGGAGGCGACGAGTCTCACCTCCGCGGATGCGGAGGTTAACGGAGGTGGAGGCGGAGGTGAAAGTACATATAGCAAAAAATTAAATTTATGGTTAACTAGCTGTTGCCCGCTACTCCGTTCGCGTGTTGATATAAAATAAGCGCCTGTTAAAATAATTGGAGCAATATGTACGTCTGCGTATGCCCCCGTTTTCGCAACATTTTTTGTTACTGCTCTGCTCCTATGGGTCATAGCGGAATGTTTTATATCCTATGTCTTTTCTCAGGCTCTAGACTATTTGTGTACCAAATTTCATTACAATCGGATCAGTCGTTTTGGAGGGAAAGCCGGACAGACAGACAGGCAGATAGAGATACTTTCGCATTTATAATATTAGTATGGATTAAAACAACATTTTTATTTTGGCAAAAAAATATTACCTTCTTGTAATGAAAATTAAGGAGAAACAAATTGTGTTTGCCGCATTCCCGCCTCGCACTAGTTGATTCTTGATCCATTTCGCGCTCAAACGCGGCCGGATGGTTGTCGAGTGTCGCAGCTTGCGTGTTATTTATTTTATAAATACATAAATAAACCTCCGTAATAACTCCGCAAAAATTGTGCGGAGGCGGAGGCGGAAGCGAAGATACGATTTCTTGCGGAACTTCCGCAGTAACGGAAGCGGAGGCGAAGCTCCGTTACAACCCTAAAAAAAACCTATCATCAAAAATTAAAAAAAAAAATTAAAATTTCAAACAAACTAAATCGCATAAAAGTGCAAACGGAATAGAACACCTTTAAAAATATTGGTTCACTGACCTTCGATCGGCGACAGCGCTATCCTGTATCGACTTGCTTTTTTCGCGCTATTATTATTAAAGTTTGGTACGGCAGGATGCGGCGGTCATTAACCTGTAAGCGCTTCCTTATCAACATGTACATCATGTAGAAAATGTGATAAATGAAAAATAATTTCCAGTGACTAAACTAATGGACATATTTATATGATTTTTTATGGGTAGACTGAGAATGTGTTGAGGTACACGATGTTTAATTTATTGTCGTATTGTCAGCTATACATATTACCTACACACTTGTTCTTATTACCTACTAGTTTTGTTATTATTTATTGATTTTCTTAATCTCCACGTGTACAATAGGTACATTGGGATAAATGCTATGCCCCGCAAAAAAGTTTAACCGTTTTCGTCTTACCGTTGTAAGACCTATACCCCTCCTATTACAAAACATAGATTTAATTTAGCAGTTGCCCTCCCCCTCCCCTCCTGGAAATCTAGCGGTAGGTACATGTATGAACTCCCCTAATTACTAAACAAAGTTTAAAGGAGGACTTATCAAATAAATCACGCAGTAGACACTGACAAAATGTACGGTGTAATTGCCAAAAAACCGCGTGCGACTGTAGCGCACAAAGATTACCGAATCTAGTCGAGCGTTTTTACCACTGAATAGATAAGTAAGGTCTTTTATCAGTGTGGCTACCATGAGTTTTCATTACGAGACTCGATCGTCGATATCGAGCGCGTTTGGCGCTCTCATTGGTGAGAGTTCTTACAACCTAGTTGAAGCGGGCCAAACGAGGGGTACAACGCCGTCGATATCGACGATCGAGTCTCGTAACGAAAACTCATGGACACCGCACTGTTCTGTGGCTTTGACGCTTCCGCTCGGCTGTAAACGGCAATCTTTGGTAGAGAGCCTTCATTTTATTTGACAATTCGACTCTAAGATCTGACTTGTCATCCCCAACTACTCCACAAGCCTGACTTGCAGTTAGGGCATGCCTGTTTCCTCAGGCAGTGCTCAGCTCCTCAGTGGTGCTGCTCTTAGTAAATATTGTAGATCAGTTGCTCCTTATGTTCGGAAAATCTACTGATATTGTGCTACGCTGTATTCAATCTCCAGGTTGAACAGTGGCCCTGAACACAAACTACAGTTAAGTGCTTTTTTCCTTTCTAATTCATTAGAAAAGGATAGAAGATAAAAAATAGTTCAGACCTATCAAATTAAAATACTACAATCTAGACGTGATTCAACATAGCGACTAAACATACCTCAATTTATGTCAGACGCTGACTTATTTGGAAGATGATGTCTGGTGAAGCCGTTCGGAGGATAGGCCTTAGCAATTGTGTTGCGATGTGTGCCGGGTACGATGCGCCAAATGTTTTGGGAGGTTGGTCATGGAGGGTTTCCAGATCAATCTCCCTCTGGCGGAGCGTCGTTGGTCGTGTTGTTGGGTTTAACATTGCATCACCTCGCTCAATAGCCACCTCTCATCTCCTATTCATTCATTTTTTTTAGTGAATAGGCTCTTAATAAACTGAGCTCGCTTTACCAACAACGATTGCATCACTGCTTACCATCAGGCGGGATTGCAGTTATGCACTAGTTTATAATTAAAAAAAAATGGCGTCATGTAAGTACGTTACGGTGGCCACCAGTACAGTAATCCATACTTCTAGAAATCTCTTCAATGACGTTGTGATGATAAATACTGGACAACCATCCCGCATTCCCACTGAGTTATGAGTCCATCTCAAATTATTAAAATATGCACTTACCTACAAGCATCCTCCACATCATTATTATCAATTATTTGCGCGTCCATTTTAATTATGGCGTCCATTTCGACTGTCTGTCATACCGACACCCGTTCTTCGTTTGTAACGAGCGTCATTTGTCACCGCTAATCGTCCGTTTGATGTCGGGATTATTATTATAATTGCCTGTTATTACGGTTGTTTTAAATTAAATAATGTGTGTAATTTGAAAAATTTGACGTCCCTAAGGGAAGAGATACTGAATGCATTTTTTCAAATTAACAAATAAGAGCGTGTTTTTGTTGGTCGTTTTTAACAGTAATGATGATAAAAGGTTGCAAAATTTAGAGTTTTAGCGTATTTACTAAGACTAAATCATATTGTAACAAGTGAATTCAGTCATGAGATCCTACTGAATTCAGTTGTATCCGGTTAGACTGCCGAACTCAACATAGTTGGGAAAAGACTAGGCAGATGATAAAGTTTTGCTAAATACTAATATAAATACATTATTTCATTTTTATAGTCAAACATTAAGAGAATCGTTTTAGCTTTTCTGTAATTTATTACACCTATTCAGATTTTTCTGTTATTTATCTATCTGTAGTAGCGACATCTATGTTTATTTATCAAAACCACTATAGCCCTTCCTGACCGTCTACTTTTTCGTCTGTGTGTACGATGAGCTTGTTCTAATAGTTACTTATATCTAGCATAGATGGCGCTGTAATTAAAATTTACATTAATTAGACTGCGTTTTCGCTCTAGGCAGACGATAAAATTTTGAATACTAATCCTGAAATACATTAATTTATTTTCATAGTAAAATTTCAAGAGAATTCCTGTTTATGTTTTCAATAATTTATTACACATATTCAGATTTTTCTTCATTTTATTTATTTATAGTAGCGACATCTATGTGAATTTATTGAAACCACTAAAGCTCCTGGTGTACATCTGCTTTTCCGCCAGTGCGTGTAATGAGCATGAAAGACGATGACGTTGTTCTAATAGTTACCTTATCTAAACTAGATGGCGCTTTAATAAAAAATAACATTAATTTGACATTGCGTTTTCTCTCATCAAAGATTACATTTTAAAATACCTACCTATACACTTTTCGAAACCGACACGTGCGTGCGTGAAGAGTGTACACAATATAATTGTCGAACATTTATATTTATTTTCTGTAAATAGTATACAAACATGTCTATCATATTTATTGAAATTATTAGGAGACAGGTTAAAAATATTCCATCTCTTTTTATGCATATTGGAGGGGAACTTGTGGCCGAAGAGTGAAAGTGAAACTCCAACTTGCATTTAATAATATTATAATTAATATTATAATTTTAATTATATTTAGGTATTTTTTAATAGTGTTAAGAGCTTTTATTTCTTTCAAACTAAAGCACCTACCATCTTATCTCTTCACCACCTTTGGTTGACTGTTGAGAATGCCTAAGGCATTAAGTCCGCCTATGTACCTACATGTCATGTGCGAAAGATTAAATAAATAAATAAAGAGTTTTGGCGGGAAAGCTAAGCTGAGTGTCACGCTCATTTTTCATTGCACTTTTCATTGATATAATATTTTTAAATCATTTATAGTGTTGTTTACTAAATAGAAGTGCGTGATTTATGTACTGAAAAGTGAATTCAGTAAATAATTCATAAAGAAAATTGAGATTGCACTATAGTGGTCTCATCATGATTTTGCCTCAAACCTCCCTCATAGACGGCTCACGCGGCCGTCTTTTTCGACATGAATGAAAATTCATTAGTTACGTGACATTGGCTTAATGCACAAACCGTGCGAAGCCAAAGAAAAAGAAACCTAAAAGAAAAGGCAAATAAGCCAATTAAATTAACAATATAGGTACTTAATATTAAATAATACAAAATGGTACATCATAAAATTCAAATAATAATACACATTAAAACATAAACAGAAAAAAATGAGTAACAATATAAACGGAAATAAAATAAAACTAACTAATTAATTAATATATATAATAATAACTAAACTAATTAATTAAATTTTGTTTTTCCTAGTGTAGGGACACTAGGAATTTCTCCTGTTTGTATGGTGGGTGCGTTTACAAACATGTAGGTGCGTATTCTAGAAGGCAACTCAAGCATTGATCTCTGCTTAAACATTACATAAAACTAGTCTCAACCAATCAAATGGCTTGAAACGAGACTTAAGTAGAGCTTGAGTTTTGAGTGACGTTCTGTAATACGCACCTTGAACTCACATACACAAACAGCCAGACTCGGAAGAACTACCCGCAGTCTATAGAAATATATTTTCCGTGCGGGAATCGATACCGGAGTCGATCGCTCAGCCACCATGAAAGAGTGCCGTAATTTTTTTTGTTTTAACTTTTCATCATTTCGACCGAAACAATTGCTCTTCAGATTCCATAGGTCTAGAAATGGAAGGGCCATCTCCCTTCCTGCCCCATAATAGGGTATTTAATTTTAAAAAAAACCGGCCAAATGCGAGTCGGACTTACGATTTTGTTCGTGATGTCCTATCTATTGTAAATATAATTTTAATGTCTTTTTTTAATGTCTTTGCTTGTAGGTTTTGATTCCCTAGCGTGTGACGGAAATTCGTCTAAGGTGTCGGTCTAAACTGCTGTATCTTTTGATCGCTTTAACGTAGAAGTTTGATTTTTTTCACTGCTTAAAGGGACAATAGACCTGGGTATTTGGTATAAATTTCAATTTGATACCTTTATTAGTTCGTGAGAAATAAGGTAGTAAGTTTCGTTTTATTAAAATATGTTTATTATATTATATAACTAAAAAATGTGATTTTCGCAATTTTTCCTATATTTGCATTATATGACAATCCTTCATGCCAAATTTCAAGATTCTCAGTTTACGGGAAGTATCCTGTAGGTTTTGATTCCTTTGAGAGTGTCGAAAATTTGTTGAAAATATCGACATATCGGCTGTATCTTTTGATTGGCTTGGCTTAGAAATTTGATATTTTCACAGCTTAAAGGGACAATAGACTTAGGTATTTGGTATAAATTTAAATTTGATAACTTTATTCGTTCGTGAGAAATAAGGTAGTAAGTTCCATTTTATTAAAATATGTTTATTATATTATATAACTAAAAAAATGTGATTTTCGCAATTTTTCCTATATTTGCATTATATGACAATGCTTCATGCCAATTTTCAAGATTCTGAGTTTACGGGAAGTATCCTGTAGGTTTTGATTCCTTTGCGAGTGTCGAAAATTTGTTGAAAATATCGACATAATCGGCTGTATCTTTTGATTGGCTTGGCTTAGAAGTTTGATATTTTCACAGCTTAAAGGGACAATAGACCCGAGTATTTCATGTGAATTTCAGCTTGATACGTCCACGCGTTTTTGAGATAAAGGGTCTTGACAGACAGACAGACAGACAGACAGACGGACAACAAAGTGATCCTATAAGGGTTCCGTTTTTTCCTTTTGAGGTACGGAACCCTAAAAATGAATTAGTCCGTCAATCAGATTTTCAAAAAATACCAGACGACACAGCGCGCTTGAAAACTCGTGTGTCACTGCACGCTACACTTTTTAGCGAGCAGTGACGTCACCTGCCACCACTCCTGATCGCCACGCCACGATTGATGCCTTTTATATTTGTCAATTTTTATTGATTTGATAAAACAAAATATACGCATCCAATATTTTTCTATAATCTGAGTGACGGACTAAATAGAATCAATTTCTTTTTACCCAGGAAACATCCCTATTGTAAATCCCTGTTAGAAAACACAATGGATTAAAATATCAGTCAACAGCAATGGAAACACAATTTGAATGCACTTCTGAACCAGTTAATTTATTACACAGTCATGCATATAGGTAGCGTCATCATTTCATCATTAAACAAAATATTTTGCCCATATCATTGTTTGATCGAGTTCAAACAATACAGATGGCAAAATCATGATGACTGACTTTTTTTTTAATAATTATAATCTAGCGCTTGACTGCAATCCCGCCTGATGGTAAGCATTGATGCAATCTTTGATGGTAAATCGCGCTAGTTTATTAAGCCCAATCACTCACGAGGTGATGCAATGTTAAACCCAAGACCAACACAACCAAACGATGCTGCGTGCAAACTCCCGACACAACAACATTTGGCGCATCGTACCCTGCACACATCGCAACACAACTGCTCAGACCCGTCCTCCGTACGGCTTTACCAGACATCATGCCGGAACACGACGAATCGCTTGGCGGCAAGACTTTATCTGGTGGGTGGTTACTTATGCCGGCGGCTGATGTTGTTGCCTACCATCGAGAAAACTAGTAGCATTATTCACGAAGAAAACAGCGGAATACTTTTGTATAACGAAAGCGTCACTAAGAGTCTCCTATTAAGTTTAATCTTGTCAAATTAAGATACTCCATAGACACCGATTATAAACACGGCGACCAAAAGTACGTCATTTTATGCCAGGGACGGACTAATTTGACAGGTCTAAATTAATATTTTATCTTTTGTCCTCTCCTTAGTGAAATATAAAGCAAAAGGTGCAATTAACTTAAAATTGGGTTGTATCCTAAAAAATAATTTAATGTCCATCAGATAGAAAAAAAAAATATTGAACACGTATTTTTTAAATTTTTTTTTCATTCAAATACTTAGGAAAATATATTGATTTGAAATGTCACATGACACCACGCCGTGATCTCAGTAGTTTTTGGTAATTTCGACAAAATAAAAAATATGGGTCTAAATTTTTTTTATTATTATTCCTTTATTTTATTGTATATACATATAAATTACATTTTTAAATATTTCTACATAAAAATACATAAAAAACATTTAAAAATATAAAAAATAGTAGCCCACCGGTATCGGGAACAGGGTCCAAGCTACCGGCGGTCAGGGCTCCAGAGAGAGGAACTTCCTGACGATGCGAGCCGTGTCCAGCAGTACCGCTTTCTGAATCAAGCCCTTGATCCAGCTGCCTAACGAGAGCCTCCTGAGGTGTTGGTCGAGGCTCTTGGCAATTAAGCCATTGGCTGTCACGACTATCGGTACAATGATTGCTGAATCCACTTCCCACATGTCGACAACCTCGTGAGCCAAATCAAGATACTTGGTTTGTTTATCTTTCTCAGCTTTCACGAGGTTCTCATCATGTGGGATGGTTATGTCAACAATCATTGCACGCCGCTCTGATCGATCCACCAGCACTATATCAGGCTTATTGGCAATAATAGTCCTGTCAGTGATGATGGATCGATCCCAGTACAATGTGATATGGCCATTTTCGAGAACTGGGTCGGGCATATACCTGTAGTACGGTACCTCCGATTCCACAAGTTTGTATTTAAGAGCAAGTTGCTGGTGAATTATCCTGGCTACAAGGTTGTGTCTATGCAAGTACTCTCCGTTAGCTAGACGAGAACACCCGGAAATAATGTGTCTAATTGATTCTCCCGGCCGGTGGCATGCCCGACAGATGTCAACTGTGCCGTCTTTCATAATGAATCTCCGGTAATTGTTCGTCATCATAACTTCGTCCATAATTGCAAAGACAAAACCTTCGGTTTCCCCAAAGAGGTCACCGAAACGTAGCCAGGCTACGGACGCTTGAAAATCTACATCGGGCCCGTGTAGGGCTCGGAAAAAGCGTCCGTGAAGGTCTTTGCTCTTCCATACCTCCATGCGATCATTTGTGTCAAGCACTACTGGTTTACGCCAGTTCTCTTTAGCCAAGGAGAGCGGAGTGAGGCCCTTGTCAGCCGCGACCACATCTCGATGCATCCCTACGTCGGTTTCTAGGAAATAGTCCCTGAGACTGCATATCTCGCGATTGTGGAGAGTCTTGGCGTTTAAAAAGCCACGACCTCCACATTTTCGCGGGATATACAGCCTCATAACCGATGACCGTGGGTGATGCAATCGATTTGCAGTCAGTAGCGTACGGACCCTCTGATCCAGGGGGTCAAGATCGGTTTGAGTCCATTTGAGTATGCCGAAAGAGTACATCAATACCGGCATGACCCAACCGTTGAAAGCGCGCACCTTATTTCCGCCTGATAGAAGACTATTAAGTACTTTCTTCAGGCGGCCAAAGAAGCGTTCTTTCAACGATTGCTTCATGTCAGTAACATTGATACCCAACGCTTCCGACATACCCAAATACTTATAGGTTTCGGATGCGGAGAGGGCTCTAAGGTTTATGGAACTCGTGAGTTGGGTTCCCACGGGTTCCATAATCTCTCCTCGCTTTACATGCATGACCGCACATTTGTCCACACCAAATTCCATCCTGATGGAGCTACTGAAAATTTCAGTAATTTTCAGTAGCTCGTTCAGTTGTGAATTGTTGGGAGCAAAAAGTTTCAGGTCATCCATGTAGAGGAGGTGCGATATAACCTGACCACCTCTCCTCAGCCGATAGCCTAGACCTGAATCCTCTAATAGTGTGCTTAGAGGATTCAATGCTAAGCAAAACCAAAGTGGACTCAAACTATCGCCCTGAAATATTCCTCGCTCGATCCTTATCGGTTCGCTATTCCTCTGAATATTTCGACATCCTGGATAGCGAAGGACTGTCCTCCATGTCCTCATACACGTCATCAGGAAGGTGCGCAGAGTTGCATCCACTTTATACAACTCCAGCACCCGCATGAGCCATGTATGTGGCACTGAGTCATAGGCCTTCTTATAATCTATCCAACATGTCGACAGATCCTTTCGGGAACGACGAACCTGTTGGCTAATGGCCATATCAATAAGGAGTAGCTCCTTAGTACCGCGGGACCCGCTCCTACATCCATTTTGAGAGGCAGACAAGATGGAGTTGCTGTCAATATGTTTGTTAATTTTAGTTTTCAAAATGGATGTAAGAACTTTATAGACCGTCGGTAAACAGGTGATCGGCCTATAATTTTTGGGTTCCGCGGTGCTACCTGATTTATGGAGCAGGTGGGTTATTCCAGTAGTTAGGAACTGAGGTAACGAACCAGACACTAAGGCAGTCTGGAATTGAGATGCCAAGCGAGCGTGCGACCTTGGAAACCATTTTATCCAAAAGTTATGCAGCCCGTCCGGTCCCGGAGACTTCCAGTTAGGTAACGGACGGACTGCATGAGGTACATCTTGGGGGCAGATGGTAATAGGCACCATTTCAGGTATTGGATCGCAGGCTCTCTCGACATCCTGGGCCCAGTCACCTTCAGTGTGACTGCCAGGTACCGACCAGATACTGCGCCAAAATGAACACATGGCATCATCATCCGGTAGGCACGTGTCAGTCACACCTTGTTCTGGTCGTTCCCAGTCCCTATAAACCCTCCTTTCATTGCTTTGGAAGGTGCGATTCTGGGTGTACCGTTCCACTCGTCGTTTATATCTTCTAATACTGTTCGCCCATGCATACACTTTCTGCTTCAGGAAGTCGATGCGCTTCGTGACACGGGCCATATAGTTTTGAGGGCTGGTATTTGTACCTGAGAATGCCCGCCTCACAAAGCGCATCACTCTAGAACGAGTATTTCCCTCCCTGAAGCAGATTAGTTTACCGATGAGTGCTCTGGCCACACCAATACGACGTTCAATCCTGTGCTGCCAAGCTGGTACTACTGGTTTCGGTCGTGTAGCTCTAGAGTCACTGGGAAATTTGACATGAGCTACACGACAAGCTGCTACAGCTGCGCAGTACAGGATTGAATGAGTATCAGTGAGGTCCTCGCAGGTATCAAAATAATTTGATAACTGCGCATCCAGAGCACCCATCAGTGCCCTATTTCGGTTATGCATAGGCAAACGTGGCAGGCGTGGTCTTAGCTCTGCCGAGAAGGAAAGATATTCCCGAATCGCAGCCTCTAAAGCATTTCTTAACTCCTCATTGCACTGGGTACTTACATTTGTAGCCCTATCATTACTTCCCTCGTCAGCATAGTTTGTTGGCTGCGGTGGTATCTCCGCAGACTGCGACTGGTGAGCAATGATACGGCTACTCTGCATTTCGTTTCGCCGGCGATCAAGCACAGTATCATCCAACATATGATTACGCTGGATAACCCGTACCTGATCCGACAGTCGTTGCGCCGACACGTTGACAGCTGGCTCAAGCACCTGAAACAGAGAGAGCATTCGAACACGGTACGCGGTCAGGTTGGTTCCTCCCTCTGTAGCCCCATAGTATGAGCGCATGACGTTTTCGTTGATGGATTGTGTCCATCTCATGGGCTGCACACTTCCGCCGGAAGCTGGAACCCTGTCAGAAGCCGGTGGGCCTCGAGGTCCTAAGCAGGGCCGGCGTCCTCCCCGTCGGCGAACAGGTGGTGGCGTCGTCGGCGGAGAGAAATACTCGTCGCTCGAGCTCGACGCAACTGCCGCGGCCGGAGTCGTCACAGCGCTTACAGTGGCGCTGGAGACCGGCGGCGGCAAGGCGGAGCTGAGCAACGAGTCCGGAGATGGTGGGCGTGCACGTCGAGCGGCAGATCTTGTCAACATCTTCAATCAGTATAAATCTTCAGTATAATTTACATTTTTCCGAAATTTATTGATTTGACATGGCAGATGTCAGTCGATGTCGGCTATTTATTTTCTTGCATATTGTAATTTATTATTCACTAAATTTTGGTTTTTGCATAATTTTGGTTCTAAATAGTTTGTATTTCATGTTTGTATTATATAAATGTAAAAACAGCTTCTATTGTAACAATTTTATAAATAAATATGTTTACACAAAAGAATCTTTGATGTTGACGTTGGTGCTGCCAGTTTTTTTTTTTTTTTATTATTATTAATTAATTTATTTATTTATTTGCGCCACACGGTTTCATCCGCGTTTTTTTATATATGCCCCGCTCCTATTGGTCGCAGCGTGATTTTAAATAGCCTAAAGCCTTCCCGTATTAATGCGCTATCCAATGCAAAAAGAATTTTTCAAATCGCACTAGTAGTTTCTGAGATTAGCGCGCACAAACAAACAAACAAACAAACTCTTCAGCTTTATATATTAGTATAGATTAGACGAACTATTTATATTTTTGATTTTCATATCTTGGATACATCCCTATTAGTTTATTTTCCGAAAAAGGCAATCGGGCCCATGTCGCCAAATCCCATGTTCACAGATTATTATTTTTTTTATATAAGTTATAAATTAGCGCTTGACCGCAATCCCGCCTGATGGTAAGCAGTGATGCGATCATTGATGGTAAAGCGCGCTAGTTTATTAAGAGCCTATTCACTCTAGCCTTGAAGACACTCAAATTGTAATGTGACGGAAACACCGTCGGTGGCAAATTGTTCCAGTCCCTCGATGTACGCGGTATAAAAGAGGAAGCGAAACGCTTCGTCCGGGTCGCAGTGGTGTCAATAACGTAAGGGTGGAAACTCGCCGTACGGCGGGTCGTCCGATGGTGGAACGGAGATGGGGGAATTAAATCATGCAATTCCCTTGCACACTCACCAGAATGCATCTTATAAAAGACCGAAAGGCTGGCTACTCTACGCCTGTGCTCCAGGCTTTGGAGACCGTTTCGAGCTAAGTCTGGGTCGCCAATCAGCCACTTCGCACGCCTTTCCACTGAATCCAAAGTAGCCAGGTGACATCTCGCAGCACCAGCCCAAATGTGGCTGCAGTACTCCACACACACACACACAAAATTTTTACAGGTGATTACGCTCAACTCTTCTCTGTATGAGAGGAGACCTGTGCCCAGCAGTGGGACGATAAAAAGGTTGAAGATGAAATCATGGCTACTTAAAATACGTAAATTTTCGTTGGGCACTGACTAATTTGAGAGGATTAAACTCATAGTTATGTTCTGCCTTTTTCTTAATGGAAATAAAAGACAGAACTTACATGTACACACGCTTGGTGCAGTGGCCGACCCATCGACTGCTGCGCTGCGTGTCGCGGGTTCGATTCCCCCACGGAACAAATATTTGTATGGCCTATTGGACTGGGTACTTGTTCCAGGTCTATTTGTGTATGTTAGTTTAAGAGTTTCTAAACGCGCCCACGATACAGGAGTAATTCCTAGTGAGGGAAAAGGTTAAAAAAAAAATAGTTTTTGAACAAATGATTTGACGTTAGTAATTATTTTATTCTCTAATTCCCATCTAATAATCATGGCCTTAAAAAACGACTTTAAAAACTAAAATTTAATACTACTTAGAGAAAAAAATATTTGCTAACCGCTTGACTGTAAAAGATTAATTCAAATCCTTACATATCAATAACTACCCTCGTTTTATTACCTCTATAATCTTTGTTTACCGCCATTTTTGACAATAGACCATAGCTTAGCATTATAGAGAGATAATGAGGCACCCATCATAGACAATTTTTTACTTTTTTAATACGTGACTAGGCATATAGGGGCGATTATTTTAGGGGATCAGTTTGACAATGACTTCAGAGATTTGCTTTTTTTAGGGATCCGTAGTTAAGCAGTTGGTTTAGGTGTTAGTCGAACTGGAATATATTATAATAGCTTTCCGCCCGCGGCTTCGACCGCGTGAAATTCGGTTATATCGCGCTTTTTAGATTTCCCTCGGGAATACCATTTTTTTTTTCAATAAAAGGTAGCCTATGATCTTTCTCAGGGTCTATAGATTATCTGTGCCAAATTTCATAAAAATCTGTTCAGAGGTTTAAGCGGGAAAGCGTAACAGACAGACAGACAGACAGACAGAGGTACATACTTTCGCATTTGTAATATTAGTATGGATTTAGAGTTCTCGATGGATGAGCTTTTTTTTTCGTATTTAGTGAGGCTTGTGAAAATATCAAGGAGTTAGTGAGATAAAATGTTTAGCTACTCGGTCCATTCTAAAGCGTAAATTTCTATGGAGAATAACAAAAAAAGAAACGCTTGGTTAAACAAAAAAAAAAACATGTACGTAGTCAATTTTATTAGCTCTTATAATTTAGTAGTAATTAGTTCAGGTATGTAACTCCATAATTAATCAGTTAATTAGCTTACCTACTGAACGAGGATTTATGCTGAAGGTAACCGTTGCTCAAGATACGAGGTTCTTGGAACAGTTCCAAATAATTAAATCTTTTGGTATGTTTAACATTTTAAATACACATTTTTAATACGATAAACTTCGTAGCGTATTTCGTAGGTCGGCTACGAATGCGTAGCACATTTCATTCATTTCTTGCTACATTTCTCGCTAGGGAGAAATGTAGCATCAATACTGGTTCATGATTGGACGCAAATTACATATCAGCTGGGATCATTTACTAGGTGATTGATTATTATGTACCTACTTTTAACTTGCTGGATGATAGCGTAACTCACTATCGGTAGCAAGGGTTTACTTTTGACAATTAAACATCATTTATTGTGTTATTTACGTTGTTGAACAGACACATTTATCGAACTTAAGGAGCAATGGATATGCAAGGATTAATAGTATGTTACGCAATTATGGAGCTGGATATTAAATTATGGATAAAAATTAGACTGCGTTTTTGTGTTTTTTTTATTTGTTCCTCCTCCTCCTTTGCCAGTAGGTATCACTGTTTCACAGAAGTAGGTGACGGCCTGCCATGCGCTCTCGCTCCGGACCATGGCCCAGACACGAGAGATGATCCCTGAGTTTGTTTCGGCTATTTCTTCTCAGAGGTAGTCAGTTAGGAAATGCCGGTTTCATTTAGTTTTAAAAAAAAAACGTGACGTGTAAAAGTGACCAGTGATCCTACTTGCTTAATAAACGATTTCATTTCAGATCGCCGCCGATCGCCGCTACGAGGACACGGCGGTGCTCCACCCAAGCCGGGCAGACCTCCACCGTGTGCACCACCATGTCCTAAGAATTAGACTCTGCCGGTAGTGTCGGTCGCGAACTTCTGACACACACGTTAAACACTATAATATTCAAGGATAATATAGATTACCATAATTTCCATTAGGTTCACCCTCTTTACACATACCCCAAATCACGTAAAAGTTAACTTTAAAATGCGTAACCAAATAAATATACAAACTGCCCTATAATTTTCAATTTTCTTATTTATAGCTTCATACATTTTTCTTATAGTATTGTATATGTTTATATGTATGTGCCTTGATGCGTGAAATAAATGAATAAATAAATAAATACGTTATAAAACACGTATTACGTGTATCAATGAATGTATTGTGTGTTGCTGTAATCAGTGGTTTAATCCATACTAATATTATAAATGCGAAAGTAACTCTGTCTGTCTGTCTGTCTGTCTGTCTGTCTGTTACGCTTTCCCGCTTAAACCTCTCAACCGATTTTGATGAAATTTGGCACAGACAATCTTTGAACCCTGAGAAAGAACATAGGCTACCTTTTATCCCGGAAAAATATGATGTTCCCGAGGGAAATCTAAAAAGCGCGATATAACCGAACTCCACGCGGGCGAAGCCGCGGGCGGAAAGCTAGTGTGTTATAAAACTGTTTACCTAATGGACAGAAAATAATGAAAGAAGTTTTGGAATACTGAAATACTTTGTATATATTTACTTTATAATCTTACTAGCTTTCCGCCCGCGGCTTCGCCCGCGTGGAATTCGGTTATATAGCGCGTTTTAGATTTCCCTCGGGAATATCAAATTTTCCGGGATGAAAAGTAGCCTATGTTCTTTCTCAGGGTCTAAAGATTGTCTGTGCCAAATTTCACCAAAATTGGTTGAGAGGTTTAAGCGGGAAAGCGTAACAGACAGACAGACAGACAGACAGACTTACTTTCGCATTTATAATATTAGTATGGATATACTACGTTATTTTTTGACCCCGAAATATGTATCTAGTGCTTGGCTGCAATCCCGCCTGAAGGTAAGCAGAGATGCAATCGTTGATGCTAAAGCGCGCTAGTTTATTAAGCCTGTTATTATTAATAATATGTAAAGCATTTATGTACAGAATTTCAAAAAGTTATGATGTAAAATCACAAAGTTATGATCTTGTTATGTTACCTATTTGTCCCAACAAAATATGGTCAACACACCGCTCGCCCGCCATACCTGCAACGGCGCAGCGTCGTTTTGCGTTTATGAGCAGTAATTTCCGTTTGTATTATATATTATGCTAACTTTACGCCCGCGTGGAATTCAACATGTTTGTTTTCCCTCTGGAATATCAATTTTTTCCGGGATAAAAAGTACCCTATTATTTAATCCGGACTTCTAACTTTAGGTCTGCAAAATGTCAAAGCAATCGGTTTAGTAGTTACAGCGTGAAAGCGGAACAAACAAACTTACTTTCCGATTTATAATATTAGTGACGATCACTAGTCATAACATTTTCCATTACACTTGCAGGGTTTAGAATGTCGTGAGGGTAAAAAAAATCAGTCGTAAGTGATAAAAAAGTGTAGTATAATTTATTTAAAACATGTTATATTTACTTAGAATGTTTTGCACTCCTGCACCCGCGGCGGCGCTCTTCCCGCTGCTGTGCGTACGCATCTAGTGATCATTATGATCTGCCGTGAATTTGGTTGTATCCTAAAAAATAGATTTATAAAAAATACTAACTTTCCGCCCGCGGCTTCGCCCGCGTGGAATTCGGTTATATCGCGCTTTTTAGATTTCCCTCGGGAATATCATTTTTTTTTCAATAATAGGTAGCCTATGTCCTTTCTCAGGGCCTAAAGATGGTCTGTGTCAAATTTCATCAAAATCGATTGAGAGGTTTAAGCGGGAAAGCGTAACAGACAGATAGACAGAGTTACTTTCGCAATTATAATATTAGTATGGATAAAAAAATTAAGACCGGTATTCTTTATTTTGTCGAAATTACCGGGGTGCCGGACTCTTATCGGCTAAAAATCACTTAAGCGTTCGTCATCTGCCTTTCCGAGATATCGAGTCTTCCCAATTCTACGGTACCCCCGTCAGGGCTTGACCCGTCGTCGCGAGATGGACGGGACTCTTCTCACGCGAGCAGCCCTCAGCAGCCTCGCAGCAGTTGATTCAGTTCAAAAGGAAATAATCTCATATTAAGATTAGGGACGTAGCAAGGTACCTATCCTGTGTACTGGGATCTAGGTTTTCGCGCAAGGGGGCCAAATACGGGTCACCCAGGAACCTTGGTCAGGGTTGCGGGTTGGTCAAAAGAGAAACCTTGGCCCTGGCGCACAGCAAGTGAAGGTATACTGATGGGTTTTAGTCAGTAAAAGTCTGACACGTCCTTCCGCTCCCCCAGAGCGGGAGAGGTCATTTGAAGATTTCCCACCCACTATATCAAAAAGAGGGGGGCAGGTGTTTCTCCCAGAGTTCCTACTCTGGGAGAAACACCTGCCTCCCTTTGAAAACGGTTTACTTAATCGACCACGTACCGGCAAGCACAGTGTCGGACGTCCACGACTAGGTGGTCAGTTGGTCTGACCAAAATCGCAGGGAAGCGCTGGATGCAGGCTGCGTCCGACCGTTCTTGTAGGAAATTCTTGGGGGAGGCCTATGTCCATCAGTGGACTTCATGTGGCTGAGTTGATGATGATGATGAAGAGGATTTTCTTAAGCCTTTTATCTGTAACTTCAAGAAAGGTGATGAATACTATGGTTTTATAGATTGTGTTGTATTTCTAACTTAGAGCTTCAAACTCAGTTTGATCGAACCCCAGATAGGGGGAAACAGAGCAAATGCACCCATTCAAAATAAAAAGTCTGAGGTAGGTTAGGTTGAGAATCAGTCTTTTTTGAACGTCAATATGCCATAGGACAGTCCCCCAAAATACCCGCTCTTCACTTCCTAGTGCTTTCGCTGGGAAGAAGTGGCGGAACAAACTCCACAGCAGCACAGCTATCTGTACATTCAAAAACACTACAGGCGTAGAGTAGCCAGCCTTTCGGTGTTCTATAGGATGCATTTCGGAGAGTGTGCGAGGAAATTGCATGATTTAATTCCCCCATCTCCGTTCCACCAGCGGACGACCCGTCGTACGGCTGGTTTCCACCCTTACGTTGTTAACACCTCTACGATCCGGACGAAGCGTTTCGCCTCCTCCTTTATACCGCGTACATCGAGGGACTGGAATAATTTACCAGCGGCGGTGTTTCCGTCGGACTAAAATTTGAGTGTCTTCAAGGCTAGAGTGAATAGGCTCTTAATAAACTAGTGCGCTTTACCATCAACGATTGCGTCACTGCTTACCATCAGGCAGGATTGCGGTCAAGCGTTAGTTTATAATATATATATAAAAAAAAAAAAAAAACTTGACTTTATACAATATTGTGTACATATGTAAAGTAACCAACATTAAAATTGCTCTGTATCCGAGGCACACTTCTTGATCTTCAAAGAAAGCCCATAAGCATTCTATTGTTATTCGCTGACCATTTAATTAATGAGCTGTTTTCTTGAGAACCTTTGAGACAAAAGTTTTTGTATCAACAGAAGAATTTTGCACCTAATTAAAATGTAAAAAAGAACCCTTAGTAAAAATATATACATAATGTATAACTACGTTAGTTAATCCGTATTGTCTTGTTTATGGTACATGACTATAGATCACGGATGGGTGGTTATTTGTAACGGTAAGCCATGTCGGCTTATAGATAAAATTGGGTAAGCAGAGCGATCTATTCATTGAGATACTTTCACTTTTCATTCGTTTGATAGATAGATAATCCTAATGAACATCGTGAATAGTTTTTTTTTTTTTAATAATTATAAACTAGAGCTTGACTGCAATTCCGCCTGATGGTAAGTAGAGATGCAATCATTGTTGGTAAAGCGCGCTAGTTTATTAAGTCACTCAAAAAACTGAGTAAATAGGAAAAAAGACGTCAGTTGAGTGAGGTGATGCAATGTTTAACCTAACAACACGACCAATGATGTTGCACTAGAGGGAGAATGATCTGGAGACCGTCCACGACCAAACTCCCGACACAACAACGTTTGATGCATCGTACCCGGCACACATCGCAACACAACTGCTCAGACCCGTCCTCCGTACGGCTTCACCAGACATCATGCCGGAACCCGTATACGTTTACGTATAAGAACACTAGATTTGTTAATTATTCATCGAAATTTTATTCATCAGGCGAATTTTCATTCTGGCCTTAATTCTTTTGTTCATAAAACTAAACTAAGTTTAAATTTTTTTTTATTAGTTATAAACAAGTGCTTGACTGCAATCCCGCCTGATGGTAAGCAGTGATGCAATCGTCGATGGTAAAATGCACTAGCTTATTAAGGCTATTCACTCAAAAAAACTGAGTGAATAGGAAGGAAGACGGCAGTTGAGCGAGGTGATGCAATGTTTAACCCAACAACACGACCAACGATGCTGCGCCAGAGGATGGTCTGGAGACTCTCCACGACCAAAGTCCCGACACAACAACATTAGGCACATTGTATCCGGTACACATCGCAACACAACTGCTCAGACCCGTCCTCCGTGCGGCTTCACCAGACATCATGCCGGAACACGACGAATCCCTTGGCGGCAAGACTTTGTCTGGTGGGTGGTAACTTCTGCCGGCGGCTGATGTTGTTGCCTACCACCGAGAGAAAGTTCAGTGTAACATTTTCTTTCTATCTCATTAAGAAAAGGACAGATAATAAAATATTAATTTGGTCCTGTCAAATTAAGGTATACCATAGACAGTTTAGACGTGAATAGAACATGGCGTCTAAATATATTTCAGTTTACGTCATGACTCACAAATTTGACAAGAGTAAACTAATATTTATCTACTGTCATTTTCTTAATCCATACTAATATTATAAATGCGAAAGTAACTCTGTCTGTCTGTCTGTCTGTTACGCTTTCCCGCTTAAACCTCTCAACCGATTTTGATGAAATTTGGCACAGACAATCTTTAGATCCTGTGAAAGAACATAGGCTACCTTTTATCCCGGAAAAATTTGATGTTCCCGAGAGAAATCTAAAAAGTGCGATATAACCGAACTCCACGCGGGCGAAGCCGCGGGTGGAAAGCTAGTGAAATAATAAGAAAGAAAAATATGACATTAAACTTAAATGTAGTTTAGTTTATGTACAAGGGAATTGGGGCCATAATCATCTATAACAATAAAGACATACGGCTAAGGAATAATGCACCATCAGCACAAATGTACGTTGTCACTAGTCTAACATACCGTTATTAAATATATTATACTAACTGCGCCTCGCGGTTTCACCTGCGTGGGTTTTGATATGTTTCTTTTACATGTTCCACTCCTATTGGTCGCAACGTAATGTTATATATATAGCCTGAAGCCTTCCTGGATTAATGAGCTATCCAACGCAAAAATATTTTTTTCAAATCGGTCCAGTAGTTCTTGAGATTAGCGCGTTCAAACAAACAAACTTTTCAGCTTTATATATTAGTATAGAGTATAGATTTTGTTCCAAAAACTCGTTATAACAACAAACCACCAATCAAAACCATTCACTGACCAGCACATTTAAACCGATACGGGCAACACTCACTAATCCGTCATGCCCTCTGGCAATACCAATGACATACATTATACGCACTTATCACTATTGCAAGGCTTATGATTCTACCCATACCCTTTATGTAAACAGTATGATGATATTCCATTGTGAGGAACAAAACCCCTCGCCTCCTACTGGGACCGCACATAGAGTAGGAATGTGCAGAAGTGAAATGCAGCCTGAACGTAGGTATTATACCTCCAGCACCCTCATTACGTAACAGACTCGGAATCTGCATCATTTTGAAGCAAATTTCTAAACCATTGCTTCATAAGTTCCAAAAATTTGTCTACACAACAGTTAAATAACGCAATGAATGTTGTTAACCTTTCAAATTGAAACCGATTCCGATTGATAATGTGTTACGTAATTGCCCCCCTGGCCTTCCGGCCGCCCGGCCAGCGTTCAATTGATAGTCGAGAGTGGGAGTACGTAGGACGGGTTTGCCCTTTTTTGGAAGGATGTCATGTCTGCAAAGGAGATCGCAAAGCGGGAGAGAGAAACCGCCTCCTCTCCTCTTCTGCAGGAGACGCATCGGGCGCCTGAGAAGGGTGCAAAACAATCACAGGAAACGTTTAAGTTAACTTTTTTGTTGTGGATGACCTCGCCCGTTCTGGGCAGAGCGGAAGGTCGTGTCAGACTTTAACTGACTAAAACCCATCCGTGTTCCTTCACTTGCCTGTGAGTCAGGGCCACGGTTTCTTTTTTAACCAACCCGCAACCCTGACCCAGGAGGCATCGGTCTTCGTGGAACCCGTCACGATGTGCTGACATCTCTTTGAGGCGCGCGTGAAACACAACGCGCCGTCGAACCGGGCCCGGAACCAGGCGGCGGGCTGCCTTAGCAAGCCCGCGCCTACGTTGACGCCTACGTTGGAAACCGATGTTGTCTCCCGACCAGGGCGTCACCTGCGGCGGCTAGACGCGTGAGGGCGTTGAAATTCCCGCTCCCTCACGCGCTCCGCCTTCTCCTTTGCTACTGACCCCGTTGTTACTGATAGTCTGCTACGCAATTACCCTGCCGACTGATTATTTAGGCGGCATTGAGACACGCAAAGCAAAAAGTCCTTTTGTCATACTATATCTATGGTCGGTTCTATACAAATTTCATACTCTTTGGACAGGGGCTTAGCAGAGCCCTGCGGGCAAATATTCCATTGTCATTAGAAATGTGACAATTGAGATTTTGGGCAACGAAATATTATGGAAAAACCTTTATTCTGTGTAGGGGTTTGCTGGTCATGGTTTTTGATATGGGATAAGCCGCCAAGCTCTGACAGTGTATGGGATAATCAATCAACTTAGTTTTAGCCTGGTCCGAAAGTAGGTTGAGTTTGCTATGTGTAATTCTAACACCAAATAGGTCACTTGATTCTGTGGCCTGGTTATTATTGTTTCTATGGGGTGAAAGAATTTGTTGATTGAAATTAAAAGATGGACGTTTACTTAGTGTTCACTACTGCATCCTTTATTGAATTTACCTTAACACTTATAAATTACATTTTTTTTTTTCCTATTAATCCTTATTAATACAATATGCCGCAAAAAATTCGGGGTTGCTTATAAAAAGTGTGATAGTTTCTTAAATACAAAACACTAATCCGTGAAAGTGTAGTATGTTATAGATGACTGACTTATACATAAAATAAAATACAGAACATGTTTGTAAACTCAATAAATTTATTTAAATACTAAAAAAAGCACTTCTAACTTTTGACAACAAAAATAAACAAACCCTTTTCTGACATTTTAATAGTTTGTATTTCCTCCACGATGTGGCAGGCCGTAAACCAAATTTCTAATCTGGGTTTGGTCTATGTTTCACCATTTTTCCACTAGCGCCACAGAGATTTTGTCAATAATTTGTAAAAAAATGTCTTTGATAGTCAAAGACATTTTTTTACAAATCACGTACGGTGAGTTAAGGAGTGCTGCAGCTGATGATCACGAGCTCGGCACATGCTCTATGAGATTTAAGTCCGGCCTACAAGCTGGCCATTCCATGCGGATGATACCTACGTCTTGCATATGCAAGACGTATGGAATGGCGCGTATATACGCGTTGACCAAGTGTGCACTATGTAGTCGCGCATTATCGTGCATAAAATAGAATTTGCGCCCTTATTCACTAGGATAGGACCAACATGCTCATTTAAAATCTCCTTTACGTATCTGGTAGCCGTCAAAGTATCGTTTTCTATAATCACTAACTCCGTTCAACACTCAGAAGATATCCCAGCCCATACCATTATTGACCCTCCACCGAATGGCACCTTTTCATCAGAACACACTTTACGGTAACGTTCATCAAGTCGCCTATTATACTCTTCGTCTCCCATTGTGTGTAAATAAAAAAAATGTAGACTCATCGGAAAACATAACCCTGGCCAAATCTTTATTTGTCCAACAGATGTGTTCTGGAGTATATCGCAACCTGGCAACTCAATGTTCTCTCAGCAGTTTAGGGAAATTTGCTGGCCTATAAGGCGTCACTACATAGTATAAAACAAAGTCGCTTTCTCTTTCCGTATCTATGATTAAATCTTTAAAACTACGCAACAGTTTTTGAACCGTCTTTTTTTAAAAGAGTGATTTAAGAGGAAGGTTTATATGTATAATAACCTCTATTGTTATGGTGTGATACGTATATGTATATATGGTAGTGATAGGTTTCTAATGTGATATCGTAAATTATTAAATTTAAGGGCTCAAGCGCTAGTTTATAATTATTAAAAAAAAAAAAATCCGCGTTTATAGTGAAACGCATGCTGAACCATACGACAAATATTGGCTAATTTTTGAAGCGATTTTAATCAATACAGCATTAGTCCTTATCCAATTTAATACCTTAAATATGTTGTTGCTTTAATACAGATCTATAATGCCCTTTACAGCATATGATTTAAATGAATATTTTCAAAGATATTACAGATTTAAAAATTGCAGGGCATCGCGTTTGCGGCGGGAGCGGGGCTGACCGCATTTAGTATCAGCATTGCACCCATGCGAAGCCGGGGCGGGTCGCTAGTAAAATATAATTACACCGACACCATCCTATCTTCAGAACGGAATCATTATAAAACCACATTAGTTGAGGCTATGTTCATCAGTGTATGATATTGTCTATGCATCGCATAGACGAAGGGGTTGCTTGGTAGTTATTTAAGTTAAGGGTGACGGGTGACCGTAGGAATGTTCTACAGTGAGTGCTTACACTAATTGAAACTGGTCGGGGGACTAGAGTTCTTTGTTGGTGGATAAGGAATATGAATACGGTAATGGTTTTTGCTATTAAATTTGGATATATCTGTTTTGTTCAGTTATTTTTTTTTTTGTTACGGAGAAATGAGGAAAATATTGTGAGGAGGGTTTTGAGTATGAATGTCGATGGATAGAAGAGTAGGGGAAGACCAAAGAAACGAGGGATGTATGTGTGGGAGAATAAGGATTTAACGTCTTATAGAGAAGTGTGGAAGAAAAAGACATGTTGCGCCGACCACAAATAACATGGATGAGGGCAGGAGATTGATTATAGGCCAAGTACTTGTTTTGACATCTTCTTCTTCTTCAGCCTATAGAGGTCCACTAATGGACAGAGGCCTCCCCTAAGGATCTCCGCGACGTCCGGTCCTGCGCCTCCCGCATCCAGCGGTTTCACCAGATCGTCGGTCCACCTTGTCGGGAGCCTACCTATGCTGCGTCTTGCGTTACTCGGAAGACGCAGCGTGGCTAGGCCGCTGACAAGGTGGACCGACGACCTGGTTGAAAGTCGCAGGAAACCGCTGGATGCGGGAGGGGCAGGACCGGTCATACGTATTAAGAAAAACTAACGTTCCCTATTTGATTTAGCCCTGTAAATAAACGTAAACCTAAAAAAAAAACTCATCGTACTTTTACGCATTAATATTTGCAGTGTGACCATTTATTATCGTCTCCACATTTTATACCAGTCGCACAACAACTTCTATTATTATTTTTCTTATCCATTCCTAGCCTACTCCACGTTAAGGTTCACACGTGTGCTCCGAACGGTTCCGTAAGTAATTATTAATTGTCTTGATATCCCCTTGATAAGATAAAGTAATCGACGATACCCTTTAATTGCGTTTTAGGGTATGCCACAGACAGTGAACATGATAAATTAGTTTTGTCCTTCAAGCTTGAGGGACACGCATCTGGTTGCTTACGTAATCGGTTTAAATGTAGCCATTTTAGTTTAATAACAGTTTATAGGCCTATTACCTTACACAACGAACCAAGGTGGTTGATATCGGGCTTGCGAGTGAAGAGCAGAGGGCAGTTCGCCGCCTGGTAAGGACCAGGGCCGAATCGACGGCGCGTTGTGTTTCACGCGCGCCTCTAAGAGGTGTCAGCACATCGTGACGAGGTCCACGAAGACCGATGCCTCCTGGATCAGGGTTGCTGGTTAGTTAAAAAAGAAACCGTAGCCATGGCGCCCAGGCAAGTGAAGAAACTCCAGAAACACGGGTGGGTTATAGTTAGTTAAAGTCACGCCTTACCGCTCCGCCCAGAGCGGGAGAGGTAATTTGATGATTTCCAGTTCGCACCAAAAAAGTCTCCAGGTATAAAGTGCATGCCAGCACATATATTTATGCATTGTAAGAAAATATACAATTATATGAACTCATATAATGACAGTATCAAATGCGTATTTGCCACTGCCGTTAAAAGTATTTGCTTAATGGTTGTCGAAAATAGATTTGAATGGCGTGCAACTTAATTGCTACATGCTCATAATAATAGTGAAAACTTAAACTATTTTGTCTAACATTAAGTTCCCATTAAAACTTAAACACGTATACAGATCTACAAACAATCAACTATACAGAATGTTCATAAATCAAACGGCAAAAACAGATATACAGTGTCCATATGAAATGATGCGCGACTGAGGGCGATCCTCGAATATTAACGAGTCTTTGCGAGGATACACGAACTTGTCCGACCTCGTCCGAATACATATTAATGAGGTGTCATATTTGCGCTGGATACTCCAATGAGCTTTGAGAGCCAAAGCCAGTTGTTGTTCTGCTATGGCTACGGATAGTAGAGGAATGCGTTTCAATTGTGTGAAATTGCTGGTGGTCGCATATACGTACTTGTCTGGGCAATCAAGCAATTAGGTCTAAATTGCAGGCTATGGTTTTCATTGGAATTAGTTATGCCTTTTATGGTGTCTTGTATAGCTTTGATTTGATTTTGGAGAACTATGTCAATATTCCTTGAGAGGTAATCGATTTTAGGATAATCTTTTTAGGAGAAAATAATCGTCTAGATAACGAAAACCTCATTCAGATAGGATCGGTAAGTTTGTGAGAAAATCGCGGAATTACATACACACCTACATTTGGGCAGAATGCATGCAATATGCATATCATGGACATTAAAACTGTAATTTTGGCATATGTAGTTTTTCCAACAAAAAAGAGGCCGTAAATCAACAAATCATCAGCCATGCCAGTTTCCTAGCGATGTTTTCCTTCGCCGTTTTGAGAGCAGTGGTGATGCAATAATTCAAACGAAAAATTCCTTTAATTTCACTACATTTTTGACAAATTTCTGATACTGAATGCCAAATTATTTAAAGACTAGGTTTTAATTAGAGCAATCAGGTTTCGGGAAACCACAGCTACTAAGGAAACCATAGCTACATAATAAAACAACAGCTTTATAGCCCTTGCTGCCGAGTCTGTGACTCTCATATGGCACCGCTGACCGCGTACCGCCGCGTTAAGCGGTAAAGCGGATCTCATGTCGCATTGAACTCTACTAAATCCGTAGATGCCTAACACACAACAACCGCCCAACCGCGCGGTCGAGCGGTACTCTCGCTGTCCGTGCCACGTGGTGGAGCGGCGCTTCACACACTGGGCGCCGCATAACCGCTCGGATCATCGTGGGTGCAGAACGAAGATCTAAAGATTCTTGCCAATGTCTGTGAACAAACTGGTCTAAACCGTGTGAAATTCATCCGCACGGACAGGCGCGTATACCGCCTTACCGCGCGGAGCACCGCTACGAAATCCATTTTACCGTCGCCGCCCTCCGCGGCGGTACGCGGTACCGTGTGTTAACCGCCTAACACTGTCAGCATGTTAAGACAGTAGACAGTTCACAACAGCTGTCAGATTAAAACATTGTGTAGTGCTGAATGGAATCAGAACATGTCCATTTACATTATAATAGAATTGAAACAATGGGTGTCTTTTGTTTTAACTTGTACCCTATTATTACAAAACGAAATCTAACTTTAGTTTTAGCATAAACCTTTGGGTCGGTATTTATGTTTCGCACTTTTTAGGCAAAGTTCTAAATACGAAAGTGGCAACTTAGGACCGAACTCATCATCATCATCGTCTCATATGCATCCGCGGCTTTCGCGTTGGAGCACGGGGTCCGCTTTCCCACTAATACGCCTCCATTTCGAACGATCTCTGGCATCCCGTGGTGTGAGATTGTTGGTACGCATGTCATCTCTTACAACGTCAAGCCAGCACTTCTTTGGTCTACCTCGCTCGCTTGTTCCGGCATGTAACATGTTTTTGTAAGACGTGACCATACCAGCGTAGGCGACTCTCTTGCAGTTTGTCTGCTATGTCAAGGACAAGAAGACTGCCACGGATGCGGGGAACTTAGTACCAAACTAATCTGACATTTTTATATAAAAAATTGCATTTCTAATAACTGCACCCTAATTGCGTAACACACTATAACTATCAATTGGACTAATCCTGAAGCATATTGAGGTAAGTCCCCTCTTTGAGGAGTGGCTAGAGAGGCGCCACGGCACCCTTACCTTCCGCCTGACGCAGGTCCTCACGGGACACGGCTGTTTCAGGAGGTTCCTGTTACGAATAAGAGGACACGGTGAAGTGTAGAGGTCTGCCATTCTAGGGTAGAGCCCTGGCCTAGGCCATGATCCGGAGCGAGAGTGCATGACAGGCCGTCACCTCCTTCTGCGAAACAGTGATTCTGGCAAAGAAGGAGGCAGAGCGCGCGAGAGAGCGGGGATTTCAACGCTCTTACGCCACTAGCCGCTAGGTCATATGATGATTCCCATCCAGAACAAAAAAAAAGCATATTGCTAATCCATTGCTCCATATGTTCCAAAAATTATATTTGCTCAACAACGTAAAGCATTGAATGTTATTAAACTGTCAAATTGAATACCTTTGCTACTGGCACTGTGTCAGGAAAATACTCTGCTGGTCTAAACGAAATCTTTTTATTGTAATCCTACCCTGAAACCCGTAATCCTATAGTCCCTGTAATCCTGAAACCTGGACTTCTAAGTCTGAAATCACCAACCCGCATTGAGCAAGCGTGGTGATTACACACAATCCTTCTCTGTATGAGAGGAGACCTGTGCCCAGCAGTGGGACGATAAAAAGGTTGATGATGATGATGATTTAATATGGATGAATATTTGTATTGCGAGAAGCTAGGATATGATGACTATAAAAGCACAGGCGAGGAGTAGCTAGCCTGTCGATGTCCTATAGGATGCATTTTGGAGGGTGTTCGAGGGAATTGCATGATTTCATTCCCATCTTCGTTCTATCATCGAACGACCCGACGTAAGTACGGCGAGTTTCCATCCTTACGTTGTTGACACTGCTACGATCCGGACGGAGCGTTTCGCCTCGCCTTTTATACCGCGTAAATCGAGGGACTAGAACAATTTGCCAGCAGCGGTGTTTTCGTCCGACTACAGTTTAAGTGTCTTCAAGGCTAGGTTATATATGGTAAGCAGTGATGCAATCGTTGATGGTAAAGCGCGCTAGTTTGTTAAGAGCTTATTCACTGAAATAACTGAGTGAATAGGAAGGAAGGTGGCACCAACCGACCACGATGCTGCGCCAGAGGGAGTTTAGATCTGGATTGGAGACCCTCCATGACCAAACTCCCGACACAACAACATTTGGCGCATCGTACCCGGCTCACATCGCAACACACCTGCTCAGACCCGTCCTCCGTACGGCTTCACTGACCTCCACAACCCTGTTAATGGGTAATACGACACCTCATTTGCAATATTTCCTTTATATAACGTTATTTTTTCTTTAGGTATACGAAATCTGAATGTAGTGTGTTCAAAATACACAACTGAATCGATTCCAATCGTTTTTACAGCATGTTATATTTTTTCCCAAGTACATCTAGAAATTGTTACAGTTTTCTTACCGAGCGTGCAACTCAGCTGACGGTAGATTATAGTACTAGACGCGTGAGGCAAGCTCCCCCCTCCCCACGCCGATTCACGCGCGGTGGTGCGAGTGTTGCGTTGACCATATTTTTGGGGACAACCAGATGACAAGCCCATAACTTTGTGGTTTTTCATGATATCTGTTTGAAATTTTGTACATATATTCTTTACTTAATTATAAGTATACACGTGTTTCGGGTTTCGAATAAACAAAAAATAACGGTGTATATCTGACTATATCTACATAGATATATCTTTATATATATAATTCTGCTGTACGTGTGTATGTCATTGAACTCCTCCTAAACGGCTTGACCGATTTTAATGAATTTTTCTGTATGCGTTTGAGTGGCGACCTGTATGGTTTAGATTCACAAATCAGTCCGGCAGATGGCGCTGATCGCTTGAAGAAGCATGTGATCTCGGAAACTGCCCTAACGATTTCGCTGAAATTTAATATGTGGGGGTTTTCGGGGACGAGAAATTGATCTAGCTCAGTTTTATGTCTGGGGAAGCGCATATTTTCGAGTTTTCTCTTTCGCAATATTTCACGCATAATACGGGCGCTAATTTCGCGCGTCTTGACATAGCGGCTGTAGCGTAGGCGATAGGGGTATGGTTTACTCGCGATGGCTGGTGTTCCTCGGTTCAAACCCGGGCAACCACAAGTTTTTTTTTTTTGTTTTAGACAAGTTTATAGTTCTTTTTTTAATTTTTGTAGTTACTTAAAAAGAAAATTGTACATAAGAACTAAAAGGGGAAAAAATAAAAAAAATATTTTCATTTTTTTAATTAACTAAAATTGTACTTATGAACTAAAAGAGAAAAAAATAAATAAAATAAATAAATATTTAAGATTTTTTATTTAACTTTAAGAGACTGAAACAAGAGCTCTAGGGGTAGAGAGAGTAAGTAAGTAAGTAAGTAAGTAAGTCATTTATTTTGCAAATATGGGTACAGTACATGGTGATAGAGTGATAATTGATAAGTTCAGCCATATTTTACCAATAGGCATGCAAAAATTATAATTTGAAGCTAACAATACTGGAAATTTATATTTAGACTGCTGAACAAATTAAATAATTTGATGTCATAACTTGATAAAAATTACATAATATTGTTACAATATGCCGAAACCAATTATTAACAAGCACGTTACATAAACAATTATTATTGAAAACACAATTTAGAGTCCTTAACAATAAAAATGTCATAGAATACAATTTTAAATATGATGTCGAAGAAGTGTAAAAGAAGAATATATATACATATCAAGCATTATATACGAGGAATGTCTAATATAATGTTTAAGGGGAAAAAAATCAATCACAATAAAAAATAATAATAATAATTAGTATACATCATGATTAGAAAATGTCAGATATAATAATAATAAAAAATAAATGTCAACTGTAATGAAAATGTCAAATAATATGTAAAAAAAAACCCAATTAAATAAAATAGTAACAACAATAAAAAAAAAAAAACATTTTTATATATTCCGATCTCATAACATCTTTTCAAAATTTTTCTCAGTAAGGAATTCGCTGACAGTATAGTATGCTTTATGCGTTAGAAAACTTCGAAGCCTGTTTTTAAACAATGATAACGGTAATTCTTTCCATTGCCTAGGTAATTTATTGTAGATAGCCGGAGCCATGCAGTAGACACTTTTCCGCATTAGTGCCGTTTTGGCGGGGTGGGAACATAGTACATTATTGTCACGTCTGTTACGTGGTACTACATCGGCCAAACGTTTAAAACGATCTGGGTTGGACTTCACAAACACAGCTACTTCCATTATGTACAAACTAGGTAATATTAATATTTTATGCTGTTTAAAGTATGGCATGCAACTATCAGTGGATTTAAGCATAAACATCGCGCGTAAACACCTCTTCTGTGCTTTAAAAACTGTTTCCCTTTCGGTTGAATTTCCCCAGAATATTATACCGTAACGTAAGTGGGATTCTACTATGCCATAATAGGCAGTAAGAAGTGCATCTATATCAATTATTGGGGATAGTGAATGTAGAGCGTACGCGGACTTACTAATTCTCTTACATAAAGTATCAGAATGTGCTTTCCAATTTAAGTTTTTATCTATTACGAGTCCTAAAAATTTTGTAGTGTCTACTTCTTCTACGACTTCATTGTTGTAATGTATATTAGGGCGCGTGCTGGGAATCCGCTGACTGAAATGTACAGCTTTTGTCTTTTTTAAATTTATTTTTAAATTGTTTGCCTCTAACCAATTTACAACACTCTTTAAACACTTATTTATGTCCGATTCATACGTTACCAGATTTTCACATGGTATTGTCATAGTGCTGTCGTCTGCAAACAGTGTTATTGGGTGTTCAACCCATTTAGGTAGGTCATTTATGTACAGGATAAATATGAAGGGACCTAGTACGCTCCCCTGCGGTACTCCATACTTAACTTTACGCTCTGAAGATCGATATATCTCTTCGCGCTTGCTAGCTAGATTAATTTGGCAAATTTCAGTTATTTGTTTTCGGTCTTTAAGATAAGTCTCAATAAGTCTAAGTATATTACCTCTAATACCGTAAGCTTCAAGCTTACTTATGAGAGTAGGATAATCTACGTGGTCAAAGGCCTGTGTCATATCGCAAAATAAGCCACATATAGGTATTCGATTATTGACATTCTCAATTACATTATACATAAAGTCAAATATAGCCATATTAATAGTCCTATGTTGTCTAAACCCTTTCTGTTCGTCACACAGAATGTTATTCTTTTCAATAAATTTGTATAATTCATTGTAAATGTACTTCTCAAATATTTTGGATATCACAGGTATGAGTGCGATTGGTCGGTAATATTCCATTAGTTCTCTGTTCTCTTTCTTAAATATCGGCTTTATTATTGAGGTTTTTAAGGCATCCGGGAAGATACCTGCGCTGATACTAAGGTTAATTATATGACTTAGATGATCAGATATTTCCAAAGATACGTGTTTGAGTATTTTCGTACTAACGCCGTCATATCCTACACTATTTGTGTTATTCAAAGACATTATTATTCTATGTATTTCAGCAGGTACACTAGGCAGCATGAATATTGAGTTAGGGCTCGTGTTAATCTTAGTGTAGTTCGACCGGATGTCTATCTGTTTTGGTAGAATTTTATCAACAAAGTAGTTGTTGAACGCTTCAGCAATATTTTTGGGATTTGAGACAATATGATTTCCAACCTTAATTTTATAAATTATTTGTTTGGGTAAATTATGCTTTGCGCAATTAATAAGAGGTATGATATCTTTGTTACAAATGTAGATGACAATGCTTTCCATGGGTATATTCCTAAATCTGCTGTACCTGTGTACGTCACTGAATTCCTCCTAAAGGGCTGGTCCGATTTGAATGAAGTCTATGTATATAAATGAAAGTTATGTTAGTTACTCTATTTATAACTCAAGAACCGCTTAACCAGTATGGCTCAAAATTGGTCGGGAGGTAGATAAGAACTGGGAGAAGGACATATCACATAGGATACTTTTTATCCCGTTCCCGTTGTTCCCGTCGTTCCCGTGTGACGTGAGATGGAATAACAAAACAACTCGGTCAAAATATAAGTTAGCGGTTCATTTGTTAAAAATGGTACAAACACACTGCTGCACTACTCAGCATATTAAAAAAAATCTTACCGGTTGAATGACGATGCATTCATTTAAAGCAAGGAATATAAATACTCTCTGCCGGTTATTTTTTTTTAATAAAAGCCCCAAAGAAAACTTCAACTTCAAAATTTCTAATATTGTATTGCTGTGCCATTTACCACTTTACTACATACTATGAAACAAAGTTACTTTCTCTTCCCCTATGTCCCTTTGTATGATTAAATCTTTAAAACTACGAAACAGATTTTGATGAGGTTTCTTTTAATAGATAGAGTAATTAAAAAGAAATGTTTATGTGTATAATAACATCCATTAAATTGTGTGCATATCCAATCTATAAAATCCCAGTACAGCGGACAGAGCTCCGGCGGGATCTCATGGCGACATAGAAAGTGTGATTGTTGCAATCCAGCAGAGAGCACGCCACAATAGCGGCGGTAAGTCCTCTCTTTGAGGAGTAGCTAGAGAGGCGCCACGGCGTCCTCACCTTCCGACTGACGTAAGTCCTCACCGGACACGGCTGTTTCGGCAGGTTCCTGTTCCGTATAAGGCGGGAGGAAACGCCAGGGTGACCACTGTGTGCATCGCCCTGAGGACACGGTTGAGCATATGGTAGAGGTCTGCCCGGCTTGGGTAGAGCACAGCCGTGTCCTCGTGGCGGCGATCGGCGGCGATCTCTCGCCTCCGACCCTGGTCCGGGCCATAGTCCGGAGCAAGAGTGCATGATGGCAAGCTTTCACCTCCTTCGTGAAGCAGTGATGCTGGCAAAGGAGGAGGCGTAGCGCGTGAGGGAGCGAAAATCCCACTACTCTCACGCCTCAAACCGCCGCAGGAAGCGCCCTGGTCGGGTGGCAACATCGGACTCCCGACCACCGTAGGCGCGGGCTTACGGGCGGCGAGCGATAGGCAGCTCGCCTCCTGGTAAGAACCAGGCCCGAGTTGACGGCGCGTTGTGTTTCACACGCGCCTCAAAGAGATGTCAGCACACCTTGACGGGGTCTACGAGGACTGGTCCACAGGGTTGCGGGTTGGTTAAAAAAGAAACCATGGCACTGGCCGTTGCACAGGCAAGTGAAGGAACACGGTGGGTTTTAGTCTAGGTAAAAATCTGACACGCCCTTCCGCTCCGCCCAGAGCGGGAGAAGTCATTTGATGATTTCCCATCCAAAACAAAAAAAAAAGAACTGAAGAAGAGCAAGAAATTGCACTTGAAGAGCGCAGCCTTAGTATGGCTCGACTTCGTGCTTCTCACTCACCAGAGCAAAGGGAGGCAGCCCATGAAACGGCTCAGTTGGCAATGTGAAATCGTCGAGCAAACCTCAGAGATCAAGCGCTAGATAATAATTTACGAAGCACAAGAAGAAATTCATCAAATACTGATTTGAATCGGGCAGCGTTTCTATACGCATATAATATAGCGCAATGACGTTCGCATTGGGCTAATGGATGTTGTTTCCGAGTATTCCATCATCATCCCAGCGTTAATCCCAGTCGCATCCGAAGCCTTTTCAGCTTTGGAGTCTGGGGTCCGCTTTACCAGTCCAACTGCTGATATGGCTAAACATCGACATTTTCCGTGAAGCGACTGCCGTCTGACCTCCACAACCCGAAGGCGACATCGAAGCATTGCAGTTAGACCAATTGTTGGACTTTTGAGGGCTCCAACAACCCGTAACGACTGCCACTAGATGTTCGTATGGCAACCGGGACCAACGGCTTAACGTGCTTTCCGAGGCACGACCAGACCAGAGTATTGTAGCACATAAAAGATTTCCGGAGAACCGCCAGGTTTGGCTCCCAAATAAAGAATCATTGAATAATAATATTTATTTATTTAAAATTATCCTAATTTAAAAAGTAGTCATGTGATATTGCCTTTAAGGCGGAACGAAGTTCGCCGGGTCAGCTAGTACTAATATGAAATTGTAGGTAGCTAGCAGTTACAGAATATATTAGAAATTTGGG